>PVLA01000328.1:0-616061 GCA_004027455.1 Hydrochoerus hydrochaeris | reverse complement strand
GGGGTCAGAACCAGCCTTGGCTCCCGCTGCCACCCCCGCCCGAACCGCACCACACCCCCACTCCGTGCCTACCTGTGTCCTCGGAGATACCCCACCAGGCCACCCCTTCCCCTCCCATCACCCCACCGCACCCCACCCCACCCACCACCGGGGTCTCTGCCCCCTTACACCCCCACCCCCGGCAAAGGGGAGCCCTGTGGGTGGGGCAGCAGCGGGGAGCGGGCGGCAGCCTTAGGGTGGGAGGGGGAGCAGCAGCGAGCACAGCGAACAGGAGCGGCAGCCCCACTCCAGCCAGGTGGAGGCAGACAGACACCAGCGCGGGCCTGGGTAGGAATGGTGGTGGCGGGGTGGGGGCTGGACGTCGGCGTGGGGGTGACTTAGGGCCAGCTTGTGTCCCTGTGCCCTCTGGACTCTGCAGCCCAGAAGGAAACCGTGCAGCCCCTGTGGAACCACAGAGCACCAGCCGCGTGCACAGGGCTCCCCGAAGGCTGCACTCGGCTGCCCTGAGAGAGCACCCAGCCAAGAAGCAGAAGCCAGGGAGCCCCGAGGAGCCATCCGGCTCCACACCAGGAGGATGGCAGCGGATGGAGGCTCTTTTCCACACCCATCACCCACGGGCCTCCTGCGACTAACCAGGCGCAAAGGCTGATGGGAGGATCCGGCTCAGAGGGTCCCCAGTGAACCCCCTCTCAAAAGTCACCACTAGCTTTGCCTGGGACTGGAGACTCTTCCAAGCCCAGCCCTGAATCTCTTCTGGCGAATAAAGCCCCGGAGCTCAGGGAAGTGGCCTGACCACATGGTGGGCCCAGGGGTCCCCTGGGGTGGGCGGGGGGCACTGCCTGCCACAGAGCATGTAAGGTGTGCGAGGGGCTGCCCATGGGCTGCCCGGGGCCTCCAGTGTGGCCAACTGCCCTGGGCCATCTCCAGAGTGGTGTGGCCGGGGTACGTCACAGGGCTTGTGTGGGACCCTAGGCCTTGGGTACCCCGACCTGTGGTAAAGAACAACGTGGGCGTGGGCCTTGAGCCCAGGAGCCCACAGGTCAGAGCAGGGCAGCGGCTGACCTGCGCGTATGTGCACACGCGTGTGGTGCATGGTACTGGCGCTCACACCCAGCGCCTCGTCCACTGAGCTGCATCCCCAGGCCATCTGAAGCCAATTTATTCTTGTTTCCACAAAGAATAAATTTTTAAAGAGTGAAGAAGAGAAAAAGGGTGCGGAGGGGGTGTTTCGCTTGTGGGAGCCACTTGCTTTCGGGGAAATCCACTGTGGGCAGATTCACAACGCGGGACAAAGGGGGACAGCCCCAGGATCACTGTGAACACTGCTGAACACGACAGTTGGCGCGCCTGTGTGCCGCACTTCCCAGAACACCTTCCCGGGCAAGCGCGGTGAGGCAGGGAGCAGGGGGCTGCGCGCGTGTATGAAGAGCGTCTGCAGAAATCCTGCTGACTTTGGTAATGGTGTGTTGGCTCAGTATGAGAATGTCCTTGATTCCCCGGGGGTAAAATATTAAGGAGTAGAGGCGCATAACAGCTGCAAATTAGTCCCACGAGAGTCACAGGGAAAAAACTATATACATAGTGAGAGTTAAGGATAATGCAGGGGCCAAGGTTTATTAGCTCAGCCTTGCAGCACCTGCCTGGCAAGTGCAAGGTCCTCAGTTTGATTCCCGGTACCCACGCACACACAAAAAGGATAATGCAAAGTTTTAGCTGTTGGGTTTTTTTAAAGTCATGTTTCTGCTCAGCACCTGGGAGAAAATGCAGATAAAGCTGGGACTAGTGACATGTGCCTGTAATCCCAGCACGCAGGAGGCTGAGAAAGGAGGATCACTGTGAGTTCGAGGCCATCCCGGGCTACAAAGTGAGTTTAAGGCCAGCCGGAACCATGTAGTGAAACCCTGCCTCAAAAAGACCAATTGCAGTATGTTTGAGGCCAGCCTGGGCTACATAGTAAGTTCAAGGCCAGCCTTGTCTCAAGAATAAATAGGGCCGTGGATTTAGCTCAGTGGCATTAGCGCCTGCCTTGCAAGTGCATGGTCATGAGTTCAATCCCCAGTACAAAAATAAATAAGGAAACTAAAATATAAAACAAACAAAAAAATGGTTTTGGTATGGGAATCAAACTCAGGACCTTGAGCTTGCCAGGCAGGCACTTAGACCACTAAGCTATATCCCTGGCCCCTAAGACAATATTTTAAAATGTTTGTCATTCTCATCAAGAACGCAGATAAAGCTAGGACTGGTGGTGCACTCAGGAGGCTAAGGCAGGAGGATCACTGTGAGTTTGAGGCCAGCCTGGGCTACAAAGTGAGTTGAAGGCCAGCCGGAACCATATAGTGAAACCCTGACTCAAAAAGACCAAAAAAAAAAAAAAAAAAAATTTGCAGATTAACTTGGCCTGGTGGCTTGTAAACCTAGCACTCTAGGAGCCTGAGAAAGGAAGATTGGAAGTTTGAACCCAACTGGGCAACTTATCAAGAATTTAAGTCAAAATTAAAAAAAAAAAAAAACCTGGGGCTGTAGCTCAGTGTGAAGGCTCTGGGTTCAAGGCCCACTACCACATACGTGGTCCACAAACTTACATCTGTAGCAAAAATGATACACTGCTGGAAAGATCTATCATTCAGAGAACACACAAAGTTCAACTCTTGCACATATGCAGAACATCTAGAAATCACTAAAAGTAACAAGTAGAGGAGAAAAATGGAACAAAGAATATGGTGATGGTGCACAGAAAAGATAATACAAAAGACTAGTATTTCAAGAGATGTTCCAGCTAATTCATCTCAAGAGAAATGCACACCACAAACCCTACAGCACCCCAGTTTAACCTGTCCCACTTGGAACTCACTGAATGTTTAGTATCAGCACCTGTGTCTGTTTTCCTCCAGGGTCTGCACTGGACCCAAAACTGCAGTCCAGCAGCAGCCACCCAGTTACACAAGAACACTAGTGGTGACCCAGCAAATGGGTTGTCAGCAAAGGAGCAGCTGACCACCCCTGCACATGTGGGGAATGGTTGGGACCGGCTGGGTTACAGTCCCAGCTTGCCAAGGTAAAGGCAGGTGGGTGGGTGTGGTGGTGCGCACCTGTAATTGTAGCTACTCAGGAGGCCTAAGGGAGTAGGTCACCAGTTCAGGCCAGTCTGGCCAACTTAGCAATTCAATAGCCTCCTGCAGCTCCATGTGGACACCAAAAGCCTAGGAGAGGCCTAATGTGCCTTGGTAGTGTTTACTAGAGAAACAAATCACAGCAATACACGCAGAGGTGCCAGGGAAGTCAAGCACTCTTGGTGAGTTGCCTGGTGTATAATGTGCAGACTTTTGGGAACACATGGGAGAGAAATGTAAACTGTTATTTGCAGTAGGTTGCTCACATGCAACCAGAACTGGATGGACTTAATAATAAAGTAAGTTATTAGCCAGGTGTGGTGGTGCATACCTGTAATCTCAGCACCTGGGAGGCTGTAGCATGATAATCATGAGTTACAGGCCAGTCTGGGCTAGCAAGTGAGATCTTATCTCAAAAAATAACAACAAAACTGAGTTCTTGTGGTTACCTGGAGAAGAACAAGGGAGTGCTGGGCTGGGAATGACAGGATAGGGTAGGATATTTTTTCCTAAACTTCCAAACACCTTTTTTTTTTTTTTTTTTTTTCTTTTGAGACAGGGTCTTGCCTATGTAGTTCAGACTGGCCTTGAACTCCTGGTGATCCGCCTGCCTCAGCCTCCCAAGTGCTGAGATTACAGGGATGAACTACTATACAAGGCCTGAACTCACTATAAATGAGTGAATGTGGGGCCAAATGAAACCTCCAAACCAAAATGCTACCCACTGCATCCACACGGTGGCATTATAAGTGCTTAGGTTTTCTTCTTTGTCGTTTTCTGTGTCTTCTAAATTCTTAACATAGGGCTGGGGGTTTAGCTTAGTGGTGTAAGTGCCTGCCCTGGTAAGCATGAGGTCATGAGTTTGATCCCCGGTAACAAAAAAATAAAAAATAAAAAAAACATAAATTCTTCACATGAGCAAAATTGATTTTTATAATCTTTTCGGGACTAAAGGTGAACACAGGGCCTCATGAATACGTGCCTCATTCTAGGCAAATGCTCTACCACTGAGCAACATCCCCAACCCAATCATACAACAAAACAAAGCACTGCGACATCTGTTTACTAAGAGATTTCCCTCGCCCATGCATGCATGGCAAATGCTCCATGTCACCCACACTTAGAAATGCAGGGGTGAGAGAGCTCTCTGTGCCGCCCTGGCCCAGGTGTGGTTCAGCTGCAGTGAGAGCCTGAGTCCCTCCACAAAACACTTCTAGCAGGCTGCCTTCTGGTTCCTGCAGAAGGAGTTTCTCCTCTGAGATACTACCTTAAGTGGTTAGGCAGAGGGGACTGAGTCAGTGCACTACAGAGTGTGCATGAGGTGGGTCCTACACACCCCTGGGGGTCCACGTCCTCAGTGCCTGCCATAGGTGAGAGAGATACAGAGGAGACCTTGTCTCAAAATTGAAAATATCCCCTGTTCCTATAAAGAATGTGAACACTGTGTGCTACAAACATGTACCCCCCCACCAAAAAAAATGGGTCCAAGAGAAGGGAGAGGGAGATTTAAAAATTAAAATATGCTGCCAGACATGTTGGTACATGCCTATAATCCCAGCACTTGGGAAGTTGAGGCAAGAGGATCGTCAAGTTTGAGGCCAGCCTGCGCTCCATAGTGAGTTCAAGGCCAGCCCACACTACATGGCAGGACCCTCTCTCAAACAAAAACAAAGAGTTGTGCCTGTACTAAACATTCACAGACATTTTCCTTGTCATTATTCCCTAAACAATACAGTATAATAAAACTCCACAGTATAAAACTAGTGTTTACACTGTATTTTTTTTTTCTTTTTTTTTTAAATGGGGTCTGGCTATGTAGTGCAGGCTGCCCTTGAACTCACTATGGAGCTCTGGCTGGCCTCGAACTCTTGGCAATCATCCTGCCTCAGCCTCCTGTGTGCTGCCGGGCTGTGACTTGAGCCTTGGACAGAGTGAGGGTTATGTGCACATACTGTGCCATTGGGCTGAGTGCGGTTCAGTGGAGTGCTTGCCTACCATGCAGAATCCCTGGCTTCCATGCCAGCACCATTTAGAAAAAAAAAGGAAATACTATGCCATTTTCAAAAGGGACTTGGGCATCCACACATTTTTGGTACCTGTACAGGGGTTCTGGAATCAATTCCTGGCAGACACAAAGGACCCACTACACAGTGAAATCCAACAAAGACACCAAAACGAAAAGGCAAATGACAGCCCACCGGCAAACCTAGCCTGCTATGCACCATGGCCCACCACTTTACAAGGCCCTAGAGATAAATGGTGTCTTACACTGTTAAATGACTAGGGAGGACATACCAAAGAATAATATTCTGCGATCTGTGAAAATTCTACGAAATTCCAAAAGTCAGTGTTTCTAAGTTAAGTTTTCTTAAACACACCCAATCCATTTGTTCTCACATGGCCCACGCTGCCTCTGCACTATGATGAAACAAGTACCCCACATACTACTGCCACGGCACAGAAAGTTTGCCTGGAAAATAAACAAGAAGAGAGTTTGCAGGGCTACTTTCACTATAGAGCCCTTCACCATGCCCAACCCCGACCTGAGGGCATCATACAAGTTCATTTAAACCTTAAAACTAAAAAGTACCTACTGTGGTCATCACTGATATCCCACAGGTTAGGAAACTGAGGCACGGAGGCAGTACCTGAAGTCACAGTCCCCTAAAGCAGTGCAGTTGGGCTCCCCAAGTCCCCTCCTCGCTCCCACACCACAACCCTCCAGACTGGTTTGCCAGCTGCAGTCAGGTGCCCATTGGAAATAGCAGGGTGGTGTGTGAGGTCATGAGTTCGATCCCTGGTACCAATAAAAAAATAAATAGAAAGAAAGAAATGGCTGGGGGTGCTGTTGCACACCTATAAGGACTCTGGGAGGCTGAGGCAGGACAATCACAAATTCCATCCCTGCCTGGGGAAGCTTAGCAATTTAGTGAGACTCATCTCAAAGCACACAGTAAAGAGGGCTGGGAACATAGCTCAGTACAAAGGCTGTACTGCCAAAACAATGCCATCAAACACAGTATAAAAATATGGGTGTGCTGCACACAGAGCACTGGTGGTTGTATCACTATGTGAAACTTTTGTTTTGGTGACGTGGTGGCGGTGAGGACAGCAAGGCAGGTGAGGACGCACAAAGGCAGGCGTTAAACATGCCAGGTAAGGTGAATGGAACAACACAGCCCCTCATTCTGCTGTGTGCGCACGAAGAGGAAGAGCACCTGCATGCACACATGCACCACCCCCCAGCCTTTCTGTCTGGGTTCAGGTCACATAGTAGGGGGCCCATTGAGTTGCCTAGAACAGTGGTTTTCATACAGGCTGTTCTGTCACTGTCCCACCAAGCTGCCTTTGCCAGGAACCTGCTACCTGCCTGTCCCTGCCCTCCTGGGGCTGCTACCATCCTGGAACCACTGAGACAGTCTAAAGGACCAACACAGGAAGGGCACGGTCCAGCTACTCCAGGGATGAATGGCTGCTCTGCCTGCTTGTCTGGGACTGGCTAAGAGACTGAATGCAGAGCCTCTCCACTGAGCTTTATCCCCTCCCTTTTGCATATTTTGAGACAGAATCTTGCTAATTCATCCAGGGGTTTAAACTTGCCACCCCCTGCCTCAGCCTCCCACAGAGCTGGGAGGACAGGTGTTTTTAGAAGTGAAAAACTCATATCTGAGACAGAAGGCCACACTGGGTCAAAGGGTAGCTGGTCGCCCTGGAGAAGAACGTGGCGCAGCATCTGCTGATGTACAACAAGGCAAGGTCGCTAAGGGAACAGACAGATACCCACTTGCAGGGACACAAATCCCCATGCCACAGCTGAGGACAGGCAGCTGGGAGAGGAAGTCATGAGCTGGGGACCAAAAGCAGCATCTCCAACTGCAATCTGGGGCCAGGGGCTATTGCCCCGTTCCTAGCCCCTCCATAGCCCACCCGCTCCAATGATCTGGCACCATCCTGGCAACTCAGGACTAGTCCCATGTCCTTCCCATCACAGCAGTTAGAAACCACACCACCAAATTGGGTGTGGTGGGGTCCAGCTGTAATACAGCACTCTGGAGCCTGAGACAGGAGGATCACAAGTTCAAACCAAGCCTGGGCAGCTTAGCAAGACGCTGTCTCAAAATTTACAAAAAGTCTTTGATGCAGCTCAGTGCAAAGGCCCTGGATTCAATCCTTAATACTGCCAAAACAAAACACAATACAGTACATGGTTATCAATACTGACCCTGTGCTAGGCAGGCTTAACGCATTTACCCCACATTTAGGTCACTCTGTCTCACCTCTAGTCTCTACTTACAGAGTCCCTGGCCCCGGCTCCAGTTCTGTGGTAAGAGGCAGAGTTTGAAAGCGAAGCCCTGGTTCCTAAAGGCCAAAGCCTAGGTTATCATTGCTGCCTCTCTGGCTAGTGCCACTCATACTTTTTCCCACCAATCCACATGGTCCTTTCTGAATGAGTCAAAGATCCGCCCCTCAGAGTACAAGGACACCTCTCTCCCCACATGCCTATCATGGATAGGAGATAAAAGCTTCCTCTTTCACTCTGTCAAAAGCTCCTGAGACTCCACAAACACACTACCAGCCACTTGAACTTTAAATCAGCAAAGGACAGAAACAGACAGTTGCATGGAACGAATCTACACACAACTCTTCATTTATGCAAGCCTGCCCGGCCTCATTCTCAATAAAACAAATATAAATTCAATCAACACAAGATACCACTTCCCACCTATCAGATGAGCCAAGTTTGACTTGACAACAATGTGGGAAAACAGACACAAATTGTATCTTGCTGATAAAGGTAAAACTAACTGATACTCCACAGCCTGCAACAGCACCATCTGTCAGGAACACAAATGCATATTCCTTCAACCCAGCAGCTTCGTTTGAAAGAGCTGTGACCGCACACACCTGTAACCCTATACTCGGGAGGCTAAGGCAAAAGGATCGCCTTGAGTTTGGGGGCCAGCCTGCGCTAAAGAGTGAGTTCAAAACCAGTTTGAGCTACATAGCAAGACCCTGTCTCAAAAAAAAAAAAAAAAAACACCTGAAAGTATCTTACAGAATGATGCACATAACAAAGCCTTTTTCTGCAGCTTTGTTCATAACAGTCAAGGACTGGGAGTGACTGCAGAGTGCAGCAAGGACCCGCTAGTAAACAATGGCACAACCAAACGGGACAGTGCGCGAGAGCAGCTGCCAACAATAGGCAAGTTTGGTACAAATGGAAGGAACAGAAGCCCACACTGGCAGGTTTTGTACAAATGGAAGGAACAGAAGCCAGAGAGGTTCTGCTTGTCCATACACAGGAGAGAGACAAGAAGCCAAGTCAGGAAGGATTTCATGTGGCTCAGTGTTGGGGAAAAGACGCTCCTTGTCACTGCCACCTTTTGCATTGTTCCTACCAGTATGATGAGAAAACGCTAACTTTAGAGGTAACTCATTTCCTACCATGTGAATTTTCTTTTTTGTTTTGGACACAGAATCTTGCTCTGTAGCCCAGCTGGCAGGGCTGTGGATTTAGCTCAGTGGCATAAACATCTGCCTGGCAAGCGCTAGGTCGTGAGTTCGATCCCTGGTACCCCTCCTCCCCAAAAAAGACGATGTAGCCCAGCTGGCCTCAAACTCACAGCAATTCTCCTGCCTCAGCATCCCAAGTGCTGGGATTCCACATGTGTCCGGCTTCTGCCATGCACCTCCTGCATCTCTGGCCTAGCATGAGACCCCCCCCAGAGCTGGTCCTGGTCTCACACATCAACAATCATCAGAAGATACTCAGGGAATATGGTAGCAGGAACAGGGGACAAAGGAGAGCACCACTTCCCAAGTCAGCGCAACAGAGGCAGGCAGGATAGAGTGCAAGGAGGAAGAAGAGCAGGAGGAGCAGGAGGAGGGAGAGGAGGAGGAGGAGAGCAGGAGGCAGGGGCCAGGGCAAGGCCAGATCTGCACTGCGGCTGCAAGAGTCCGTCTACCTGGGGGGCCGGAGCCGGGGAAGCCTGGCTGTCAGGGGCTGGAGGGCCGGGGCCAGCTCCTTTGGCGATGGGGGTGACCAGGGCTGGGTCTTGGGCGGGAGGCGGGGCGCTGACTATGACCGAGGCTGGCACAGACAGGTGGGGGCCTTCTGTGGAGAGGGGTGGCTGGCTCCTCTCCTGCAAGGGCGGCCGCATAGGGTCAGAAGGCCACCCTCACAGCTCCTGCCCTCCCCACCATGAGCCCACATCCCACTGATGTTCCCAGGGCCCAAGAGAATGGGATGAGAATGGGGTGCCTGAGAGGCCCAGACCTAGGGACCTGTTGCACTTGAGCAATGTGTGGTCAGCTATCTTCAGCTGCACCCCAGTGCCTGCCTGCCTGCCCAGCCATCCCTGTCTTGCGTCCTCCCTGATTCCCTCCCTCTCCCTGCCTGTCAGTCAGCTGGTCTTCTCTTCCCCTTTCTATTCACCTTTCCCATCAGTTCTGCTGGATCCCTCACCCTGTGGGCCTCCCGGGGAAACAGCACCTGTGCCACCTCTAAGATGCTCTCCCCCAGCTGTCTGGGTTCTCTCTGGTGTCACCTCTGCCCCCACCCCCACTTCCCTGCCCGCCTGGCCAGCCAGTCCCATTACCTGGGGCAGGAACATCTGCAGGGAGTCCTGAGTGAGGATGGTCGTGGTGGTGGCGGCGGAGGGCGGCTGCCCCAGGATGATCTTCTCTGGGCTGGACGCCAAGACGGGGCTGGGCTGGGGAGTCGTGGCCTGAGGTGGGGCAGCGGCCTGTGGGGTGGGGGCCTGTGGGGCCTGCGGTGGCGGCTGCTGGAGGCCCAGGGGCAGTGGCGTGCTGACCGCAGGAGGGACGGAGGGAGCAGGTTGCACTGCGAGGACAGGCGTGGCCTCCCCGGTAGCTGCAGCGGGGGTTGCTGGCTGCACCAGCCCATCAGGGGTGTTGAGCATGGCCACGGCACTGGGGGGCAGGGTGACACCCTGGAGGACGGTGGTGGTGGCGGCGGGGCCGGTAGGGGCTGGCTGGCTCTGTGTGGGCAGGCTGCCCGTGGCCAGCGACACAGGCATCTGGAAGAGCGCAGGCTGGCCCACCTGGATAGGCGCGGCCGAGAGGATGTGTGCAGCACTGTGGGCCCCAGAGTGGGGGGCCAGGACTGGGCCCAGGCTCAGTGGGCCTGCCAGGTTCTGGTTGGTCAGGATAGGGTTGGCTATGAGCTGTCCACCAGGATGGGGGGCTGCGGCCGTGAGGATCTGGCCGCCCACGCTGGCTGGCAGGGCAGAGAGGGGCTGGGGCAGCGGGACGGCAGCAGGCGCACCGGGCAGCAGGAACTGGTTCTGGCCTGGAAGCACATGCTGCGCTGGGATGACGATGCTGCTGCCCTGGTTCAACAGATGGACACTCATCGGCTTGCTCAGGGCCCCAGGGGGCTGAGGTGGCACTGTGCCCGCGGTGGTGACCGGGGGCTGTTTGAACACATTGGCCTGCAGGGCAGGCGCTGGGAAGCCCGAGAGGACCACGTTTTGACCGGCCTTGCCCGCGGCTGCCATGAAAGTCAGGTTCTGCGGGGCCTTGGGCTGCTGCGGGAGTGCTCCTGGCTCACCCTGGATGGTGAGTGTGGCGCCCGCGGGGGCGAAGGGCTTGGGTGTCAGTTGGTAGAGCTTGGAGGGCAGCACACCAGCAGGCTTGGGCTGGATGGGCGTGGGTGTGCGGTGCAGTATCACGTTGGGGGCTGGCACCAATGGCGATGTGCCCAGACCTGGGGCCACTGCCAGCGGCTGTCCTGAGGGCGCCCCACTGGCTGCCACAGTGGCAGCCCCTGCTCCTGCAAACACTGAGTTCCCGTTGAGTGTGGTGGCCACAGCAGCTGAAAGGCTCTTCTGGATGACCAGGCCAGCCCCCTGGGGGGATACACCTGCCGATGCCAGGGTCACTGGCTCCGAGGGGCCAGCTGCAGAGGCCAGGTAGCCACTAACAGGTACCTGCTTGGCCAGGAGTTGAGAGGTGGGTGGATTGAGTGCCATAACAGGCTGGCCCACCACCTGGATGGGTGCCAGGCCAAGAGTGGCAGCTGCGGCACCCCCAGGGCTACCATTGGGCAGGCCCTGGAGACCTGGAATGGGCTGCAGTGTCACATTGCCCAGGCCCACGGGCTGCAGAAAGGGCTGCACGCTCAGTGCCTTGTTGACCACGTCCTGGGGCGGCACCAGGGCCTGGTGGGTCAGCACAGTGGGCGGGGCCTGCAGCCCCAGCAGGTCAGCACTGCCTGGGAAGAGGGCTTGAGGTCCCGTGGCCACAGCAGCTGCCCCCGAAGCGCCTGTTGGGCCTGCCCCACCATCTGCAGGCTGCAGGGTGGGCAGCTGGAAGGGGCCCAGGTCCAGCTCGGCCTCAGCCTCAAGCGTTTGCTCCGTGATGTTGGCCTCTTGCAGGCTCTGCTGAAGGATGTCGCAGGGCTGGTCAGCGCCCCCGCCCCCTCCACCACCACCTGCCGTGGCAGGTGAGCCCAGGATGTCATCTTCCAGGAAGTCCAGGTCCACGCTAGGGGCTGGCTGGTTGGGCTCTGGGTTCAGGTGGTTGCCAGAAGCTTCTTGCACGTGGAGCTACAGGCCAAGGTGGAAGGAAGGGAAGAGGTAAGATTGGGCAAGAGCTGGGCTTGGGCCACAGCTACCACAAAGGACACCTGGTACCAAGGCAGCCATGTCCAAGAAGGAACCTTCTGTCTAAAAGTGATGGGACCTGGGATCAAACCTGTGCAACCTGGGACTTGCTTGATCTGACCTCAGTCTCCCCAGTAGTGCTCAGCAAAAGGCAATAAAAACAATTCACACCCTTTCCAGAATCTGAAAAATTCTCAATTTTTAAAATATGCCTGGCCCCAGAGTTTTCCAGTGAAGGACTGAGGCTGGGTTAAAAACCATAGCAGTGCTAGGCATGGTGCCGTACACCTGTGATCCCAGCACTTTGAAAGCTGAGGCAGGAAGATCACTTGCATTCAAGGCCATCCTGGGCTACACAGTTCAAGGTAGCCTGAACTACATGGCAAGATCCTTTCTCAAAAAAATAAAAGCCCTGAAGTTAGGGAGATCTTGATCCACACAAAGGACTCACAGAAAGGCCTAGCCTGTGGCACAAGTGTGAAGGATGCCACAGTCACTCTCACTGCCACCCATGTTGTCAACAGTAGCTCAGGGAGGTGGCCATTGCTCCCAGTCTCATGCCCAGACAGGGAGGCCCAGGGTAGCTGGAGAGAGGGGCATAGGGGCTGCGGGAATAGGACTCCACTCAGTCCCTAACCTACAAGGATGGGGCACTTGGCCAAGTGCCCCTAGCTGCACCCCTAAAACAGGTGTGTAGAAAGATCCCCTCTGCACAGGGTTCAGAGTGCAGCTAGGGACTCTACAGCTATGAAAGCACAACAGTTATGGATAATGCTTTTTTTTTTTTTTGGTACCAGGAATCGAACTCAAGACTTCACCCTTGCCATCAGGCACTTATGCAGCTGAGCTAAATCCCTGCCTGCATGACAGTTATGACAAGAGCAAAGACCACAAAATAGTCAACATGCATGGTGGCCACTGCTGCTGGGTCTATGATATAATCACATGACAGCTGTGCCACTGCTGTGCTTCTGAACTCACATTATGTTTGGAATCTAGTCTTATAGCTGCTGTAACAGCGATTGGCAACAATCACTGTAAAGAGTCAGGTGTTCAGCAAGTGCTCAGGGAGTGACAGATACAATGGTAGAAAAGGAAGGGGTTACTCTGGTCTGAGGTCTACAGGTGAGGGAGTCCCCCCTCCAGTCATGCACCTCATGGCTGAGTATCCCCAGCCCCTCTCTCCCACGGAGTGTCCTGTGGGGCTCCTGGAACCTGCATTGACCTTAGTGTCCCAGAACTGGGCCATGGAGTGGTCCCAATTCTGCTCCCACTCTGTTTCCGTGACCACTCCTGCTCTCACAGGTTGAAACCCCTTGGAGCCCAGGCCTCCCCTTAGCCTACCAGGCCTGCCTCCCACTGGCTGATATCGCGTCAGTGTAACCAGGCAAGGCCACTTACCCCGGGACCTTCATAGAAGGCACTCTGGGCCTCCCCTGGGGGATCCAGGAGGTCATCACTGTCCAGCTGCAACGAGACCCACCCCCCAAGGTCAAAGGTCAAAGGTCAGAGCAGTGCTAGGGAAGAGTGTGGGGGATTCAGGAACTTCTGCTCAGAGCTCTAGAGTGGAAGTTAACTGCAAGCTTCTACCCCCACCCCCATCAACCTGGTCCACATGCACCTGCCCCTTCTGCACACAGCTGAGGGCTTAACACCCCAGGGTGCCAGCTCTTGCAGGGCGTCTCTGCATCCAAACAGCACCCTGAGCCTCCATCCATGGCCCAACCTCCCCCAAGATCTCCCAGAAGCCTTCCTGGGATGCTCAGCAGCCCTCTGACTGTGGGACCCTGCCCCCAGCTCCCCAGCTCCCAAACAGTACCACAGCCCACTCGCTGGCTCGAGCCCAAGCCCAAGAATCAGTTACTATCACTCCTTCTTTGTGATCATCAGCAGGTCTGGGTGACTATGCCTCCCACATGGACCCCAATCCAAGCCCCTCACCACCTCCATAGCCTGCACTGTATTGGCCCAGGCCAACACTGCCTGGGTCCCTGAATTACCAGCTGTTTCTCCTTGCAAGGGGGAATTCAATTCTACTCTCTGAGTGGGACCTGGACTTAGCAGCACTACGGTGAGGTCCTTGTAGCAGGGAACTGAGGCCTCCCACCAACAGCCACCCTAGGGGGCTGTGGCTGCCCCCCAACCTCTCAATGGCAACATCACAGCAGCTCCCAAGCCAGAGCTGTACCAGATGGCATAGAGCTCTGCATACAGCTCCTCACTCACCAGACTTCCACTCTGGCACTGTGTCCCGGACTCCAAGGGCACAGCACAGCACATCTGCCTGCCCTGCTTAATAATCCATGTGGCTGCTGCCAATCAGAGTAAAACCAAACTCGTCCCCAGGTCTGTGTCGCCAGGTAATTCTGTTTATTCCTGTCTCACTCCTTCCATCTCTTGCAGTCTCGCCCCACCAGGCTTTCTGATCCTTCAACATACCCTCTCCCACCTGTGTACCTGCTCTTCCCCTGCCTGGAGCACTGTGGCCACCTGCAGGGTCACCTCCGTAGTCTCCCTCTCTGATCACACTGAAGGAGCCCCTCAGTCTATTCCTTTTCTTACACTTGTTTTCCTGTGCTGGGATTGGACCTCAGAATGCTAGGTAGGTGAGCACCTTCCACAGAGCCTCCCTAGCCCAAATATCCTTTTCTTGTACAAGTGAAATTTTTTGTTTTGTTTTTTGAGATACGGCACCCGGTTGACATTTTTATTTTTTATCACACTCTGAATGGTGCTTTTTACTATTGCCTTTATTAGTTACTGGCCTCTTCATTGACTAAGGGAATATATATGGTGTGAGGGCAGGGATCCGCCATGTGCCCTGCTCAGACAGAAACCAGCCCTGCTTAGCAAGCACTGCTCCCTGTCACACTCACCTTCTCTGACCCATGCAAGAAGTCGTTGAGGGCCTGAGGGTCACTGAAAGAGAAGAGAGGGACACTGAGATTGTAAGCTGGGCAGGGAAGAGGAAGGGTATCTAAGACAGAGGGCAGGGAGCCCATTACTCACCAAATCACGTCTAGTAAGCATCTCCCATCCTCATCATCCATCGCCACTGGATGGGTGGGGTCAGGAAGAGGGTGAGGGAGACAAGGTTAGATTGTGGCGGTGTGCCCAGCCCCTCCCTTCAGGGAGCCCCTGCAAGTGTTGGAGCTTCCTCTCCATGAGCCCATGGGGACAGGTGAGGCCGAGGCTCATGGCCTGGCTCCCCACCCGGCCAGCGGCTCCTGAACCAGGGACAGCTCCCTTCCCTCCTGTCCTCACCCAAGCGCCCCAGTCTCTGATGTGGGCAGTGCCCAGCCAAACCAGGAGAGTCCTGGCTGCACACAGGCCTGGTGCTAAGTGCCCTGACACACAGGGCTACATGGGTCCTCACAGAGGCCACAAGGGGACTGGACACCTGGCTCTGCAAGTAAGGAGCGGGAGGCACCAAAATGGTCACTTTCCATCTCTCAGCAAGTAGGTGGCAGGGCCTGGCCCAGAACCCATACGCTCACCACCTTGCTGTACTGCTCCTCAAACTCAGGGCCTAGTCTAGAGCTGGTGCGGAGGGGTCTATCCTGAGGGTGACAGGATGACAGAGGGAGCAAGGGGGCAGCAGGAAGGGCCAAGGGTCTGAGGTCCCCGGTCCCCCGCTAAAGCCCTAGACAATGTGACTCTCAAGGAAGGGAGGGGTTACTGAGGCAGAAGAGAGGAAAAGGTCCACAAGGGAGGGTGCTGAGTCAGAGGCTGCCAAATGAACAAGCAAGCCCGTAAGAATGATGAGGATGAGGAGGGCTAACGTTTGCTAAGCGCTTCCCCAGCAAGGCACAATCTGAGCGCGTCACAAATGTTAGCATGTTCAATCCCAGGGCAGGGGGGATGTTGTTCCTCCCCGGTTTCACACCCAAGGTGACTGGTGCTACCTGGGTCTGTCCATTGCTCCAGCCCCTTACCCAGCCTCCCAAGCAGCCTCCATCCACCAGCCACCTGCCCCAGGTACCTGACTGTCCTTTGTGACATCTGCTCCCTCCCTCCAAACTTCCATCCAACTGTACCCCTTCCTTCTCCCAAACCATCCCTCCCACCCAGGGAGGACAAGGTGTGGACAGCCAGGCAGAGACAGCCAGGCCCTCCAGGGTGGGTGCCAGCCTGCCTTGCGCATGCATGTGTAAGGTCCTGGACATCACTGAGGGTGTGAGGACAGGGATGGGTCACCTCTCACACACAGGCACACTGGCTCTGTGGGGTCACCTTACCCAGAAAGGGTTCTGCTTGCACTTGGCAGTGACCTCTTAATTAAACTCCCCCCCAGCCCCTGCATTTGAGGCCCAGGCACATTGCACAAGGCAGAATCACAGACAGGGGCCCTGGAGGAAGTGGGGCTTCTCCTCTTAGCCCTGGGGAAGCTGATGAAATCTGGTGACCCTCCTAGGAAACACATACAAGGGACGTGTTACAGGCCCAGCCCCAGCTCCCACACTCCCCCTCCCACAATGAGGCACAGACAGGACACACATGCCCAGGATCTGGAGGGGAGCTGGAGGGAGGACCAAAGGACACCAGGAACAGGCTGCAGGGGGAGCCAGGCCTCCTCCTCCGCACACCACAGTGGGCCCAAGAAGTGTGTGGAGGGGCGGCTGGCCCAGGAATGGACAGGACACACCCACCCCGCACCCTGTTACCTGTGCTACAAACGAATCATGAAGGGAAGGTGGGGGTATCCACTCCAGGTCTACGCAGGGCCCCTGGCTGGGGACTTGAAGAGTGTCCTCTCGGGGGCCAGCTGCAGGGAGAGAATGAGAGGCTGAGTGATCGGGGAAAAGACATACTCTGTGACTATTGTGTCTGTCTGGATGTCCCCCAAAGCCTTATGGAGTCATGAGGGCAGGCTTCTAGAATCTGTGATTGATTCATGGTCCAGTGCTATGATAGGTATGACCTACAGCCAATACAAGGGACAGAGTCTTCTCTCTGCACTCCTCCCTTGTTCTCTTGTGGCTCTTGCTGTCTTGCACCACCATGAACTGCTGCCCTCTGCCATGAGCCACTCTGCCTTGGAGCCAGCAGATTATGGACTGAAACTTCCACAAACTAAATAAACCTTTCCTCTGTTATTAACTCTGTGAGTCAGGTATTTTTTCCCAGGAATGAGAAAAAAGTAACCAACACAGTAAAAAGAGAGACAACCAGCAGGGGCATAGGCTAGAGCTGTGGGAGGCAGGCAAAGACTGTGGGTAGAGGGTACAGATGGAAGACGGGGGGGGGGGGGGGCAGACAGGGAAGAGTGAAAGGAGAGGACAGGCGCTAGTTCAAAGCCACATAAACCAGAACTCTGTCCCCACATGCATGAGGTATACAGAGCAGCACGCTCCACAGACTACACGTCACACTGCTCACATCAATCCCTGTACTGCAGTCCAGTCACACAAATCACACAAGCCAGGCCTCATGACACGGACAACCCTCAGCTGGGGGGTTGGAGGTGCTCAGGGCCCAGGTTCCTGCAAGCCTCTCGACACATTATCCTCATCAACCGACCACTCCATCCCTGTGGTCTCGGTGCTTCTGTTTAAAGACACCTTCTTTAGTGCACACACAGGGTGACTATCAGTTACCAATCACTAGGGACAGTTTACATTTTTGGAAAGTGTATTACAGTAAAAGACACACTGACAAAAATCACCCTAGCCTGGAATACCCTTACCCCATCGTTCATGGCCACTGTCTTAAGGCAGTTCTGGAGTCTCTTCGTGTCTTTACCTTGCTTCGTGTCACGAGCAAGGTAAATGCTGCCACCTTGTGCCACCCAAGGGAAAGACAGGTGCAATAAAACACGACAGTGTGTCCCTCCTCCATGTTCTGCACCCCATCTACCACCACGTGACCTCTAGCTCTTCCCCAAAGTCAAAATGACATGGAAGGGAAACATGTGAATCGATTCAGGACACTCAGGCAGCAGTGTGACTAAAAACATTCATCAAAGAAGGTGCCATAAGTGCTTCAGAAAGTGGGAAGAACAATGGGACTGATGTGCGCAAAGCAAGGACTGGGATCTTGGAGGGGGGGAGTTTCATGCGGTGTCCTTTACTACACTCAGCTGAAAACCATTCACTGTGGTTTTTGGTCACACCCCATATTGTTGATTTGCTTACCTTGAGCTCACAGCTCATTGTCACAGATGCATCCTTGAGGCACAGCCACCCTGTGCCCGGGATCAAAAGCACCTCAGCACTGGGTGGGGAACACCCCAAACAGTGAAATCACCACACACACACACACATACACACACGTGGAAACAAGGGGACAGGCACTGAAAGAAAGGGCAGAAGAACATCAGGGGACTTAGGTTTTTTTCACTATTCTCTATCCTTTTGCAAATGACTAAGAAGGGTCACATTATGGAGCAGGTGAACATGCACACACGGAATCTGAGAGTGTTGAGAGTAAACCACGCTGGGCACTTCTCCATCTGGAAGTCTCTACCAGGCAGAGGCTTCTACATTACTACTCCACAGATGAGGAAACCGAGGCACAGGATGGGGAGCTGGTAATGTGCCCCACATCCTGCAGCAGAGCAGGGGGGGCCAGCTGGGACTGCGCCCCACCCAGAGCCACGACCCACAAAGCTCCTCTGTCCATCGCATCCTTCAGAGCATCCCCAAGCAGGGTGACAGTGCTGCTGCGTCACTTCACGAATGCCTAGGATGTTTCAGGGCTGAGAAAGCAACAGACAGAGCCGCAAGGAAGAGAAGGACAGTGGGAGCTCTGAGTGGCCCCCCCTCTTCCTCTAGGGAGCCAGGCCAAGGCAGGAAGATTGCAAGAAGTTTGAGGCCAACCTGAACTGCATAGCCAAGATTTTGTTTGAAAAACAAAACAAGCCAGGCGTGGTGGTACATGCCTGCAATCCCACTGCTCAAGGGGTTAAGGTAGGAGGATCGCCACCAGTTCAAGGCCAGTTTGGTACATAAGAGTTCAAGGCCAGCCTGAACTGCACAGTGAGACCCTGTCTCAAAAAAAAAAAAAAAAAAAAAAGGAAGAGGTGGTGCTGGGGATGTGGCTCAGTACAAAGCCCCATCGACCACCCCAAGAAACACATCCTGAAACAGCTAGGAGTGAAATGAGGCTGTCTGCAGGTACTGCAGGTGCTGGGGCGTACAGACCTGGGGTTTCTCACACAGCTGCCAGTGAACGTGCATGGCTCCACCCTTCTGAGTTCAAATTCATTACAATCAAAGAAATTAGAACAAAAAGACATGAATAGACATTTTTCCAAAGAAAATCTACAAATGGCCAACAAGCCATGCAGAGGCGCTTGGCACGAGAAATCACCGGGGAAACGTGGTCCTGGCCACAGTGAGGCGCCACCTCCCACCTCAGGCCGGCTGCCGGCCAGGACGGATTGGACGTGGGAAACGAGCTGGAGCTGGAGCTGCCGCTGCCGGTGGGAATCCAAGAGGACAGCGGCCCTGGGAAATGGTTTGGCGGGGCCTCCAAACATTAAAAATAGAACAAGCACATGATCCAGCCACTCCACTGTACCCAGGAGAAGGAAGGCAGCTCAGGAGGCATCTGCATAGCCAGGTCCAAAGCAGCCCAAGTCACAGTAGCTCACAGGCAGGAGCACCGGAGGGTCCTGTCTGCAGATGAACAGATTTGAAAAAAGTGTTGAATCAAAGAAGAGGATTCCTAAGTGGGCATGGTGGCACATGCTGGAGAGGCTGAGGCAGGAGGATCACTTTGATTTCAAGGCTAGCCTGAGATACATAGAGCGACCCTGTCTGAAAAAACCAAATACACAAACAAAAAGGGAATCCTGACATCACTGCGACACAAGCCAGAGAGAGAGAGACATCAGACACACAAAGCCCAGTTGGGTGGGACACCACCTACCAGAAGCTCTGTCCTATCCACAGGCATGGCAGGGTGGTGGCCAGGCTGAGGGTAAGGGGGGCCCTGCTCAATGGGCAGAGCTGTAGTTTGCAAAGATGAGGTGCTCTGGAGCTGGGTGGCAAGGAGGCTGCACTGCCTGAATGTCCTCCATACCCCTGAGAGGAACACTTAACATGGGTCAGCTTAGCAAGACCCTGTCTCACAATGAAAAAGGCAAAGGGCCAGGGATGGAGCTCAGAGTGAAGGCAGGGCAGCTCAGATAAAAGAAGGGTAAGCTGGTCACACTTTATTCTGGGTCTCAGAATATAAAACGAGTAGAGGCAATTAGGGACAATGAAGTTTTCAATAAAATGTATATGAATATAAAATTTTAAATCAAACGTACAAATATAAAATCAAGTGAAATTAAGCACTTAGTTCTCAGTGGCATTGGCCATACTCCAAGTGTTCAGGGTGTTAAGGCTGGTGGTCTCCTGTAGGGAGGACGTGGACACAGCACAGGAGCCCCACTCTGCCTGTGAACACGGAGGAAGGGAGTAGCTGTGGGGTCCTGGCAGGGGGTCTGCATTTTACTCTTCTCTCTACTCTGTGAACATCTGAAATGCGCCCTAGTACCTTTTTTTCTTTTTTGGTACTGGGGATGGAATTGCACAATCTTTGTACTCAGCCACAATCCCAGCCCTTCCTTGTTTTATTTTGAGCCAGTGTCTCACTGAATAGCTATATTGCCTAGGCTGAGCTTGAAATGGTGATCCTCCTGCCTCAGCCTCCCAAACTGCTAGGAACACAAGACCATATCACCACTCCCAGCTGAAAATTCTGTAATTAAAAACATACTTCTATATCAAGCGTGCCTTGCTTGGGAGTCAACTGTTGGACAGCAGGACTCATAGTAGTTTGCTGAATCCATGAATGAATCTGTGCAGAAAGTTTGGCAAATCCATTCACTTATTCAAGAGGCATAATGTGTTAAGCACTCCCTATGGGGAGAACGCTGAGGAAGCCTGACAGAGCAAACACAGAGCCTGGTCAGTGGTTCTCAATCCAGGTGACCCAGGTTACCCCACCCTACCCCCACCTCACCTTCAACACACTCAAAAGGTTTTGAAAAACTGACAGGGCCATGGGAACAAGGGTTGTACAGAATTATCAACTCCATGTCATCACCAGCACCCTGCTGATGGCTTGTGTAGAAGCCTGGCCTTTGGACAACATGCCCACAGTGCCCAGCCGTTGGCAGCAGGACGTTGAGCACATGACAGCCTTTGTCACTGCAAGCCTCAGAGACCTGGCCCTCGTTCTTCCTTCTGGGGTTTGGAGGCAGGGTCTCACTTGTTACTGCAGAATCCTGCAGCCAAAGCTGACTGCTGTGCCCCCAGCCCACGGTGCCCACTGCCTCCTTGTGCTGCACTGGCCCCAGGGCTCCAGCCCAAGGTAGGAGTTGTGCTGCCTCAGGCTCTTCACAACACAGAGGCTCCAGGCCACACCACGGTCTGAATTTGAACTCAGCTCCAAGACTCAGCCTCCCTTTCCCTAATCCAGGCAGGCCAGGCCTGGAAACCACAGTGAAGACCAACGATGACAAAGTGCCCTTCCAGAAGCCTATGATGGGCTCCTCCACCAGAAACAAAAACCCACTGGGCTCTGCTCCACTGTCAAGGGCAGCTGTGGGAGGAGCCCCACAGCTAGGGACCCCCAGTTTGATGTCAGCAGCTCTCATGGTCCCGACCAGCGATGAAATGAACAACCAAAGTGAACATCAGGAACTCTGTTATCCGGGAACTCTGGCATCCATGGTAGGAAGCCAGGGCAGAGCCATGGCTGCCTCCCCAACCCCCAACCCTCCCTTGTCACTGGTCACTAGCAGGGTGGGGGCCCTATGACGTGAACAAAGACTGCTTGAGCTCGGCTCTTCCAAACTGTGAGCTGTGAAATCAAATTAGTAGGTTGGGGCCAGGAATTTTTTTGTTTTTGTTTTTGTGTTTTTGAGACAAGGTCTCACTATGTAGCCCAAACTGTCTTCGAACTCACAGCAAACCTCCTGCATCAGACTCCTGAGTGCTGGGCTCACAAGTGTGTGCCACCACCTTGGCTTTGATCACAAATTTCTTTGAGCAATTCAACAGTATGGAGTCCAGTAGAATGGAAGACCACAGAAACTGTTAAAGCATAGGCTGGGCATGGTGACAGATACCTGTAATCTCAGCACTTGGGAGGCCAAGGCAAGAGGATCTTTGCAAGTTCGAGACAAGCCTGCTGGGCTACAAAGTGAGTTCAAAGCCAGCCTCAACTGCATAGCAAAACCACCTCAATAAATAAATAAATAACTGGCAAGCACACATGGTAAATGTTAGTCTGTGGAACTGGTTCCAATCACGTGAGACTATGTGTACCTGGGGTCACAACAAACATACTTTGTACTGTGAGTTGTGATTGAAATGGTCCTAAAATAAAAAATTAAGAGGCATTCCTAGCTTTTTTAAAAACAGATACTCATATTCCCAGCCTTCTTTGCAACTAGCGTAGGCAGAGTACCACAAACAGTATAAACTTAAGTGTACAGATTCGGAGCAAGTTTTTCTTACAAAGTACAAAGATACAGCTTTTCTAGGAAAAAGCTTTTTGCTCCTTGTTTTGAATACAGTTGGCACAACTAGGGCCAGGGATATAGCTCAGTAACATAAACAACTGCTGGCAAAGGGCTGGGGATTGATCTCAACAGCATAAGCACCTGCCTGGCAAGCGCTAGACCATGAGTTTGATCCCTGGTACCAAAAAAAAAAAAAGAGTGAAGCCTTGGCAGCTGTTTTGTGAGGATTAGGCCAAGACCCTGAGGCTGATAACTCCATCTGAGAGAAAAACAAAGGGCTCTTAAAAACTCCTCAGGGACCGTCTGCCACCAAATTTCTTAATCCTCACAGCTTAAAGCACTATTTGGTTCCCCATTTTTTGTAGCCATACTTGACCTGACACAAAGGAACTCACATTGTCAGATATCTATGCAACCCAATGCAGAAATCCTCCTGGGCTATCTGGGACCAAGGACTACACTTTGTGAACCAACAGGAGCAGAGGGGCTCAGCAAAGCCGGGAGGCTGGCAAGAAGTGGAGCAGAAATGAAACCACCGAGGCTGGACCAAGCACAGCCAGGAGCCCTACTCCTCCCTAGGGTTGCTGCCCACCTCCGACCTGGGTGCTTCCCTACACAAGCCCGCCACCCTGCCATGCCGCTCTCGGCCAGCTGTTAGCTGCAGGCGCCAGGCAGGACCAGAACACCCAGCCATGCTACCCCAATGCCCCCCATGCGTGTGGCTGTGGCCTGGTAGGACATGGGGGACTGTATGACTGGCCCATGCCACTTTGTTACCTCCCCAGGGAAGGAGAACTGGGGGTCGCTACAATCAGGCACAGAAGCTGCTCTGATTCAGCTTTTGCTGTTACCAAGGCAGGCACAGGCCCAAGAGACACAGAGGCTCCATGGCACATGTGATGATGACGCACCGTCCTGTCCCCCTCTCCCCCGCCCCGCCAGCATCCTTCTCCCTGGAAGTCAGCTTGGCCCTTGCCCAGACCTCCTTGGGACACAGAGGCCCACAGTGCCACAGCCCTGCCACTGACAGTGCAGAATCCAGCCCCTTTAAACTGAAAGGGACTCTGCAGCCTGGCACAGGGCCGTTCACCTAGAGGCTGCTGCTCACATAGCTGCAGTAACTATGACCTCTCTGGGGGCCAGGAACAGCCCAACCTCACCCCAGACATACCCAAGTCTCCACGCTCCGCTCCAGGACCAGAGGTTCATCATCTCTTGTCACCACCCCTCCACCCTGCTCACGCACGCACGCACCTGTGTGTGTGTGCGCGCGCCCATGCGCGCTGGAATTCACAACTGGATGAGCCTGTGTTAAAATCTAGAAGGCTGAAGAAGGTCAACGGAAAAATCTGAGACCAGCCTGGATGACTTGTCAGGCTCAGTCTCAAAATAAAAACAAACTGGGCGTGGTAGCTCACGCCTATAATCCCAGCACTCAGAAGGCTGAGGCAGGAGGATCATTGCCAAATTCAAAACCAGCCTAGGCTACAAAGTGAGCTCAAGGCCAGCCTGAACTGCAGAGAGACCCTGTCTCAAAAAGACAAAAAAAAAGTTAAAGGGCTGGGGATATAGCTCAATGCAAAGGCCCTGATACAATCTCTAGTGCCACAAAACACAACAGCAACAAAAAAACAAGTGACAACAACAAAATGTGTAAAGTCAGAGACAGTGGTTAGATACTCAAAACCACCAGAAAGGAGAATAAGCAGAGGAGGGGTCTTCCGAGAGCCCGTGGATCAAGCGTAGCTACCCCAGGAGACCCTGCTGACACCTTGATTTCAGATCTCCTGGCTTCCAGGACTGTAAAAGAATAACTTTCCGGGCTGGGGATATAGTTCAGCGGCATAAGTGCCTGCTTTGCAAGCATGAGGTCGTGAGTTCGATCCCCATTACCAAAGAAAGAAAGAAAAACTTTCCACTCTGAGTCTCAAGGCTTGTGGCATTTGTGACAGCAGCCATAGGAAACTAACAGGGATGTACACTTACAAAATCAAAATGCACAATACATGTTAAATATTGAACATGTATACTATGTACCGCTGCACAGGTTGTTCACTGCACAAAGTAGCCTGACACATAGAGCCTCAACTCCAGCACAGCCCTGCACATACCTCCAGTCTCAGACAAGAGGGCGCCCATGTGCAGAGAGGAATCAGCTTTGCCATCAGATTTACGGAAGCCCCAAGGGCAGCGCCCTGTTAGAGGAAGCGCCTTTTCCAATTCCTCGTAGAGGCCCAGTCGGAGCTGGCTAGCTGTGTGGCCTTGGTTGTATGGTCACTCACTGGTGAGAGGCCAGAAAAGAAAACACAAGAAAGTGTGACTCCTCACTCATCCCACCCCTTTAGGGGAGAGAGCACAATTAAAATCGCTCCTGCTGGGCATGGTGGTGCACACCTGTGATGCCAGTACTCAGGAGACTGAGGCAAAAGGATCGCCAGGAGTTCAAAGCCAGCCTGGGCTACAGAGTGAGCTCAAAGTGAATTACACAGTGAGACCCTGTCTTACAAGCACAAAACAAACCACCCCACTGTTACTGCTCATAAAGGGACCGGGGCCAGCTCTGAAAGTCCAGTTTACACAGGTGTTCACTTCTATCTTTGTGCCCCTCAGAGCTGTTCTTTTGGAGACAGTGTCTCATTAGGTAGGCCAGACTGGCCTCAAACTTGTGGTGATCCTTTTGCCTCAGCCTTCTGAGTGCCGGGATGACAGGCAGGCCTGTGCTCCCACACCCAGTGACAGGGTGCTTGTATTCAATTCTGGACACAAGAAAGCAGAGCATCGCATCCTTGTCTAGGAACCTGTAAATGCGGTGATTTGGATCTTCACATGCATGCAATGGCTGGCGAAGCGCCCTCGGCCCTGCTCTGGGGTTACAAATGAACTGTAATGAGCAGACACATTTGAATGCAGGATTCTCCAGTCAGGAGGCTTCACTGCTGATGGTGACCGCTGCCAAGAGCCTAGCTCTCCATACTTCATCCAGCCCCTTTCTCTATGAGAAATCTTTAAGGTGTTCTGACAGCGCCCTGGGGGTTACAATAGCAACACCCTGGAAACAATGTGCCAGGGAGCAATAGGAAAGGGTTACATACACTACATATGAAAAGGGGGATATTTTATTGCCTATAACCCCAATACTTTGAGAGGCTGAAGTAGGAGGACTGAAAGTTCAAACTGGCCTAGGCAACTCTGTAAGACCCTGTCTCCAAACAAACAAGCAAACAAAGGAAATAGGGATGGTTGGGAGATAGCTCAGTGCAAAGGCCCCAGGTTCAACCCCAGTACCACACACGCCAAAAGAGTGAATCTCAGAAGGACCACAGGACCCAGGAAGTCCGCTCCCATACCCTTACTGAGAAACCACACGTACACCCAGATGTCCACAGCTCCAAGCAGAGGTGAGCCAGCTCCAAGACAGGAGGTGGCACAACCACGGAGCTGACCCTTACACCACCACCACAAGCAGAAGAGACACAGGACACATGACAGACAGGCATGGGCCACCAAGGCAGGGTGTTGACTGACAGAAGCTACGTGTCATGTAATTCTGTTTATAGATATGTCTCAAGGGGCAGAAAGCAGACTTGGACTGTGGGGCTGGGGTCTGGAATGGCTGTGCCTGGCATGGGTTCTTCTGGAGCAATGGAAATGTCCTCAGGTGGGTTGTGGTAGAATCACTCAACCCTGTGAACACACTAAAACCACTGAACTGTACACTTCTGGTGGGTAGGTTTTACAGTATGTGAATTATATCTCAATGAAGATGCCATAATCCTAGCACTCAGGATGCTGAGGGAGGAGGATTGCTGCGAGTTTGACACCAGCCTGGGCTATATACACAGCAAGTTCAAAGCCAGCCTGGACTAAATAGCGAAACCCTGTCTCCAAAAAAAAAAAAAGTTCTCTGAAATTCTAAGAACATCGTTTCAGCTGGCTGTGATCAGGTGCGTGGTTATGAACAGCTGCCAGACACAAGCTAAAAGCCACCCAATGCCAAGCAGGAGCCAGGCTTGGACCCAGTGAACACTGAAGCCCTGGCCACTCTAAGAGCAGTGAGCATCACAGGCCCTGGCCCTTCCTCCTGCCTTCCATGGCAGAGTCCAGGTCTGGATCTGCACGAGCCTTTCCAGCTGCTACCCCGGGACCTGCACACCACATAGGACACAAGACAGGTCACCAGAAGGCAGCTAGGGCTTTGTAATCACTTATGCCTGTTCCTTAATAACCCCCCAGCCTGCTCCAATGCAGCTGATGATAAGGGAGGAGGGGACAGAGACAGGAGGGCTGGCGTCAACAAAGCAGCTGCAATGTCTCATGTGGAAGGCAAGTATTAGCAGAGTGCCAAGGCAAGGCCAGGGTGACACATGCAAAGGCCCTGGGGCACAAACACTGGTGCTGGAGGAGCAGCAAGCAGGGCAGGCAGGGCAGGCAAGGCCAGACAGGCCGGGCAAGGATGGAGCCATGGACCTAACTGGGTCTTCGCAGGGCACCGAGCTGAGAGTTGGTGTAGGAAGCACTGGGAGGAGGTGACTGCAAGAGTTCAAGATGGAAGTGAGAGAAGGTGATGGGCACTATCACATCTGAATGTAGGTGCACACAGCCTGACCCATATCTGTTCCCCATCCCTCCTTCACCCCTGCTACGGGCTCTGATGGACCCAAGCTAATGATGACCTCACTAAGAGAGCCCAGGTCGAGGTGGAGCTGCTCAGAGCCTTTGAGGAATCCCCTGGAACAGCACCTCCCACATCAGATTCTATCCCCACTCCAAAGTCAAAAGCTCCTGTGTTTATCCTCAAGTTTGAATCCTTCTAGGATCCTCCAGTGGACTGTGGCGTATAGAATGAAGGAGGGATGTGATTTCATTTCCTTCCACATGGGAGAGTCTATATGTGTGCGTGCATGTGTGACACTGAGAAGTAAACAGGGCCTCACACATGCTAGCCCAGCGCACGTTGCTAAGTGACAGCCCCACTCCTTTTCTATCTTTATTCTGAAACAGGTCCTTGCTAAGTTGCCTAGGCTGGCCCTGTTCTTGTGATTCTCCTGCCTCAGCCTCTCAATCACCCAGTAACCTTTATATTCTTTGTCCTCACTGCTTTTCATTATGAATCTTTTGTTCCCCTCCAGATCTGGTTAGCAGCCACTTTGGCCTCATTCCAGACACCCACACATGCCTGACCCTCATCCTGGGTTCTCTACTGTTGTCCACTGGTAGAATGTTAGTTGTTATTTCTTCCCAAATCTCAAGAGACAAAAGGAATTCACCTGGTCAGCTAATCAACACGTGAACAGGTGACTGGTAGGCAGGAAAACAAGGTTTCTCCAGGAAGGATTCCTCAGACAGAAACAGTGATGGTCTTGTTTGCCTAATGACATGTATTAGTCAGCATTCTGTTACTATAATGAAACACTGGAGGCAGAGTACATTCCAGAGAAAAGACGGGTTTCTGTCAAAAGCCTGAAGTGCAGGGAGCCTGGCACAGTCCCTGTGGCGGAAGGAAAATACACCTGTGTCTGTGTATGCCATCTCTACTCTGATAAAGCCACCAATGATCAAACACAGGGACTCAGCCTCAGGACTGATCTAATCTCATCGCTTCAACGACACTGTTGGATTAGGATCCCCCTTCTAACACCATTAATGTAAGACCTGAGGGACAAAGTGCCTGCCTGAGTTTGAGGGACAAATCAAACTCGAACCACAGTGACCCATCCCTGTGTAGAGGGTCTCATCAGGTTAGTTTCCATGCTATGAGGTCATCTTTGAACTGCGTCAATCCCAAAAGACAGAGGGTACAAAGCAGAGCTCACAAAGAAACCCAGAGATAACAGACAGTATTGATAACTGCAGAGTCACAAACACAGGATTCCATCTGCATGACATACCAGGGAAAGACAGACTGAGAACAAAGCAGTGAAGGCAGAGGACTGCCAGGGCTGGAGGAGAGGTGCAGACTGACTGTACAGGGTAACTGTTCCAGATGGACAGAGAAGAAACTGAGTGGAGCCTGTGGTTGGCAGCACTGGCCATGCACCAAATGCTACTAAAGTCCTTTACTTTAAAAGGGTTAATTTCTTGTCTCAAAAATAGGCCAGGTGTGGTAGCACATTCCTGTAATCCCAGCACTCAGAAGGCTGAGTCAGGAAGATGGCTCAATTCGTGGCCAGTCTGATATCAAAATCTGATCTCAAAAAAAAAAAAAAGAAAATAGGGGGTTGGGGATTTAGCTCAGCGGCATAAGCGCTTGCCTTGCAAGCGCGTGGTCATGAGTTTGATCCCTGATACCAATAAAAAAAAGAAAGGGAGAGAAACAGACAGACAGACAGACAGAAAGAAAGAAAGAAAATACATGTGTTATGAACATACTCACCACTTCGCCACTTTTACCTCCAGAATGAAAAGTGAGGTCCCCTCAGCCAGCTGGTCAAGGTCAACAGCAGCAGTGAAAGTGTACTTTTGATCTGCCAGACAGGCGCCTGACTTGTGTAGCCCCAAACAAATCTCTACCAAGCAGCTTCAGTCTGAGACACTGTCACAGCCAGAAAGAACTAAGGAGAGAGTGCTGGAGGGGTCCCGGGACAGGGAGAGCACATCAGCAGAACCCGGGCAGTCTGCACGGACCTCGAGTTTGCTGAGAGCCATCGAGCTAGTGAAAGAGCCCTGGGCTTCCCTGTGGGGACAGGTGGAGTACTGCAGTGACATACTGCTTGTACACAAGCATAGGAGAACCCAGTACTCTACTATGTTTGTGACTTTTCTAGAAACTTGAAATTACTCCAAACCAGGTGTGGTAGCACACACCTATAATCCCAGCACTTGTGAGGCTGAGGCAGGAAAATCCCTGTGAGTTCAGGGCCAGCCTGCACTACATAGCCAGAAAAAAAAAAAAGTATTTTGGCTAGGCATGGGGTACATGCCTATAATCCTCCCAGTAGGGAGGCTGAGGAAGGAGGATGACAAATTCAAGGTCAGCCAGGGCAACTTAGTGACTCAGTGAGGCTCTGTCTGAAAATAAAAATTAAAAAAAGAGCCCCTGATTGACATGTTTTGAAATGTTTTTTTCTTCTTCTTTTTCCTTGAAATAAAATGGGTTTAAAAAAGAAAGGAAGAAAAAGAAAGAAAAGGAGGGTGGATTGGGATGTAGTTCAGAGTGAAGGCCGAGATCAATCCTCAGTACTGGAAAGTACTGGAAAGAACAAAAGAGTTAAAAAAAAAAAAAAAAAAACTCAGGCCGCAGGCTACAGCTCAGTGGTTTAACCACAAGAGTCTGTGGGTTCCACTTCCAGCACCACCCCACTAAACAAATAAATAATGCAGTCGTCCCCAATAAACCTAAAGAGAACCTGCAGTCCTCCCAGAGTACAGGCGGCCTCCGAGTTCAGCCTGGTGGGGCAAGTACAGCTCGAATCCACAGCCCCCACATGCTGAGCCCAAAGCGTCCGCCTGGTCTCCCTGACTGGGCTCTGTTCTGGTCACATCCCACCTAGGACTCCCCTCTGCTCAGAACCCTCCATTGCTACTGTGTCCCCCCACACAGCCGTGTGCCCTGCCTGGCACATCTGTGCCTCCTCCCGTCCCTGTTTCCGTTAGCCACACTGGACCCCTACATACTCCACCAGGGCACCAGGTGTGCACTGCCTCAGGACCTTTGCTCGTGCTGCACCCCCTGCCTGGATGCTCCTCCCCACCTCCAGAATCCACAGCCACCAGGCTCCCACCAGGACTTCCAGCTGCCCCAGGTGGGTACCACGCACCATCAAAGCCCCACCACTATCCAACAGTCATGATGCATCTTAGCGCTGCCACCCAGGGTCTGTCTGTTTTGACCCCTATGTGTAAACACTGACCATATGAGAGTGGGGGTCTGGTGCCAAGCAGGACAGGCAACCAACCCAAGGCTGATGGGGGCCAGGTACCCACACAGGCACCCACCAAGGGCCCCAGAGAGGAGGGTGAAGGTCACCAGTGAGTCATGACCAGTTGGGGGCCTGATGATGGGGCATCGGCATAGGAGGGAGGGCAGGCTCAGCGCTGGGAAGCAGATCAGATGCAGAGGGAGTCCAGAATCAGGAAATAGAGCCCAGGAGACTGGAGAGCAGTCAGTCTGCACCAGTGGCTCCTGTCCCCAAAACAAGCCAACCTCCCAGCCCCACACAATACAGCCCTGTTCCCTCTGCCTTCTTCCCTGCAAGCTCAGTCCCAGCCACAGCAACCTCCTTGCTGCTGCTCTGCCAGGCCAGATCTGACTGGCCCCAGGGCCTTTGCTCCCTCTGCCTGTTACATTCTTTTCCACAGTGCCAATCTCTGCATCTCCTGAGGTCTCTGCTCAAATGTCACCTCTTCATCAAGGCCATCTCTAATTGTCTGTTTAAAAGTACAGAGCCTGTAACCCCCAGAACTCAAGAGGCTGAGGCAGAAGACTCTCCAGCCCAGCCTGGAACATACAGTGAGATCCTGTCTCAAAATACGGCTCCTAACCTCTATCCCTTGATCTCCCTCAGCCCACACTATCCTGAACACTTACAGTATCTGACACAGGAACTACTTCACTAACTTATGTTGTTTGCTGTCTGTCTCTAGAGGGTCAGGAAATCCTTGCTAAACCTTGGATGACCATGTACAGCTGTGCAGGTTCTCTACCGCACAACCTTAGAGAGGGGGCATTCCCAAGTGAGGGCACGGTGGATCAGTCCACATCCATAACCACAACTTTGCCACAGATGGCAGTAAAGGGTCATGAGAAACAGACATCTGTACTTATGACCCAGGTTAAATACACAGCCCAACAGCTCCTTCAGAGGTAACCCAGGTGTCTGCTGCAGACACCCTGCTACATCCCACAAGTGGGGTGGGGTATGCGGCCCGGGGCCCACCGAACACTGGCAAAAAGCCAGTTTGTCATGGGCAGAGTTAGTCCCAAATCCCCAGGCCCAGGCTTCAACTATACCCCAGGCAGGATGGGGCAGAGGATTCGGACCAGCACGCCAGGGGCGGCGCACACTAATGAGGGGAGTGCAGGTCACTTCCGCGTGCTGGCAGTTTTTGGAACTTTGTCTTACAATTTGTTTCCTTTTCCCTTCCCTCATTTCTCCCAAGAGCTTGCGTGATTTTTTTAAAAATATTTATGCACGATGTTTTTCTTCAACTTTTTCTTGAAATTAAGTGCCCTGCAAATGCACATCCGTGCAATAATGGACTCAAACTGAACACATCAGCTGCTAGGACAAGATTCTTCCTTCCCGAAAGAACACGTAAGATTAGAGCGTGGCCAACCGGCTGGGCGAGTGGGTGTGACTCATCAGCCAGGGAGACCCAGGACACATGCGCAGAAGAAATTCCCAAATCCGGCACTTGGGACCAGTCAGAATGTGGTATTTTCAATTCTTAGATGATTAGCCAGGCAAGATGGGCTCACACAGGTACAAAACATCTCTCTGGAACAGACCCCCAAATCCTGTGCTATCCCGGGAAGAGGATATGGGTAGAGCAGGCAGGGAGTTGGGGTGGGAGGAGACATGTCACAAGAAATCCTCTGTACCATCCATCAGAATTTTTTTAATTGGGAGCATGGGTTCCCTAGTCTCAAAATAAAATACATACACCCCTAAAACCATCCCAAAGCTGGGCATGGTGGCATGCACCTATAATCCTAGCACTTGGGAGGCTGAAGTAGGAGGATCGCTGTGAGAGCGAGGTCAGCCTGGACTACTCAGCAAGACCCCGTCTCAATCAATCAATCAATCAATCCCCTCCCAAAGAAGCTGTTTCCTAAGCACTGCTCACACCTCCCCTGAGGCTGGATGGGAAAGCAGGGTTGTCCCTTCTGTTCCCTGGAGTAGATGGCAGGGACAGCAGAGACCCACAGCCTGCTCCAGGCCCCTTTCAGACCCACAGCCCCTAGGCTGGGGAAAGGGGAGAAGGAGATTCACAAAGAGCAGGAGGAAGAAGGATGCAAGGCCAACGAGGGGGAGGGAAGGATGGAAAGAGGGGGCTGGAAATGGCACCTTCCACCTTGGCCAAGGACATGGCCCCAAGCAGCTTCAGCCACAGAAAACAAACAGGAAATAACTCAAATGTCCAACTGATAAGATATGGCCTACTGGGTCTGGTGGAATATTATATAGCCATGAAAAGCAACAAAATACTAACATGTACTACAACATGAGTTGACCTTGAAACCCTTACACATGAACCAAGTGAGACACAAAAGGATTACACCTTGTGTCATCAGATTTACATGTGATAGCTACAGATTGGGCAAATCCACTGGACACAGCAGATTAATGGTTGAGGTGCTGCTTAGGGTACAGGGTTTCCTTTTGGCGTGATGAAAATGTTGTGGAACTAGGTAGTGCTGATGGTTGCACAACTCTGAGAAACTACAGGATGGGCCAGGGAAATAGCTCAGTGCACAAGTACCTCCTGACAAGCGCAAGGTACCAAGTTCGATTACTTGCACCAAAAAAAAATTTTATTTTTGGAAAACCACTGGATGATACGCTCTAGGTGGGTAAAGTGTTTAAAGTCTGATTGTGTCAATAAAGCTGTTGATTTTTAAGCAAGGAGGGGGAAAAAAGAAAGCAACCTTTGATGTGGCCCCCTCACCACCCTTCTCTTCGGATCGGCATTTTCACACACCTTTATGCTTTGGCAAAAGGAAACTGTCTGTCTGTTTCTGTCCATCTGTCTCTGTCTCTGTCTCTGTCTCTGTCTCTCTCACATACCCAGGAATCTCAGAGAATGGATGAGTGAGAACACCCTCCCCGCCCCTCACCCACCCTTGGGAGGTGCAAACCATGACAAGTGAGATCTAGGACATAAATTTTAGCAGAGAGGACAGAAAAAATCTACACTGTTCCCAAGCAATTCTTTTATGAAATTATGCTCTGAAAAATAAAAATAAAAATAATATCTACAGACACGTGCTGGCTTTCAAGGAAGCAAGCTGCAGACTCCTGAATTCCGGGAAGGCCCTTCGGCTCCACTTTCCCTCCTGCCCACCTGACCCCCTGTCCACCCTCCACACAGCACCCTGTGCACAGTCACACTGGAAGCAACTGCTTTCCAGGTGGGCAGTGGCAGGCCCCAGACACTGATCCTTCTGCCCAGCAAACTGGAGAGCTGTGCATCCTTTCCCCCCGAACCAAGACTCGACTTCATAGACTCACATACCCCATAGATCTGAACCGCCAAAAACAATGCATTTCTTTGAGTGTGTTCTTTTAAAATTCTGCCTAATCAATCCGTTCAGGCGCCTTTAAAAAAAAAAAAAAAAAAGTTAGGTGTGGTGGTGCACACCTGTAATCCCAGCACTTGGGAGACTGAGCCAGGAGGATTGCCAGAGATCAAAACCAGCCTGAACTATACCACAAAACTCCCATCTTGGGAAAAAAACAAGCAAACAAACAAACAAAAAAAGTAAAAACAAAAAACTGTGGACAGACTTACCAGGCCCCAGGTAGTGGGTGATTCCTCCTAGAGCTAAATGCTTGTAAAAGAATAAATCAGCGGGAAAGCAGCACTCAAGTTTGGGGTTAGCCTAAACTACAATGCAAGACCATGTCTCAAAAAAAGAAATGAGGCTAAGGTGGTAATCCCAGTACTTTGGAGGCTGAGACAGGAGGATTACCTGAGTATGAGGCCAGCCTGAACTACACATAGACCTTGTTTCAAAAAAAACAAAAAATAAATAAATAAAAATAAATTAGGAAACTAATCTAGCATGCATTGTGAGCCAATAAGACGGGGCCAGGAGCACAGAGAGCAAGAGAGGCTTCAGTTTTAAACAGGGTGATCACCAAAAGTCACCCTAAGGTGACACTGAAGCAGAGATAGTAAAGTGAGGAGACTTATACAGAATCCATGTGAGGAGGTAGCATGGGTGAAAGGGACAGATCATGCAAAGGCCCAGGGGCTGGGATACAGGAGGCTCCAAGAACACGGAGTCACTGTGAGCCAGGGAAGTGAGTTCTGGAAATGATGTCAGCCGGGAGTGATGGGGGAGCACAGCAGAGCCCACACAGTGGTTTGCCTTTCGGATCACAGCCTTTAGGACCACCTCAGGGCCTCTGACACGCTTCTCCAAAGGGACCTGAGACCCCTGGGATCTGAGGTTGTACTCTCAGGAGTCCAAAAGTTGCCCATATGGTTCAAATTTCCTCACATTGCCATTCTCATATTTCCATTTCTATCCTCAGTGCTGTTCAAACTGCAAGTCACAGCATTTGAGGGCAGGTGGAATGAATGTGGTCTCAACCATCATTTAAACAAGGAGAAACAAAAGATGCATCACTGAATGACTGAATAACTTAGTAGTCAAGCTGTGTCCCATGAAGCTCGTTTTCCATCTCTGCGTGTGTCCTTGTGCCCAAGTTCTCGGTCATGGTGCCTAATACACGTCCTACTGGGGACTGAAAGCTAAAATGTCAAGGAAACACCTGATCTTGATTGTCTCATCTCCACCCAGTACTAACACTTTCCCACACACCCCAGAGGCTATGTGGCCATTTGTGCCCCCTACAACCATGTTCTCATCTTCCTGGGCACTGCTGGATGGCATCTCCTAGCATTCCTTGCAGCGGGAGGTCATATGTGGAAATGATCTGCATTCTTTCCATAAAGCATCCTTCCAGGTCCTCCTCCGTGCAGGGACTTAGGGGAAAACAAGAACCATAAAAGGGAATCCAGTTTCCCTTGATGAGCTCAAGCCTGAGCTTGGTGAGGCAACCCCCTGAGGAGCACCCTCACTAGTCCATGGGCAAGAAAAAATTGTCACTGTGCCACTGAGGAGGGCCCACTTATTACAATCACCGGCATGACCTGCACTCTCAGGACCTGTCAAGGGACAGGTGAACCCTTAAATTGGTGGTCAGCTGAATAGTGTTTTACAGAATCCCCAGAATGAGATGCAAAGAGGGAAACTGAGTTTCCTGCCTCAAGGAACAACACAGTGCCACACTAAAAGGACCTTGGATGACAAGTCAGAGCCAGAGACTGAGTTCACAGCAAGTCCAAGGGCACATCAGATTCTCAATCTGAAAATAAACATGCAGGTCAGGGATACAGCTGAGCGGCACAGCATCTGTGTGGCAAATTCAGTGGGGGCCGGAGGCCAGGAGAGACAGAGACAGAGACAGACAGAGACAGAGACAGAGACAGAGACAGAAAGAATGAAAAAAAGAAAGAAAAACAAAGAAGTGCTCCATGACCCGGGCCTCCAGCCCAACTCTACACCAATAATCAGAGCCTCTCTTATAAACCTTGTTGGCCAGAAGTGAAGGGCAGGTCCTTTAGCTCCAGCCTACAGATGAGAAAAGTGGGTCCCACCGTGGCCACCAGTCCATGAGAACAGCCAATCTTGAACCTGCTGTGCGCAATAAGTGAGCAAATGGCCTCCTTTTTGCCTCTCCAGACAAGGCAACGATGTGCAAAGCGGGCGTCAGTGGAAATCCCAATGCCAATGCACTCAGCAAGGGCCTACCCCTCCCAGGGGTCCCTCACCCACCTGGCCCAGCCACCCAGCCTCTGGGCCTCCAGAGTTAGACTTCCAGATGTTTCTGACCCTCTCCCTTCCCCCTCCAACACACTGTCTTTTGGTACACTTGGATCTTCCAAGTTCCTCATTTAATAAATATTCATGCCCTCAGCAATTAAGTAAGAAGGCACGTGCTGTAAGGTAGGCTCTGCTGTAGAGGCAGAGGGACAGCTGTTAACAAAAGTAAGGTTCTGTTCACTCAGAGGGTTTTTTTGGTGTTTATTTGTTTGTTTTTGCATAACACTAGCAGTTGGGCCCAGGGCCTTGGCACGGAGCTATATCCCTGATCCTTTTCTAATCTTGGTTGGAGAGAGGCTTGCTTGTCTCTAAATTGCCCAGGCGGGGCCTGAACTTTTGGTTTTTCTGCCTCAGCCTCCCAGAATGCTGACCACACCTAGTTTAGAATCTACATTTTTTTTAAGACTGTAAGGACACAGATAAAAACAACATATTAGCTATTTACAAGTATTTAATTTACATTTATTTGATTCACAAATAAATGTATTTGTATTGACTAGAAATGCACTATGATTTTATAATTATTAAAACACAAATAATAAACTATGGCTGGGCGTGGTGGTTCATGCCTGTAATCCCAGCACTTGGGAGGCTGAGGCAGGAGGATCATTGAGAGTTCGAGACCAGCCTGGGCTACAAAGTGAGCTCAAGGCCAGCCTGAACTCCATAGCAAGACCCTGTCTCAAAAAGACCAAAAAAAAGATACACTATATAGTTATTTTATAAATAGTATTTATAAACATTATAAAATATGATAAAATCAACATAAATATAAAATACATGTCATGTCAGATGTTGCTTTTTGTTTCTTTTGAGACTAGATCTTGCATATAGTTCAGGTTGGCCTTGAATTTCCTAAGTAACCCAGGCTGGCCTTTAACTCAATCCTTCAGCCTCGGCCTCCTGAGGATTGCTGGGATTACAGGCCTGTGCCACCACACCCAGCTGAATCTGCAAATTTTTTTTTTCTGGTCTTTTTGAGCTAGGGTTTAGTATTGTGCCAGCTAACCTCTACCTCATGGTGACCCTCCTGCCTCAGCCACTAGACCCAGCTCTAGATCTGCAATTTCGAACAGAGTGATAAGAGCAGGCTTCGTTACGGAGAGGAGAAAAGGGCTAGAGAGAAGGGGACAGCAGGTGCAAAGGCCCTGAGGTAGGGCTTCATCTGACTTATGAAGGAGGCCAGTGTGGCTGACACAGAGTAAGGGGAGGGAAACCAGTAGGAGATGAGAATAGAGAGGAAGTCAAGGGTCAGACTATATTATAAATAGCAGCTACTCAGGTGCAGGGGCACATGCCTGTGATCCCGGCTGCTCAGGAAGCTGAGGCAGGTTGATCACAAGTTGGAGCATGCCTGGACTATTTAGTGAGACCCTATATCAAAATAAAAAGTTTTGGTCTGGGAGATGATTCAGTACTCCCTGGATTCAATCCTTACTACTTAACACTTACACAAAATAACTACAGCTAAAACATAGAAATAATCCAAGTGGCCACCTGCAGGAAAAATGGATAAACTGATCTATCTGCACAATGGAGTATAACTGAGCCCATGCTACAACACACCGAGCCTTGAAAACATGATGCTAAGTGTGAAACAATCCAGATACAGAAGCCAAAATAACAGCTGCTTCCCCATGTATGAGGCACCTAGGCAGCAAGGAGAAAGGTGCCAGGTTGGTGGTACATGACTATAATCCCATCCCTCTGGAGCTGAGCACAAGGATTGCTGTGAGTTCAAGGCCAGCCCAGGCTACATAGTGAGACCCTATCTCCAGAAACAAACCAAAAAAAAAAAAAAAAAAAAACCCCAGAGAGGTGGTACAGGGGCTTGGAAAGGGTAATTAGCTGCTCAATGGTATGGACATTCTGTTGGAAAAAATTCTGGAAACAGTGACAAGGTGATAAGTGTACAACTTTGCAAATGTACTGAATGCCACTGAATTTTACACTTAAAGATGGTAAATGTTATATATATTTTACAATAATAAAAAAAATCCTAACAAACATTTATACTGCATTTGATGTATCAGACACAGTGCTGAAAGGTTCACTCCTTCCAGATTCCTCCTACAAAGGCCCTGAGTAATCCCAGCGCTCTGGGAGGCCAGGAGAGCTCAACTGTGGAATTCAGCAAAATCCTGTCTCAAGATAAAAAAAATAACCTATTCAGACGGGTAGTGCACATCTGTAATCCCAGCACTCGGGTGGCTGAGGCAGGAGGATTGTTGCAACTTGGAGACCAGCCAGGGCTACAAAGTGAGTTCAAGGCCAGTCTAAGCTGCATAGCAAGACTGTCTCAAAAAAGACCAAAATAATAATAATAATGATAAAAAAATAAGCTGATACAAACAACGCTCATTTCAATGGGTAACTAACAAAATATGAATGAGATAACTCAGTTTTTTAAAAGCAGTCTTTGTAAGCCAGTACGAACTTCACATTCAGGGCACATCTCCGTGTGGGTGAGGCCACCTGTGGCCAGGGGCTACTGTGTTGGACAGAAAGGCTCTGGGCCACTGTCAGGTCTCTGTCTGTGACATCCAATGATAGGGGCCACAAGCTGTAATTAGAAGCTGACTTGGATCCAAATATGGGAACAGGAAAGGAGACTGAGCAGTGAAAGCCTGAGAGAGGTGGTGAGGTGAGCGGCCAGGATGTGCCCCAGAGGCAGAGCCCACTGCTGGAGTGACTGAGCGTGAGGGTGACAGAAAAGGAGGTGTTGGACTTGACATGTGAATATATTTACTATGAGCAGTTCTGCACACTCACAAATGGTTACAACAGTAAATTTTTTTTCCCTTTTGAGACAGGGGGTCATTATGTAGTCCAGGCTGGCCTTGAGCTCACAGTGATCCTCTTGCCTCAGCCTGCAGAGTGCCAGGATTACAGGTACGCACCACCTTGCCAGTTCTGTGTCTTTACCAGAGTAAACAAAAGACAATTTAGGGTTGGTTGGTTAGTAGAAAAGCGCTTACTTAGCATGCATGAGACCCTGGGTCCGGCCTCCCAGAAATCAATCAATCAATCAATCAATCAATCAGACAAAGCCTAGTGTTGAAGATGATGCCAAAGTCTCTGGCCCCGGTTGGCTGAGAGAATGAGCTGACATCTACTAAGCTTGGGACAACCTGGAGAAGAGCAGTTTCTATTTTTCTGTTCTGTTTTTTGTGGGTTTTCTGGGGATAGGGCTCAGGCTAGTGTTTGGCTCATTTCTTGTGTAGTTTGCATCAGGCAACCCAGGGAGAGTGCAGCCAACAGCCGCACTCTCATGCAGGGGATAAAGTGTGAGTAAAATCCCCTCCTTGGCGGCTCCCGCTCCCCTCAGGCTGGATCTGGCCCCACACCCCATGCCAAGGGTAGGCCCGGGTTCCCCTTCCTACCCTCAGGCAGCCAGGCCCTGAGCCTTTGGAGGCCCCCTCTCCAGACACCCACCGGCACCCCCACAGCCACTGGAAGGCCTGTGGAGTCTGGTCTTGCTCAGTCTGATCACCTGTCCCAAACTCAAGCACTGGGTAGTGACTACAGTGAGAATCTGAATGTGCCTGCCAGAGGGAAGCAATGACAGTCACACAGGCCCCGATATCCTTTATTCAAAGCCCTTGGGTGATGTGGTGTCCCCATGGCAAGGGTGCTTGGGGGCTCGGGGTGGTGCTGCATGAGGTGGCTATGAATATTCACATGAGCACAATGAAGAGACTATAAATAGCCTGGCTGGTCAGGTCTTGCAGCCCAGGAGCAGCTGCTGGAGTATAGAGGCTACTGGTTCTCAGCCAGCTGGGCGGGCAGAGCAGGCAGTTTACGGCAGTTCCCTAAACTGGAAGCTCACAAGGGGAGAGGGAAAAGGAGACCCCAGAGCTCAGAGTTGCTCCAGCCCAACTTCAGCTCCCACTGAGCAAACAGTTTCACTTCTCTGAGGCTCAGTCCCAGGGTATGAGGAGTGAGCCTTACTGGCCTTAAATTAACAATCATGACAGAAATAACAGCAATAATCACAGCAATAGCAGGGCACAGTGGATGACAAATGGGTGTAATTCCAGCACTCAGGAAGCTGAGGCAGGAGGATCGCAGAGCATTGGCAGCCAGCCTGGGCTATATAGGGAGACCTTGTCTCAAAACAAAACAGACAATAGCAGTTATTTTTTCTGTGCCTTTCCCAGTGCAGGAAGGAGGCTGAGCAGAGTTCTGCTGTCACTGACCCACAGAACACAGGATAATTTGTCTCCAGGTCCTAGTTATCTGAGCCAGGCCAGAAACACTGTCTAAAGCTTGAGTTGAGCCAGCTGGGACTGGATGGAACCAGTCCTGAAGAAGAGCCCACCACTTTGGCTTTTAGATAAACAGCAAGCCTGACCCTAAGCTGTGACCACATGTTTCCTGCCCCCTCCCTGAATCCCGCAAGCAAGCCCCAAGAGAAAGGGTCTATCCTTTCACCCACACCTGCACCCCAACATAGGCGGGAGCCCATGAGTGTAGTCCCCAACCTCCCAGCACAGTCCACCTCCTGAGCACAGTCCCTTGGAGGGGCCAATCAGCCCATCTGCCAGAGCGTGCCAGTCTCTGTGCCATCTCCAATACCCCCCTGCTTCTCTTCTCTTGGCTCCTCTGAAGCCCTCGCCTTACTCTGAGATCCAAGATGACTTGCAGGGCCAAGTGCTACTAACAGCCAGACCCAGGGTGACTCCGCTAGTGTCCTCAGAGCCCAGAGCCCAGAAACCCTGCAAAGCCTCTCTAGAATGCAGCTGGAGGCCACCCAGCACCTAAATGCACACTCCCTTGCTTCCGCAATGCCTCTCCCAGGAGTCCCACTTTTGAGCAAAAGATGCAATGTGCAGAAGCAAAAAAAAAACAGCAGACCAGGTCACTCCCGGCCCAGTGTAGCAAGCCAAGCCCAAGTCCCAAAGACACAGAAAACTCAGAGCAGCAAAGAGGCAGTGCTCATCGGCTCAAAGTAGAGATAAAACAGAATACGAAAATAATCTAGAGCAGTCAGGAAAAGAGGGAGAAAAGAAGAACAAAGACTGTAAGAGACAAAGTGAAGACAATAGACAAATAGCAACTCGTAAGATTTAAATCCCACTGCATCAATAATTCAGTATAGCTGGGCATATTCAGTAGCACACGCCCATCCTTCCAGCCACTCAGAACACTGAGGTGAGAAGACCCCTTGAGCCCTGGAAAGATCAGCCTGAGCCTTATGATGAGCCCCACGTGAAGGGGAAGGGGACCGAGAGGGAAGCAGCAAAGACCACTACTTGTAAAGCCTTAGACCAGTGCCAGATATCGTGTCTTGCTTTTTTTTTTTTTTATCGGTACCGGGGATCGAACTCATGACCACGTGATTGCAAGGCAGGCACTTATGCTACTGAGCTAAATCCCCAGCCCATATATTGTGGAATATACCTGTAATCCCAGCTACTCCAGAGGCTGAGACAGGAGAATCATGAATTCAAGACCAGCCTGGACAATTAATAAGACCCTGTCTCAAAATAACATTTTTAAAAAGAGCTGTATAGCTGGGCGTGGTGGTGTACACCTGTAATCCTAGCACTCGGGAAGCTGAGGCAGGAGAATTGTGATGAATTCAAGGTCAGCCTGGGCTACAAAGTGAGCTCAAGGCCAGCCTTAACTGCACAGCAGGACCCTGTCTCAAAAAGATAAAATTTAAAGGAGGGGGTGGTGTTGCATAGGGCCAGGGATATAGCTCAGTGGCACAGGGCCTGCCTGGCAAGTATAAGATCCTGAGTTTGATTCCCAGTAACCACCCCTCAAAAAAAGGGTTGCATGGAGTTCAGTGGTAGAGCATTTACCTGGTATATGCAAGGCACTGAGTTCTGGTCCTAGTACTTCAAAACAAAACAAAACAAAACAAAACAAAAGGGGAGCCCAGAGCACAGTGAGCCACTGTGAAGTGCTGGATGTTAATTGCTGCCTGTCACAATCTAAAGACAGCTCTTTACCAGACTCACAACCTCCTGAATTTGGTCCCCAAATTTTGGGATGTAGAGTCAAGTGTGTTTCTCTAGAGGAAGTGATCACCAGCAGATTCCTGAAAGAACGCTATCATCTTCCTCCCCCAGATCCAGAATCTGCCTCCTAAGGCTCAGAGAGACAATGTGTTCTTCACCAGCCCAGCAGAAAGGCTGCCTCCCGGCCTCTCCTCAACTCCGCCAGCCCCTGCTCCTAGGGGTTCCATGGCCTTCACTGGCCTCCTGGGGCCCCTCCCAAATGCATGGTCACCTGTCTTCTGCCCTCACACTCATCTCATCTGCTGACCTATGGAGAAAACTTACTCCTGCGTCCAACAAGAACCACACCCCCTGGCTCTTTAAAAACCATCCTTCTCCTCTTTCCTTTTTCTCCTAAGCCATGAAGCCAGCTCTGCAGCTCAGGTCTAAAGCATATCAATCCGGGGTGTACCTCTCTCTTCACAATCGGGTAAAGGTCCTGGGACAGGCACCTGTGACAGGGTTGCAGAGGCCAAGAGGGTGGGGTCATCACTGGCATCATCAGGAGATGGGAGATGACTCCAGGCCAGGCAGCCCCAGCACAGACAGGTGGGAGGCACCAGCAGCTGGTGTGAGGAGAGTGGAGGAAAGGGCAGGAGAGCAGCAGAGGCCAGACCAGAGCCTCTGGAGTGGGAGGTGAAGGGTACTGGCATCTGCCCTTTGCCTTGCTTCCCTCCATCCACACAGCCAACCACCTTCCACTCCACGGTTCCTGCCCAGCTGCCCTCAAAGCCACAAACATGCGCCTTCAGGACATGGCCTCCAGTCCAGCTGAGCCTGGCCGGAAACTCCCAGCTTGGCTCTGCAGACGCTGACCTTTGCCCCTGCCACTCTCTTCCTGGGCAGGTGTGCAGCCACCTGGGTGGCCAGACTCTCAGCCCTCTAGGGCTCCCTCCCTGACCCTTGGTCCCCGGGTACTTTCACTCAGTCATCGCCTATCCCTCCTGACCCTGCCTCTCTCCTGCCTGCAGCGCTTCTCTGGGGCGTGCACCCCACACCTTGTGCATCTCTGCCCAGTGCCCCATGCCTCTGGGTGCTGCTGGATCACTCCAGGCCCCTCTTCCTCTCACCCCTCCCCACTGCCGGACCACAACACCATGTCCAGCCCACATCTTATCTTCTCCTCCCCCAGGAAGCTCACCTGACTCCACAGGCCATGCATGGAGCCCAGAGCCAGCCTCAGAAGCTTCCTCCTCTAGGAAGCCTCCAGGACACTCCAATGGACCCAGATCCCACACCAGGCTGGCCACACTGACCTCACCTGACAGGAACCGCTTGTCTGCCTCCTGGCCCAGCAGAGGCCCTGCCAATTCTGCCCCTGGGCCACTGCCAACAAGGGATGCCCCAGAGCCTGCTCCCACTAGCAGGAGCACAGCCCAGCTCAGGCAGCAGCTTGCTCCAGCCTCAGGCAAGTCCCTTACTTCACTTCCTTCTCTACCTCCTGCAGGGGTGGAAACCCAGGGTCAGTGGGTAGGGGTGGCAGCCCTGAGAGTACAGAGAGTGTGGGGTGGACAGACAGGCAACCAATGGCCAGGGAAGGAAGAAACAGACAGACAGTGTCCTTTACATTAGGCTGGGTCCCCAGAGAGCCAAGAGCCTGTGGGGTGGACAGAAGGATCCTCAAAGAATACTGTGAGGCCCAGGAGTTGCAGAAGGGAAGTTGTGCATATATGACAGACAGATGCTCTACTACATTTCTACTATATATTACATGATGATGCATATGTGTACAGATGTACATATGTGCAAATATATACTCCATATACATACTTACATACACATATTCTTTTTTGTGTGTGTGTGGTAGTGGGAATCAAACCCAGGGCCTTGAGCAAAAGCAAAAATCACTGAGCCACAACCCCAGCCCCATACATTTATTCTTCGGCTGATTTTGTTAGAAACTGTGAAATTTCTGAGTGCAGGACATGATGGGCACACACTAGTAATCCCAGTACTTGGGAGGCTGACACAGGAGGATAGCTGACAGCTTAAGGCCAGCCTGGGCTATACAGTGAGTTCCAAACCAGCCTGAATTACATAGTGAGATCTTGTTTCTAAAAAAACAAAAGTTACCTCTAACTGAGTACAGTAGTACACAGCCAACTACTCAGGAGACTCAGGCAGGAGAATCACAAGTTTGAAGCTGGTAAAATCCTAGCACAAAATAAAACATAAATGGGGTGGGGCTACAGCTCAGTGCTTCTGGCTTCAATTCCTCCTATGACAAGGTGAGGAGGAGGAGGAGCAGAACAGGGGGAAGAGGAGAACCAGTAGCAGTAGCAGCACCAACAAGATTTCACACTTCTGCCAGTCTAGGCAGTAGCTCCTTAGGCCTAGAAGTTGACTCAATGTCCTCCCTTGACAATCAGAGACACTGCTACTTATTCCTCAAATACCTAAATAGAAACACAGGGAGCCAGGGATATAGCTCAGCGACACAAGCACCTGTCTGCCAAGCACCAAGTCCTGAGTTTGAGTCCTGGGATGGATGGATGGATGGATGGACGGACGGACAGACAGACAGACAGACAGACAGGACCCTGCAGGGTACATGCACAGGAAGGATAAAGGGTCAGTGATGCTGGGAATCCCAATCATCCAGATAAGGAGACAAAACTGTAACAAATGAAAAAAGAAAAAAGCCAGCCTCAGGTGATAGAAGACAAGGCAGGCTGGGAAGGACAGAAGACAAGGAAGGCATTTTATCAGCTCCAAGATGCACATCTCCGCAGAGCCTTAGACATCTGTCTGGCTTTTACTCCCCCTGAACTGCCCCTCACGGACCCTCAGCTTCCCGGGAGAGCAGTGGTGGGGGCTGGGAATCCCGAGACAACTTCTTGGCCTGGCTTCCTGAACAGTGTGGGTGTGGATATCAGAGTCCAGGCTCATACTGGGCACTGAGCTGTGGCCAAGGTCTAGACAGATCAGGGGCTGCCCCAGACCCACAAAGGACTGCAGGGGAACTCTGCAGCAGTATCAGAAGGCCAGGACTGAGTGGCCAGCTGCCTGAGCCAAAGAGCTGCTCAAAGATGGGGCTTAACAGCAGCACTGATCCTGGACTCACGGCCACCAGGGTCCCCAAGAATTGGGTCTGGGGAATCCAGGAAAAGCATTTTTTGTTTGTTTTGTCTTTAGAGACAGGGTCTCATTATGCAATTCAGGCTAACCTTGAACTCACTCTGTAGCCCAGGCTGGCCTCAAACTCACAGCAATCCTCCTGCCTCTGCCTCCAGAATGCTGGGATTACAGGCATGTGCCATCACGCCCAGCTAGGAAGAGCATTCTTAACAAACACCTCTGGGCATGCACACAGGGTACTTCTGAGAACAGACAGACTCTAAACACAGGTTCTCTGCTCCCTTCCTCTACCCTGGGACATGCCCAGCATCCATCCATCCATCCATTCAACAAGCATCTAAGGAACAATCACCGTGCGCCACAAGTGCACCAGGACACTGCCCTCTTTTGTTGTCTTCTGTAACTTCATTGGGGGAGTGGACTGGGGCTGGAGGAAATGCTCTGGGTGGGAGGACAACCCAGGGCCTCAGAGAACTGGAACCTTCCCTAGACAGAGGTTTGAGAAGGTTCCAGAGGACAAGCAGTGGGATGACAAGACTCCATGGGCCAGCATCCAGCAGAGCAATGAGGCAGGGGTAAGAAGAGGAAGCAAAGGTCAGGCTAGTCACATCACATTGCACACTGGATCTCAAAGGTTCTCAACCCAAAGGAGCAGGTGCTGCTGGTTCCCACATCTGTGAAATCCCAGGGGCAGCTCAGCCACAATGACAGAATCACCAGGGCCCACTGCTGGGCAGGTGTTGACTGAGAAGGGCCACCAGGGAACCTTAGGCCCAGTGGCTTGAACATGCTGTGTCTGGCTGGGGTGTGAATTACACAGAAGCACACACTGGTTGAGACCCATAGAAAGAGCAGGAGGCTTGGGGCCCATGCTGTGATCCCAGCACCCTGGAAGGCCAAGGCAAGACGATCACAAGTTCTAGCCCAACCTGGGCAACTTAGTGAGACCCTGTCTCAGGACAAAAAAATAAAAAGGGCTGGTGATATATATATAGCTGAGTACAAAGACCCTGGGTTCAATCCCTAGTACAAAACAAAACAAAAAAATAAAAACAAAAAAACTGGTCGAAAGGCATGGTTGAACCCTGTGCATTTTATTGTTTACAAATTTCACTTCAACAAGCAAGGATTAGGAGGAAAAAAGTCCACATCCATCCCTCCTTATCCAAAGCCCTCCAGCAGCAATACAAGAACCTCATCTCAGAATATCTTACTGTCCGGCACACACACCTCTTGTTGATGGTGGGCAACTGAAACCAGACAGGGGACTCAACTCAAAACTCACCCTGGGGAAGGAAGAGTGCACTGCACACAAAAGGAGGTCACAGGCTCCATGCTAGGAGGAGGGTGGTATGGCAAGGGCTGGCTGACAACTCCCCAAGGAGAGCCCCTTGAGGCCATGTGTCTGCCAGGGGAAGCGCAGGATGGAGGTCACCATTCAGCAAACTGTCAGCACCACCTGGTGAGGCAGGGTCTGGGGAAATGACCCAGGGGACAAGAGACAGCCTCTATCCCTGGCAGGTAGCTCCAAGGGGCTTGGCCTGTGGGCATCCTGGGACACTAGGCCAGCCCCACCTCCAGGACAGGAAGGAGGCTCCCAGGGGTCATTATCAAGGATCCCACAGCCTTAGACAGATATCCCTGTGCACTAGGCCCTACGGCTGCCCCGTTGGGACATGGACTGCTGGAGGTTGGAGAGGTCACGCAGAAGTCAGCAAACCCGTTCCCAGCACAGGAAGCATTACAAAGGGAGTGTGAAGGGCCTGAGTGGGAAGAGAGGGGCTAAAAGCAGCTGAGCTGGTCTGGGCACTGCAGGGACCCATCCTCTGACCTGGGGAACCCTAGACAACATTCTTGTGCCCTCTCTTGCAAGTGCACATGGTACAAACACTTAACTGGCAAGTGCTCATGGAGCCAAGCACTTGCAAGGCTCTTTTACACAGAAGACTTTATTAAATACTAAGGTTCTTGGAAGAGGCATCTTCATTATTATTCTTCAGCTGCAGGTTCTCAGGTCTGGGCTTAGAGAAGGGAACTAACCTGCCCCTAGGTCAAGAGGTCAAGAGGGACAAAACCAGGACCTCTCCCCTTAGGAACATCCCTGTCCCCTGCTGTCAGCTCCACAGCTCCAACTCCCCTCACTGGGAAGATTTCTGCACAGAACATCAGGCCCTGTGCCACACACCTGGATCCAGCCACAAACCCCCAAATCCAAGTAATCAGAAACAGCTCCGCATAGTGAGCCAGACAGTAAGCTCAGCAATGTCCCCAAAAAGGAATGTAGAGAAAGGACAACCGAAGCAAAGCTCCCCACCTGCTGCCTCAGTTTCTCCTGACTGCAGAAGGAATTTGCTAATAAGACAATTCTTAGGGGTGGTGAAATACTCCGGATCCAAAAATAATAACAACAGTGATACAATGGAAATAATTCAACGTCTGGATGTCTTTAAAAATATTCCAGTAAAAAAGGAAAAGAAAATGTGGGGCGGGGGAGGTGGAAACAGACAAAAAAAGATCAGCAGAAAATTGCCTTGGAAGTTGGGAGGAGGGGTTTAATACCATTCAACTCTTGGTAGGTGCTTTAAAATTTCCATAATAAAAACTTAAATTAATTACAATAAAATACATCTGTAAGGAGCTCTCCTAAGAGCCTGGCCCGCCCTGGGCTAAAATACTTTCCACAACTTCCTTCTTCAAAGCTTTACAAGATCCAAAGCGGCAGGGTCTGGTGCAGATGAGGAGACTGAGGCCCGATGGGTAGGCAGTTAGCACCGGGCTGGGCCTGGCCTGCTGCTCAATGTCAGAGCAGATGCTCAGTACACGTGAGGCCCTCGTTTCCATGCCCAGTGCTGCAAGGATAAACAAAACAAAATGCCAACATCGATTGTCTAGGGTTTGGGGGAAAGCAATGAGGACTAAAGTATCTGGCATACTGGCACACATCTGTAATTCTGGCATGCAGGAGGCTGAGACTGGAAGATTGGGCTACAAGTGAGACCTGTCTCAAAACAAACAAGCAAACAACCCCAATGACCAAGGATTTGGGAGGTCTGATCCCGTGGGAGACTTTGTACCCTTTGTACCCAATAAGCATCACAAATTTGTCTTGCCATCTGCTACATGCCAGACAGCTGAAGCACTGGGTATCTAAGACTGTGTTGAGGGAGGCCCCACTCCTGCCCAGTCTTCCAGCCAAAGAAACAGAGGCCCAGAACAGAGAGCCTTGCTTGCCCTCACCAGCTCCCAGAGCACAATCCAAGTAGCTTCAACCACCCTGCAGTTTAGGATGCCAATGCCTGGCCTCAGGCACCTTTTGGGAAGAAGATGGGGACCTTTCAGAGTGCAAGGGTGCCTGGAGAGGACCGTAATCACAGGTATCTGCAATGTCACTAGGCATGGTGGCTCACCCCTGTAATCCCAGCATTTGGGAAGCAGAGACAAGAGCAAGTTCAAAGGCAGCCTGGGCTACTATAGTAAGACCCTGTATCATCACCCCCTCCCCACAGCAATGGCATTTACTAGCTACTCAAAGTCCACTACATACCCAGCCTGGGAGAATACTGCCTGCCTCGGCTATCATGAGGGAGGCACCATGGGCCCATTTTACAGATCAGGAAACTGAAACCCAGACGAGGGCTCACTTGTGCAGGACTGTACTACAGTAAACAGGAAAAGCCAGTATCCCATCCAGTCTGCTCATGGAGGGGTACCCTGAGGAGGGTTGCACAGCCCACCTGGGCTGAAAAGGGCCCAGGAGAAAAAACAGCCTAAGAATGACAGTCACACCACACTGACTGACAAGGCTGCCCTCACCTGAGGGTGTTATTTAACCCTTACAACAACCTGCCAAAGCAGGTACTGAGATGAGCCCATTCAATGGAGGGAAAGCCTGAGGCCTGGGGCCACTAAGCCCCTTTCCCACAGCTATTCAGCCCACAAGCCGCAGAGCTGGATTGAATCGACAGATTCCAGAGCCCACACTGCTGAGCTCCAACCCAGCTGCAAGCACCTGACGTAGGCCACAAGCAGAAGAGGCAGGCAGATTCCTAGAGGCAAAGACACGTGAGGCTTGGTGCAGAAGTCCAGCAGACAGGCTGGATGAGACAGATGAGGACAGATGGCGACTAACTTCTTTCCAGTGGCAGCATCACAGGAACCTCAGAGCCAGGTCCTGATCCAGCAAGCCGGTGCCATGACTCTATGTATGGCCTGAGAACCCAAAGCCCAGGGAAGAGGGGGCAGCTTCCTACTCGGCCCTCCACATCCAGCACAGGAAATAATCACCATGCCTTGGTGGAATAGCACAAAGCCAAGAAAAGGATGGAGAAAGACGCATCTGCAGGACCCCGCCCCCCCCAACAGGAAAGCATGCTACCATCTGCAAAACAGGGACTTTGGAAAACGGACAGCCTCAGATAAATGTGCACACTCAGAACCCCAGAACTAAGGAGCTGTCCCTGGAGAGGAGAGTTGGGGGGCCAGCACTGGTAGGAGGGTAGAGGAATGACCTTTTTTTAATCTCTTATATTTGAATTTGTCCTGTGAGCATGTAGCACTCAAAAAAACACAGGCCACTCAGAGAAAGTGGCTTTTTCCTCGGAGCCTTCTCAGGCCAGAACTAATCAAATCCCACCCTTCTTTCCTCCTCCTCCTCCTCCTCCTCCTCCCCTCCACCACGCTGGACTGGATCCCAAGATCATCGCTGATCCTCAGGGCCCTGGTACACAGTAGGCCCCGAGGAAGTTGAGTTGGGAAAGATGCGAGAAACAAAGGCACTCTCTGCTTCCCCTGCCAACAGCCACCCCCACCCCACAACACATACACTTCATGCACAAAACTAATTGTCACCAAACTCAAAATGCCTTAGAAAGCTCTGTCTCCATCAGGGGAAGGGGGAACTTGCATGTCACAGACACACAAAGGCTTCAGTCACCCGGGACACGAATTGAATGGGGGTGCAGCAGGCAGGGGAGAATGCTAAGGAAGGATCCAAGGGGACCCCTAGGGACCACTCAACCAACCGCTTTCCCTGTAGCTCTGGTGTGGCACAGCCTATGCCACCGCTGGGGAGTGAGCTCAGGCAAGAGAAGGGACAAAACCCCAGAGGGAGAAGTGGGGACAACCCATTCTGCTGGGAGAGGAAGGGGCAGTTTGCAGGGCAGATGCTCCTGTTTCTCTTAAGAGTGAGGATGCCTGGTAGGGAAAGGAGGCCCCCAAAGGGCCAAGATATGATAAGCAACCCTTACCTGTGGCCCTCACCCTGTAAGGTGGGAGAGGGGAAATGGCAGCCCCCTGCTCCTTCCCAGCCCAGCCAGGGAAGGAATGCCATGTTTTCCTGTTTCCAATTAGCTTCCCCCACCAGCAGCCCTCCACATTCTTGAGACAGGGAGTCAAGGCAGCCTGGGGAGTGGGGGTGTAGGGAAAGCTGGCAGCTGGTCCTGAGGCTGAGGACCGCCCCCCACAAACCCCAAGACCTCCACTCCCTACCAAGGGCCCCAAGGCCTGCCACTGCCTTCCCCTCTCCTGTACCCTCAGAGAGGAGCCCACATCCCAAGATTGGAGGAGGCCCTGGAGGCCTCTGGGAAGAAAGTCAGCAGACAGAGGCCTTAGGCTTTTCCCACCTCCCTCTTCCCCCCCAAAAAAAATTAGTTCCTCCTTTCTGGAAGCCCTTAACCTCCCTAGCAGGTACCTCCTGCCCCACCCCAAGAGTTGTGTATTTCATGCCTGTCAAGTCACAGAGGAGCAGGGGCCCCCTAATGCCCCTGGGATCAGAGCCTATGAGGCAACACCTCCCAGGCTCTGTTGACAGATATGGAGTCCCCTCCCCCAACCCCTGCAGCAGCCCAGAGTCCCAGCTGGGCCAGGATGCATTCTTCCTGCCTCGGTGTGCCGAGATGAAAAATGGCCTCGCCTTTCTTCCTGCCATCTCCCTCCACCCTAGAGCTGCAATGGAGGTGCTGCCTCCCCACCACAGGGAATCCTGGGGCAGGTTTCTGGCTACTCACCTGAGCACCCCACAATCCTCTCCTACACCCCTGTCCATGGGCATCCACGTCCCACCTGAACATCTGGATAATGTTTTAGCCCACCCGGAGGTCAGTTGAACTATAATACCCCATGTGCAGATGAGAAAACCTCAACAGCCAGGGGAATGATCTACCTAAGGTCACAAGGTAGGGCAGCAGAACTGAGACCACCCTCTTTGCTGGCATCATCAGGGCACCACCATGGGTCAATGAGCAGAGGGACAAGCACAACAGTGCCAGTCAGTTTGGCTTCCCTCTCAGGAGAGCTGAGTGGCAGCAAGTAGGCCAGGACTGCATGGGTAGAGAACAGGGAAGAGGCCAGTGGGGCAGGACGCCCCAGCCCTCACCCTGCCAGGCTAGGTCCCCCACCCTCCAACTCAGGCTTGCAGGCAAAAGGCTCTGCTCCAAGCCCAGGTACAATGATTCCTGCCCCCCTTCTGCCACTTCCTGGTACTCTATGGCCCTTCCCCAAAGCAGCAACCAGATACAAACATCTGACAGCTCTTCCATGTAGTATTTACACCCCATATTTAGGCCTGCTGAAGTCAAAGAAACAAAGTGCCACAAATGAGGGACCAAGCACCTCCCAGCTCTGAGCTCTGAGCTCAGTCGGAGAAACTCTGGGTGGTCCTGTCCTGAGTTGAGGTCTGGTCTGATCAGGAGCTGTGTGTTCCTAAAAAAGCCCTTACCCTCTCTGGGCTTCGATGAACAAGGCCAGAAAATGGGAACAATAAGTGTCCCTTATTTTCTCCTTGAATAGTGGCCAGGGCGCAAGGCACTTAGCAGGAAGCAATCCACAGTACTCACTGGCTAGGTAGACACTGTTATTTCCAGCTGTGGGGTAGAGGGCTGTCTGGGGAAGGCAGGAGTGGTAAACACCCCCATAAGTTCCCCAGAGAATGCTGGAGAGTGGTCCCTGAGCTGTGCACCTCCCCCGTTTTCCCATGGGGGGTCAGAGTTAACAGAGCCCCCACTCCCAGCCCGGGCCCAGGTGAGGTGTGAGAAGGTGAAAGCAGAGAGCTGATCCTAAATCTCAGGCCATGGAGTCTGGGTTTCTCCAGTTTCCCTAACAAGTGCCCTCAGAAAGAGGTGCAAGGGAAATACAACCGTTGGTCCATCCCCACATTTCTATTACATTACGGGAGAGGTGACAAAAGAGGATGAGGGTCTGGTCGCAGGTCTGGGCACCTACTCAGCCCACAGGCTGGAGCCACGACAGGGCTGGGACTTGTCACCCTGGCCTCCTCTGGAAAGCTGACCGGAGGCCTCTGACCCCACCTCCCTGGAGGTTCAGCTGCTCAGAACCTCAAAGCAAAACAAAGAAGAGCGGTGAGGAAGAAGCCTCGGTGCCTTTCAATCCCCACCGCCTGCCTCCAGGCACCGAGCCGAGCCCAGCCCGATCTTAACAGCGGTTCCTCGCCGGGTCGGGCTGGCGTGGACCCAGGCCTGGGCAGCACCGGTCCCAGGTCTCAGCGTGTGACAGGAGCCGGGGTGGCAGCAGCCGGGGACGGAACAGCCAGATGGCCGCCTCCCTCTGCCCTGCCCGCGTCCCTCCCTCCGGTAGTGCCCTCGGCGGACCGGGCGGGCCGGGCCGAGCTCACCCCGGGGAGCGCTGCCTTTGTCTAAAGGTCACCACCGAGCGGGCGAGCACCGTGCCCGGGCCTGGCGCCCCCGTCCCCGGGCAGCGGTGACAGCAGCGAGGCCCCCCGGGACCGGCCCCTCCGGGACCGCCGGCCGGGGGCGCGGCGGGGGTCACCTCCTGCCACGGCCGGGGCCGGGGCCAGGTCGACTCCTTTCATTGTTTAGGGGCGGCGGGGAGGGGACCCGGCGCCCTCCTTCCCCATTCGCTCTCCCCAGCTGGCCAAGGCCCCGTTTCTCCCCGGTACCCTGGGGGAAATCTGGGGAGGGGGCGCAGAGGACTACAGGCGAGCGAGCGAGCGCCGCGAAGGACCGCTCGCCGCCCGGGCCCGAGTCCCCGCGTCCGCGGCCCAGGGCCTCGCTCTCCCGAAAGGCGGGAGCGGCGCGGGGAGGGGGCCGGGGGGGCCGGCGCGCCCCTCCCCCCGCGGACGCCGGTCCCGCTCCCCGCCGCTCCATTGTATCCCGCGGCCGCGCGAGGGCCGGGGAGGCTCCGGGTGTGGGCAGGGCACCGGGGGGGTCCCTCGCAGGACCGGGGCGGAGGCGGCGGCGGCGACGGGAGGGATCTGGGGTGGGGGTGCCGGTGGCGGTGGGCGCTGAGCAAAAAGAGAGCGAGGGAGCGAGCGAGCGAGCAGCGAGCGCTCGCCCCGGTTGGGGGGCTGGCGTGTGAGTGTCGGGGGGGTGGGTTCGACCCCGGCTCCGGCTCCCCCCACACACACCCTCGCCGCCAACCCCCACTCCCCCCTCGCTTTTGCGCCCTGTCACAGCCCCGACTCGCAGGTAGAGAGAGTTAAGAGATTTAAAGAGAAATTGCTACATTGTGAGAAACTCACCCTGATGTTTGAGCAGCCGTCGGCGCGGGGTCTCCGGGACGGCCCCGCACGGGCTGCACAGGGAGGACCCAGAAGGGGCCGGCCGGCCGGGCCGGTCAGCGCACTGCCTGATCGCATGGCGGCCGCTCGGCTGCGCGCCGGGCCCCGCCGCCGCCCCGCGCCGCGGCCCGCGCGCCCCGGGCCCGCGCCCGCTCCGGGGAGCGCCCCTCGGGTGTGCAAAAAAAAATTTTTTTTAATTAAATGCAAAAGAAAAAAAAAAACCCTGCAGGTTTTGTGTCCCGCCCCCCCTCCTCTTCCTCCTCCTCCTCTTCCTCCTCCTCCTCCTCCCTCCGCCCTCGCCGGGGGATGGGCTTGTCGGAGGCCCCGCCCTGCATCTCGATGAGCCAATCCTATCCGGGCAGGGCCGAGCGGCGGGCCCGGAAGCCAATGGGAGGCAGAGAATGCCTGGGAGACTTGCGCACCGCCCCCTCCCCCAGCCTAGGCCCGGGGGTTTGGGGGTGCGCCTGGCAAGACTCCGGAGCAGTGTGCCGATGGCTTCGAGCTGGGCTCCGAGTTGTGGTGGGAGGGAGGCTACGGGGGTTCGCATTTCCGGATTCCCGCGCCAAACCTGCGTGAGGAAGGGGCACGGTGCGCCCTGGGCGCGCCCCAGAAGCTGGGAAACGCGGCTCGGAGAGGGGATGCGTCCAAGGGCATCGCCGAAGGTTGGAAGAGAGAGCAGGGGTCCAGAATGGCGAAAGAGAAGAGTCCTCTCTAGGAGGAACCGCCAAGGAGCACAGAGTCGGCGCCGATAAGGGTGCGAGGCCACGGAGACTTAGGGGTCGACAGGCCGGGCGCCTAGGCGTGGCCTGGGCACTCACCGAATCTGTCCTCGCCGATTGCGGCGGCGCCGAGGACGCTGGTCGGCCAGGCCTGGCAGCCTCCGGGAGGCCGCTCTTGGGTCGCTTGGGTCGCGCCGTGGGATTCCCGGAAGCCCTGGGACGCCGCGGCTGTGGCGGCTCCGCTTCCGCCCCGCCCGGCCGGGACGCCGCGCCCGCGGGACACCTGGCTTCCCGCGTCCGCGCAGGACGCCTGGGGAGCGCCCACTGGGTGCGGAGACCTAGGGCGCCCCGGAGAAGGCTGTGTACACAGTAGGTGCCCAGTGCGTGTGAGTTGAATAAATGAGCGATCGAAACACTTGTGTGTTTTTAAGTGGCAGTTATCCTAGTCTTCCCGTGGTGCTATCCCTAACGTTTTTTAAATGTTTTTTTATAAGAATGTAATTATGAGAGATCCCAGTTTAATGGCCCTCACTCAGAATCAGTCACCTCCTGAGTCACTTCTTCCTTTTGCCTTTTTTTTTTTTTTTTTTTCTGTGTGATGTTGAGTAAGTGATTTCGTCTCCCTGTGTCTCTATTTCCTCTTCTCTAAAATGCTGGTAGTGCTTGCTTCGGCAGCACGTATTCAAAAAGGCTGGTAGCAGAACCACTAAGCAAGGTCATTAGAGATGAGCTACAGAGAACCGCACCAGACAGAAAGTGCTGTGTACCGATGGTGACTGTCAAATCAAAACTAAATTCCACATTTGAACACATTATGGTTGCCCCTCAAAAAGCAGTAAACCTCTGACTTACAAAGTGGTCACCCACAGCCCCCTGAAAGTACGCGCAGCCGGGGAACTGCAGCTACACACTCAGTCCTTATCTTTGTGTGGTCAGCCCAAGTGCTAACACTATTTGATTTTTTTTTTTTTTTTTTGGTCTTTTTGAGACAGGGTCTCGCTATGCAGTTCAAGCTGGCCTTGATCTTATTTTGTAGCCCAGGCTGGTCTCGAACTCACAATGATCCTCCTGCCTCAGCCTCCCAAGTCCTGGAATTACAGGTGTGAGCCACCAGGCCCCACTGCTAACACTATTTGAGAGTGAACTGGGAAGAAAAAAAAGAGAGTGAAACTATTTGAGAGTGAACTGGGAAGAAAAAAAAGTGAACTGGGTAGCTAGCAAGTTACAAATCAAAGCTGGTCACAGGGGAGCAAGCTTAAGTGATCCCCATATAGAAACCTTGTTTATGATGTAGAAAAGCAAAATTGGCTCTAAAAGGGGAAGTATTTTATCCAAGGTCATGGCAGTGTGCATAGCCATGCAAGCCGGAAGTGTGGACCAACCCTTGGCCCAAGGCTTCACTGTCCACTGGAACCAGACATGATATCACTTTATGGTAGTTGTCAGCTCTGCAGGACTCAGATGTTGGGACAAATGGGTTCAGAGTTAGCAAACCTGAAGCACTGGGGCTCACTTTGAGTTTATTCATTTGTACAGGAAATCTTTTTGACTGGTGTGTGCCAGGGATATATAGTAGTGGCCAAGTACTAATGGATGGCAAACCATTTAGAGACTAGGTACCAAAACTGCAACCCAAAACCCCCTTATTAATCGTAAAGTGCCAACACTGAAATTAAATCTGAATACTGAGTTTTTAGTTTAGCAAAAACAACTGTTATTCAGTGCTCCATTGCAGGGCTGGGGAATTAGCTCAGCGGCATAAGCCCCTGCCTTGCAAGTGCGCAGTCCTGAGTTCTATCCCCGGTACCGATTAAAAAAAAAAAGGATTTACAGTGCTCCCCTGCTAGGGCCACTTTGTTTGCATGCTGAATGTTCACCACCAGTGCCCTAGGTCCCACCTCCCACGCAGCTATTAGGCAGCACAGTGAGCAAGTAAGCAAATAACTCACCTAGCCTCAGTTTCTCCCACTGATCATTCCCTACAAGTCCCAGGTTTCTTTGGTTGGTGCATTGTGGTATATAGCCCTCACCCTTACATGATGCTTGGCACTTTAGGTAATTATTCAAGAACATCTTGCTGAACAAAGAAAGGATTCCCACCTTCTGCACCTTAGACACATACTGGACCTCTTGTGGGGATGGATGGCCTTGAGACCATGCAACTTGCCATCGGCCTGTCTGGGTGCAGAGGAGCCAAAGCCTAGCTCTGACCCCCAGCCAAGGCTGACAAGGCCCTAGGATATCAAATGTCCATCTTGCCTGCTCAGCTCTGAGCCCTGGCATCCTTGAAAGTCTGGCCAAGCTTCAGAGCGGATGACAGGTGTTGTCAAAGCTGCTCTGGAAGCAATGGGTGAGGTCTGAAGAATGTGTGCTCAGAGCCAGCAAAAGTGATTACCAAGGGCCAGTGTGGGCCCTGATAGTGAGACCTGCTATTCTGTCCTTTGGGGATGACACTTTCCCTGTGAGAATGAGATGCAAGTCGTGAGTCCCATGCTAAGATGTAGTTGGAGCCAGGCAAGGTAGCACACTGCTGTGATCCCAGCACTCTGGGAGGCTGAGGCAGGAGGATCACCAAGTTCAGCCTGGGCTACACAATAAGACCATGTCTCAAAAAATGAAAACAAAACAAATTTAGTTGGGTTTCAAGAACAGGTTCAGACTTGTCCCACAGACACAGGTATTCTGAATCATCAGATGACACAGGGACCTGGACAAGTCCCTTCTCCAACTCCATCTTCTCATCTGTTCAACAGCAGTGTATGGTGAGGCACCAAATTCAGTCCAGACCCCCAAACATTTTATTATGAAAATTTTGAAACAGGCAAGAAGCAGAAGAAATATAGTGAAAAGCTAAATAACCACTGCATGTTTTGACGCCACTGCACTGCTTGCTTTATCACACCCCTGTGCATCTTTGCCAAATTTTAGCATTTGGTGTGTTTCAAAGTGGCAGCTATCAATAACTTGTCCCCTACCCCCCAACAAAAACCAGGAACTCATAATTTCACTCAGTTAAATGTTTGGGTTACCATAACAACCACCCCTTGGCCCAGGGACTGGTTTCAAATTCTATTCTTGCTGAGCCTGGTGGTGCACACCTGTAACCCCAACACTGGGGAAGCTAAGGCAGGAGGGTTGCTGTGAGTTCAAGGCCAGCCTCAACCGCATGGCAAGATCCTATCTTTAAAAATATATATATATTACCGTCCTCATCTTATGAAGGAGAAACTGAGGCTTTGAGAAGGTCATATAGCCAGGGATTCAGGTTCAACTCTGTCTCAAGTCCAGACTTTAAGAGAGGATAGGATAGGATGAGAGGTACTAATACAGAACAGAAACTTAAAACTAGAGGGTACACCCCACTCGCCCCCCAGCACCACATTTACTGCGTTTTCCCTCCTCCCCCCACCGCGCAGCTCCCAGCAAAGGGCCCTCACCTACCAGTTTCAGCCTGAATCTCACACAGGTCACATCCTAACACAGGGCTGAGGGCCTGGCAGCTGAAGGACACCTCACAAATATTTAAGCATCCAGCAGAGATCACTGTGAAAGAAATTACTTCTTTCCTGGGCCCCTAGAGTCACTCAAGCCCTAATATGGGCCTTGCCATCAGACCTGCTATTATGACAACCCCAATAGGAGTGTGGGTGTCTGAGTTCCTCTCTCAACACTGAAAGGATTCTTAAGAAACTCATTTGCTGTGGGTCCAGCACATTGGAGAACTCTTCCTTCCCAGGGCCTAATGCCCCTTTCCACTCCAGCCCACTGACTCTGGGTCCCCCTTTTTCCTCCCAACCCCCCAGCCCAGAGACCTCTTCCTGCCATCCACAAGTCGAGTTTCCAACTGTATCCTCTGGCTTCTCTAGCTCATGCCTCCTCACCTCTACCTTGAGCCTGCACCTCCTACCCAGCAGGGGCTGATCTAAGCAGGATGATGCCAGCTGCATGGGAAGTTTGTTTTGTTTTGTTTTTTTCTACTTCTCTTTTTAATAAGTGGTGGTTGCCTCAGAAAGTCAAAACATTGCCCTTCGCGGCTCCTGGCGCCCTGGCAGTTATAAAGTTGTAAACTTTGTCAATCCAAGTTGTTTCTCCACCTGGAAGGATGCGAGTGTGACGTGAAGTTTTAATTTTCAGTCGAACAGCACACAGAATTTGTGCTTTTTTTCGCATGCAGTCAACACTTGGATAACAGGCAGAAATGAAGGAAACGCCTGGCCCTGTCCTAAAACTCTCCTTATAGGCACCTCCTCCCACCCCATCCTGTTTCATTAAAGGGATAAGGTTTCCACTAAAGACCTATCTGGGATCTGGGTTTTAGTCGCCCTGTAGAGGAAGAAGGGTCTGGAGAAGAGAGCACTGATTGTGCGGCGATCTCTGCCCTCTGACCGCGCCCTTTCTGGAAGGCTTGGGAGAGCCAAGGGCACATCCAGGGATGTCAACTCCCAGACACTAACTGAAAAGCACAGCTGAATCAGGCAGTTGCGAGTCCAGCCCGGCCTCGGGTCCTCAGCACCGCAAGTGCGAGGGGCGGGACTGATCGCTTATTGGCCCACGCATGGGGCGTGGCTACAGCTCTGTCCAGCCCCCAGGCTCCTGCCGGACTAAATAGGCCTTGCTCCCAGCCTGGAAAATTATTCATCAGAGGGGCGGGGTCTGGGTTTGTTTACAAGCTCCTATTGGTTGGATTTGAATCGGGAAGACTGCGGGTGGGCCGCGAGGCGGGACCCCGGATGGGAGGGGCTAGTGACAGTTTTGAGGAGGCTGGGCCACGGCCGGATGCGTGTGACCGTGGAGGTGGAAGTACACTTGGGGGACACCGGGGAGCTGGGTGGGGCTTTAGCCCATTTCCTGATAAACGTTAATGAAGGGGAGGAGAGTGTGCAGTATTGTTTTTGTTTTTCAAAAATTTCCTAAAGAAGCGGAGTGTGTAGCGGGACATCGCGGCTCACGCCTGTAATCCCAGCACTCGGAAGGCTGAGGCAGGAGGATCGTTGCGAGTTCGACGCCAGCCTGCGCTATATAATGAGTACGAGGCCTGCCTGAACTACAGAGCGAGACCCTGTCTTTAAAAAATCGTGAAGAAAACTCAAAAGAAGGCCGCGGATATAGCTCAGGGCCCCATGCCTGCAGGTGTGAGTCCTGAGTTCCTTTCTCCATACAAAAAAAGGGGAGGAGGGGTGGAACCGGGCATGGTGGCACATGCCTATAATCCCAGCACTGGGGAGGCTGAGGCAGAAGATTGTTGTGAGTTCAAGACTAGCCTGGACTTTAGGACCAGCCTGAACTACAGAGATCCTGTCCAAAAAAAAAAAAAAAAAAAGGCTAAAAGAAAAAGAAAAACAAGAAAACCCAAAAGGGCTGAAGAAACCTAGTTGACCATCAATAGGGAACTCAAAATAATGTGTGGTCTATTCCACAAAAGGACAAAAGTAGCTGTAGAATGAGGAAGTCAAACATGAACTGATGCAGAATAAGCTATGTATCCAGATAAGGAGGACAGCAAAGAAGGGGACAGTGGCTAAAAAGTTTAAAAAAGGATAAAAAATGCCAATTTTTGTTTGTTAGAGGCACCGAATCTCTTCAAACACAGCAGCCAGCCACTAACAGCTAACAGCAATCATTCTTGAGGAGGAAGGCATGGGAAGAGAGCAGATCTTTTTGTGCCTTCATAAATTTGAACTTTGTACCAGCTATTCAAATAAATTACTGTACACAGTATAAGTGAAAACCTAAATTTTGTAAACTCCCTCAGCAACTGTGTGTGTCACTGCTACTGCCTCTAAAAAATCTCTTGGTTTGTTTGCCTGAATTGCACCCCAGGCACTCCAGGCTGGATTGGAATGATCGTACTGGGGGCATCTGGAGGACGAATTTCTCAGTCTATGGAGTGTTATTACTCATGCGCTAGATAGCCGAGCCAAGCAGGAGAAACCATACAGCAGTGCACTTTTTTGGGGTTGCTTGTTTGTTTTGTTTTTGAGACAGAGTCTCACCATGCAATTCAGGCTGGCCTTGAGTTCACTTTGTAGCCCAGGCTGGTCTCAAGCTTGCAATGATCTTCCTGCCTCAGCCTCCTGAGTGCTGGGATTACATGCCACCGTACCCAGCCTTGTTTTTGTTTTTTGCTTTTTTTTTTTTTTTTGAGACAGGGTTTCACTCACTATGTAGCTCAGCCTGCCCTTGAACACTACATAGCCCAGGCTGACCCTCCTGCCTCAGCCTCCCAAGTACTGGAATTATAGGCGTGTGCCACTATACCTGACCTAGCAGTGCTCTTATCTGCAGAATTATGTGGGTGTCTGAACCATGGAGTACTCACCCTGTTATACTGGGTTGTTATTGTTTCCTGTATATATACATGAAAAGAGTTAACATATAAGTCAGGTACAATAAGAGAGTAACGATAGTAACTAATGACAAAATAGAACAATTATTACAACATACAGTGATACAAATTATTAAAAATTGAGAAGTGTTTATTTCTGGAGCATTTCTGTTTAAAATATGCAGGACCCCAGTGAAATGCTAGTATCTGAAATTGTAGAGTAAAACCCTGGGCAAGGGAATGATTGCTCAGTTGGTTGCTTTGAGGGATTTAGTCAGTGCCGAATTTAGCTTTGGGTGTGCTTGCAGCAGGGAAGAGGCCAATCAGGCCTTCTTAGGAAAAAGGAAAAATAAAACCAGGAGAGGCCCCTTTAAGAAGAGAACCCTGCTTCTGCTCAACCTTTCTGGCTAAAGACTGAGGCAGCTCAACTTTGACTTTATTGTTACTCTCTGTCCCCGGAGATCTGGAAGAGTGGGAATTTGTGGGCTGGAAGATGATGTGGTTATAGGCCATGCTGAATCTAGCCAGCACTTCCGGTCATTGGGTGCCCCAGCAATCAATCAAGTGGGAGGTGCTGCCATCACCTCTGGTTTACAGATGTGAAAACTGAGTCATGGAGCGATTACAAAATTGCCAAAGTTGGGTGCCACAGGGGCTGGAATTCAGGCAGCTCTGCTCCAAAATTCATACAATTCACCAGCACATGAGATGCATAAAATCATTTCAAAGCTGTAAGAAGCCAAAGGGCATTTTTTTGTTTTTGTTTTCTTAGTATTTGAGACTGAACCCAACGAACACTGAACTATATCCCAGTTAGTTATTTTTTTATTTTGAGACAAGTTCTTACTAAATGGCTAAATTGCCCAGGCTAGGTTTGAATGTGCAATCCTCCTGCCTCAGCCTCCCAAGTAGCTGAGATTATAGGCTTGTACCACCAGGTCCAGCTGAAAGGGTAGATAGCAGTTTCAAGTGCACCTTCCAGAGCAGAGGGCCAGTTTCTTTTTTTTTGTGGCACCAAGGACTTAACCCAGGACCTCTAGTATATGCCAGGTGTCACAGGCCTTTTCTGGCTACTGTGACACAATACCTAACACCCACAACTCAAAGGAGGTGAGGTTTATTGTGGCTCACCATTACAGGTATGGTCAGCTAGCTCCAAGGCTGGAGGGCACAGTGGAGGGGCCTGGGTGAAGAGCTGCTTCTACCATGGTGGCCAGGAAGCTGAGAGACAGAGAAGGGAGGAGAGGGAAAGGGAGAGAAACACTTCCGGTTCAGCCCTGAGTGACCAGGCTCCACCTCCTAACAGCAGATCCAGCCACCCCTGTCCCAAAATCAATCACTTTCCAAAAGTCCCACCCCTGAGAGCTTAAGAGTTTCAGGTGTCATTTGTTTGGTGGGGGGGGGTCCAAGTAATTCTTAATAAATCATAACACTAGACAAATGCTACAACTGAACTGTACCCCAAACCTTGATTTTTGTGTTTTTTTGTTTTTTTGGTTTTTTTTTTGAGGCACCTCATTAAGGAGTTCAGACTGGTCTTGAACTCACTACTATGTAGACCAAGCTGGCTTTGAGCTTGCAGTGATCCTCCTGCCTCAGCCTTCCAAGTGCTGAGATTATAGGGGTGCACTCTCATGCCATGGCCACTTTTGATTATTTCTTAGTAAACCAATTTCTAAACGGGGTACATAGCTACAGACCTGTAATCCCAACTTTCTGTGAACTGAATGTTATGGATTAAAAACTGGTGTTCAATTTACCACCAGCTGGATTACATCAGCATGGCACTGAGTGTAGATGTAGCTGATGAGCGTAGATGATTTTCACCTGAGGAAAATTGCCAGCATAAATGGAGATGCGGAGAAGGAGAAGCTATCACATTAGTGCACTGAGATGTTGTGGGTTCTTGTACAAGTTGCTGTTGGAGCCGTTGGTTCTCCTGGGAACTCTGGTCTTCACATCGAGCATTGCTTCCTGGCTCTGGTAGAGGAAGAAGTGTGCCACTTGGTCTCCAGTCATCACACTGGCTTCCTGGTATGTGCTTGTCCTCAGAGGAGCTTGGGGCCTCCGTGTCCCTGAGGATGGCTGTGGTGCTTTTCTGTCCAGCCCTGATCTTTGTTGTGAATGTGACTTCTTGGCTCCAGCATAGAACCCTCAACAAACCAGCACAGCTCCTTCATTCTGCTGGCATAGACTTCCTAGTTTCCACCACTGACCTTTGGGCCTTCCCAGCATGGATCTGTAAAAGAGACTGGAGTGAGTCCTTCTTGTGGGCTCTAGACGAGCTGGACTCGTGGGAGGCATTGTCGTGAGCTCTGAGTCTTCATCTGGATTCATGTGGGACATTGCTGTGGGATTCAGACCCTTGGCTAAATATTTTTATGTCTTTAGTGATGTGGATAGATTTCCTGCATTTTCTTGTGTTAACTCTGCATGACCATCCTAAAATAATATTATAAACTCCATGTCCTTATTCTAATTGTTCTCTGCATAACCCCTGACTACAACACTGAGGCAGGAGAATCACAAGCTCAAGCCCAGTCTAGGCAATTAGTAATTTAGGAAGACTGCCTCAGAATAAATAAAAATGGTTGAGGCTGTAGCTCAGTGTGAAGGCCCTGGGTTCAATTCCCAGTACCACAAAAACACGTGGGGAAGGATAATAAGTGCTGGCCAAGATGTGGAGAAATGAGATCTGCCTTTCAGTGTGGGCAGCCAGGAGGCCAATGCTGCCACAGCAGTGTGATCCACAGTGCTCCAAAGTGAACACGACAGAAATATCCATCAATGGATGGACAGGGGCAAAAGGTGGGAGAGCCTCAAAATGGAACATCACTCAACCCCAAACAAGGATTGCAGTCCTTATGCCTGCTGCAATGTGATCAGCCCTAAATGTGGGATGCTGAGCTGGGCACCACAGCACATGCCCAGAATCCCTGCAGTCTGTGAGGCTGAGGCAGCTCAATGGCAAATTTGAGCCCAACTTGGGCAACTTAGCATAATTTTGCCTTAAAACAAAAAGGGCTGGGGGTACAGCTTAGGGGTGGAGTACCTCCTGTGCTCAATCTCCATTACTGGGAAAAAAAAAAAAAAAAAAACAGATTTTTTCTTTTCTTTTGAGAGCAGAAGAATTGTGTGTGATGGGAAGGTGGGAAGTTTCTTGCTACATTTTCCCTTGAACTCCTGGGTACTCCTCAAGCAATCCTCCCACCTCAGCCTCCTAAGTTCTGAAACTACAGGTGTATGTACCACTGTGCCCAGCCCAGTATATGACATTTATGTTTGTTTATTTATTTTGCACTTCTGAAAATTGAACCCAGAACCTTTGCACTGAGATATGTCCCCAGCCCTTTTTTAAATTTTTTTTTCACGTCAGATGGGTAATGTGCTGATGTCGTAACAAGATTTAGAAGGAGGCATATATCATGCATATATCATGATTGGCATGAATACCCAATCATCACGCTTATGAACCTGAGGATCTAAATTAATTTTAAATTTATTTATTTATTGTGCCGGGGATCGAACCCACAACCTCTCACTTGCCAAGCAGGTGCTTATGTCACTGAGCTAAATCCCTGACCTTTATTTATTTATTTATTTATTTATTGGTACCAGGGGTCGAACTCACAACCTAGCACTTGCCAGGCAGATGCTTATGCCACTGAGCTAAATCCCTGGCCTCATTATTTTTTATTTTAAGGTAGAGTCCCACTAAACTGCACAGTGTGGCTTAAATTTGTGATCCTCCTACCTCAGTGTCTCAGAATGTGGGAACTACAGATGTGTGCCACCACACCTGGATGTGGTTCTTAAAATAACACATGTGGTGTCTTATGCAAGAAGAGCCACAAAAGCCAGGCATGGTGGCACATACCTGTAACCCGAGGATGCAAGAGGCTGAGGCAGGGGGATCACTTCAAGTGCTAGGCCAACCTGGGCTACTTGGGAGTTTAGGGCCAGCCTGAACTACATAGTGAGACCCTATCATTAGAAACAAAAAGAAGAGCCACAAAGACCCAGGGAGAAGCTGTAAAGAGCAAGAGCAAGGCAGTGGTAGCCAAGTGAGGTCTGGTCACACAGGTGTTTCTTAGCACCCACTCTGAGAGAGTCACTGTGAGACCCCAGAGCCCCAGAGTAGACAGAGGTGGTGAGGGGGAGTCGGGGGTTGCGGAGCCTGGAGCAGGTGTGTAACCCAGTCTGGGGTTTAGGCGGGAGCTTCCTGGAGAAGAGGAGGAGGAGGAAGGTGCTGGGAAAGGACCTCTGGGGAAGGTTTGAGTTTTGCTGGCTGTGGAGAACAGGAGCCTGTGGGTTCTAAAGCAGAGCTCGACCTTGCCCCTCCCCTGGTTAAGCCCCTCAGTGGCTCCCCAGTGTCCTCAGAAGTCCCGTTCCTGTGATGTGGTATATTCCGTACCTGTTCCTGGGCTTCCCCACCACTCTGCCTCCTGAAAGACTGGGTCCCACCCCCACACACTGCTTTTTTTTTTTTTTTTTTTTTTTTGCCTTTTTTTCTTTCAGGATCCAGCCTTTGCCGTCTGTGCCTTTCTTTACTTATTCCCTTTTCCTTGAAAGGGTCCCCTTAGGCACCCCTTGATTCACCCCAGGCAACAACAACCATGAGGGCTCCCACAGGCGCAGGAATAAGAGGCCAGTTACTGTATTTTTTTTTTGCATTACAATAGATGCCCGGTCCTGAAATTAGCCCACTTGGAAACATATCAGCTATGACCTTGGAACCAGTGACTTCACTCTGAGTCACTGGCAGATGAGATCTGGGAAAGGAAAGGACAGGCGCCAAAGCCCACAGGAGGCCAGGGCTAGGTGGGGAGAGCAGGTGGGAGCAGGAGGTGGGAAGCAGAGAGGCCTGTGAGATATTTGGTGCTCTCAGTCAAAGAGAGAAATTAGGCTGGCCTTGAACTCATAGAGATCCTCCTGCCTCAGCCTCCAGAGTGCTGGGTTTAGAAGGGAAAAGTTATAGAAAGTAAACTTACAGACATAACAGCAGTTAAAAATCAGTTAGTGGCCTATGACTATGCTCCTGCTGTCTGTCATATACTTAGCCTGCTAAGCTCAGTCAGGGCTGGGTTAAATCCCCGGTCCAGCCACTCCACCCAGATAATGTGCTAGGTCAACCTTTCTGCATCCAACTGTAATGCTTGTGTTTTTCCTGACTCAGAAAAATATATACTTGCTTCAAGGACTTCATGTCTAGGACAGACTGGCTTCACTCAAACCTCCTCCTCTCCTTCCTGGAATGTTCCTACCTTATGATAAACAATTCCTTTTATTTTATTTATTTATTTATTTATTTATTTATTTATTTATTTATTTTTGGTACCGGGGATCAAACTCTCAACCTTGCACTTGCCAGGCAGGCACTTATGCTGCTGAGCTAAATCCCCGGCATAACAATTCCTTTTAAGTAAATCTGCTGATAACTACAACATATGACTTAATTCATGTAGCCAATCATGTAATAACCTGCTATCAACCTTGTACTTCCTGTTTGCAAAATATATTTAAACCAAACTCTAAATTGACTCGGGGCTGGTCCCCACCAGCCGACTTGTGCCTTCCAAACTCCTCTGCATTAAGTGCCTTCCTTTCAGCTCAGTACCAGGTTTCTGCAAAAAGGTTCATAGCTGTGCACCACCATGCACGGCTTTGTTCTGTTTTGTTTTTCTGCAATAGGGCCTCACTGAGTTACCCACATTGGCCTTGAACTTATGGGCTACAGTGCCAAGTGTAGAAGGGAACAATTAATTCCACAAAGCTGTTGGTGGGTGCAATAATCACTTTCTAGTCGCTAGCCCAGACCCACAATTTAAAGGAGAGGAGGTTTACTTTGGCTCACATTTCAGCCCAGGCTTTGCCAGCTCCAAAGAAAAAACGGTGTGGCTGCAGAGAGACTGAGGAGGGGCGCTTTGAAAGGGAGCTGCTCTCTGCAGAATGCACAGGGAGCAGAGGAGGTGGGGAGGAGCAGGGATGAGAAAGAAACCTTTCCAGGCATCGGTCCCCACCTCCTAAGAGCAAGACTGCTGTAAACTTCAGGATTCTAGCAGCTTTCCAACACATGAGACCTTGGGGCCACTTTAGATCTAAACCAGTACACTGGGCTGACAGAGACCACTTCAAAGCAGCTCTGAGCAGGATTTAAAATTGATCAATTGGGGCCAGGGATATAGCTCGGTGCCAGAGCGCCTGCTTGACAAGCATGAGGTTGTGAGTTTGATTCCCAGTACCAAAAAAGCCAAACAAACAAAAACAAATAAACATGGGGCCACCCAGAGAAGTTCTTCCTCTCAGCCCCTGAGAATCTCAAATTCTGCTAGAGGGTTTGGATCCTCCTAAAATCACACCACTTGTCTCATTTATTTAAGCCTTCGCCATTCACTCATTTGGGAGGTTGTGATACTGGTCCACAATACTGGACCTTGCCAGTGACCACTGTGTTGCTAAGAGTGTCTTGTTTCCTGCTGGATGATCCTCCCTCCACCCCTGTCAAACTCCAAGGATGCTCATGTTTGCACATAATCTACACTCACGGCCCAGTATGCCTCACATCACGTCCAGCCGCCTTATAACAGCAGTACAGGGGCAAGTCTGTGTCATCAACTCGTTAAGCTCTCTTGCTTAGTGAACAATGACAAAAGTCCAAGCTTGGACGCACGATGTCTCCGGTCCTTTCCAGTTCCAGCATCCTGCTCCACTGTCCTGGATGGAGGTGGGTTTTCTCTAGGTGGCTGGGGACTCTTGAGGCGCTGCCACAGATGAGGAGATATGTCCCAGGATGGGAATCCACCACCGTGTCTCTACCTAAGCAATCCAAGGTCACCAGAAGAATACCTTGTGCCCTCATCACGTCTGCAGGGCGAGCGCTGCTCACCTAAGGATGTGGAGGAAGAAGGCTCCCGCCCCCCCCCACCATCACCACACCCCTCCCCACCGAGGGAGATAAACCCTTCCAGGCCACGCCCCCATAAAAGCCTCTTCCAATCAGATCCCGCATCTGAGCTGCTACTCAGCTCTAGGTCCCTGATCTAAAAGCTCTGCCCCTGAGCAAGAGAAGTTTAGCAGGAGCGCTAGACGTAAACCAAAGCACTGTACCCCGTGGCCACCATCATGGCACGTTTACCCAGGAGAAGTAGGGAGAAGTCTGCTCCAGCAGGCATCTAGGATTGGGAGCACAAACACAGGGTGGTGATCAAATCCCATAACAAGTTTAGCCAAGCCCTCAGCCTAGCCTCCACTATCAGGCCTCAGGGCCTTTGCTCAAGGTGTGTCCAGCACTGCGTGTCCCAATGAGGTTTTCCATTTTCTCTGTAGTCTTCCGGCAACATGAGTCGTCATCCTCATTACTCTTTTTTTTCCTTCTTTTTTCTTTTTGAGACACAGTTTCACTATGCACTTCAGGCTGGCCTTGAGCTCACTTTGTAGCCCAGGCTGGCCTCAAACTTGCAGCTATCCTCCCGAGTGCTGGAATTACAAGTGTGAACCACCACACCTGGCTCCCACCTGTAGTTTCGTTTGTTTGTTTTGCTTGAGATGGTATCACTATGGAGTGCAGGCTGGCCTTGGACTCCTGGTGACCCTCCTGCCTCCACCTCCCCAGTGCTGGGACTACAGACATATGCCATCCACCTGGGAGTTTTTAGTATCTTTAATAATGAAGAATTGCTCCTGTTTCTATGTGTTTAATACCTGCCTTAGCAATACTGAGAAGTCCTTTCATGCTGTGTCTTTCCATCCTCTTTAATTCATTCCCATGGTTCTAGCTATAGAGAACCATTTCCTGTCCTGTCAAGATCCAGGAAGGTTTATAATTGTAATCCCAAGGACAAGTTATTGCAATTCTGGTGCGTTAATTCCAATATACCACTTCCAGTGCAACCCATGGTAAGAAGACAGACACAGAGACATATATACAGTTGTGGGGAACCAAGGGGTCTTAAGTCCAGCCAAAATGATGGTTCAGTGGAACAAAGGCCATCACCCAGGGCTCAACCCGGTTTTCCATGAGGGGAGAGGATCGGGGATGAGAGCCAGTGAGAGTGGCAGGAAATACCTGACTGCAGTGAGCTGGGCTAGGAGGCCTGAGCTCACCTCTGCAATATGCAAAGGCAAAGAAATGCAGAGACAGCAATCTGCATAACTGAAGTAGTAGTGAATAATTTGGGGTCGGTGCTTCAGCTCTGATGTACAATCCTTTTTGCCCTGGGAAGTCATAGCCTCTTTTTCTAGACTATGGTCCCAGCCCATGGTATGGAGCATGGCTTTCCATCCCAACCCACTCAACCACGCATTTGGGGAGTCACTGGGTAGGGTAACACCCACCTGTTGATTTGCTTCAGAGATTATACATCAGCTCCTCAGCCAGCCCAATTTATATTGCTTAAAGCTAATTGAAGGGACAAAGAAATAGCCTAGCCAACTATGTACATATCAATACCTGGAGATAGGGCCAAGTTAATCCAAAATGGAGTTAGTTGCTCTTGTTTCCATGGAGAGTCATCTCTGTGGTTCCCCACACTATCTACATTGGTCTCTTTGTTGTCTTTCAAAAGGTCTCAGTTTTTCCTGCCTCAGGGCCTTTGCACTCACTACCCCTTCTCCTGTTCCCAGATATTATACCTCTCTTCTATATTTCCTTTAGGTCTCTGCTCAGCCATTGCCCCAGAAAGTCTCTATGGACTGACAAAACAGCATCCTTGGACTATCTCTGTCCACCTTCATTTTCTTTGTCTTGTCTTTTTTAGACAGGGTTTCATTACACAGTTCCGCAGTTCAGGCTGGACTTGAACTCACTCTGTAGCCCAGGCTGGTCTCAAACTCGAAGAAATCCTCTTGCCTTAGCCTTCCAAGTGCTGGGATTATAGGATACCACACCTGGCCTCTGCCTTCATTTTTCTAAAAAGAAATCTAATCACACTGCATTAGCAATATCTTTGCTTGTCCCTCTTTTACAGGTACAAGGTCCAATACCAGAGCCACAAGCTACATGGAGCCACCCTCACATGGCCCATCTGAATGAGTGTCCCATGATTGCAAAATATACACCGGATTTTAAAGACTAGGTAGGCCCAAAACATTGTGATAATTATTTAAAATGCATATATGGGTAACATGCCAAAGTAAGACTTTAGGTTAATTTCTAAATATTTATTTATTTATTGTCTGTTTGAGACAGGGTCTCACTATGTTTCACTTGGTTCTGGGATTGAAGCCAAGGCCTTTGCACTGAGCTATGACTCAGGCCTATCTATATTTGAGACAGGGTTTTGCTAAGTTGCTAAATTTTCCAGGCTGGGGTTGAACATTAGATCTCCTGCCTCAGCTTCCTAGAGTGCTATGATCACAGGCATGAGCCACCATGACCTTTTATTTTTTTTATGCTTTTTTAATTTTTATTTTATTTTTGCTTTTATCTTTCTTAAAGATGTGGCTACTAGATGGTGTAAAACGACACCCCTAGGACCTGTGACTTATTTCTATCCAACACGCAGGTCAGGAAGGGTGTGCTTAAAGCAGGAACCCAAGGCATAATTGTCAGGCCCTTTTCCTTCTCATTTTGTTATCTCCTCAGGGATAAAACAAAAACAAAAAACCAAATCCTTGAGATTTAATGTATAGAAATGTAAGTGTACAATTCGAAAAAATTTTTTAGTCAATTTACCGAGTTGTGCAACCATAGTCGTTTTAGTATACTTTCTTCACCCCAGTAAGATAACCTCATGCTCTTTCACGGTCAAGTCAGTTTCACACCCCAAGGTAACCCCGAATGTGCAGGTGCTGTAGACCTTGGGGTCTTGATTTATTTTTTATTTTTTAATTTAATTTTTTTGGTGCCACTGGGAATTGAATCCAAGGTCTTCACACTGAGCTACCGGTTCATCCCCAGTTGTTTTGTATTTTTAGAAGAAATGTTGCCTAATCATTCAAGTTAGACTAGCACTTGCGATCCTCCTGCCTCCGCCTCCCAGACCCCTGGGTTTACAGGCATGCACCCCTAGAGCAGCTGGGCAGAGTTCAATTTCTAAGGATTGAATTCCGGTTTCATTAGCTGGTGACCATCACTGCGTGGTCATTTGGCGCCAAAGCCCCATAGATTGGCACTGGGTGTTTGGTGGAAGAATGGAGGTGTCACTTGCCCCTCGGGTCCTGTGCTCCCGGGTGCTGGGTGACACACGGGCAGCTCTCCAGAGGCCACGTCCACTAGCGCTGCCACACCACAGAAATGTGCATCTCTAAGACACCCGCAGGGAGCAGGGGACGCTACCCTCCAGGAAAAATGGCCAGGCAGCGAACCACAGCCTCGGGATGTGGGTCGCGCGGAGCAACCCCGCCCGCTCAACCCTTCCCAGGCATCTTCCTACGCTCTCCCGCCCTCAACCGCCCGCCTTCCAAAATGGCGACCAACCGCCTCCTTTCCCGCCCGCGGCGGGTCACGTGACCGCCTCATACCCTGCTCCCAGCCCGGCAGATGCAGGCGCCGGGAGCCCGGGCAGTGCGAGGCCACGCACGCGCGCGGGGGGACCCAGGCGAGGGGCGCGCTGGGGCAGGACGGGCTGCGCGTGCGCGCTGGGCGGCCGGCGGCGCAGGGCAGCGGGCAGCCGCTGGGAGTCCCACGAGGCGCGAGGTGCGAGGCCCGGCGCGCGAGCCCCCGGGGCGGGTAAAACCCGGTTGCTGCTGCCCTGGTTCCCTCCCTTTTACCCCTACCTCCCTTTTCCCTCCCTTTCCTCATATTTTAACCCCTTTCCCTTTCTACAGTCTCCTTCGCTCCTGGATTTCTTTTTTACGGGGTCCGTCTCCCTTTCGAGGGGTGCCCTTCTCCCTGCGTCACGTGCGCACCTTCTGCACCCCAACAGCTCCAGGCCGTCTGCACCCCCGCAGTCCTTTCCCTTTTGAAGACCACTCCTCTAGAGCCTCTAGCCCACTGCACCCCATTTTCTTTGCCACTCCATCCCCCTGCCCCCCAACTGCTCCAGCCGCAGCGCCCTGGCTCGCGCTTGGCCCCACCTGACTTCGGCCCTGTGCAGCTCGGCCTTGCATTCGCCGCCTGCCGGGGCGCCTCCTGCTGAACATCCCCATTCCTTAAGAGGCCCACTTCGGGGGACCCAGCCTTGTTTCCTTTTTTTTTTCAGGATTGTCCAGCAAAAAAAAAACTCTGCCCTATCTGACTTGATTACGCCCCTCCTGGTATTCCTAAGAACTTCCTCTAGCAAAAGTACTATTTTTCACTCTGATTCCCCACCCCCCACCCCCGCCCCATTCAGGTCACTTTCCAGCAAAAATTCTTTCTTTCTACCTAGTCTCTTTTTGAATTGTTTTTCTGCTTACAACTAACTCAGTCCTTCCAGTTTCTCTCTTCCCTAATAATTATTTCTCCAATCCATCCCTCCAGAACTTTCCAGAAGCAAACCTCCCTTTTTTTTTTTTATCCACAATTCAACCCCATTAGGCTTTCCCCAGCAAAATCTTCTACATCCCTTGAATAATTATTTCTCCAATCCATGCCTCCTGGACTTTCCAGCAAACCTCCCCCCCTTTTTTTAATCCACAATTCAACCCCATTAGGTTTTTCCCAGCAAAATCTTCTACATCCCTTCCCAGAGGGCAAAAAAGGAACGAAAGAAAAAATAATTTTATCTTACCTCAAAACCTTTTCCCCCACCTTTTTCCTAGTTTAGTATTGCTTTCCTTCTGTCAAAAATTTTCCCTGTTTCCCAATTTCATCCCCGTGTCTTGATTTTGACCCAAGTTCTCACTGCCCCTCCCTTTCCACTGCCTGCTTTCAGGGCAAAAGACATTGGATGAGTGTCCTGAAATTCCCACAGCCTTCCAGGAGGAAATAGCCAAGGTCTGATTGTCACCCGAACCCACTCCCTCTGAGCCCTAAACTGGGCCCTGCTGTTCCCTGGAGATTCACTCCCTTGCACTTCCGGTGAGTTTTCTGGCCTTGCATGACCCTTGTCATGGATCCCTTTCTCTGAAGGGTTTCTGGTCTCTCAGAGTCTCTGCACCAATCATGAGGCTGTGCAAGCTGCTGCCTGGGAAAGTCAGATAAGGCAAAGTATCATTAATTATGCATTTGATCTCTTTGGAGGAATGCAGACATTTTTTTAGGTGGATATGTTTCATTGATGATGTTTATTGCATAAAAGGTTTTTCCTCCTTCCTTGGTAGTAGTTCAGATCTTCACAGGGACCAGCGTAGTAGGGTTTGTGGCAAACCAATGATTCCCATCTAGGTGATGGCAGCCAAGTGGAAATGCCAAGCAAGTATTCCTGGAATTTTTTTTTTTTTTTAGAAGAAGCTAGAAAATTATCTGTATGTGAAACATTCTCATTATTAACTGCTGGCGATGAATTTAATAGGTCTTATGAATTATGTGTGCTGGCTACCACTTTGGAATTTCTTGGTTTAGTTGCCTTTTGTTACAGAAGCACTTGCCTAAGCATGTGAGTACACACAGGACTTTTTACTTTTAAAGGCAGCAGATCTCAAACTTTCGATCTTTTTGTTTTGAGACGGATCCTCAACTCCCTGAGATCCTCCAAGTCAGTCTTCTGAGTGCTGGGATTACAGGTGTGCACCATCACACCTGACATCAAAAATTTTAAAAGTCTCTTTACATGTAAAGATTATTGAGGACTAGGGGTGTGGCTCCACAGTAGAGCACTTGCCTACAATGTACAAGGCCCTGTATACAATCTACAGCACCACACACAGACACACACACACACACAATACTGAAGATCCCAAAGAGGTTTTTTTGAGACAATATCTTGCTGTATAGTTCAGGCTGGCCTTGAACTCACTATGCAGGCCAGTTTGGCTTTGAACTGGTGGTAGTTCTCCTTTTTCAGCCTCCCGAGTGCTGGGATTACAGGTGTGCCACCCCCATGACTGACTCCCAGAGAGTTTTTGATTGTGTAAAATATATCTACTAATATTTGCAGTATTAGAAGTTTAATAAGCTTTTGAGATACTTATTAATTGATTTCATGCATTTATTTGCAGTGCTAGGGTTGGAACAAAAAGCTTTGCACATGGAAAGCAATCATCGTACCACTGAGCTGCCTATCTCCACCCCATTAATTGATTTAAAAATAATAATAGGGGCCAGGAATATAGTTCAGTGTGACATCACCACCTGCCTGGCAAGCACAAGGTCCTGAGTTTGATTCATGGTACAAAAAATTTTTTTAAAACTGGGTGTGGTGGTGCACGCCTGTGATCCCAACATGAGAGGCTGAAGCAGGAGAATTGTTGCAAGTTTGAGATCAGCCTGGGCTACAAAGTGAGTTCAAGGCCAGCTCAAACTGCATAGTGAGACCCTATCACAAAAAATAAAATAGTAGGGTTGGGGATATAGTTCAGTGGTAGAACCCTTGCCTAGCTTGCATAAGGCGTTGAGTTTGCCTGGCACCTCAAAAAAAAAAACTCAATAATAAACATATTAAACATGAACAGAATGGACATTAAGTTGGTTTTATAAAACAGGAAGTCTTACTACATAGTTGAGGCTGGCCTTGAACTCACTATGTAGCCCAGGCTGACCTCAACCTTGTAATAATCCTTCCTACTGCTTCATCCTCCCAAGTTCTGGATTGCAGGTATGCACCAGCATGCCAGGCCATGCCTAGCAATTTACAGGTCTAGTTTGTTTGTTTGTTTGTTTTGGTGCCTTGAATTGAATTTAAAGCCTTGTGTTTGTCAGGCAGGCACTGTGATGTTATGCTATATCCCCAGCCCCATCCCTGACAATTTAAAAAATCTCTATTTCAAAACAAATTTAGCAAGAAAAGACCAGGAATGTTGTTGCATGCCTGAATCCCAGCACTAGGGAGCCTGAGGCAGAAGGATTGCAAATTTGAGTCCTACCTAGGCAGTTTAGCAAAATCTTGTCTCAAAATTAAAAAGGTCTGGGATGTAGTTTCAGTGGCAGAGTGCCCTGTGTTCAATCCCCAGGATTAAAAATGAAGGAGTAGGAAATTTTCACTTTTACTATCATTTGGATGGTCATGTCTGTTTTTGCACTGAGCCTTTCAAAATGTGATGTGTAGCTGTAATCCCAGCACTAGGGTGCCTGAGGCAGGAGGAGGAGCCATGCAAATTCAAGGCCAGCCTGGGCTACAAGGTGAATTCAAGGCCAGCCTGAACTGCATAGTGAAACCCTGTCTCTAAAAGATTTTTTTAAAAAAGTCAAAATGTAAGCTGCGGGAAGTTTCACTGAGAATGATGAAGGCAGGTAACATCTAGATAATATGAAAATTATTTCAACCTGCCTGACTCCTTGGAAGACTTTTAAGGGTTAAGGTTAGTAGGGGTGTTCTGTATCCACCTTACTATAAACATTGGTGTTCTAGATTTTTCGATGCTTGTTTGTATTTTCTGCTAGGATCAGCTTTTGGAGAGTAAAAACTTTGGTGTCTCTTTTCCTCCTTTAGTTTACTCTTGTAAAGATTTTCCTTTGTAAGTGTCTTTCTGATTTTTGTATTTCTGGGTCCCAGTGAAAACCTTAAATCCACTCTTTATAATTAGAGAAAATGATTCAACTGTCTCTTTAAAATTATGTATTTGGTTACATGACTAGGGAAGGGCATCTTCTTTGTTTGTTTCACTTAAAAAATACTTGTGCAAGTCAGGCATAGTGGTACAGGCCTGTAATCCTAAGGAGGCTGAGGTGGGAGGATCACAAGTTTGAGCCCAGCCTGAGCAATTTAGTGAGACCCTGTCCCCAAGTGAAAAATGAAAGGCTGGAGATGTAAATAAGTTGAAGTCCCCAAATAGTGTGTGCTAAATGCAGGACAGGAGTCCCAAACTTAAGTAATAGAATAGTAGAGTGGTTAAGTATAAGGACATTGAAATCAGACTATTCAAGGTTCAGTCCTAACTCTGATTTTGAACAACTTCTCTGGACTTTATTACCTCATTCATGACATGGAGCTAATACAGTGTGTGCATTGAAGAAATGTGGGAACAAAATAAAATGACCCATAAATGATCACAGTAGTATCTGGCCTATGATGGAGGCTTAGCAGTTGTCTGCTGGTATTCTGATGAAGAGGATACAAGAACAATGGTGATTGGTGGGTATTTAGTTCAGCAGCATAAGTGCCTGCTTTGCAAGCATGAGGTCTTGAGTTCAATCCCTGGTACAAAAAAAAAAGAACAATGGCGATGATAATGACATTGATGACAATGAGAGTGATAACAATGACGATAATGATAGTGACAGTGGGCACCAGGTGATGATGGTGATGACAACAGTGGTGATAATGGTGGTGAGGAGGAGGAGGAGGGCCAGGCAGGAAGGCAAGTGAGGACTGTGGGCACCAGAGGCCATAAGCCCTGTCCATAGGCTTCCCTCAGCTCTGTCTTCTTGTTACCTGTCACAGAAAATCAAATCTAATAATTTTCAAGAGAAGCCAGAAATCCAGAAAGAATGTGTAGGTGAAATTAGCTTCCATTTAAAAAATTACTGACTAATCCAATTTGCGAAAACACTTGTAGGCCAAACAAAATGAGTCAGTTTCTAGTAATAGTCGGAGCGGGAATACCAGGAGAGAAATTGCATGGTGAGCCTTTCTGTCTCCCGGCTCTCATCAGTCTCTTGTTAGTGTGGATGCAGAGAGGGGAAGAAAAGTGCATAGTTTGGGAAGCAATAAAAAAGGCTAGCAACTTTTCAAAGTCGGAGCTTTTCAAAGAAGAAAAAAGGCAGCCCGATGGGACCCTGTCACTCATCAATGAAAAGGGCACCGTGAGCCTTCTGTGACTGGAGGCCTTGCCTGGCACTATGTTCTTTGAAAGTACAGAAGTGTGGCAGCGTCCCAGGTACCCTAGAGCTTATAATCTTAGAAAACAAAAGAACCTAAAAGATAAGACTAACCTAAAAGATAAAAGATAAGACCTCTTGTGGACTTATTTGAGCAGTCTACAACCAGGAGGTAGGTTTCTTTCCCAAAATGTGGTAAAATTTTAGAGGAGAATCCTTATATTCCTCTGTGCCCCCTAGTCATGGAATGATGGGCTTGGTTTTGTTTTGGTTGGGATTTTTGAGGTAGGGTCTGGCTTTGAACTTTTGATCCTCTTGCCTCAACCTCCTGAGCGCTAGGATCACAGGTGTGTACTATCACACCTTGCCCAATGATGGGAGTTTTTTTTTTTTTTAACAAGAAAATTATTTTAAGAGTCCTAGGCAGGTTTGCTGGGCCTGGTGACACACTCCTGTATTCCCAGCACTTGGGAAGCTGAGGCAGAAGGATTGTTGTGAGTTTGAGACTAGCCTGGGCTACAAAGTGAGCTCAAGGCCAGCCTGAACTGCACAGTGAGACCCTGTTTCAAAAAGACAAAAAATAAAGTCCTAAACAAGAAGCCAAAACATTTGAGGACAGCCTGGGCAACTTAGTGGGCCCTTGTCTCAAAACAAAAACTTAAGAAAGGGATTGGGGATATAGCTCAGTGATCGAGCACTTGCTAGCATGAGTTAGGCCTTGAGTTCAAACCCCAACACTGAAAACAAAACAGGAATAGAATTGCTTTGGAGTCCCAGCATTAATTTAAAAATTGCTTTTAACCCCCCCCCCCTTTTTTTTTTTTTTTTTTTTGGTAATGGTACTGGGATTGAATTTAGAACCTTTACACTAAATTACAGTATATCCCAGCATCCCAGCACTTTTTTTGTCTTTGGAGTCAGGATCTAGCTACATCACTAAATTGCACAATTTAGACTCTTACATTCAGTCTCAGTTTTTAACTTTTTTTTGTTTTTGTTTTTATTTTTGGTGTTTGTTTATTTTGAGACAGAGCTCACTATGCAGTTCAGGCTGACCTTGAACTCACTAGCTCAGGCTGGCCTCAAACTCAGGAATCCTGCTGCCTCAGCCTCCTAAGTGTCGTTTTTAAAACTAGGCATTGGAGATGATGAAATATGATATTAGATCCTAAAGCTTACATCTCTCATGTAGCTGTAAAGCCATAATCAATTGCAAAATCAAATGAAATGCAAACAAAGCAGCCTTGTGATTCAAATCACAAGCATTACTTTGACAAGAGGGAGGCTATTCTCCAAATGTCACTGCTCCTTGAAACAGGTACTTTTCTGACTGCTGAACTAGGCCCTTTGGCCTTAGGTACAACTCTGTGAGGCCTCCATCCTCCCGCCCCTTTTCTCACTTTGTACTGTGTGCTGCGAATCTCCATTTATACCACACTACCCTCTAGCCTCTAATTGAGCCCAAAGGCCCCATTTATAGCTCTGTCCTCTGTCTTTGGCCTGTGGTAGTGACAGCAGTCTTTTTGGCATGGGTGCAATGATAAACACATCTGGATAGTGTTTAATTATAGTGATCCAGATATACTGGATTTTTTCTTTTTCTTTTTTTCTTTTTTTTTATACCAGGGATCAAACTCATGATCTCACACTTGCCAGGCAAGTGCTTACGCCACTGAGCTAAATCAGTTTTGTTTTTTGTTTTGTTTTTTCCATGATTGAGATTGAACCCAGGATCTCAAGACAAGTGCTGTACCACTGAGCTACCTGCCCCAGCTCTTTTTATATTTTGAGACAAGATTGGCTCAAGCTCACCTTGAATTTGTAATCCTCCAGCCTCAGCCTCCCCAATAGCTGGGAGTATAAGACTATAAGACCACTATAATGAGCTTATTTTTCTTTCTTTCTTTCTTTCTTTCCTTCCTTCTTTCTGTTTTTTTTGGTGTGTGTGTGTGTGTGTGTTGTTTTTTTGAGACAGGGTCTCACTATGAAGTTCAGGCTGGGCTTGAACTCACTTTGTAGCCCAGGCTGGTCTCTTATTTTACTTTTCTAAGATCACTCACTTCTTTTTTTAATTTTAAAAAATTTTAATTTTGTTTTTTAAATTTTAATTTTGTTTATTTGTTTCTGGGCTTTTTGGTTTTTGAGACAAGATTTTTTTTTTTTTTTTGTATCAGTACCAGGGATCAAACTCACGACCGCGTGCTTGCAAGGCAGGTGCTTATGCTGCTGAGCTAAATCCCCAGCACTAAAACAGGATCTTGCTACCTAGTTCACACTGGCCTTGGACTTGGCTATATAGCCCAGGCTGCCCTTATGGTGATCCTCCTGCTTCAATCTCCTGAGTGCTAGAATTACAAGCATGCGCCACCATATCTAGCTGTTTTGGTTTTTAGAAACAGGGTCTTGCTATGCATTTCAGGCTGGTCCTTTTTTTTTTTTTTTTTTCGTACTGGGAACTGAACTCAAGACCTTGCACTTGCCAGGCAGGTGCTGTGCCATTAAGCTATATCCCTGGTCCTTCAAGGTGGTCTTGAATTCACCTGGTAGACCAGGCTGGCCTTGAACTTGCAGAGGTCTTCCTCCCAAGGGGATGGAATTACAGGTGTGTGCTACCATGCCCAACTTTTAACTTTAGAATATTTATTTATTTTGCAATCCTAAAAACTGAACCCACAAGCTTCACACAGCCTTTGTTTTTTTTTGTTTTTTTGTTTTTTTGTTTTTTTTTTGAGACAGGATCTTCCTAAGGTTTTAAATTGCCCAGATTGATTTTAAACTCAAGATGCTCCTGCTTCAGCCTCCCAGGATACTGGTATTACAGGCACTATCACACCTAGCCAATCCCTAAAGTTCTTTATTCTAAAACTCACTTAGGTCCTAAAGTGATACAGGATTATGGATTTACATTCAGCCTTTAATCTATGCTCCCTTGGCAGATCGTATAATATAGACACATGAGTAGATGTAAAGTGAAACAGACTGAATACAGCTGTTCTATTTTATATCAACATAGAAACTTCAAAGAAAGTAGAAATTTTGTTTTGTTTTGTTTTGTTTTGTTTTGTTTTGTTTTGTTTTGTTTTTTGAGACAGGGTCTCACTAGATAGTTCATGCCATGTCTCACTATGTAATTCATGCCAGGCTGGCCTCAAACTCATGGTGATCCTCCTGTCTCAGCCTCCCAAGTACTGGGATTGAAAGTAGAAATTGATAGCCTAGAAATTTAAACCCAAGCTTCCATTATTCCAGGATCTACTTATTTATTAGCAGTGAGTTATCAGTTATTTATCAAATGCAGTGGTGTGAACATAATTATTTATAATAGTCCCAAATGGAAACTCTAAAATACCCATGAACAGGAGAATAGATCAACAAGCATCAAGTAATCTAGTCAGATGATAAAACATTATTTAATCATTGAAAGTAATGACGTACTGATGTGTACTACAGTATGGATGAATCTTGATAATGTGCTTAAATTTTGGTGGAAAGTGGACATTTGGAATATTATAATCTGTAACTCTGGAATTCAGTTTTCCCCTTCCTGGGGTTGGTAATTCCTTCTTGTAATTGTTTGTCCAGTGGGTTTTAAAACTTATTTTTGGCCAGGTGTAATGGTGCATGCCTGTAATTACCAGCATTTGAAAGGTGAAGCAGGAAGACTGCTGAGAATTCAAGGCCAGCATGAAAATAGTGAGATCCTATTTTTAAACACAAAGCAAAACAAAAAAATGTCTACTTTCTTTGAAATTTGTTTTTGTTTTTTGTCTTTTTGAGACAAGGTCTCACTATGCAGTTCTGGCTGGCCCCGAGCTCACGTTGTAGCCCAGGCTGACTGGCAATGACCCTCTTGCCTCAGCCTCCCAAGTTCTGGGATTACAGGGTGCACTACCATGCCCAGCTTCTTTGAAGTTTCTGCATTGATCAGGACAAGCCTGAACCACATAACAAGACTTGTCTTTAAAAAACAAAACAAAACAACCCTATTTTTATAAAAACCATATTCTTTGTTAGGTGTGATCAGTAGAATGTTCTTTTAGTATAGATTCCTTCAATACTTGGAGCAAACCTATTGTGGTAGCACATATCCATAATCCCATCACTCAGAAGGCTGAGGCAGGAGTACTGCTGCGAGTTCAAGCCCAGCCTGAACTACATAATGAGACCCTGTTTCAAAAGAAACCAAAACAAAACAAAATTAGTAGCCTAGCAGTCCTGTGGCTGGGCTGCTTATAAGGCCTGGGCCGCCTCCAGCCCTCAGTCAAGGCAGGCCACACCTCTGCATTAGCCAATACTTCCTACCTGCACTGAGCAGTAAACCATCCTCAGGCCCAAGCTTAATGCCTTTGGGTCCTCACTAGGTATGTGGTCACTCTGTGACCTTCCATGGTCTCAGGAAGAAGTGAAAAAAACTTTGTTTTTGATACCGAGGATTGAATTCATGACCTTGTGCTTGCCAGGCATGTGCTTATGCCTCTGAGCTAAATCCCCGGCCCCACATTTTTTTCTTAAAGTAAAGAAAATCCATATTTAGATCTTAGCCTTGAATTCGAGTGGGTTGCAAGGGTGATTGGAAAAAATATGGTGAGTATTTAAGTTAAACTTAGGGATTTTTTTTTTTCCTTCCGGTACTGGGAATCAAACTCATGATCTCACGCTTGCCAGGCAGGCGCTTATGACACTGAACTAAATCCCTGGCTCCAGTTAAATTGATTACAGTGAAAGCCCCATTGCCATCAACCTCTGTAAGATCATTGTCCCTCACCTCATGTCGTCCTGGCATTCTTGCCTCCTTCCAAAGTAGTCCTGGACATGCTCTATTGTGAGTGTCTTTATGAAATGTGAAAAATAGGGTGAACACTGTAGCCAAGTACCATGCTGTGGAAAGGCAGGCTTGTAAAATCATTGTAGTCATCCACCTTATTCACTGGATCTGGCACTGTGTGACTTCTGGCTCTTCCCCAAAGTCAAAACAACCATGAAATGTAAACATTTTGAATCAGTTCAGGCCAGCTAAGCAGCCACAACAGTGTAACTAAAGACATCTACAAAAAAGAACTTCACAGCTGCTTAGAAAGCTGCATGATAGGATAAATATATTTGAAGTGAGGGGAAATTCTCTTGATAGGGATGGATGGTGTGTCTTTTTCTGTAACAAAGTTTTTATTTCATTTTTTAAATTTTAAATTTAAACATTAATCATGTATTTTTTTCATACCTTGCATAATATGATATATCCAGCACTATCATAGTATATAAAATAGTCCCCACCCCAAAACATGCCTCCTGTGCATCACCTGTTTATCCTTCTTCACCTCTCTTTCCTGGGCAATTTACTTGGCTTTTCGTTCTTTGTGACACAGGATTTTGCTATGCAGTTCAGTTCAGGCTGTCTTTGAACTTACTTTGTAACCCAGGCTGGCCTTGAACTCACAGCAGTCCTCCTGCCTCAGCTTCCTGAGGCTGGGACCCAGCTTTCTTATCTTTGTTTTGTTGTTGTTATTGTTGTTTTGTTGTTGTTGTTTTGTCTTTTTGAGACAGGGTCTTTCCATGCAGTTCTTGAGCTCACTTTGTAGCTCAGATGGGTTTTGAACTCCCAATGATCCTCCTGCCTCAGCCTCCCAAGTGCTAGGATTATAGGCATGCACTATCATGCCCAGCTCTTTTCAATTTTTTTTTAACTGTCCTCTCAGTTTACTTTTTTTCCAGAATGCCATACACTTGGAGCATGCAGCTTTTTCACTCATGCACATACGAGTGTACCATGCCTTTGTGGCTTTGTAGCTTACTTTCTATGGCTAAGTAATACTCAGTTGTCTGTATGTGTCCGTTTATTTACCCTGTTACCTCTTGAGGCCATCTTGTTTGTTTTTTGGTCTTGGCAATTGTGAATTAAACCGTTAGAAACCTTTGTGTCCCTATTTTGATGTGGACATAGGTTTTCAACCCCATTGGGTACATACCTAGGAGTGCAGTTGCTGGATTGCACAGTAAGATTATATTTAGCTTTGTAAGAAATTGCCAATATGGAAGCGTTTCAGAGTGTGCGTTCTCCTCGGCATCAGGCTCCCAAGCCTGTGGCAGATCAGCTTTCACCCCAGTTGATGTCTTTCACCCCAGGCTGCAGCATCTGGTTCATTTGCTTGTAATTTTCACCAGTGGCCCAACTCCACCCTGAGAAAGTTCCAAGTTAGGCCAAACAAGAGTGAGACCTTTGTGTTAGGCTCCTGGGAGCCATGGGCAGGTCAGACAGCCACAGTTGTTTGAGAACAAAATCCTCTCTGTTCCTTCTAGCAGCAGGAAGCCGGGGCAGACACTCACTATATCTCCACTCCCTGAGCCAGGGTAGGAGTCGGGCTCACTTGGGGACTCTGATCCTGTTGCTGTTTCCTGGAGTTCTGATAAAGTTAATATTTTTGATGGTTCTGTAGTGGAATGGGAGGGAAGTTTTAAAATGACTAGTTCAATCTTTGTTTGGAGTGTTCCTTTGTCTGTTTGTTTTTGAGCTGGGGTTTCAGTGTGTTGCCCAGTCTGGCCTCAGAATCCTAGGTGTAAGGGACCTTTGCATCTTAGCACCCAAAACGAAGCTGTGTCTAGACAGTCTCATTCTTTTTTGTTTTTTTTACAAGATCATATAAGTTGAGTTAGTTTGTGTACCCCTATGAGGGAGACAGTAAGAATAAGGAATAATGGCATTGTTTAAGAATTATGGGATTGGTGGGGCCTCATTTCTCCTCCCCCATCCCTGGGGCCATTTGTTAAAAAACAGTAATAAACTGGATGTAGAGGCTGAGGCAGGAGGATTGGTGTGAGTTCTGAGACCAGCCTGGGCTACAAAGTGAGCTCAAGGCCAGCCTGAACTGCAATGGGAGATCCTGTCTCAAAAAGACAAAAAAAAAAAAAAAAAGTAATAAAGTAATTGTTAAAATTTCCACCAGAATGGTCAGGGACTTAGCTCAGAGGCATAAGCGCCTGCCTGGCAAGCACGAGGTCGTGAGTTCAATCCTCAGTACCAAAAAAAAAAATTTTCCACCAGAAAAAGTATTATGGAATTGGTATAGGAGAAAAAAGCTCCCAACGTGTGCTTGATGTCTAAAATGCCAAGTTCATGTTCTTTAAAATCGAAGAATGAATTCTAGAAACAACGAGGTTAAGAGTGGGAAGAATTTATTGAGAGAAAGAAAGCTTCTGTCTAAGAGGAACAGAAGGGGGCCTAGATAATGCGTTGCCCACCAACCCGGCTTCTCAAGGGTGTTTACTGAGCGACACCGAGAGGGGAGACAGGCTCAAGGTGGGGCAGAATGTAATCAATTAGTAAGATTACAAGAGTAGTGGCTAAGGTAGTATTGATTCAATGGGAAATCACAAGGTGGGTATGAAGTGGGCCGAGACTGGTGAACCAACGAATTTGCAAAAAGCTTAGTGGCTTGGGTAATAGTGATTAAATGGGAACCAAATTGGGAAGCAAGTCACGCAGCAAGGCCAGTGGGACAGACAAGGACTTTCCTGGTGGTGGTGGTGGGGTTAACAAGGTTTGGTCCTCCACCCCAAGGTGATTTGATATATATTTAGAATATCAATCACTGCTCTTCAACCCTAGGGGAAGTAGGTGGGTGAGTAGTTTCCTGTTTTTCTTGAAGCCTGGCCTTCAGTGAATACAGCTCCAGCCACATTTGTCTTAGCACTGACCTCTCAAGGGCCCAGTCCTTCTGGCTGCCTACAACATTTGCACCTAACTTAGCTCTCCATAATAGGATTGGTATATAGATCAGGTATGTGCCATTATAAAATGTTAAATGGCTTGTTCTTTTTTGGTCAGAGAGAAGCAGGTGTTCTCCAGGACTAGAGAAAGGAAGAGTGATCCTGGGGATGGTGTGTAGGAGGCATCTCAGTATCTTTAGGGAGACTTTGTCTGTTTCACTCAAAAAGCGTATTCAGGGATAATTTATTTCTGTAATGCAGTCTTCAGATGTCTCCCAGTTTCATCTCCAGCGGGTCGGTACAATAATATATTCCTTCCAGTCCTCTTGTTCTTATACCTGTTCTCCCATATTATCGAGAATTAATTCAAAGAAAACTACTTTCTCGGGAATAGTGCTGAATGTGTTGTCAAAGCAGAACATATAATCACAACTTCATTTTCTACAGTGTAAACTCCATGTGATTTTCTCTATCCACAAACTAAAGCTTTGCCTTCTGGAGAGGCAAAGTGGAAATCAGTCTCTCGTCCTGCTCCACTTAAAGCTTGGTACTCATCTCCAGCAAGGCCTGTAGCAGCAGGGGCTGCTGGAAATGCTCAGGCTGGCAGAGGGTAAAGGTCAGGTCCGCTAAGGAAGGCGCAGCCCTAGCAAAGGTGATCTGGGCTGAAAGCCCATGGGAGGTGCGGGGCACTGGCGCTCCCCGTCTTTCCTTCCTGGACCCCGGGGAAGCCTGAACCCCGAGTCTGATCCCTTTGTTGGGGGGGTGAGTGGCCTCTCCCCTTGAAGGGCAGATCAAGGTTCTTATTCTTTCTGGGTCAGATTTTTTAAAATTTTTGTCTGTTTGAGACAGGGCCTTGCTATGCAGTTCAGGCTCGTCTTGAACTCACTTTGTAGCCCAGGCTGGTCTTAAACTTGCAACAATTCTTCTGCCTCAGCCTCTTCAGTGCTGGGATTATAGGCCTGAGCCACCATGCCTGGCTTTTCTGGGTCAGTTTTGGCAATGAGTCTTTCAAGGAATTTGTTTATGTTTCTGTTGTCTTTTTTTTTTTTTCTCTAGACATCTAATTTATCTGTGTTATCTAATTTGGGCATAATGGTGGATGTTGAGCTTGCCAGGCAGGTGCTTGTGCCACTGAGCTGTCTCCAGCCCTATAGTGCATGAGACTTTGACCCTGAGCTACCTATCTATGCAAAAAGAAATGATTGGGCATCCCTTTCTTATTTCTATTGATAATGTCTTCAGGGTGTCTCTTGGGTTGATTCCACTCCCAGGCCGGTAGATGCCATCTGGAGAGAGTAGGAGACAAAATTCGACCAGCCTAACTGCCCTCAAACTGGTGCAGGCAATTTTATCTTCCACAGTAGCTTGTGAACTTTATTTCCATAAGGCATTTATGAGTTACTATGACAGGATGTTTAAAGAAGGAAGTGTAACTTTGTAGTAAAGTATTACTTTTGTTCATTGGAAGAAGGCATATGTAACAAGGCATATGTAAAGTGGTTAGAGCATTTCTCTGGCTGTAGTGTGAAGGAGATTGCCTCTGGAGATAGATAAAGCAACAAATGATGAGGAATTCTATCCCTGATCCCAGGGCAAAGAAGCCTCTAAGACGCTTGTCACTTGTTTAATCACCTGGGCAATCTTTCCTAGCAGTGGGACATGGCTATGCTTTATTTAAATTTTTATATCTTTGAAGCTCACAGGTTAAACTTATAAATTATCATGTAGCAATCACATTTTATGTGTTAGTAAAGTCACCTCAGCCTTTTATGCACACAGAAAAGGTGACTAATTACTCTTCATTAACATGTGTAAGGCACAAATGTAAATCACTCCCCCTTTAGCTGCTGTGAAATTGTAAACAATTGTTGCAAACTGTCTCAGCCTAACCTCTGAAGGGAGGGGTAGTCTAATTGATCTTAAAATCCACTGAAATGTTCAGGGAGTTTCTAGTTTACTAGCAGAGAAATAAGATAGGTAAGTGGAGATTTTTCTGTGGTTGAGAGCAGATTTCCACTGAAGAAACTTTGGGTGTCCTGGCCATGATCCCTCAGTTTTGTTTTGTTTTTGTACCAGGTATTGAACTCACAACTTTGTGTTTACTGGGCATATGTTCACACCACTGAGCTAAATCCCCGGCCCTATTCTCAGTTTCTATTGGCCCACACAACCAGAGATCAGTCAGTCTCCAGCTTATCAACTTTCCATTGGCCACTGGGTTCAATGGGGATTCACCAAAGAGAGACTGAGGAAACTTGTGCTCTGCTTTAAGAGTAGCAGCTGTTCTAAGAGCAGTTAGCTAGCTGGCAGAGTAACCACTGTTTGTCAGAGTTCTATAAGGGATAGTTAAAAACCTGAGCAAGATCATTACCTAGTGCTTTATAAGTTTACAATAAAGGTTTTAAAACCCACAACTTAATACCAAAATATTTCCCTAAGTACATGAACAAAAGGTTGGAGACTCTCCCTTAGTCTAAATGTGTTTTGGTCGGTTAAGTGTGCTGTTTTGGAACTAGCTCCCTCTGGTTTCACCCAGAAGTCAGTTCTTTCCACTGTTCTCAGGTTCAGTCTCCTAAAGGAGACCTGTCCAGAACACTAAGCTGGGACACGGCTTTTGTGGGTGTTCTCCTGGATGGGCAAAATTCTGATGTCTTATCTGACCCAGAGACAGGGTATTTATCCCTCATCTAAGATGATTCCCTTGTCTTTGGCATTAGCAAACACTTATTTTTCTACAGACTTAGTAGGAGGGAAAGGTTGGAACAATCTAGAGTTCTTTCTAATTTTCTAATTCTAAAATGGAAAATATAACGTGGTAGGAGGCCAGGCATGGTGGCACACTCTTGTAATCCCAACATTTGGGAGGCTGAGGCAGGAGGATCTTTGTGAGTTTGAGACCAGCTTGGGGTACAAAGTGAGGTTAAGGTCAGCCTGAACTGCATAGCAAGACCTTGTTTAAAAAAAAAAAGTGTGGAAAAGATTAGAAATAAAGCCAAAGAAAGAAAACTGAAGTAGTACAGGCTTGATGTTTCCTCTAGAGTGTAGAAGAGGATCAGAGCCAGTCTGTCCCAGTGAAACCTGTCCAAGTCTTCAGACACTACCTGGTGTCATTTAACTGGGGGAAGGAGTCCCGTGTTTCATTATAGGCATGTATGTTTTCTAAATCTGAGCTAGATTTTATTTATTTGTTTGTTTGTTTGTTTTGGTATCAGAGATCGAACTCAGTTTTTCCTGCTTGCCAGGCAGGCGCTTAAGCCACTGAGCTAAATCCCTGGCCTTGAGCTAGATTTTATTTAAGAAGACCAATTTTGGGGCAACCCGCTTGGGACCCCTTTCTGTCTCTCTTCAAACAGAAGCTTTCTCTCAATAAATATATTCTACTCTTTAAAAAAAAATCAAAAAACCAATTTTACAGAAGTTTATATTAAAGTCTACCAGGGTGTTCTAATGTTACTCTCTCTAGCACTATTGTCTAAATAAAGTCAAGCAAGGAGTACCAGTAAATTTAGTAACTAGTTCAAATGCATCATGTACAAGAACAAAATAATAATAAAAATGTCCCATTAAAAAAATATAATCACCAGGGATTTAGCTCAACAGCACAAGCGCCTGCCTGGCAAGTGCAAGGTCGTGAGTTCAATCCCCGGTACAAAAAAATAAAAATAAAAGAAATATCATAACCTTGTAACATTCCCATGTTTTAACTTAGATTTATCGTTATTTTACTGGCTGTCTTTTTTCAGTATGGGGGATCAAACTTACAACCTCATGCTTTCCAAGAAAGTGCTTGTACCACTGAGCTAAACCCCCAGCCCAAAGCTTTTATTCTTTTTCCCTTAAGGGGCTTTTTGTGGTCTTTTTTTTTTTTTTGGTACTGGTAATTGAACTCAAGGCCTCATGCTTGCCAGGCAGGCGCTGCACCGCTGAGCTATATCCCCAGCCCAATTTATCATTATTTTTACAAAACTATATAAGAGACAAAGTACAAACACTTATAAGCAGTGGGCTACCGTTTAACAAAATTTGAAGCATAAAAACTTGTTACCCAAATGAGTCCCAGTCCAGAGTCTATGAAATAAAAGCAAACTCTTAGCACCATCCCGTGGTCTCGGTGGAAGACCTCCAAATGATATAGGGGAAAGCACTCCCAGTGCGCTCGTTGTCAAAGATGCCAAGTTCCTGTTCTCTAAAATTGAAGAATGAATTTTAGGAACACCAGAGGTTAAGAGCAGAACATATTTATTGAGAGAAGGAAAGCTGTCTGAGAGATAAACAAAAGGGGTCCCAAGTGAGTTGCCAAAGACTTTTCTAGGGACTTTTATAGAGCAAAACCAAGAAGTGAGAGGGTCTAAAATGGAGAAAAATGGGTACTCCAGAGGTGTAGGGGGTTGGATTAAAGGCTTCTTCTGGCTTCCTCAAAATGATTGATATCTATTTGGAATATCAGTCCTCCATGTTTATCCTTAGGGTAGGATTGCATTTGTTTTGTTCTTTTGTTTTGAGAGTTTGCCCACAGCCAAAGGAGTTTGTTTTCCCCCATAGTTGCAAGGTATCTAGTCTTATGCATTGGCTCCTGCCAAGGGCTCAGCCCTGTCTGATTGCCTATAATATTCTGTCTAACTCAGCTGCCTACAATAATACAGGTACTTTTATTTCTTGATATTTTTTTAGGGTACAAAGTTAGTGTATGACCTCAATCATTTCTTTCTGTTCTCCCCTCCCCTTCCTCTCCCTCCCCTCCTTTTCTCTCTCCTTCCCTCCCTTACCTTCCTCCCCTGTTCTCCCTGTCTTCCCTCTTAGCTACACACCAAACTTTCTTTCTTTTTGGTCTGAGAATTCCCTTGCTGTGAACACTGGTTTGCTGTGTTTTGAGTGTTGTATGACTTTTCCTTGTTCTGTTGTCAATATCTGCTTTCTTGACTTTATTGTTTTTGAACAAGTTTGTCATCACGCTGATGATCATCCTTTGTAGTCCTTTGTAGACTATTGGCCTCTTCTTTGTGGTACATTTAGAGTTTGCTCTTTATCCTTAGTGTCTTGCAGTTCTGCTACTGTGTATTGTGGAATGAATTCCTTTTTTTTTTTTTTTTTTTGTGTGGTGGTGGTGGTGGTACTGGGATTTGAATACAGGACTTTCACACTGACATATATACATCCCCAGCCCTTTTACTTTTTTGTTTTAACAGTGTCTCCCCAAGTCACTAAGTGTGGGCTAGAATTTGAGATCTTTTTGCCTCAGCTTCCTACATTTCTGGGATTACGGATGTGCCCACTGCACCCAGCCAGAATACCTTTTATTTAAATGTCTTTGATTTCTAGAACTTCCTTTTTTTCCCTAATGTTTATTCTTATCTGAAGTGACATCATATTCTCTTATGCTAAGTTTTGTTGGCTGTCCCCATGTTACTGTTTTCTAATTCTTAGGGCTTGTAAGCAGAACCTAACTTTGCATTCACTTGGTTTCCCTTCTGTGGTGCAGCTTTTTAAGCCTCTTAGGTGTCCACCTTGAGCTCAAGTTTGAGGTTTTCTCTTCCCATCTATCTTTTTTTTTTTTTTTGTTACCAGGGATTGAACTCATGACCTCGCGTTTGCCAAGCAGGCACTTACACCACTGAGTTAAACCCCTGGCCCTCCATCTGTCTTTTTATGAACCGTAGTTCCAACCCTCAGGGTACATTCATTAATAGAAGTATGACATGAGCCATACATGATTTAATATATTCTAAAAAACACATGAAAAAATAAAAAGAGGTATATAAAATTAATATAGTAACATATTTAACCCACTATCTCTAAAATATTGTCACTTTAGCCAGGTATGGTGGTGCATACCTTTAATCCCAGCACTTGGGAGGTTGAGGCAGGATTGCTGGGAGTTTGGGGCCAAGCTGGGCTACATAGTGAGACTTTATCTCCAAAAAATAAAATAAATAAATAAATAAATAAAATATTGTCACTTTAATATTTAATGTATGTAAAAATTTACTCCATTTATATTTTTTGCACTAAATCTTTCCAGTCCCAGTTGCACTCTATGCTTACAGTGTGTCTCCATCTGGGCCAGTCACAATTGAGGTACTTTATGGCCTAGTGACACAGCCCCTTTCCCCCAGCTCCAAGTCCCCTATGTGGATCTCATTTTCCTCTCAGCTCACTTTAAGTTTTCCCACTGAGTTGGTCAGCTTTCCTGTTTCTGAACACAATACCCAGTGCCCTCAGCTTCAAGGAGCAAAGGTTGAATTGGTCCTGTATTCAGCCTGTGGTCCGCTGGCCCCCAGGCATAAATATGGGAAAGGACATTGGGAAGTAAAGCTACTCAGTTGTGGCAGCTGGGAAGCAGAACAGAGCAATAGTGCCAAAGAGGGGGCCAACAACAGTGAATAGCTGTAGCTCTGACTTTTTGAAAAGCACCAGCAGCCAGTTTCCTAGAAAACAGTTTTCTTCCCATGGACGGATGGGGGCTGGTTTCAGGATGATTCAAGTACACTACATTTGTTGTGCAGTTTATTTGTATTACTATTTCACTGTAATATATAATGAAATGATTGCACAACTCACCATCATGCAGAATCAGTGAGATCCCTGGCTCATTTTCCTGCAACTAGATGGTCTCACCTGGAGTTGATGGGATAGTGAGGCCCAAAGTGTGTTACTTGTGTCATTTACTCCGTAATCTTATCCTGGCTGCTGTCATTGAAGAAAAGCCTGCTTTACAAAAACAGGATGTTGGAAATGGAACCAGGCTTTCCAGCACTTTTATGGCAATATTAAGTTATTTCACCTTCACATCATCCACAACATAGAGATTTGAAGTTGTCTCAAACATACTGTTGAGGGCCGGGGATTTAGCTCAGTGGCATAAGCGCCTGCCTGGCAAGTGCAAGGTCATGAGTTCAATCCCCAGTACCTCAAAAAGACAAAAACAAAAAACATACTGTTGAGAGGCTGGGGATTTAGCTCAGTGGCATAAATGCCTGCCTTGCAAGCACACAGTAGTGATTTCGCTCCCCAGAACCAAAACAAAACAAAACAAAACATACTGTTGAGGCCACTGTGATTTCTGATCTCAAGCAATTGATTCTCTTCTAGCATAGACAAAGTCAGTTGATCTGTTTAGTCACAGTTAAGTCACAGATACATTCCTTCCCACATATAGGATCTTTTGTGTCAGGAAGTAATGCACAAACTCTTTTGAAAGCTGAGAGAGGTGATCATACACTATATTGGAGAAAAAAGGACCTGCCTCAATCTCTTTCAGAATCCCTGCTAATGTTTTTTTGTTTGTTTGTTTAAGAGTAGAATATATTTATTGAGAGAAAGCTTCTGTCTGAAGAGAGACAGAAGGGGGTCCCAAGCGGGTTGCCCTCCTGCTAATGTTTGAAACATGTCAAAAATACCAGTGTTCACTTGTTGCCCCATATTCCTACTTTGGGGAATCCACTTTATCTGCTGACTTGAACACAGTTGTTATACTCCTCTGAAGAGTTCATTTAGCAAGTTGAATCTATCACACAAGTAAGCAAGTTCTGTGTCACCAAACTGTACTGCTTGTGATGTCTGTTTTTCTAAGAAATATCGAGCTCATGCAAATTCAGAAACGTTAACAGTGATCACCCTTCAGAAAGCCATCTCACTTCTGTGGATAAGAGAAGGCATGCATACATCTGCATGCATCTCCTCGCAGGGCTGCATCAACAGACATGAGCAAAGGGCTGGTACTTTAATGTGGTTGATAATTTAATCACATCCTGCAGAACGTTGTTAAGTTTAGATGACTTGGGCCGGGGATTTAGCTCAGTGGCATAAACACCTGCCTGGCAAGTATGAGGTCATGAGTTCGATCCCCAGTACTACAAAAAAAAAAAAAGTTTAGGTGACTTTTTCTGTGAGCCAACATTCTCTATGGATGACACAGTGAGTCATATTTATAAGAAACCTCTTTGACCTGCATAATGAAACCAGGAAGCTATCCAGTAATTTACTGACACAAAATGACCAATTCAGACTTCCTGATATGATTAAAAAACTTGAATAGAGCTGGGCGTGGTGGCTCACACCTGTAATCCCAGCACTTGGGAGGCTGAGGCAGGAGGATCTTTGCAAGTTCAAGACCAGCCTGGGCTACAAAGTGAGCTGAAGTTCAGCCTGAATTGCATAGCGAGACCTTGTCTCAAAAGACAAAAAAAAAAACAAAAAAAAAACTTGAATAGTTATGCTTCTGTATTTTGAGTGGAACAAAAATGCACATAACATATCCTTGTGCATATTGCCTTAAAAATATGTCACATAAAGACAAGCATTATTGCCTTGTCATCAGCAGTAGACTTATCTACTGGCATTACATACCAGAGCAACTCATTAATCCTCTCTGACAAATGTGCCTCAATATCCTCTTACTAATTCATCAATTTGTCTAGTTATGATGCTACCCAAAAGAAGAACATGTGTCATACTTTGAACCACAGCCTCTTCGACAAATTCATAATACATGCCCTTAGTAGTAAGCAAAATCAACTATTTGCCAATCGTCTCCTATCCCAGGCCTGACCTTGTTTAGCTTCTAAGATCAGACAAGATCAGGCATGTTCAGGGTGGGCCATAGACTCTCTTTACGAGTAGTAAAGGGCTTTTTAGCTTTACCCATGTGGTTGGCCACTAAGAACGATGCTCTCAGTGCAGACATGTTTGATGAAGAGTTGGCCTTCAATAATTGCTTCTGGGGCCGGGGATTTAGCTCAGTGGCCTAAGCGCCTGCTTCACAAGCACAAGGTCATGAGTTTGATCCCTGGTACAAAAAAAAAAAATACTGCTTCTGGCCAAGTGTGGTTGCACACATCTGTAATCCCAGCACTCAGGAGGCTGAGGCAGGATGAGCTAGGCCAGTTTGGACTACATAGTGAGGCCCTGTCTCAAAAAAAATATGTTTCTGTGTTTTGTGTTCAGGTCTTTTTTCCTTCTGAAAACCTCCAGAGTCTTGTCTTTCAATGCAGACTGCTTGATCTCCATGTAGCAAAGCAGTTCTGAAGGTTTCAAGGCTTTGTTGGATAAGCTGGTGTTGGCACATGTATAAGAAGCAGGTTTGGAGGATGTGGATCACCTAGTGCAATGAAGCCATAATTTAAGTAGGACTCTTTACCTTCTTTTAAATGCAACTCTCTTTTTTTGTTGGTAGTCATAGTGTCTTCTGGCTCATCTTTGAGTCTCATCTCTTTTTTTAAAGAAGCTCTCCAGTGATGTTTGTTTTCTACTCATTTGGGCTGAAATTTGCTCTGGGGTTCTCAAACCTGTGACTGAGACAAATAGGCAAGCAAAAAAGAGGCACGGATGGAAGTAGTCAATAAAATAATGAGCAAGTCATGTTCAGATTAAAATGTCTGTCAGATTGTGACTTAAAGCCTGTTACCAGGTACAGCCACACAGGTGGAGTGTGTCAGCTCATGTGACACTATAAAACCTGTTATAGCTTAACTATCACTGGTCACTTACTGCAAGCAATTGATTTATTGCCATCTCTGCTAATGTTAGTCTGTACTGCAGGTGCTCCTCAACACTAGCATCAACACCGCAGCTCTATCTTAGATCATCAGGTGTTAGGTTCTCATAGCAGCTTAGATCCCTTGCATGTACTGTTTGTTCACAGTGGGGTTCGTGCTCTGTGAAGAAGCTAATGCCACCACTGGCCCTGTGAGTGGAGCCCGGGTGGCCCTGTGAGTGGAGAGGAGCAGCTGTAAATACAGATGAAACTTTGTCAGCTTCCCTGCTGCTCACTGGCTCCTTATAGTCCACAGACCAGTGCCAGGCCTTGGCTAGGGTTTAGGGACCCCTGATGTGTAGTATGCAAGGCTTTAACCTTACAGACAGCCTGAGACCCACCCAGGCACATGCTTTACTAATCTGCTAGGTCTTTCTGTCTTTCTTTTTTGTTATCTTGAGCTAGAGTCTGGTATGCTGTTCAGGCTGGCCTTGAATTTACTATGTGGGGGCTGGGGATTTAGCTCAGTGGCATAAGCACCTGCCTGGCAAGTGGCAGGTTGTGAGTTCAATCCCCGGAACCAAAAAAAAAGAGAATTTACTATGTGGCCTACACTGGTTTTGAATTCATGGTGATCCTCCTGCCTCAGCCTTCCAAATGCTGGGATTACAGGTGGATGTCACCACACCTAGATATAGGCATTTTTTTAATCCAATGAAGTTGACATATTAGAATTAACAGTCACACTCTTTTTGTATTTTTAGCTGGAAAAAGAAGTCCATTTAGCCAACAATGTGCTAGGAACGTTTCATTTGTTGCTTATTCTTCTGCTTCACATACAGATGAGGAAACTGGGGCTGTGGAGCTCAAGTGACTTGCTCAAAGTCACGTGGCTGTTAGGTGACTGCAAGGAGACCTGCTTGGGACTATTTGAATTCCAAGTCTGTTCTCTCCCCACCACACCATATCACTGCCTCATAATTTTTTTTTTGCTTTGTTTTGGTACCAGGGATCGAACGCATGACCTCAAGCTTGCCAGGCAGGCGCTTACACCACTGAGCTAAATCCCTGGCCCCCTGCCTCATAATTTTAATTCTTCCTTGTTCATTTTCAGGAACTAATCGCCACCAAGGGCTCTATCTGACTTCTTCCTCCGCCTTTCCTGTCTGAGAGTAGCCAGGATCAGGTAGCAGAGAGCCATGGACCAGTTTGGCATTGGGGACAAGGGTGCCCTTCCATCAGAAACGCATCTTCCTTTGTTCTCAGAGAGCCAAGGTCTCAACTGCAGTGACACTCTCAATCAGGATCTGGGTCCCAGCTCACGTGACCTGCTTTATGCCAACCTGGGTGGCTTGGACCTGGACTCCACACTCTCGGTGCCTGATGTGCCCAGTGAGGTGCTGGAGGACAACTTAGACACCCTGTCCCTGTATTCAGGGAGGGACAGCGACTCCGGGAAGCTGCTGGAGGAATATACAGATCTGGAGTCTCAGACTTCTATACAAGGTGAGGCTGTCCCCTGGATAGAAAGGCCCGGGGTGTTTAACATCCTTGCAGCCAGTTCAGAAAATTCTCCCCTTCTAGGGTAGGGAAAGGCTACCCCTCCACCCCCACCCTTAGAATCATTCGCAACTCCCTAGCAAAAGAAACAGAATTAACCCTAGGAATGATGTTGAGAGCCATTGCTGTGTGGAGATATTCTAGCTTTTTGCTCATGTGTATGGAGCCTGGTGAGAGACTTTCCTGTCCATGACCTCATCTCAGCAGCTCTCTGCCATCCCAGAATACACTGGGGTCCTATCCATTCTGCTCTCAAGCTGCTTGACATTCCAAGGCCTTGCCATCTTCACTTGGAAAGTAACGAGCAAAAGCAGAAACAGTCATAGAAGCTCTTCATAGAGCCATGAGGCACTAGAAAGGTATTAGGTCTTTTCTTTTCTTTTCTTTTCTTTTCTTTTTTGCAATACCAGGGATTGAACTCACAACCTCGCTCTTGCCAGGCAGGCACTTACACCACAGAGCTAAATCCCCAGCCAGGTATTTTGTTTTCTCAAGAGATCCCAGAACTCCTGGGCTCTTGACCCTCCTGCCTGCACCACCATACCCAGCTAGTTACCTATACTGTATTTCTCTTTTTTTCAAGGGCTAAGGGGGGTTTGAGACAAGGTCTCACTATGTAGCCCAGGCTAGTCTTGAACTCACAGAGATCCTCCTATCTCAGCCACATGAGGGCTGGGATTACAAGTATGTGTCACCACAACCAGCTGATATTTCATTTTAAAAGAACTGAAATTGATTCAGTTTTCTTTTTTTTTTTTTTTGAGTACCAGGAATCAAATTTATGACCTGGTGCTTGCCAGGTGGGCACTGTGCCATTGAGCTGTATCCCAGCTCCTGCCCCAGTTCTAAACCTTTGTCTTCAGAAGGGGAGGAACAAAGGGAGAACTCCTGAACTGGTTAAAGCCCTTAGTTAAATCTCCTTTTGGTTTGCCTTCTGGCTTCCCATAGAAGAGAAATTCCTTGTTTGTTAATGTTCTTCCTCAGTCCTGACTTAGTTACTTAAATGAGTAAACGGGACTAAACCAAAACTTTTGCATATTTATAATCACACATGGAACTTGGAAGGCCACATCCGAAACTCTTCCCAATCAGGTATTAATCCTTTTTGTTTTTCTCTGTGATGGGAATTGAACCCAGTGCCTTTGTACTAAGCTGTGTCTAAATTACTAAATTTCCAAGACTGGGCTCAGACTTGTGATACTTTTGCCTCAGCCTTCCAGAATATTGGGATCACTGTGCCACCAGGCCTGCCTGGCTCAGATGTTAATCTTTTTTTTTTTTTTTTTTTGGTAGCAGGAATCAAACTAAGGATCTTGCGCTTGCCAGGTAGGTGCTGTGCTGCTGAGCTATATCCCCAGCCCCCCAGATGTTAATCTTAATTGGAATAAGTAGCTCAAGGACCATGCCATCCCAGAGTGGTGGTGCAAGGCTATATTCCTAGTACTGGAGAGGCTGAGGTAGTAGGATCACTTTGAATGCAAGGCCAACCAGGGCTACAAAGTGAGTTCAAGGGCAGACTGAGATACATAGTGAGAACCTGTCTCAAAAAAAAAAAAAATCAGGCATGGTAACACACCCATATGAAATTCCAACACTCAGGAGGCTGAGGCAGAAGGATCACTATGAGTTCAAGGCCAGCCTGTGTCACATTGTGAGTCCAAGGCCAACCTGAACTACATAGCAAGACCCTATCTCAAAAAGCTAAAACCAAAATCAAACCAAACAAAACACAACAGAAATTCCAAAAAACCTGCTAAAATGAAAAGCGTCTAAGGACTCCACTCCACTGAAGGTGGAGTAGACAGACATTTGCTTTGACATTGTGCTGGCCTAATGGCAGAAGACGAAGTCAGGATACAAGATACCTGCTAAGATGCAGGCACTGGTGAGGCACTAGGCAATAAGCAAGGTCCCCACCCTGGCCACAGAGATGGCCTGAAAGTGCTGGTAGTGGGAATCTGTGTAATTTCGTCACTGTCATCAGATAGTCACAGTGATCTGTCCCAAGTCATTAGTCTAGTTCAATCTTTCCTAACTTGTTTTACACTTGAATTTTTAACCTTGAGGAAAATAGGAATTCGTTGAATATTAAATTAATTTCTTTCTTTCTTTCAAAAAAACCCAGAGTCTCACTATGCAGTTCAAGTTGGCCTTGAGCTCACTTTGTAGCTCAGGCTGGCCTCAGACTTATAGCATTTCTCCTGCCTCAGCCTCCCAAGTACTGGGATTACAGGCATATGCCACCATGCCCAGCCTGTGAATAGCTTTTTACATACTGAATTTTCTTTGGAATATTATGTTTTCCTTCAAGTGGGTCTACCCAGACAGAAAGTAACACTTTCCCCAGGCCAGTAATTCTGTTTGCCTGTTTTTCAGTATCCTTGCCAAATTTTTTCAACCTTTTTTTTCTTTTCTCTTTTCTTTTCTTCATTCATTCATTCATTCATTCATTGTTATTGAGATAGACTCTCTAGTTTAGGCTGGCCATGAACTCACTATGTAGCCCAGGCTGGTCACAAACTTGTGGCATCTTCCTGCCTCAGCCTCCTAAGTGCTGTGATTACAGGTGTGCCCTACTACACCCAGCAACATTTTGTTTTCCAGTTTAACAGTTGCATTAAGGAGCTTTTAAAGTAACTCAGTAAAACCCAAGCCTGGTGGCTCTCGCCTGTAATTCCAGCACTTGGGAGGCTGAGGCAGGAGGATCGTTGCAAGTTTGAGACCAGCCTGGGCTACAAAGTGAGCTCAAGGCCAGCCTGAACTGCATAGCAAGACCCTGTCTCAAAAAGACAAAAAAAAAAAAAAAAAAAGTAACTCAGCAAGGCTAAAAGATGGCCCAGAGAGAGCCCAGATTTTCCTTGCTTCCACAGTTGGAATTACTAAACTATTTGCTGCAGTCATTTTTCCTGTGAGGGAGATGAGGGCTGGGCAAGGGAAGTGGCAGAAGTCCTGGCATTGGCAGAGCTGGGCACATTCCCTTTGCTTGCTTCCGAGTCCACCAGCCACTTCTGGTCAATGGTTTGAGATCCTGTTGTTTGGCCTCCTCCCTGTCCCTCCCCATGTCCTAAACTGTGAGATTTTTGGATCCCATCTCTGCAACTCAGTAGATAAATGGTTGTTTCTAAACAGTCTGATTCATCCAGCAGACTGATTTAAGGTGCAGAAAAATCTTTCATTTTGGCTGGGCATGGTAGCACATGCCTGTCATCCCAGTACTCAGGAGGCTGAAGCAGGGGATCTCTGTGAATTCAAGGCCAGCCTGAGCTATGTAGCTACAAGTCAATAAATAAATCTTTCATTTTTTATTCATCTAACATATAGTTGTTGAGTGCCTGCTAGTGCCAGATGGGAATCCCAGCAGCTGGGAACATGGCAGAGCCCAGCAGAGGCCTTGTGTCCATGGCCTGTATGTTTCTAATTGTCAAAAATCACCCTCCCTTTAATCTTCATTCACCAGCCCCAGCTCTGTCCCTTGGTCTGTCTTGGTCAACGCAGACGCAGTCAGCTCCCCTTCCACACACTGTCCTGCTGATGCCCAAAGACACCTCCTTCCTGCACCTCTCCCCAGAATCTTTCCAGGTCCTTCAGCCGTTCCTCAGGTGACATGACTCCTAAAAATATTTTGTCACTTTATCCAAAAGATGCAGAAAACATGACAAATTCAGACATGTGCAAAGAGGGAGATAAGACTGACCCATCTTTCCACGAAGCAATTCTGTTTTCTATTCAAATTCACAAATCCATTCTGTTTTCTATTCAAATATGTTTTGTTTGTTTTGAGACAGAGTCTTGCTTTGTATTCCAGGCTGGCCTTGAACTTCCTATATAGTCTAGGCAATTTGGAGTGATCGTCCTGCCTCAGCATCCTGAGTGCCAACACACACAGTTTCTTTCTTTTTTTTTAAGAACTAGGGTTGTTCCGTTCTGTGGTACGCTGCCTCTTTCTCATCCTTCATGTGATCAGGTGTTTCCCTACCGTTTTATTTGAGAGGCATATGTCACAGACCACTTAAACCATAATGCGGTCACCCATGGATGCTATTTCTGGATATCGGGCCAGTCTGAGGTTTACAGGAAAGTGATGTACACTCAGATCCTTGTGGCCAGAGCTTTGCTGTATTTATAGTTAAGAACCCAAAAGTTGGGGCTGGGGATTTAGCTCAGCGGCATAAGCGCCTGCCTTGCAAGCACGCGGTCGTGAGTTCGATCCCCAGTACCGAGGAAAAAAATATAAATAAATAAATAAATAAATCAAAAAGAACCCAAAAGTAGAGCTGGCCGGTGAGCGCAGGGATTTACAGGGTCTGGATTGCACCTTGCTCTTCCAGATTGCCCTCTGCACGCACCACACCAGGCTCCAGCACAGTGTGCAGCCCTGCCCAAAGTAGTCACGCTGGCCTAGAAGTGCTTTAGCCTGCCACCAAGTCTGTTCCTTGTCACATGGCACAAAACCAGGCATAGGCTCTACTCCCCACTCCTGCCTTGCAGAGCTGCTGAGCTGGAGGAGACTCTTGAGAGCCTGGAGGCCTCAACGGAGGCAGGGCTCTCCAAGTCCCCACCTGTGGATGACCTGTGCTTCCTCCCTCCCTCTGTTCAGACCAGGGGCCAGGCGCATTCAAGCTTCCCAGAGAGGCTGAGGAAGGAGGCAGGGCCACCACGGGCAGCGCGAGGAAAGGGAAGCGGCAGCACAGCTCGCCCCAGAACACGCTCCTGGACTGCAGCCTGTGCGGGAAGGTGTTCAGCAGTGCCAGCTCGCTCAGCAAGCACTACCTGACGCACAGCCAGGAGCGGAAGCACATCTGCAAGATCTGCAGCAAGGCCTTCAAGCGGCAGGACCACCTGTATGTGGGCAGTGGGCAGCTGCGGTCTCTCCTCCTGCCCGGGTCACCCTGCTCTGTGCTTCATTGGGTTTTCAGCCTCTTGTTCCTCAGATGTAGATCACTGGGCTCAGGTGGGCATGGACTCCGTGCTCCACACCTGGCCAGGTCCTGGTCCAGTTTGATTCACAGCAGTGAGGAAATAAATCACTGCTTTGATCTTCAGATTAGGAACATGTAATGACTCCCGAGGTAGTTAATGATGTCTTGTGGGAGTTTGGCTAACAATAGAGAACTGCTCTGAATCCCTGGCAGATATCCAAGGACAAGTGATCTGCTGACAGGTGTCAGAGACTTGGGATGCAGGTGACTCTGAGATGCCTGTTTCCACGATATGGCATCGGAGCAGTATCTGTTGCTACTTCCTCTCCTGCACCTTCTCCTTCTGCTTCTCCTCCTCCTCTTCCTCTTTCTTCTTTTTGTTCTTTTAAACTCTTGATTTTCATAAAGAAACTCTAGTTTAAGAGTTAGGAGCAAAATTCCTTTGTTCTTAATGTCTTAGAACTGAAGAGCTGTCTGCGCAGGCCCAGGCACAGGCGAGGAAAGGGAAGGCAAGGCAGGCTGGTTTTAGCCCAGAGGTTTGCAAGCGCTTGCAATGTGAGGAACCCACTTCTTACCAGCATGACCCTGGGAAAGGAAGCCTTTCCTTTGCTCCTGTCACATGTGGGAAACAGCTAGAACTTAGGCCTTCTGGTTCCTTTTGTCGCTTCTCCTGAAGAAGGTCACAGGCCATCTTTTGGGAAAGGCTTCTTTGGGTAAGGTCTCACCCCAGGACCACAGGCAAGGGGACTGTCTGGATCAGGACTGTCAGGGCCCTGGACGGTGACCCTCTCATTTATTCATGGTGTGTTAGTGCAGACATCTGGATGACTTAAGGTCTACACTTACACACAGTCACACTCGCAGGTGCCGTGGGCACACCTGGCTGTCTGGCTGTGGGAAGTCCATACTGATGTGGGCATCTGTGAATTGTTTTCTTGCTGTGATGGTTCCAGGTCTCCACAGATACCCTGCCCTTACTCTGGGAAGGCGAACCCCAAACTGGCATCTCCTGGATGTGTTCCAGAGGGGGCTACTTCAGAGCTGCCTCTCCCCCTTCCCCCTCCCCTCCTCTCTTCTCTCCCCTCCCCCCTCTCTCCCCCTTGACCCTCCCCGCTCTGCTGAGTGCAGTTTCTGGATTGTGGGTGCACTGAGGACCCTCATGGCTTCTTGGGTTCTGCAGTGGGAGGCTGGGTCCCAGGTACCCACCAGCTGACATCCTGTCTCATGTCTGACCCCAGGACCGGGCACATGCTCACCCACCAGAAGACCAAACCCTTCGTGTGCATCGAGCAAGGCTGCAGCAAGAGCTACTGCGACTATCGCTCACTGCGCCGGCACTACGAGGTACAGCATGGCCTGTGCATCCTGAAGGAGGCTCCCCAAGAAGAAGATGCCTGTGGTGACTCCCCACATGCCCCTGATACAGCTGGCCGGCCCATGCCCCGTGGCCTACGGCCCCTGGGGCCCCCAGAAGCCAGGTCCCCTGGCTCTGTCCTGCCTAACCGAGACCTCCTGCGCTGTATCGTGAGCAGCCTTGTCCACCAGAAGATACCTTTGCCTGGCCCTGCCACAGTGGGTCCTGCAGATGGTGAAGGGAGGAGCATGGCCTGTCCCTGTGCCACCTCGCCAGGGCCCTCCTCCTGTATTCCAGGAGCCCTGGGCACGGAGGCTCCAGAAGAGCCTAGGCCCCCGCAGCAGGAGCTGGCTGCGGATGTGTTTACAGCCATTACTTCAGGGGCAGCCGAGAGCAGTGGCTCTGATCCTCCAGAGTCTGAGCCCCCACTTCTCCAGCTCCCCTCCTCCCTGGAGGACTGGCCTGAGGGTGGCTCCCTACTCACCTCCCTGCCTCCCTTCCGGGGTCAGAAGGTCCCTGTCAGTTCACAGCTATCCAGCCATAGCTTCCAGTGGCTCCAGAACCTGCCTGGCTGCCCCAAGAGCAACGGCAACAATGTGTTTGTGGTCCACAAGCCCCCTGGAGAGGGCTCTGAGTCCAGCCCAGAGCCCAGCGGCACCTCGACTCTAGCAGATCCCTTGCCCAGTGCGGGCGGCAGTCAGGATGCACTGCCCTTCCTGCCCACACTCCCGAAGACATCCAGTGAGGCCTCAGGCAACCCCAAGCCTGATAGTGGGGACGAGGACAGCTGGGCTTCCAAGAAGAGTGAGTCCTTCCCGTCAGAGGCCGCGCCCCTCTTCCGCCACCTGTTCCTGAAGTCACAGGAGTCCCTGGTGAGCCATGAACAGATGCAGGTGTTCCAGATGATCACCAAGTCCCAGCGGCTCTTCTCCCACACCCAGGTCACAGCCACAGCCTCCTCGCAGCCCTCAGGGCCTGAGGGCAAACAGACAGCCCTGAAGTCCTTGCAGGGGCCCTGGCCACAGCAGCCCCGAACCCTAGCACCTGCTGTGGACTCTCTGCAGGTGGGCCCCAGAAACACAGAGCCAGAGGGCTCCCCAGCCCGCAGGAGAAAACCTACACCCACGGTACCCAGAGAGGCCTCCCCCAATGGCACCCAACGAGGCGCAAAGGGAGCCCTGAAAGTGGCCTCCGTGCCACCCTCGCTTAGCTCATTGTCTCCAGACCCCTCCCAGAACCCAGAGGTCTCTTCTCTGGCCAAGCAGCTACGCTCTTCCAAAGGGACCTTGGACCTAGGGAACATTCTTCCCACAGCAGGCCCAAGGCAGGCCCAGGCAGGCAGCGATGAGCTGCCCATCACCCAGCTGTCCGAGAACGACGCAGCCTCGTGGGCCACGAGAAGTGAGAAAGGCCCCGCATGTACCCGAGGTGGAGGTTACAGACTTTTCTCGGGCCACCCCAGAGCCCCAAGGTTTTCGGGCTTCCGGAAGGAGAAGGTGAAGATGGATGTGTGCTGTGCAGCTTCTCCGAGCCAGGTGGCCATGGCTTCCTTCTCATCAACTGGACCCACTGCAGATCCTGCCTGGGATGCAAAGGTCAAGCTGACCATCTTTAGCAGGATCCAGGTACCCGCGCCGGAGTGTCCTTGGGTGTTTACTGCAGCATTTGTTAGCAGTGTGAGGAAATTAGATCCAAAGAGCCTGTGGCCCCCTTCTACTCAGGAACCAAAACCAAAACCAAACAAACCAAAACAAGCACAGTACAGAGTTGTCCAAAGCACTTGTATCATTTTGTTATTTCACTCCATTTTTTTTTGTTTGCTTTCTTTTGCTTCCCCTTCCCTTTTGGAGTTGCCACCTTGATTTCCCAGAGGATCTTCCATATCTATTTCCACATGGAATGGCCATGTCTTTTCTGAGCACTGTAAGTGGGTGCACTGCAGGCTGCGCAGCGCTGAATGTGATCCTCGTTCCTCTGTGCATGGTGCCCTGGTAGTCCTGGTCCAGAGCCTCTTTTCTTAGCAACAACAACATCCTTCCCATCACGACACGGCTGTCTCCCCAACCCCTTTTACAGCTTTATCATCTGAACATCATATAATTCACCTTTCTTTTTTTTTTTTTTGGGACAGGGTCTCACTATGCAGTGCAGGCTGACCTTGGACTCACTTTGTAGCCCAGGCTGGTCTCAAACTTGCAACGATCCACCTGCCTCAGGTTCCCAAGTGCTGGGATTACAGGAATGTTCCACCATGCCCGGCTGTCTTTTTTTTTTTTTAATTTAATTTTGTTTGTCTTTTGAGACAGGGACTTGCTATGTAGCTCAGGCTGGCCTAGAGCCCACTGTATAGCACAGGCTGGCCTCAAACTCGGGTGATCCTCCTGCCTCAGCCTCCCAGGTGCTGGGGTTACAGGCCTGTACCACCACACCTGGCTTAATTCATTTTATTTTATTTTATTTTTTAAAATTCACCCTTTTTTTTTTTTTTTTGGTACCTTGCACTTGCCAGGAAGGCATTTGTGTATCCCCTGTCCTAATTCACCATTTTAAAGAGAGATACTGGGTAGCTTTTAATGTGTTCTTGAGGTTGCACAATCATTACTAGTATTTACCAGAACAAACTGCTCTCCCTGGAGAGAAGCACTGCCCTCTTTTCACCCCTAATCTTTGCCCCTGTAGACTTGTCTGTGTGGGACATTTTGTGGTCAGTGGAATTGCACATTGCAGGCCTTCTCAGACTGATTCTTTCACTAAGTAGGGGTCTGGGCTCAGCCTTTTTGCCTTTTTTTTTTTGGTACTGGTGATCAAACTCATGACCTCCCAGTTGCCAAGCAGGTGCTTATGCTGCTGGGCTAAATCCCTGGCCCTGGGTCTCAGCTTTTCACAGCCTAGCAAGATTCCATTAGATGGAAAGACACTATTGTATTTCACTGCTCACTAGCAGCTCTTTTCCACCTTTTAGCTTTTGTAAACATCCTGCGGTGGACATTTGTGCATACCTTTTTGTGCAGATATGTGTTCTCATTTCTCTTGGGTAGACACCTTGGAGTGGATGTGCCACAGCAAACGTTCCAGAAAGTGCCAGACCATGCTCCAAAGCTGCTACACCATGTACCCCCTGCCTCCCCACAGTGTATGGGGCATCTAGTTTCTCTACATCCTAGTTGGCACTTGTTACTGTCCTTTTTGTCATGGCTGTGGTCACACAAGTAGGTGTGGAGTTGTATCCACTTCCCTGATGGCTAATGTTGTTGAGCACCCTTGTTTGTACTTTTTTTGGCCCTCTTTCTCTCTTCCTTTCTTTTTTTCTTTTTTTTTGAGACGGGTCTCAAACAGTTCAGGCCAGCCTTGACCTCACTTTGTAGCCCAGGCTGGTCTTGAACTTGCAACACTCCTCCTACCTCAGCCTCCCAAATGCTGGGATTACAGGATTGTGCCACCATACCTGGTTTTCTGGCCATTTCTGAGCAATTTTCATCCAGATGCTCTGCCCCTAAGACTGAGTTAAGACTGTGCTATTACTGAGTGGTAAGAGTTTTGTATATATTCTGGATGCAGGCCCTTATCAGATAAATGACGTGCAAATATTCTTTCCTGTTTTGGGCTATCTTTCCATTTTATTTGTGATATTGTTTCAAACTTTTTTTTTTTTTTTTGTGGTACTGGGGATTGAACTCATGACCTTGTGCTTGCCAGGCAGGCGCTTATGCCACTGAGCTAAATCCCCAGCCCCCGTGATATTGTTTAGAGAGCAAAAGTTTTCAATTTGAGTGAAGTCCAGGTTGTGTTTGCTTTGGTTCATCCCTAAGAAAGCATTGTCTAACCTCAGTCATGAAGACTGACTCCCATGCTGTCTTCTAACGGCGCAGCCTTGTAGCTGGACTGGGCCCTATCTCCTCCTTCCTGCTGTGCTGCTCATAAGCATTTTCCTCACCAGGGTGGAAACATCTACCAGCTGCCCCACCCTGTGAAGGAAGAGAGTATGGCAGGTGGATGGTAAGTTAAGAAGCCTCCAGCCCTGCCTGGCACTGCCCACAGGAGTCTTCTGTGGCTTCATGTGCTCTCTGGGGTGAGCGAGCTGGACATCTTGTCCTTAGGATGATGTTTGTGCCCCTGGAGAGTATGGGTATGGGTGAGTGTGGGGCTGCTCAGTGAATTGGAGCTGAAAACAAATAATCAGTGACCACAGAAAGAGCCCCATTCTCCTGTTCTTCCGTCCTGCCTTGTCTCCTACAGTAACCAGCAAAATGGGAGTCCCACAGACTGGACAGAGCCCAGGAGCATGTTCATCTGCAAGAACTGCAGCCAGATGTTTTATACTGAAAAAGGCCTGAGAAGCCACATGTGTTTCCACAGTGACCAGTGGCCGTCACCTCGGAATCAGGAGCAGCAGGTGAAGTAGTGGCTTCTGCGATGACAGGGTTTGGCAGGCTTTAGAGGGAGATGATGGTGTTGCCCATCTCAGGTTGCAGATGGACCCTGGAGGAAGTGTGGGTGTGGCCCTGCGGCAAGGTGGATCTGGTCTCTGGGACAGGCCACAGTGATAGGATAGCAGAGGTCTGTATTCTGGTCCTCGCCCCACCTGACTGCCAGGAAGTCTGCCACCATCTTTCTAGCTGTCCTCAGAGCTGCTGCAGCCCTAAGAGTCCTAAAGAGCTCTTGAAGGGCCACTGTCTCAGGTGTTTGCCCTAGACTTTTGCAAGTCACCAAGACAGTCTCTGGGGCCAGACAGGGATAGGCAGAGCTCCTCAGAAGCCAAGAAGCCCTTGGAGCACACAGCCACAGCTCCTCTGGGGATCCCCAGCTCCATGCCCGTGGCTCTGGCTCCCTGTCCCAGGGAGCATGGCCAAGGTGAGTGCTCACCTGCTGCTGCTTCCTGTGCTTTTCCTACCTGTTGCTGGAGTGTGGGAAAAGCTGTGTGTTCCAGGGAATCCCAACTCTACACGTGCTTACTTTACAGCTTCAGTCATCCAACACTCACAGTCCCTCTGGGTCAACCTTACTTTTGGGCAGTTCAGGGGACATAGTGATGACCATGACAGCCCAGGCTCTGCCTCCTTGGGGCTCCCAATCCGGTGGAGGAGACAGACCCAGCTCAGGACAGTGATGGCCCAGAGTTTGCAAGGCTGTGGCAGAATGCTGAAGGACCAGCCCGCTGGGGTCAGACAGAGCTCCCCTAAGGAGGGGCTGCTGCAGCTGAGACTCACAAGAGGAGAAAAGCTGCAGGGAGGGGAGGGCCTTGGAGGTGAAGGAGGGTGCTGAGTGGGAGCCACGGGTCTCGAGGGGCTTGTCTCTATAGTCCGCCTTAGGGGGCCCCCCTTGGAGAAGCCTGTGTTGGACTTGGGAATGGGATGCCTAGTCCAGGAGGCTGCAAGTCTCATCAGCACCTGCACGATCTGATTGCACTCATTTTCACCGCTTGTCTGCCGCCCTCTGAGCCATCCTCTGAGCTGCCACAGTAGCCTGTACAGCTGAAGGCAGCACCTGGCTATCAACTTGGCTTTGGCCTGGGCCTGGATAGGCAGTGCTGCTGTGGGCCCCCTCAGCCTCCTGTGCCCAGGGTTAAGTGTGGCCTGCTGGTCACATATGCACCATTTCCCTGTCTCTATGGCCAGTTTTCCTTTACCCTGCTTGTGCTGCCCTGAAGACAGAGTGGCAGCGGTGACCTTGAGTGACCCATGTGGTTCTGAATGCTTTTCTTCTGCAGGGACAGGAGAAGGATGGGGAAGAGAGAGACGACAAGGACAACAGCCTACACAGGAAACGAAAGAAGCGCCCCCAGTCCAGGGCTCTGTTCATCCCTCCGCTACCCTCTGCGTTTGGGGACCTTGGCTCTGGAGGGGGTCACCAGAGTTGCCTGCGCTCTCCTGTGCTCCTGGTGGACCATCTCCTGAAGGGCTTGTTTCAGTGCTCCCCCTACACACCACCACCCATGCTCAGCCCCATCCGGGAGGGCTCTGGGCTCTACTTCAACACTCTCTGCTCCAGGTCCCAGACTGGGCCCCACCAGCTCATTAGCTCCATGCCGGGTGAGTGAGGTCAAGTACTTGCTCCTTGATGCAGACCCATGCCACCCCTCATGGCAGCTGATCCAGCAACAACACACAGGCCTTAGGGACACCTGGCTTGAAGATCTCGGTGCTGTTGAGAGTACCTAGGACTGTACTGGGACAAGCACCTTCTGGGAACTTAGTTTTACAGCCAGAAAGAATGTAGAAATCACTTAGCCTGACTACCCTCTGCCTGCCTCTCTGGGTCACATCTCTGACAGCTGTATTGAGATGCAGCCCGCAGAGCATGCAAACCCTTTATTTCAGGTGTGTAGTGCTTCTGAGGACAGTCAGAGGCTGCGTGCCCACACAGTCTGACTAGAGCATCTGCATCCTGCCCAGGAGAAGCCTGTGCCCACCACTGGTCATTCCCTCCTCCCCACTCCCGCCCTGTGGTCCCGTGCCCTGGCAAACGCACCTCTTGTCCTGTCTCTACAGACTTGCCTATTGTGATATTTCATATAAATGAAATTACACAGTAGATGGCCTTTTGTGCCTAGTTTACTCTTCTTAGTATAGTGCTTGCAGGCCTACCCATGTCATAGCCCACATCAGTGTTTTGTTCCTTTTTATGGCTGGATAATATTCCATCAGGTGAATAGACCACAAATTATTTATCAGTTGATGGGCTTTTTTTTTTTTTTTTTTTGGTACTAGGGATCGAACTCAGAACCTTGCACTTACCAGGCAGGTGCTTATGCCATTGAGATATATCCCCAGTGGTTGATGGGCATTTGAGTTTCCACATTTTAAGCATTATGAGTAATGCTGCCATGAACAATTGTATGCAACTTTGTATGTGAATGAATGTTCCCACTTCTCTTGAGTAGATACCTAAGGTGAAATGCTGGGTTCTGAGCTAACTCTGTTTAGCCATTTAAGGAGCTGCCAAACTTTTCCAAAATTTTGCACCATTTTGGATTCCCACTGGCAGTGCCCCAGCATTCTAATATCTTTCATCCTCACAAACACTTGTTACTGTCTGTATTTTGTAACCATCCCTGTTGGTGTAAAGTGGTATCTGAGTATGGTTTTGGTTTACATTCCCCTACTGGCCGATGACACTGAGCACCATTCTGTGCTCTTCTTGGCTGTATATCTTTTTACATAAATCCATGAAGCTCGATCTTTGTCTTTCGTCATCTGTGCTTCGGTGTTCAGTATGAAATGTTGCCTCACTCAAGGTCATATGAGAAGTGTTACTCTTGTTTTCTCCTAAGAGTTTTATAATTTTTTTTTTTTTTTGGTACCAGGGATCGAACTCATGACCTCACACTAACCACACAGGCGCTTACACCACTGAGCTAAACCCCCAGCCGGAGTTTTATAATTTTGACTTACGTTTATTTATTTATTTATTGGAGGGTACTGGGGATTGAATTCACAAACTCGCACTTACCAACAGGAAGGCACTTGTGCCGCTGAGCTGTATCCCCCAGCCCTTGACTGTTTTTTTTTTTTTTTTTTTTAATGCCGGGGGTCAAACTCATGACCTTGTGCTTGCCAGGCAGGCGCTTATACCGCTGGGCTAAATCTCCAGCCCTCAGCCCTTGACTCTTACATTTAGACCAGTGTGAGGTCTGGGTTCAGGTTCATTATTTTTCATGTGGATATCCAATTTTGTTAAGCACCATTTGTTAAAAAGACCATTCCCATTGAACTGTCTTGGCACCTTTGTTGAAAATCAGTACACAAGGGTTTTTTTGTTTCATTGGTTTTTTGTTTTTGAACTCTGTCTTTTTGATTTGCATATTTATCCTTATGCCAGAACAGCACTATTTTGATCACTGTAGTTTTGTGCTAAGTATTCAAGTAGAAAATGTGAGTTTTCCAACCTTATCCTTCTTTTTCAAGATTGCTTTAGCTGTTTTAGGTCTCTTGTGTTTCCATAGAATTTTAGGATCAACAATGGTTTTGATAGCTATTGTGTTTAATGTGTTTATCAATTGAGATTATTGCTATCCCAAACAATTTTAAGTCTTTCTATCCATGAACTTGGGATGTCTTAATTTATTTAGATCTTGTTTCATTTCTTTCCAGGTTAGTGGTTTTTAGTATGTGTTTTAAACTTCCTTGGTTATAGTTATACTTAAATATTTTATTCCTTTTTTACTCTATTGTAATGGAATTATTCCCTTAATTTCATTTTTAGAATGTTTTTGTCATTGTTTTCCATTGCTCTTTTGAGACAGGGTGATATTGTACAGTTTAGAATGATCTTGAGCTCATTATGTATCCCAGACTGGCCTTGAATTTTAGGTGATCCTAATGTTATTATGTATGGTTGAATTTACATCAAGTGTTTTGCTTTTCATTCTCTGTGTGTCTCATATCTTTATATCTTTTTCCCTTCTGCTTCTCCTTTCTTTTGCATTATTTAGTGTAACATGTTCACTCCACTAATTTCTTTTTTTGGGGGGGTACCAAGGATTGAATTCACGACCTTGCATTTTCCTCCCTCTCCTTCTTATGTTTCTCTTCCTTTCTCCTCTCTTCCTCCTTTTCCTCCTTTTTGTTCTTCTATGTCCCTCTGCAGAAATTTTGTCAATTTTATTGACCCTTTACATTTTTCTCATTCCATTGATTTTTCTTTTTAGTTTCTATTTAATTGATTTCTTTCTCTTTTTTGTTACATTTTTTTCTTGTTCTTTCTTGTATTTTCTGGTTTCTTGAGATGAAAGTTTAGGTTATCGATTTAAGGACTGCCTTTTTTTTAGTCTAGGCTGGCCTCATAGCAGTCTTTCCGCCTCAGCCTCTTGAGAGCTAGGCTTACAGGCATGCACCACCACACCCAGTTAAACATTTTCTTTTTTTAAGTGTAGACACAGTTTAAATCTCCCTTAGCCACATTTCTTAATTCTAATATGTTGTATTCTTGTTCTTTTTAGTATTTTCTAATTTCTCTTATGATTTGGTGCATCGATTATTTAATAGAGTATAGTATTTAACTTCTACATATTTTCCTCTATTGATTTCTAATTTAATTCTAACATGGTCATAGAATACTCTGTGTTTGACTTGAGTTCTCTCAGATGTACTGCTGCGTGCTTTCTGGTCCAGGATGTGTTCTGTCCTAGAGAGGCACGCACCTCAGGAGCCTCCTAAAGTGGATGTGTCCTACAGGTATCAATTAGGCCTTCTTGGTTTCTAGTGTTGCTCAAGTCTTGTCTTTCTCAATTCATTTTCTCCCTAGCTGTCCTATCCATTATTGAAAGTATTACATTTTAAATTTCTAAGTATTCTTTTTAAAAATTTTTTTTCCAGTGCTGGGACTTGAACCTAGAGTCTTGCTCTTGCTAGGTGAGCTCTTTACCACCAAGCTATATTGCCAGCCCTCGAATTCCTTATTTGGTTCTGCAGTTCTGCAAGATTTTGCTTCATATATTTTTGGGTTCTGTTTATAGGTGTATATAATTTTCAGGTCTTCTTGATGGCTTGACCTTTTATTATGACAAAATCTCTCTCTCTAACAATATTTTTTGTTTTACAATCTAATTTGTCTCATATTAGTATAGCATTCCACCTCTTTTATGGTTGTTGCTTGTATGGTATATGTTTTTTTCTTACTTTCAATATGTATGTCTTTGAAAATAAAGTGTGTCTCCTATAGACAGTGTTAATTGGATCATGTGTTCTTATTACATCTGACAAACTGCCTTTTGATTTAGGCTGTTTAATCAATTTACATTTAATGTTATTATGTATATGGTTGAATTTATATGTAGTGTTTTGCTTTTCATTCTGTGTGTCTCATATCTTTATATCTTTTTCCCTTCTGCTCCTCCTTTCTTTTGCATTATTTAGTTATTTAGTGTAACATGTTTACTCCACTAATTTCTTTTTTTGGGGGGGGTACCAAGATTGAACTCATGACCTTGCACTTGCCAGGCAAGCACTTAAGCCGCTGAGCTAAATCCCCAGCCCTACTACTAATTACTTTTTAAACTTTGTTTTAGTCATTCTTTTTTTGCGGGGGTGTCTTTTTGAGACAGGATCTCACTGTGTAGTTCAGACTGGCCTTGAGCTCACTTTGAAGCCCAGGCTGGTCTTGAATTTGCAATGATCCTCCTGTTTCAGCCTCCTGAGTACGCACCATCCCACCCAGCTGTCTTAGTCATTTCTTAGTGGTTTCTCTAAGTCTCACAATATATATCTTATCAGGATCCATTCAGATGCCTACTAATTTAATTACAGAAACATTAGTCCTGTCTAACTCAATTCTGGATAATGCATTTTTTGTGCTATTATTGTTTTATTAATAGTAGATAGACAGGTCAGTAGTCATGTATACTCTCAATTATATATCATCATAATTCTTACTTTATATACTTTTATTATAAAACAGCTGAGGGAATAAAAGAAAGCAAGTATTGCACAAGTGCCTGCTTGGCAAGTATGAGGTCCTAAGTTGAATCCCCAGCACCAAAAAATAAAGCAAGCAAATATTATTTATAGTTTGTTATATTAACTTTTCATTAAATAACTATAGACTTCTTTATTTATTCCTATTGATCTGAGTTACCATCAAGTGTTATTTCTTTATTCCTGTACAATTTTATTTCTTTGTACTGTTATTTTATCATATATTTTTAAATGTTATAAATTTATAATGCATATTGTTTTATGCAGTTAGTCTTTAAGAAAAGGAACAGTTACACTGCTTTTTGCAATTACTTACACAATTACCTTTACCAGAACTCTTTATTTTTTGTATGTGTATTCATACTACTACCTTACATCTTTCATATTTTTTCTCAATCATATTTTATTGGTACATTTTAGATATACATAATCCTCACATTCATCATAGAAAATTCATACCTGTACATGACATAACTTGATTCTTTTTTCCTCATTCCCTGACCCTCCCTTCAACCCCTCCTCCCCTCCCTATTTACAAAAGCTTTGTTTCCATTTTTTCCTTTCTTCACTTTTGGGTTTTGTTTGTTTGTTTGTTTTGTTTTGTTTTTTGTACCAGGGATCAAACCCAGGACCACGCGCTGCAAGGCAGGCACTTACACCACTGAGCTAAATCCCTGGCCCCTTTCTTCACTTTTGTTTTTAGGTTTCTTTCCCCTCTCCCCCTACTGGTCCCCTTCCTATTTAAACATTTGATTCATATTTCACAGTACATAATATACATTTTGGTCCTTATTTATACTTTTGATTTCTCACACCAGAGAAACAATGCAGTATTTACACACTTGTATCCAATTTATTTCACTTAAGAATATGGTCTCAAGGAGCATCCATTTACCAAGAAATCTATCCTTTTTATGGCAGAGTTATATACAAAAAAAAATCCACTTCTTCTTTATCCATTCACCTGTTGATGGACATTTAGTACTTTTATTTTTAAAATGAGTTATCCATATTGTGCACAAAATATCCCTTTAAAATATATAATTCAGTCATTCTTAATATATATATACCTGAGCTGTATAACGTCACTACAATGAATTTTCAGACATGTTCAAGCATGAAACTCCATGCTTGCCAATCATTCCTCTCCTGCCCTCTTCCCCGGCCTCCCCTTCTTTAAAGATCAGGCTGTCTCTGCGTGTTTTATATACATGGAGTCATACAATACATGGCTCTTTGTGTCTGGCTGCTTTCACTCGACCAGGGTTTTAGGTCTCTCCTCTATTGCACTGTCTGTCTGTGTTTTTCCTCCCTGTGGCTAAATAATACTCCACATATGTTTCTTGTAAGCCAAGTTTGCTAACAACAAATTCAATTTTTAAAAGTATGGGAATGTTTTTATTTGACCTTCATTTCTTAAAGGTAACTTGCTGGATGTAGGACTTGGTTAATATTTTTTAGTGTGTTGAGTATGTTACCACTCGGTCTCAGGCCCATTGTTTCTGGTGAGAAGTCGGTCATTAATCTTATCTGGGGTCTCGTACATGATGAGGTTTTGGGTTTTTTTTTTAATTTTGCTTTTGACCTTTTGTTTTGTTTTTGGTACTAAGAATTGAACCCAGGACCTTGTGCTTGCCAGACTGGTGCTTGTGCGACTGAGATATATCCCCAGCCTGTTTTTGACATTTTTACCTTTGAGTTTCAACATCTTTCCTGAATGGATTTGTGTGTGTGTTTATCTTATGTGGGGTTCATAGAGCTTCTTAGAGTTTGTTGTTTTTCATCAAATTTGGGAGGTTTTCAGCTATTATTTCTTTATATAGTTTTCTGTCCCTTTGACTTCTCCATCTAGTACTCTCATTATATGTGTTTACTATATATAATGGTTTCCCACATTTCTCTGAGGCTCTCTTTACTTTTTTTGTTTTGTTATTTTGTTTCATTTTTTGAGACAGGGTCTTATTATGCTCTTCAGGCTGGTCTTGGACTTGCTGTGTAGCCCAAACTGGCCTCAAACTCACAGCAATCCTCCTGCCTCAGTTTCCCAAGTACTGAGATTACAGCCATGCATTACCACACCTGGCTCACTTATTATTTTAATGCCTATGTGTAATTTTCATCTGTTAGTTTATTGTTTGCAAAGTGCCTTTCTCTGCCTTTTCAGAAGTCCTTCCACTTCCCAAAAGACCTTAAAGGCCTGTTTTCAGCAATGTCCACAAGGGGACGCAGGGCCACTGTGGGTCACATCCAGTCAGTCTTCTTGAGGCTTTTCACTGTGTTTTCTAGATCAAGTGGATGGCTCTTTTAACATCTGTGTGGTGAAGGACGATTCTAAGATCAGCATTGAACCGTGAGTTGGAACACACTTAGAACCTGAGGGTCCTTCTGAATGAAGTTGCTTTTACCCCTTGGGGTTGCAGTGTCAGTTTTTCCCAGGGGCTCCTTCTTCATGGGGAGGGCAGGTCTAGCTGCAGAGGCTCCCTGGGCAGAAGCAGTGTATCTCTCTTGATGTATGTTGTAGTATTCCTTCTGTTGAGACAGGTTGTTGGGCACATGGGGCAGACACCTTGTATCTTGGGACACTAGGCAGAATTGCTGATGGCATAGCGGAAGACGTGAGATATCTGTGGAATGTAGCTGGGTAGATGTGGCAGGGTGGCAGCACATACCTCCCTGTCCTAGAGAGGTACCCCAGGTGGGAAATCTGGCCATGGAGAGGAACAGAGGAAGAAGGAAGTATCCCTGGAGAGCTTTTCAGAATGCCTGGTACTTATCAGGGTGATGAGTAGCTGCTGTGTGAGAGATGGCAGTGAGTTTCCACAGAGCAGGCCATGGCTGACAGTGGGCACATGGCACATCTCCATTCCATTTCCCATCTTAGTTACCTTCACGTGTCTTGTTTCAGACACATCAACATAGGAAGCCGCTTTCAGGCTGAGATCCCGGAGCTGCAGGAAAGGTCGTTGGCCAGAGCTGATGAGCACGTGGCCTCTCTGGTCTGGAAGCCGTGGGGAGATGTGATGACCAACCCAGAGACACAGGACAGAGGTGGCTGTGGCTCTAGGGTCTAATTCTCAAGAACCACCCCCACCCCACCCCACCCCTGTGCCAGCTCCAGGGAGTCTGTCCCTTTGGCTTCCTTTTGTCCCTGGGGATGGGGAGTGAGCGGGCTGGCTTCTTCTTGCATTCTCCTGCCTACCTTACCCACAGCAGCTGGCCAGGCCTTCCAGATCCAATTCGGGCAGGATCTCAACTCTTCTCCTCAGTCTGTGCTTGAGGGAGATGTGCAGAGAGGGGAGGTGACAAGGAGCCTCCCAGTACGGTCTGGTCTCCTTGGCACCTGCTGACTCCTTTACATGTCTTCTTCCCCACACTCACTCCTGCCACTCTCTCAACGCTGGGAACCACAGTGACAGAGCTCTGCAATGTGGCCTGCTCCAGCGTGATGCCTGGAGGGGGCACCAACCTGGAGCTCGCCCTGCACTGCCTGCACGAAGCCCAGGGCAGCGTTCAGGTGAGGCAGCAGGTAGGGGCCAGGGTCGTAGGCACATGATGTGCCACAAGCTGGGAGGGGACAGCTAAAGACAGCCAAAGGAAGGCCACCCACCTCTGTAGTGACTCTGAGATGCCTGGGGTCCTTTTGAACTGACATCGGAGGACTAACCCATTTGTTGCTGATCCTAAAAGGGCTCGGGGCCCCGGAGGGGAGCTCAGCAAGTCCCGCTCTGACTCTCCCAAGGCTGTTTACCAAGCTTCATCCTCCAGTGAAAAGACCACATAAAAAACCCTGTCACAACCTAAATGCCACTGCCTGCCCCACGCACCCTCCTCAGAGTTCCAAGAGTTAGAAAAGTCCAGCTGTGACAGCAGGAGAGGAAGAGTCATGTTGTCTGTGTTGACTGTTAGGTTAGGCCACCAGCTTGTTTCCGGGAAGCTGAGAGCCGTGCCTAACACACAGTGGTTCCTTAGCACAGACAGTGATGCCCACGAGGCACCTGCAACATGCAGATGAGGGGGCCAGGTGTGGCTCAGGATGTGGTGTGGTGCTCTGTTGTCACTGTCTTAATGGCATCATGCTTGTTCAACAAGAAGCCCCTGGATTTACTTTGCACTGGACCCCAAAGATTACATGTGTGGTCCTCAGTGGTTTTACAATGGGGGTTGAGACAAAAATCCCTTCCTTCATGGGGTTTCTATTTGAGGAGACTCAAAACGGGAAATAAATTTTTCATCTTATTAGCTAAGCCAGGCAAGGTAGCGCATTCTTGTAATCCCTGCATTCAGAAGGCTGAGGCAGGAGGATCACTGTGAGTCTGAGGCCAGCCTGGGCTACAAAGTGAGTTCAAGGCCAGCCTCCACTACACAGCAAGACCCTGTCTCAAAAAGACCAAAAAATTTTTTAAAAATTCTAATAATAATAATAATAATAACTTAGCTAATGATGAGTGCTGTGGAGAAAGTAAAATGGGGTGCTGAGTTATAGTGTTCCTCCAAGCCCCAGTCCCAGATTCAGTAAGGATCTTGTGCAAGGATAAATGAATACACAGTTTCATCAAGGATATCATCTCTCCAGGGAAAAGATAATAGCTTCCCTCAGAAGGATGCTTACTGGTGCTGTCCCCAGGCCCAGTCCAGCCACTGGTCCTGGCACTGACCCCTTGAGTGGCCCTGGGATCAGAACTTTAGGGCTGACTGTGTTTTTCAAATAAATGAAAGGACAGAAGTGATCCTGGGCCTTACTCCCTCCCACCTGCGGGTGGCCCCACCTCATCTCCTTCTAGGTGGCCCTGGAGATGCTCTTACTCAGAGGAGCCCACAAGCCACGCACCCACCCACTGGCTGACTATCGCTACACAGGTGACTGCACAGAGCTCTGCGGGGATTCATGGGCCTGGCTCGAGCCCCTCCCACAAGACAGGTTGATGGGCGCTCTTCCTCTGCCTCCTGGAGTCCCTGTCAGCCCCTTGCCTGCCTTTATGGAAGGACCTGTCCTTCCAGAATCAGCAGCAGGCATCGGTTTCTGCCTTGCCCTCCTACACTGGTTCCCTGGGGCTCCGTTCAGCGAGGGGACAGGCGAGCTGCAGTCTCCTTGGGTTCCGCAGCCGAGTTTCCCATCCCTGGAGTGAGCCTCGGGCGGCCATATCTGGTTTATTTTTGGTACCAGGAATTGAACTCAGGGCCTTATGCTTGCCAGGCAGGCGCTGTGCTGCAGCCACTTCTGTACAGCAGGGCTTTTGTGAGAGTGGCAGGAGACTGGCAGGCAATTGGTGCTTAGTGATGGCAGCTTTCACAAGGAGGGTAGTCTGCATTTCAGTGGTGCCCATGGTCCAACAAGGAGCAAGATCCTCCTCTTGTTTGTTTGTTTTGTTTGGGTTTTTTTGATACCAGAAATTGAACTCAGGACTTTGCACTTGCCAGGCAGGTGCTTATGCTGCTGAGCTAGATCCCCGGCCTCGGCTGTTCTTTGACAGGTTCAGACATCTGGACACCCATGGAAAAGCGGCTTTTTAAGAAGGCATTCTGTGTTCACAAGAAGGACTTCTACCTGATACACAAGATGGTAAGGCAGTGAGGTCAGGGACAGCTGGGCATTGTCACACAGGTTCCACAGAGGAGTGCCCTGCCCTCCCCACCTGTGCCACACCCCGCCCAGTCTGTCCACAGTCATCAGCTCCAGGAGCTACACACAGGACAGGACACAGGACACTTGTGTGCTCTAAACAGAGTCGCCCTTGCCCCTGCTACCCCCCACTTCTGACTGAGCAGCTCTGGCAACTCCCTGGCGAGCGCTTACAGGTGTTTCCTGTTTGCCCAGATGTACACACATGTATTCATGTGCTTCAAAAGCATGAGCTCACACTGAATGTAAGATTCTGCTGCTTTTATCTCTCCTTTTTTAAATTCGAGGTACAGGAAACTGCACATAATCAATGTACAGGATTTGATAAGGTTTTTTAAAATTTTATTTAAAGAGGGGAAAAATAAAGCAAAACAGAAAAAAAAGGGTAGAAACAATACAGAATTTCAAAAAAAATGAACAGTAAGAAATCACTAGTTGATACGTTACACATTGTCTTCCTGGATGTTCAAGTTTTACAAAATCAAAGCATACAAAGTGGACAAACAGGCTGCAAACAGCTCCATTCTTTGATCCAACAAAAACTTAGCAACATAATTACCATTCCTACACCCTTAAATATATGAGTAGTTATATCTTTTAGAGCACCTGCTTTTCTTCCTTGTGCTTTTTAAGTCCATTATCTGTTTAGTTATATCATGTTTCAGGTTGCTCAGGACCTTGCTGATCTGGTTTGTTGTTGTTATTTGGTTTTTAAAAAAATTTTTCTTTATTATTTATTTATTTATTTATTTATTTATTTATTTATTTATTTTGAAGGTAGTAAAATACAGCAGAACAAGGCAAGACAAGCCAATTGAGGCAGTGCAGTGAAACTGGCACAGAACCTCACAGCAGGCCACCTGGACAACAGCAATAGGCACAATAGTACATCTGGTTTTCTTCACAATAGTTGTTCCTTCAATCAAGCAGAGCAATATTGAAGGAAATACCAAAATTACAAGAACAGAATATTGAATAGAGCAATATGATTGATCTGAACAGAGCAAAACAGAGATAAAAATATTTGCCCTCAAAGAGATGACAGAAGAAAATCCCCCTTATTTCCTGTATCCCATACAGTTAAACAAGATATGCTCAGATCTCCGGCTCTCACTTGCTGGGGCGGGGGGAATGGATGTTTCGTTCTTAGCCCACACCCTGGTAGGCTCACAGCCACCCACCAGAGGAGTGAACTGGCTGTCCATTTTCCCAGCGCCCCAAGGTCCAACATGGCGCGTTGAGGATCTCAGGAAACACTGATACGGTTCTTGCTCTGGGGTGGCCGTGGCTTGCCAAGCCACAGCCACTTACCAGAGCAACATGCTGGTGGCTGCCTGTTTTGATAAGTTTTGACATAGTGACACACCTGAGGAACCATCACCATATCCAAGAGAACCAACAGATCTGTGGCCCCTCACAGTTTCCTTCTGCCACTGGCACCCACCGCCCATGCCACTCCCTGTCACTAAACCCATTTGCACTTCCTTATATCAATGGAGCAGCCATAGGGCATGTGCTCTGCTTTGTCTAGCTTCCTGCACTCCACATAGTTGAGGTTTGCCCTCATTACACATATTAGCAACCCACCCCTCTTTACTGCTGAATAGTATTCCATGGCATAGATATACCATAGTTGACATACTCCTTCACTAATCATAGTCATTTGAATAGTTTCCAATTAAAGGCAATTAAAAAGTAGTTATGAAGCTGGCCATGGTGGCACACACTTGTAATCCCAGTATGCAGGAGGCTGAGACAGGAGGACTGCTGTGAGTTTGAAGTCAGCCTGGTCTACACGGTGAGTTCAAGGCCAGCCTGGACTATACAGAAAAACCCAGTCTCAAGAACCCCCCCCCAAAAAAAAAGAAAGAAAAAGAAGTTGTGAGCATTCATGTGTGAATCCACTTTCAGAGTTCACTGTGCTTTGGCAACTGATAACCAGTGTGTTGCTCACCATTTTTTGCCCCATATTAGGGACTGAACCCAGGGCCTTTACTTCAAGCTACAACCCAGCTTGTAAATATATTTTTTATTTTGAGGCAGGGTCCTACTTAATTGACAAATTTCCTAGGCTGAGTTTGTTTTGTTTTGTTTTGCTTTGTTTTTTGGGTTTTTTTTGGTACCTGGGATTGAACTTGTGATCACATGCTTGCCAGGCAGGTGCTTATGCTGCTAAGCTAAGTCCTCGGCCCTAGGCTGGGCTTGAATTTGGCATCATCGAACTTAAGCCCTCCACAGTAGAGGGATTACAGCCTGTGCCACACACCTGGCCTGAGGCCTTCAGCTTTACTTAGTCCCTGCTGGGAAACACGCAGCTGCTGGCATGGGGTCATGGTAAGCATCACATGTGTCTCTGTAGGGAAGAACTCCAGGGCTGGGGCTGCCGCTCTCATGTGCCAGGTTAAGGTTTGGTGGCCGCTCTGGCTTCACTTTAGAAGGACACTGTGGCCCCTGTCTCTGTAGCAAAAGGAGCAGAGGTGTTTCCGCAGGCGTTGGCCAAGATCAGCCTATGGGGCCTGCAAGGCGTTGCCTACAGTCTGCTTCTGTTTTCTTCCACTAGATCCAGACAAAGACAGTGGCACAATGTGTTGAGTATTACTATGTCTGGAAAAAAATGATCAAGTTTGACTGTGGCCGAGCCCCAGGACTAGAAAAGAGGGTCAAGAGAGAGCTGGATGAAGTGGAAAGGACAGAAGAGAAGGTAGAGGCTCTGGAGGAAGAGGTCTGGCGGATACCTCTGCTCTGTTGTCCACCGTGGTCCTAGCTGGAGAGAAAGGGGGTCCTGAGGGAGGCTCTCCTTGCTGACCTGCCACTGCCTTACAGGGCTGCACATGTTTTGTTTCCACCTCCTCTGCAGGTCACTTGCAGCCCTCAGGAGAGACCCAGCCACAGCCCAACCCCTGAATTAAAGATAAAGACCAAGAGTTACAGGAGAGAGTCCATCCTCAACTCCAGCCCAAGTGTGGGCCCCAAGCGAACCCCAGAGCCGCCAGGGAGTGTGGAGAGCCAGGGCGTTTTTCCATGCAGAGAATGCGAGAGGTACCTGGCCCAGCCCTGGGTACTTGCACCATCCTGTGATCCCCCCACCAACCCCCACTTCTCTGGCATTCCCTCAGGGTGTTTGACAAGATCAAGAGCCGGAATGCCCACATGAAGCGACACCGCCTGCAGGAGCACTCAGAGCCCGTCCTCAGGGTGAAGTGGCCGGCAAAGTCCTTCCCACTGAAGGAGGAAGAGGAGGAGGATGAAGAGGAGGAGCTGGGCGCTGACATCAGCCCCCTGCAGTGGTGACTCCCTGAGGCCAGCTGGTCTAGACGGGGCCTGTAGCGCTGCTCTGCCTCCCTGGACCTCTCCACCCTTCCTGTCTACTGTTGGCCAGTTTCCCTAGCAAACTTGTGGTCACTTAGCCAGAAACAGGCAGAGGAGCCCTCATCAGACAGCTGCTGAGTCCCTGATAGGTGGGGCCAGATGTTCCATTCCCTTAAGGTTAAGAGTCTCTCCCTGTGAGCTTTGGCATGGGTTCCTTAACTTAATTATGGCCAAGGTGCAGAGAATCAGTGGGGAGATGCCCCAAGACCTCCAGCATCTGGGGCCCTGCCTCCAGGAAAGGGGTCTGCTTTCTGGATCCAGTCCCCATCTCTTGAGGACTTGTACATTGTTAGGTGTGTTTTTGTACATGTCTGTGTGAAAACCTTATTAAATTGGGTTCTTGAGCAGCTGCCTTTTCAATTCCCAGCTTGTGGATCCTGCAGAGATTCTGAGCCACAGGCACCTGTCAGGCCAGGAAGTGAATGCTGCTGCCTGCCCCAGGCCACCTGGTAGTCAGCACACGTTCACTTAGCACCTGCTGTGTATGAGGCAGACAGTTCCTTCCCCACACAGCAGGGAACAGTGAAGCAAGAGGGGCAAGGCCTTTACCTCAGAGCACTCTGTTTTTAGGAGCAGGAAGACTGGTAATAAACCTGCAAAATGATTTTAGATTGTAACCAGATGTGCTTTCAGACATCATAACAGAAGATTCAGGGTAGACTTGAGTCAACATGACATCAGGACTCAGCCCTGAAGTGAAGGACCCCTGCAGCAGTGGCCACTGGGTAGGGAAGACCACTGTGTTGGCTACAAACAGAAGGAAGATAATAAAAAGGGTGCAAGAGGTGACAGGTTAGGTGGACAGCCAAGGGAGGGCGGGACCTGGCCCAGCAAAGCGCAGACCACTGTGGGAAACTAGCAGGGAAACCACCTCTGCAGTGCCTGTGTACAAAGCTCTGGCTGCAGTGCAGAGATTGCAGGTGACAAGATCAGAAGCCCAGAGAATAGCTAGAAAGGTCCAATGGTGAGATGACAGTGGCCTGGTCTGGGGTAGCAGCACAGGGCCAAAAGCACAGGGCTTCATATCCATGTTTTCTTTTTTTTTTTTTTTTTTTTTTTAATCAGTACTCATGAACATGCCCTTACAAGGCAGGTGCTTAATCACTGAGCTAAATCCCCAGCCCCCATATCCATGTTTTCAGGGCAGAGTCCAAAGGCTCGTTCATGGTCACACAGCAAGCAGGTGGGGTGGAAAGGAGAAGCTCAAGGTTGTCATGCAAGGTTTGGGACCCTAGAAACTGTGGCAATGCTGTTAGATAATAGGAGAAGTCTGACTGCATCACCGCAGCATGGTATATACACTGGTGTCTGCTGTGTTCTGAGGGACTGGCAGGGCAAGCGGAGTGGACAGCACTGGCAGACAGTCACACAGATGGGCCACACTTCAGCTAAGTTAATGTTTTGGAGGGAGAGAAACAGAGGCAGCCTTTGAAACAGTTGGAACACTCTGGTTAAGGGAAAGGACTTAGGAATCTTAGGCACCTCGTTTGTTTTGTACCCTGGCCTCTCTTCCATCATTGTGACCCAGGGCAAGTCGCTTCCGTATTTGAACCTCAGTTTTCTCAATCCGTAAAATGGGAAGGAGAATGACTCCCTTGGTGTATCTGTCAAATAAGAAAACATAAATTAAGTCCTGGACAGAAGCGCTGTATGGCCTGAACATGACTACATAAGAAGCACTTGATTGCTGCTTGTGGCTGTTGTTTGGGTCCCACCTAAATGGCTGAACTTTGGAAATGAGCCTGGGTTAAAGGTTAGGGGTATATTAGTTACCCACTGCTGCATAACAAATTACCCTCAAAGTTAACAGGTCAAAACAAATGGAAGCTTTGATGATGGTGCTCTTTTGACAGGCCTAGAACTGAAATTGCTTGTGGTAACCCAGGCTCCTCCACCTACCTGTGGTCAGAGCATAGTCACAACCACAAGTGGTAGCTCAGGGCCATCTCTTTAATGTAAGATGAGAGTTGGACTAAGGTTTCAGCAGGGTAACCCTGCTCAGCCAATACCCACCTAAGATGACAGCATTTTTTTAAACAGTGGGCCTGATTATCTGGTTACTAATCATCTGAGGTTCTGTAAAGAAAAAGACATACAGATGCTGGTGCCCCTTCTACATAATCAGCCACTGGAACCGTTGAGGGTAGGCCCTGGAACCTGATTTTATGTAAAGAAGCCTTTAAGAATAGTTTAAGATTTGCAGAAAATTTGCAAATGTACCAAAAAAAATCCCATAGATAGTGCACCTTATTTGTCCCTATCATTAACATCTTGCATTGGCATGGTATATTTGTTACAATTCACAAACACTATTATTAACTAAAGCCCATGAGCTATTCAGATTTCCTTTAGTTTTACCTAGTTTCCTTCTATATCAGACCCCACCACCACTTTGCTTTTAGTAGTCATGTCCCCGCAGGCTCTTACTGCTGTTTCTCAGATTTCCCTTTTTTTTCATGACTTGATTGATTTGTTTTTGTTTTTGCTCTTTTGGCTTTTTGAGACAGCGTCTTGCTATGCAGTTCAAGCTGGCCTTGAGCTCACTTTGTAGCCCTGGCTGGTCTTGAACTTGCAATGATACTCCTGCCTCAGCCTCCTGAGTGCTGGGATTATAGGCATGAGCCACCATGACTGGGTGACTTGACTGATTTGAAGAGAACTGGTCAAGTATTTTGGAGAATTGCTTCAACTGAGATTTGTGTTTTTCTAATGATTATACTGGGAAGAAAACACAGAAGTGTCATTTTGGTCAGTTAAGGTTACACACTATCAGCATGATTTATCACTGTTTTGTCACTAGTCCAGGCCTGGTTTAAACTCAGCCCAGGCTGGTCTTGAACTGGCGGAGATCCTCCTGCCACTGCCTCCTCTCCCAATGCTGGAGTGACAGCCTTGTGCCACAACATCTGGTTGATTTATCATTGTTGATATTAACCTCAGTTGGCTGGCTGGCAATGTTTGTCATTCCCCCACTCCCATAAACAAGCTTCCCATCCTCCTCCCATATTGTTTTTGAAAGGAAGTCACTGTACACACCACACTTAAAGAATGGGGAGTGCTGGTCAACTGTGGAACATGCCTGTAAACCCCAAATACTTAGGAGGTTGAAACAGGAGGAAAGGAAGTTTGAGGCCAGCCTAAGAAATTTAGAGAGCCCCTGTTTCAAAATCTAAAGAAAGGCAGCTCAGGGATAGAGTGCCCCTGGGTTCCTTCCCCATAACCCAGCCACTTCCAGGAACCCTGGTTCCTTTTACTGGAGAGTGATATTAAAAATCAATCTGGTATCAGGAATTTAGCTCAGTGGCATAAGCGCCTGCCTGGCAAGCACAAGGTCGTGAGTTCAATTGCCAGTACCACCCCCCAAAATCAATCTGGTTACTTAACTAGAACTGACTTTTTTTTTTGGAAGATAGGGGGTTTTTTGCGATAAGTTTTTTCAAAAACTTAGTTTAGTATAATTCAGTTTTAAATTTTATCAGATTTAAGTTTTTTAAGTACTCTCCAAGCCCGTTTCAAGCACCGGTCGGCAGAGGGCGCAAGAAGTAGAACAGTTTCTTTTTCATCACGTAGGCCCTTCGGAGAGAAAAAGTGAAGAACACAAAGTGCGGAGGCGGGACTACGCGCGGGAGAACTGTCAAACCGGGCGTGAACCGAGTGCTGTCACGTGAACGTCAGCGGTCAGCTGACCAGTCTCAAATTCTGGGAAGAAGGGCTGACCGAACCAATGGCTCCTGATCATTGGTGGGGAAGAATCAGAGGCCACACCTTAGGGACAGGTTCTTGGCTATGAAGATTAGGATTGGTTTGTGTACAGTCACGTGGACTTTGTCCTTTAAAAAAAAAAAAGAGCTACGAAGCGAATGTCCCGCACTCTTCGGGAATATGCGCATGCGTCGAGGTTTCGAGAAGCCGATTGGAGTGTGAGAGTCATAGGGCAGCGTGTGGGATAGGAGGGGGCGTGGCCTGTGGGGAGACAGACCGTACTACGAAGCAGCTGGTTGGCTGGTGGGAGTCACGTGGGCTTCGACCACAGGCGGCGCGCGCTGGTGCGACGTTTACGTAGTCCGCTGAGCTCTCTGGCCTGTGTACCACGGCAGGGCCGCGGCGGAGCACTTCAGGGCCCAGTCAGGCGGTTTGCTGAGAACTTTTGCGGCTGACATGGACAACTCTGGGAAGGAGGCGGAGGCAGTGGCTCTGCTGGCCGAGGCGGAGCGTAAAGTGAAGAACTCGCAGTCCTTCTTCTCTGGCCTATTCGGGTGAGAACCGGCCGAGGGGGCCGGGACCTGGGCTGAGAAGGCGCAGGATCCTCGGCCCGAGGCGGCGGGCTGGGCACCAGGGTGTGGGCCGAGGGAACAGGCAATTCCGCAAGGAAGTGACGGGGCGTAAGGCAGCGGAGCGCACAAAGGCCGAGGGCAGGCAGAGACGGCGCAGGGGACCTAGGCAGAGGACGCAGAGGCCTAGGCGACACCATCTTGAGGCGGGGAGGGGGACCCAGGCTGCAGACAGCCAGGGAGGGGGCCGGAGTAGAACTGGGCCTAGGGAAGACGATCTGAGGCCTCAAGCTGGGCCAGGCCGAGAGGCTAAGAAAACTGGGAGAGCTACAGATGCAAGAAGCCTTTAGAGTTCTAGGGGACGCAGTTTGAAGGGTCCCGGGTTGAAGACCGGACTTAAAGGCAGGCGCCTGCGGACCCAGTTTTGCAAGGCCGAGGCAATAGGTTGGTATGGACTCAAGGTGAAGGGGATGAGGGCGAAGGAGTCTGACATCAGGCACTGCTGCTTGGTTTGAGAATGGTGAGCCCGGTGCGGGTGCTCTGGTTAGTGCTGCTTGGGTTAAGTGACTAGTTCAGGAGACCTGAGCACACGACATGGAGTTAGGACCATGTATGCCTGGGCGGGGAGTTGGAAACGTGATTTTGGCTTAGCTAGGGAAGAGGAGCGGTAAGGCAAAGGGGTGTCAGCGTCTGCTGTGTGGCCCTCAAGTCTGAAAGGAGTGACTGGTATGTTTTAGAAAACGGCCTGAAGGGAGTTGGGAGACAGAACTAGAACTTGAGAGATGGCAGACGTGTCACATAAATTTCCCGTCAGTTCATAAAAGTTGACTGTTCTATGAAGAGTTATAGTGGCTTGGGAGCATCAAAAGCCTAGGGTTTTTTTGTTTTGTTTTTTTTTTGAGTCAGGGTCTCGATACGCAGTTCAGGCTGGCCTTGAGCTCACTTTGTAGCCCAGGCTGGCCTCGAACTCGCAACGATCCACCTGCCTCAGCCTCCCAAGTGCTAGGATTACAGGTGTGAGCCACTACGCCCAGCTCAAAAGCCTAGTTTTAAAAAGGTGTCTCTGCCATTTGCTCACGATCTTGGGTAATTTGTACAATTTCCAAGGTAAAGGAGATCATTGATAAAACCGACTTTAGAGGTTTCCTTGTGTGTGAAGTGCTTAGAATTGAGCTTGGCATGTGGTTAAAGGTCTCATATTGTCACTAACCAGAAGAGAAGAAACTTGGCACGTGCGAGGAGCTGATGGAGAGACCAAGGTGGGGTCACAGGAGGAAGAGACCAGGAAGCCTGTGTGTGATGGGAAGAGAGGAGTGACAGGGAATGGGACAGTTCTGGGCCTTAGGGACTTGGTAGGGCTGGAAGAGGTTTGAAGCTCTGGGCAGAGAGGATGGAAGGATTTGGAAAGGAGTAGGAGAGAGCACTTTGAGGGAGGGTCCTGAAAGAGTCAGGGGAGGCTGTAGGAACAGGAGACCTGAGAAGGGACTAGAGAGCTGGTGGAGAGGAAGAACTGTTGGACATGAAGTGTGGAGTCAGGAAGCAGAGAAAGTCTGATGGGGAAGGTGGTGGGACTGGGGGAGGCTGCTAGAAGGCTGGGGAAAAGGCTTGGGGCTCACAAGAGACTTGGGAGGCTGGAAATAAATGAAGAGGAGTAATTTGTGGTTGCATAATGTTTAGCACAAGAATTTGAAGAATGTCAATGAACTGTTTGGTATAGAGAAACACCTGGTCTAGTGGTTTCTGTTCATTAGATGAAGAATGTTTAAGTTTAGAGGCTGAGAGTGAGAAATGGATCTGTGTATGTTTCTTTCTTCTTTGCAAAGGTAGAAGTTCAAGTGCAGTGTTTGGGCATGAAGCCAAGAGCTCAGTTTTCAGTAGTAGTTTTCCTGGTGGCGCTTAGTACCTCTCGTCCCTTTGGCCCAGAGATTTGTGTATGGTTGAACTGTGTTTGTCAGGAGCAGCTGTTAGCCCTTGAGAGGCTTGTTACCTGGTGGGGAAGGCAAGATTAACACTGCCAAGCACTAGTAAAGCTTAATTGTAAATGCATGGAAGGCCTGGGTCTGGTCCTTGGCGCAGTGCTACTGCACTGAGGGAACACTGTATGAGTTGGATTCAGGCTCCTGGTTAGGAGTGAGCTGGGCCCCCAGGCGCCTCAGGCCATTGCTAAAGGAACAGGGGCCTGAGAGGGCATCAACCTGAGCAGCAGGGATAGGGCAAACAAATGTTGGATGTGAGGGGATATTCTCTCCCTAGTAATGGCAGAGACAGGAGGATCAAGATCCAGAGGAGCCATAGACAGCTTTGTACAGAAGAGGCCTTCATCCAGGTGTCAACTAGAAGTTCTGTAGTGTGCTTTATGGTGGGGAGCGACACTCCAGGCAGAGGGGACAGATTGAGCTAGGCCAGAGGTGAAGCAGGCCTCAGGAAAGTTTATAGGACCTCCAGGGTGGATCTTAAAGTTAGGGCAGGCTGTAGTGGCTAGGCGGGATACCTGAGGCCCCAGGAGCAAGGTCTGGGCTTGAGTGCTGCAGGGAGCACTGGGGCTTCCAGCAGGGGCTGGTCCCAGAAGATTCCTGCTTGCCTTTCAGAAAGAACAGCAGCTGGCATGGGGGAAAGTGGTGGCAGGAGGTTGCTGGAACCAGCAGATGTTGTGTGCTGGGTGCTCACTGTGCTGCTGAGTCAGGCCTGGGCTGTGTACTTCACCTGCCTTTTCTGGCTTAGTCCTCACAAAATCCCCATGCAGGCATGAAAGGGCTTAGAGAAGTCAGTTTAGCTGCCAGTGCTGCAGTCAGCAGGGGAGAGGTGTTCAGGCCTGGCCTGTCAGCTTCCAGAGGCCTCCCCCCACCTCACTGCGCCAGGATGCTCCTGCCCATCTCAAAGTATGTTTGGGAAGGATACTGCAAACTGTGTGGTTCGGGAGCTACCACCCCTAACCTCCACAAAATGAAAGAACCAGCAGGGGGGTTTCCAAGAAATGTTGCTGGGGTGTAGGCAAGGCTGGCCTAGAGTCTGTGGGGCCAGGAGCCGGAGGACATCCGGAGGTCAGTTGGCGAAGACTTCATCCTCTATGGGCAGGAACCATCCCTCTGGACCGCTCTCCGCCCTGGAGCTGGCCTCACCTGGATTAAACATTTCACTGCTTGCCTTCACCCCAGGCTGGATGAGGGAGTGCTGGGGGTAGCTCATTCCTGGTGCTTCTCCCTTTTTTTGAGAAACTCAGCGAGGGCAGCTTCCCACAGTCAGAGGCTCTTGCTCCCATCCAGTGGGCCACTTAGGCTCACCCACACCTAGGGAGGGCAGCCTCTGCCCTTCATTCCTCTAGGCTGCCTTATGCTAGGGGGGCTTCATTGCATCAGCAGCCAGCACAGGTGGGGCTCCAGTTAGGAGACGGTGTGTGTCAAGGCAGCAGATGGTTGGGGAGCGGCACAAACTTGTACTTTGCTCTGGAAACATGAATGAGAGTGATGATGGAAACGAAGGGGAGAGTCGGGCGCACTTTTGCCTCCTTCCTGCTCCAGGTCTGCTGAAGGTCCAGAGGCTTCTATGCTGTGCTCTTTGCCATTGTGCAGGTTCTGAGTGGCCAGCTCTGTTCTCTGGGTTCTCCTTCCCTAACATCTCCCCTCTGCATTCCCCCAAGAGATCCAAAGTAAACACTTCTCTCCCCATGGGTACCTGTGATCAGAGTGGGCTCTGCTTCCTTGGGTGTCCTAACCAGTATCTGGAGGGTGTGCAGGGCAAGATGAGGGCAGGCTTGGCTCTGGTGGTGCTTAGAAGTCACTAGGATTGTTGTCGGTAGGTGTCATCATCGGAATCTGGAGGTGCTAGGCATAGGGGTGACAGGGTATTCTGTATACAAACTGCGTGTTCCTAAAGATCAGTGTTGGCAGGTCAGGTCCTGTTTGCACTGCCTATAGGGCAGGGACCCTGACTTTTTGAGTGAAGGATGGCTGCTTAAATTGTAGAGGGTGCCTTTGTACAGGGCCTGCTGGGCTCACAGCTGAGCTTCTAGCTTCCAGCCCTTTCCATTTGTAGGAGCTGCATGAGCCACGATGTCCTCCCAGTGCCAAGACCCACAGCTGAAAGCTCAGGGCCACTTATCCAGTCCTAGCATTGAGTCTTTCCTGAGGGCAGGCAAGGTTTCTGGGGGCATCCAAGAGATCCTGGCTTTCCCCATAGCTGGGCCCTTGCTGCCTGGCTGTAGAGATGTTTTCAGGGTCCTCCTCTTCCAGGTAAGGCTACTGAGAAACCAGGGGCTTTCTGCACATCTTTTGAGGAAATGAAATGTTTATTCTGAAGCTGTGAAGAAGTGCAATCCTGTTGGGGAGCAGAGGGGCAACCATGTAAGAAACACAGGAGGAGCTGGCTGCGGTGGCATTATCCTCTAATCCTAGCACTCTGGGAGGCTGAGACAGGAAGACTGCAAGTTTGAACCCAACTTGGATGATTTAACAAGATCCTGTCTCAGATACAGCACATAGAGTTAGAGGGATATGGCTCAGTGTGAAGGCCCTGGGTTCAGTCCCCAGTGCTGAGAAAGGAAGGAGAGAGGGATGTTTGTAGGGTCTCCTGGTGGAGGTCAGTGCTAGAGTACATGTTTAGTATGTATGAAGCCCTGGATTCCTTCACCAAGCACTGTAAAAAAAAAAAAAAAAAAAAAGAAGGCCATGCACGGTGGCAGCAGTATTGCTGTCACTGAGCTGAGAATCTGAAGCAGTGATGGTCTCACCGAGAAGTACACTTGTTCCCCATCAGCCTCAGGATTGGTTTCAAGTACCTCTGCCCCAGCACAGATACCAGAACATTCCAGGTGGCAGTCTGTGCAGTGTGTAGTAGATACATGAATCTGTGCGCAGTCCCCTGTAGACCTTAAATCATCTCTAGGTTTCCTATAGTGACTAATGTAAACTCAAGAGAAATACCTACTGTGCTGCATTTTTGGAGAATAAGAGCAAGGAAAAATGCCTGTACGTGTTCAATATAGATGTTTATTAGAATAGTTTTGAACACAGTTGGTTAAATCTGGATACTGAACCTGAGGATGTGGGGGCTGACTATGCTATCAGTGTCGTAAGCCAGGGAGAGGAGTGGTGAGACACCTAGGACTCTGGAACTGGAGGCAAAGACGTCATGATTTGTGTCTAGATGCCCCCCAAAGCTTCCATGCAGCATAAATGGGGCTTTTCAGAGGTGTTGAATCTAGTGTATGTGAGGCTGGGGACAAAGATGTGTGATTACTAAATTAGTCCACTGATCAGCTTGGTATATAACTTTGGGAGTGGGTAGCAGGAAGATCCACCCTGTAGCATGTATAGACTATAATGGACAGAAGCCAGGTGTGGTGGCATGCCCCTGTAATCCCAGCAGTTAGGAGGCTGAGGCAGGATTGCACATTCAACACCAGCCTGGACTACAAAGTGAGTTCAAGGCCAGCCTGAACAAAAGCCTGTCTCAAAAAAGACTAACAAGAAAAAAGATTATAATGGACAAAAAAGAGAGCTGCTCTGGCCACTCGTTGCTGGCTGCTTGTTATTTGCTGCCTCCTTGCTACTTTGCTGCTTTGCTTTCTTCTGTGCATCATAAGCTGTTTCTCCTCTACAGTGCCTTTCTGCCCTGCCACCCTGCCTTGGAACCAGCTTACTATGGTCTGAAACTGCTACAAACTGTGAGCTAAATAAACCTGTCCTTCTTTAACTTTGGGTATCAGGTATTTGTCTCAGCAATGAGAAAAGTAATGTAAGAAAAGGGACAACACTTAGGTAGTGTGGAGGTGGGAGAGGTAAATCACATGCTGATCCAAAAGTAGGCATTCTGGGACCTGTGCTCTGTGGCGTCTGGTGAGAGTTACACTCCTTCACAAAAGCACCTGTGGCCAGTAGAAAGATGAGGCTTACTCCTTGTGTCAGAGGAAGAAACCGAGGCTGGTGAGCAAGGAGAGTCACTTAGGCCTGTGTGGCTGCTATCTGGGCAGCTGATGCTCTCTGAGCTCCTCCTCCAGTCATCCAGAAGCAACCACCTGAACACCAGCTTCAGGCCATGCTCCATGCCAAGGATTGAGCCCTGGTCGTCACTACTTCACAGTAAAGACACCAGGCCTGAAAGTCCCCAGCCTGAGGATACACCCAGCCAGGTGCCTGAATCAGACTCTTCAGGTCTCTACTGCTTACCCTGTGTAGTACAGGCTCTCATGAGAGGGCCTGAGATGCTTCCAGAGCTAGGGGGTTTTGCATGGGATGCTTTGTTTTCTCGTCCGTGTCACTAGGGCCCAGGCAAATGCCTACCCGTGAGAGGTTAGTGCTTGCTGGTGCCACAGGTGCAGGGGCTGTGGGGACCCTGAGCTCTGACCAAGCCATTGCCATCAGCAGAGTGGTAAGACTGACAGCTCATGTCATGCATGCTTTTACTGTCTCACATCCCTTCTGCCTTTGGACAGTACTGCAGGCTCAGGAAGGGGTGGCTGAAGTCATCCTCTACCTAGAGGGGGCCAGTTCGGCTCAGCAGAGAGCAGAAAGTACTTGATGAGGGAGACAATGGGGTAGGATGCGCTGTTTGATTTGTGGGAGGAGTGGGGACAGTCAAGGACATGGTCCACCTGCCTCATTTTCCAGAGGACTCTTGGATGCTGAGTGAGGGAGAAGCCAAGGTAGCACAGGATTTCCAGGTTCCAAGGTCCCTTTCCCAGCCCTGCCATTTGCTGCACTGTCAGCTTGGGCAGGGTCTCAGAGCCCCAGTGCCTTCTGGGAGACACAGGTAGTGAGACCCCAGGATCCTGGACCTGATGCTTTAGGTGGGCACCTTGGGCAGTTAGCACCCAGGTTCCCCATGAAGAGGCACAGTCTGAGCACAGCCCTGCAAGGTCTGTAAGGGGAGAGGCAGGCCCTGGGTCCCTCTTCCTCACTGAAGGTAGACTAGTGATCAAGCCACCAGGCCAATGGCTGTGACTGCTGCTGAGGGAGGGACAGGAGGGGAAGATTGTCAGATCCAGAATGCAGGAGTCACTCCCTCTGTTCCTCTGGTTCTTAGGGACCTACAAGTGGGGATGGCGGGTGGCACATTTCTGGGAGCTGAGAAGTGCCCAGAAGCTGGAGGGAGGGAGGTTTCTATTGCCCACTGAACCCCCTGGCCCTGTCCTGCTGCGCCTGTGCTTTCCTGGCAGTGCTCACCTTCCATATGGCAGTTGCTGGAGGTTGGCGGCTGTGCCTGGGAGCCCTGAGACTGCTTCCTCCGTGTTGGGGTGGGGGGCGTGCAGAGTGGTAATTATAGACAGCCCTCACTGGCCAACCCAAACCAGTTCCCTGTTCCCAGTGTGGTTCAGAGCCGTGGGCTGGGAAGAGTGCAGCAGAGGCAGCTTGGAGGAGGTCAGTGGGGGCGAGAATGTCAGCTGTCACTTGTACTGCCACCCAGGCCCTTCAGCTGGAGGCCCAGTGAGCTTTTCTGGATCTTGTGCAGGAGGTAGAGGGAGAAGGCCTGGGCTATTTCCTCAGGGGCTTGCAGACTTAGGAGGCTACCCTTCGATGGGCAGTGTGAGCCCAGCTGAGCCAGGTTAGGAAGCCCAGGGTCTCTGGAAGCCAAGAGACAGCTTGTCGCGGGGGGGGCGGGCTGGGACGTCTTCCTTCCAGTCTCTTTCCTATTAAGTTAAAATGGGTCCTAAATCCTTATTTGGGCTCCAGAGTGCTCTGCTCCCTGCGGGCTCCTCCAGCCTCATTTCTTGCTGTTCCCTGCCTTATAGCCATCCTGGCCCACTTGTCTTCCTTGAATTTGCCTTGTGTGTTCCTGTCTTAGGGCCTTTGTGCCTGCTGTGACTACTGCTTGGCACGTTCTTCCCTCTCTCCATGGGTGGCTCTTTAGTCACTAAGGACTAAGGGTCAAGGGTTGCCCCTCCCCCAGCCCCTGGCAGGCAGACCCTCTGACTGGCTTGTTGATCCCTGTTTACTGAGGGGTGGACCCTTCCTCTTTGCTTACCGCCTTATCGCCAGTATCTGCTGCATAATAAATGCTCAGATATGCATTCCCCAGGATCTGCCAGTTAAACCTCTGCAAGTGTCTTTCCACCTGTAAGGACTTCCCTTTCTCTAGCAGAAGATGATCCAGAGGTATGCTTTTGTCAGCTTGCTGCAGCAGCAACCAGACCCTGAGCAGGCTGGGGCACAAGCAGATGTTCTTGCCCTGGCTTTTCCACTCTGTGGTCAGAACAGTTGATGCAGCTTAGGCTGGGATCAGGGCACTTCAGCCCAGGCAGCTGACAAGCTTTGTGTCCTCTTTCCCTTTGAGCCCAACAAACCTGGCCAGGCTGACGCTGCTCATTGCCACTTACTCACTTTGTGCCTCTGAGTTTCTGCTCTGCTGGGAGCCTGAGCTCTTTCAGAGGCCACCTGGGCTGTACAGCACACAGAGGGGAAGGGTGGGCTGGTAGCATTGGGTGGGCAGAACCATGATGAAAATCTGCTCATGTCCCTTTAAGAGAACATTCCGGAAGCTGTGTGTAGCTCAGTGGTAGAGTGCCAGCCCAGCATGTGCAGTTCCTGCCCCAGTGTCGAAGCCAAAGAGAACATTCTGGAGGGAGAAGGGCCTCCTGAAGTTTTGAATTCTGCCAGAAACTTAGAAATGTTCCTCACCTCTCCACAGCCAGGAAGAGGCCTTGAAGACCTGTGTTGGCCACCTGGGGGGAGCTTGTGGGTGAGCAAGGAGGAGCACAGTGCCACTTCCTGGGGATAGCAGGGGGTAGACTCATGTGAGAAGAAGCTTACCTAGCTGATGCAATTTGGACTCTGGAGCTGGGGTTCTAGCCCGTGCTGCCCCCCCCCCACCTCAGTGTTTGTTGGCTGATTGGTGGGCAGCCCGGGGTTTTCCTCCCCAGATTTGTTCAGTCATCTGAATCGCCTGGGTCCCCAAAACCCCAGCTACTTGGGAGGTGGAAGGAAGCTGGAGGGTTGTTAATTTGAAGCTGCCCTGGCAGTGTACTAAGATCCTGTCTGACACTAAAGTTTAAAAGGGGGTCTGGAGTGCTCCCTGATATGGGGGGATCCCAGTTCCAGACCTACTAAGGACCATCTCCAGGAGTGGACTGTACCCACAGCACAGTGTGGAACCCACATCTGTGGTCGGTGTGGGCTGGGGCCAGGACTAGTATAGGCCAGCAGATGTGAGTGTAGGATGGGGCAGCAAAGATGATGTGTGCAGCAAAGTGGGAAAGTGCCCAAGTACCCCTCCCCCACCCCCCCTTTTTTTTCTTTTTTTCTTTTTCTGGTATCAGGAGTTGAACTTTCAACCTCACACTTGCCAGGCAGGCACTGTGCTGCTGAGCTATATCTCTGCCGCCACCCCCCCCAACCACCACCACCTGTACCAGGGATCAAACTCACGACCTCAGCTTGCAAGGCATGCACTTACGCTGCTGAGCTAAATCCCTCGCGCCTTTTTCTCTTTTTAAAGAAATAACACAGCTGTTATGTCTTAGTGGGAAGAACTTGGTGGGGCTTCTGAGTGTGAATTTTATTCTCCTGGTGATGTGGGTGGTAGGACTTGGAATGGTTACAAAGACCACAGACTTCACAGCCTAGGCCTGGTTGGGTTTGGGGTGGAGTGGATGGACTTTGGGCTGAGCTGCTAGTGGAAACCCTCCAACTCACCAAGAGGTCTGTACGTGTAGCTTGCAGGTTGAGGAACTAGGGTAAAGCTGCACAAAGAGAATTCCTTTTATTTTTTTTTAAAAAAAAAAAAACACATTTTCCCTGGCTGGAGGTGTTGCTCTGTGGTAGAGCACTTTCTTGGCATGCACAGGCCCTGGTTCCATCCACAGTACCACAGAAATTTTAATCATAGTTTTAAATAATGCTGTGCCAAATATCCTTGTGACTTTTCTGATTCATTTCATAGGATAAATTGCTAAGAATGTAATTCATCGTGGAACTACAGGGTCAAATACAAAGACCGATACTAAAATATACTTTTTCCTTGAGTAGATAGTGTGCAGATGGTAAAAACCATTAGGCAGCACCATGCAGGCGAGCAGTGAAGAAATCTGCCTCCCACACCTGGCCCAGTGCTGTAAACTTCACCTTAGGGAAAAACACTGTCATTAGCTTCTAGCTTCTTGTGTTTGTCTAGAAATATCCTGTGTTTATGTAAACATGTATGGTTCTATTCTTTTCACCCTCTATTTTCCTTTTTTTGGCACACAAGTGAGAGCATTTTGTATTTACGTCTTACACTAGTGTGTCTGGACATGGTTGCACTGTGTGTGCTGTTCTGCCAGTTCAGAATGGGTAAAGGGTAGCAAGGACTTAGGAACACTGGCCATGTGCAAGGCACTAAGGGAGTGGCAAAGTGTCAGCAGCTGGGCACATCCCTCAGAATGTTCTGCAGGCTCTGACAAGAGGTCCTGACAGAGTGCCTGGCACCTTCTGCTCACCCTGCCACCCAGGAAGAGGCTGTCGGGGCTGAATGTGGAGGTCAGGAAGCCCTCACTGAGCCAGTGGCCACCCCAGTGCACCTTTGGGAAGGCACCACAACCATGTATCCCATGCAGATTGTGCATTGGTACACAGGGACTAGGGTGGCCTGGGAGGCTGGGGGAGGTGGCTTCATAGTGGTGTGCGGGAGGGGAGGGTGTAGGGGTAGGAGCACATCTCCACTGTCACTGGACAGAATGTGTGCTCTCTTTCTGGTAACAGACTAAATAGTGTCCTCTTCCATTTTCCTTTTTATTTTTCCTCAGAGGCTCATCCAAAATAGAAGAAGCATGTGAAATGTACGGCAGAGCAGCAAATATGTTCAAAATGGCCAAAAACTGGAGTGGTATGTGCTGTCTGCTGCTGCGCTTTCTCCCCTGCCCCTCAGCTTCCCATCTCAGGCCTGGCCTAGGCCAGCCCTGCAGGCCCTACCGCCCGCTTGCAGTAGGGTGTTGGGCCGTGTGGTCCAAGTGGAAGGGCAGAGATCAAGTAAGGATAAAAAGGATAGAGGTGATACTGCTGAGTCCTGATAGACCCATGTGGGTGAGCTCTGAGAGATTTCTCCCTATATGGAGAATTTTGGGTTTCCTGGAAACAATTCCTTCTGGCTTCCATTGGAGTCCAAATCCTGGGCTAGGGGAACATGCAAGAGGTTCCAATAACAACATTAATGACACCCATCATTTCTGGGGCACTCTCCTAAGTGTCCATAATTTAATTGGCTCATCCCAGCTACCCTGGGTGTGCCCTTGAACTCACAGTGATCCTCTTGCCTTAAAAACAACACAGAAAAAAACAGACTCAGATGCTGAGGCTTGGCTCAGCACCTTGCACAGGCTACTGTGACAAGTAGGCAGCACAGCTAGGATGGGGAAACAGTATCTGCTCTGAGTGCCCAGGCACTTCACCTGACAAGGCAGCAGGCTCCCGGAGGGCTGCAGAGGAGGGTTTGCTTAGAGCCCACCATCTGAGGAGAGCAGTAGGGTTCCAGCACACTGAGCCCAGGGAGTGGTGGCTTCCAGTGTCAGCAAGAATGGGTCAAGAAAATGGAGCAGGAGACAGTTTGGGAACCTGAGGAAGCTTTTTGAACACAGGAGATGGGGCCTTGGAGGTGGGAACAGAGGTGCAGGGTAGCCTGGGCCAGCACCATGACTCAAGAGCACTGTTAGCTGGTCTCCTGGAAATTAGAAGAACATTCTCTGACATTCAACAAAGTGTACTGCACATACGGCCAACTGCTGTGTGTTTTTATGCTCCCAGGTTGACAGAGGGCCTTGAGAGAAGGCAGCCTATTTTTCAACTGCATACCTGTTGCTTTTCCCCTAAAATGTGTTATTATTCACGCTTCCTGGGTCACTTACTCCCTGTTAGCATCCCTGCTTTTTGAAATTTAGGGCTCAGATTTGGACCTCTCAGTGAGATCACAGTGAAGCCCCAGAGAGGGAAGGCCCTGATCCTTCTCAAAGCTGGTTTAGGGGACGTCTTGATGAATGGCTGGGGACCTACAGAAAGTAACTGTGTGCAAATGTGCCCTGAGCCATAGAAAGTAACTGTGGCTCAGGGCAGGCAGGCACCCTTCTGCATGTCCAGGAGCTTTTTTTTTGAGACAGGGTTTCACTGTGCAGTTCAGGCTGGCCTTGAACTCACTTTGTAGCTCAGGCTGGCCTCCAGCTTGCAGCAAATCTCTTGCCTCAGCCTCCCAAATACTGGATTATAGGCGTGTGCCACTACGCCAGGCTTGTCTAGGAGCTTTTGTGGTCCACAAGCTGTTTCTCCTTTTGGATTGGGGCCCTAGCCGTGGGCCAGAAGCACAGGACTAGAGGATTTGCAGAAAGAATGTTGGGGAGCTGGGGGAAAGAAATAGGACTGGGAAAGGGGACCAGGTGGACAGGTGTTAGGTAATTTAATCCCATATGCCCCTCTTCCTGGGACACCCCTCTGATCCTTTCCCCTGTTACCCCAGCTTCCACTTTGCCTTCAGTGGAGAGGACTGCCAAGCCGGTGGGTGCTGGAGCCTCTGCTCCTCGGTCTCACGTCCTTTGAAGCTCCTGGCTCTGTCCCCTTGTTCCAGGACCTTTACCAGTGGTGGCCCTGGAGATGTTGTAAAGCCAGCACAAAGGATACAGGCCACCCTGGGGCTCCCCTGGGATTGTTCACCTGAGCTGACTTCTCTCTGGGCCTCTTTCCACATTCTTGAGAACCCAAGCCACGTCCTGGACAGGGCCTGTATGTAGCCCCTGAAGCTGGGCTGCTCTTGTCTCTTCCAGCTGCTGGGAGTGCTTTCTGCCAGGCTGCCCAACTGCACCTGCAGCTCCAGAGCAAGCACGATGCAGCCACTTGCTTCGTAGACGCTGGTAACGCCTTCAAGAAAGCTGATCCCCAAGGTGAGGACCCCTGGGGCCACACACTGACTGCCAGGGCAGCTGAGCATTCTCAGAGTTCTCAGACGACTCTGGGTTTTTCCAGTGGCTACCATGTGACAGGCACAGAGAGCCTGAACCTCAGAGCTGGCTCTCCTCCTGTGACTGGCACTCTTTCCTGCTCCAGTCCCGCCTTCCTCCCCAGAGATGCGCAGCCTGTCCCTCCCCTCCCCTGCCCTCCCTCCCCTCCGAGAGCATTTGGGAGTGGGAGTTACATTTCAGACCCTCCGCCTGCCAGGGAGCAAGGCAAAGCTGTTCCGTTGTCAGAATTAACATGCAGAAGAGAGCGGGGGCGTTCAAAAACCAGCCAGGTAGGAGTCACTGCTGAAAAAGGAGCGGAAATTATCCTAACCTGGCTTCCCCACACCCAGGGAGAAATCAGTGAGAACAGAGGCTCAGATCGAGTTGCCAGAGAACAGGTTCCTTAAAACAAAGAATACTCGGGGCAGAAGCTCCATTAGAAGATATCTTTCTGCCAGGCTCCTCCTGAGGCAGAAGCCCCAGTCTGTGGCCACCAGACATGGGGATTTTACCCGGTGGGAATTTCAATTGGTAGATGGATTTTTGTGTGGTGCTGGGGATGGAATCTAGGGCCTGTGCATGCTGAACGTGTGTTCTACCATAGAGCTACATCCTTAAGCTTGGGAATTTTGTTATTTAAAATCTTAGAGCCGGGTATAGGTTCTAACCTTTAATTTTAGCAGACACATTTTTTTTACATGACAATCTCCTGTCAGGAGAGAGGAGAGCAGATAAGTATTCTTTTTAAAGGTGGTATTGGAATAAAAGCCCGTCCTTGCTGGAAAAGGCTGTTTTGCGGCAGAGCACAGGGTCTTTGCAGCCCCCAGAGCACTGCCTCATGTAGTTAGGGTCTCTGCTGTGTCCTGTCTGCGGGTCACCCCCCCCCCCAGCTGGTAGCCGGTAGATATGGGCCTGAGTGGTCATATGCTGGGGCTTGGGCCAGACAGGCTCCAAGGGGAGCATCCCTATGACAGATGGGTCACAACAGACCTTGTGGATGACTTGATGACCCAGGGCAACCCTGGGTTTGTTTTCAGCAGGCGTCACCCTAAGAGTCTCACTTCCCATGCAGAGCTTTCCTCCAGCCTTCCCTTCTGCTCCCTGGGGAACTGGTGGGCCTGGTGATGCTGCCTGCCGTCTGTCCTGCTCAGCTGCTGCCCCATCCGGAGTGACTGGAAAGACTGGTTTCTGGGATGGCAGCTGCTGTGCTTCCCGCTGTGTGCACCCATGTGCTCTTTCTGCAGACAGACCTGGTGTGATGTAATCTCACTGAACCCTGCCCTTGACCCAGGAGTGCAGGATGGGCCTGGCTCGGTCGTGGCTCTGAGTGGCCTTAGAAGCACAAACCGTGGCAGTGTGACCGAGGAGGCTCAGAGAAATGGGAGGGTGTTGAGGTTGCCAGCTTGGTCACTGAGGACTTGGCTGGGGGTCTCTCCCAGGTACCCTGTCTGTCACAGGGTATGACCCATCCTGCTATGAGCACATTTGCATGGAGGTGACAGATGCTTTGCAGAGAAGGGCCCTGCAGTTGTGCAATGTCTGTGAGAATTTCATGGCTATGGGTGGATCCCTTCTTTCCTTGTCACTGTCCTGTCCTGTGTTAAAGCAGGCCTACCAGGAGCCCATGTGCAGATGTGCCTAGCACAGCACCAGGCCCCAATGTGCTGAGGGTCCAGTGGGTATAAGCCCTCGTTCCCTCAGTCTAGTGGAACTAGGGGCCCACATGGTGTTCTGCCTGCCCAGTTTCCCCTAGCTGGGATCTTACCTGCTGGTCTCCTTCCCTACCTGGACAGTCTTGTCCAGGCACATGTCCTCTGGATCTCTCTAGAAGTCTGTGAATTGTGTCTCCACCCTGCCAGTGCAGTTGCCCTCTGCAGAGAGGGCTGCTGGCCCGTGGTGGCTGCTGGTGCCTATCCTGCTAGCATTTCCTCAGTGTCCTCACCATTGTTGGCTGCCCCTTCCATGGCAACCTGGTGGCTGGGGCCTGTCACATGGATATGAGTGTGTGCTTGGGCAGGGAGTGGTCCAGCTCCTACTTGTCTTGTCCTGCATGTGCCGAGTGCCTACTATATACCAGACATGTGCCTTTTTTAACACACCCCACTTCCTGGCTTGGCTCTGTGACTGGTCTGTAATTCATTGAGGAATAGGAATGGGCCAAGTCCTGGGTGTGACGGGAATGCTGCAGCTGGGCACAGAGGCAGCTGGGTGCACCCTGGGGCTGTGGGAGAATGACAGCCTGGGCCCCTGCACCTCCCCAGGCTCAGGCTGGAGAGCTCTCCTCAGGCAGACTGAGGAGGGTGGAGAGGACCACCACTGCTGCCCAAGACCTGGTGACCTGAGATAAGCCCAGTGGCAGTGAGTGTCAGAAGCTCATCCAAGAGCTGGCCAGGGTGTCAACTGGCAGCCTGCCACTTTCCAGGACAGCTGTTCCCAGAGCGAGGAGCTGGCACAAAGGAGCCTTAGCCCTGTAAATCCATGTTCCTCCCCTGCTGCCTCTGCAGGGGCTGTGCCTCACCGACAGCAGCCTTGCTGGCAGGCTGAGGGCAGCTGCTTTTCTTCCTGGGGTACAGCCTTTGCATCTTAGCCCACAGAGGGCCAGGGCAGGGAGGCCCATGAGTGGCTGGGTCTTGGTGGGGGTTGTTTCTGCCTCCTCCTCCCCCTGAGTCAGCCCAGCTGGGTGCTGGGCATCCTTTACTTCCTGCTTATAGAGCATGCACGCATATGAGGGAATAACAGTTCTGGACTCCTGTTTTGTTGACCTGTTCTCTCCCATTGCATCACCTCTGCCCGCTTTATCGCATGGTATTGTTTGTTTCTCTTTTTTTGGAGATACAGTTTTGCTATATAGTTCAGATTGGCATTGAACTCACTTTGTAGCCCAAACTCAAGGCAATCCTCCTGTCTCTGCCTCCCGAATGCTGGGATTACGGGCATGTACTACCATGCCCAGCACTCTTTATTTTGTTACTACTGCCTCAGGCTCCACCTAACAGTCTAGAACCATACTGTGTCGTGCACATTTTTGGTGTCTTCTTTGGGCCCCCACAGGCTTTTCAGAATTGGATGAAACCAACAGACTCCCAGAGCAGCAATCAGACACCTCTGTGTGCATGCTCATTTAGGGACATTTGGGGATTTCTGGAGGCCCAGCAATGGGCCTGAGTCAGAGCCTCTCAGTTCAGGTGCCTCCCTGAGAGTGAGGTTGCTGTTGGTGCCCACTGCAAGCAGGCGCCAGGTGTCTCCTTCCTGGTGCCAGTGCTGTCCTGCAGAGCTGTCCTGCAGGGGAAAACCTTGCAGCCTGCTCAGGTCCTCTGCCCCCTGCCCTCCTCACCCTCCTTCCCCAACAGCCTTCTCCTGAGATGCATTAAAATGGTGTTTTTAAAAAATTCACCCTGAGAGCTTATTTCTATCTGTTAGAAGTTGCCACCCACTCATGCTTTTCCCTCCTCCAAATAACTCATCAAAAAAGCCTTTCCCAAATTTAAAATCTTGCAAGAGATAGTACAACGCAGGTAGTCCAGCTTCTCCCAGCGCCATCTTGGGATGTTTTTTGGTGAACCTTGCAATTTGAAGAGCTGGGGGGAGGCAGGAGCAAGGTTGAGGGTGCTGAGAGCAGAGGACTGTGCCAGCCATCTGCGGAGGGGAGGCAGGGCAGGGTAGAGCACTCACCACCTTCCACAGTGAAGGCCCAGGGCACTGGTATGGGACAGTCTGCTCAAGAGATCTACAGTGATGGTGGCTGGGCACCCCCAGGGCAACCTCACCTTGGCCCTCGACCACAGCACCTCTGTCCTCTGAGATCGGGGCCTTGCCGAGTGGCCCAGAATGCCTGTAGGAACCTGGCTCTCAGTGCCAGCTGTGCCCTGTCCCTGTAGCTGCTGTGAAGCTGGGGGGCACAGTGGCAACCCCAGAGAGAAAGTCTTCCCAGTGGGTCCCACTGTGCAGAGAAAATCAGTCTGACCAGGTGTCTTAGGCTCAAGGCTCTTCACTTTCTCCACCTTCTCCTAGCCTCCAGAGCGAGGGCATAGCCTGGCAGCCCTGGGCACCTGCCACTCTGCCAGCTTGTATCTGCTGCCCCTCCTTCACTCTCGTTTCTCCCCCCAATGCTGCTTCTTTTGTCTTCCTAGAGGCCATCAACTGTTTGATGAGAGCCATCGAGATCTACACAGATATGGTAAGGGGCCCTGTTAGTGTCCCTGCCTTAGCACCCCAAGTTCTTGTTCTGCAGCAGAGCAGGCGGGACAGTAGGAGCCTGGGAGAATTTGGCCACTTAAACTGGGCCAATGGTACCTCCTTCCTGTCCTTCTTTTCTCTCTTTCTCCCCCCTTCCCCCCTCTTTCTCTCCTCCTCTCTCCCCCCTCTACTCCTTTCTCCCCCTCTCCCCCTTTTCTCTCCCCCTCTCCCTCTCTCTCTTTCTCCCTCTTCCTCTTTCTCTTTCCCTCTCTCTCTCTCCCTCTCTCCCTTGTCTGCCTTGCCCATCAGAGTGGCAATTTCCAGCAGTGCAGAGGGCCAGGCTGGGTGGGAAGCTCCTGCTGTGGGCCACCTGTGTCAGCCCTGTCCCTACAGGAGCACAGACCCCTGCCCTTTTGCTGTGTTCATAGCAAGCAGTGCTGCTATAATTGCCCTAACGGGTAGCAGGGTCACTAAGCCAAACACTGCAGGTGATTGACTGTGCCTGCTCTGAGGTACTCAGCATTCATGAGCCCCATATGACAGCTAAGTGAGGGAATTCAAGGGCATGGCTCACCTAGGGACACAGGCCTCCAAGCGGGAATTGCTAAGACCCAGAACTAGGTCTGGCTGGACACAGGGCCTTGCCCTTTTCACTGCCATTGGCGAGGGTGAGCAGCAGGGATAGAGGCAAGCAGAGAGTGCCGGGTGCATTAGATCTTGAGGACCCCTTGGGGCACACTGGGCATGGGCAGGGAGGCTTCAGGATGGGGCACTAACCTGTGGAAAGTGGGCTCCATGGCCACACCCAGAGTGAGGACTTGAAATCCTTGGTCCTGGTTTCACAGAGCATTTTACTCAGTGACTTTGGGCCAGTTGTCCCCACCCCCTGCCCCTAGGTGGGGCTTCACCCAACTCCTCTGCACACATCAGCACCCCTGCTTTGTAGACAGGGTGGAAACAGGCCGAGACACTGGAAGATGGCCATGCAGCACCCGCTCTAGTGGCAGTCACCACGCCCGCTCTACAGACCTCACTCATGCTGAGGAGGGAGCTATGAGCAGAGAGCATCACTGCAGCCCCTCTTTTTGTCCCCTAGGGCCGATTCACGATCGCAGCCAAGCACCACATCTCCATCGCCGAGATCTACGAGACAGAGCTGGTGGACATCGAGAAGGTGACTGGGTGATGGCTGGGACTGGGGCTTCCTCCCTGGCTGCACACCCAGGCTATCCCTTGGTCCTGGCAGAGCCTGGGCCCAGCATATCCCAGGACTGGTGGCTGAGGGTGGAGGAAGCCACACAGCATCCAGTCCACACCCACTCATGTCTCCGTAGGCCATCGCCCACTACGAGCAGTCTGCAGACTACTACAAAGGCGAGGAGTCCAACAGGTAGCCCTGGCCCTGCGCCTAGCCCTGCCTGACGCAGGACCTGCCGCCACCTCCCTCATGCCCCTCTCCTTCCCACAGCTCAGCCAACAAGTGTCTGCTGAAGGTGGCTGGCTATGCCGCGCAGCTGGAGCAGTACCAGAAGGCCATCGACATCTATGAGCAGGTGGGCGTGGGGCCCTGGCCCTCCCCATCCGCATGCCTCTTGCCACATCCTCGCTCTCTTAACGTGTCCCCCACCTTGAGCTCGCCTGGTTTTCTCCATTCAACCTGTGTGGTGGTACCATCCTCTCCCAGGGGTGTTCTAAGGCCCCAGAGCAAAGCAGCCTTTCAGACTCCATGGGGAGGTGAGGCCAGGGGTGGTAGAGCAGAGTCGCCTGTCCTCAGTGGGAGGCAGGGAGTGTCACATGAGCCCTCCTTTGCCGGGTGGGGAGGGTAGGGCTATGGCCACAAGGAAGGCAGCAGCTGGCCCCAAGGAAGGAGGGTGGGTGCCGCCTCTCATGTTCTCTCACCTGCCACCCCTCTGCCCACTGCATGCCAGCCTCCCATGAGGCCTGATAGCCAGGTGCCACCTCCCCGCCTTCTCAGGCACCTCAAGAGGCCCATGGACACCTGGCTTCTCTCCCACATGCACCCTGGCCTTGGTCACTCATGCTCCGGGCCTTCTCTGTGGGCTGGTTCCTAGCTCACTGCCCCAGCATACCTGTCCTATGAGCTCATAGTGCCACGTCTACATGGCCACAGGTGGGGACCACTGCCATGGACAGCCCCCTGCTCAAATACAGCGCCAAGGACTACTTTTTTAAGGCAGCGCTCTGCCACTTCTGCATCGACTCGCTCAACGCCAAGGTGAGCCCAGCCCAGCGCTCCCCTGCAGCTGCCAGGTCGCTTCCTGCAGCCAGAAGGGTCTGCTCCTTCCTCCATGTGGCCCAGCCTGTCAGCCTCTGGACCAGAGGCCCTAGCTGTCCCTGTGGGATTCCACCCTGGTGTTCCCTGTCAGGCCCTGAAGGCTTTTAAGTTCCCACCTTCCAGCTGGGTCAGTTCTAGACACTTCCCTTTTGTAGTTTTTAATCCTTTATCCCATGAGGGCAGCACCAGTGTCAGCTCATCTTGCTGATGGAGACCCAGATTAAGTTCCTCACTGAGGCCACGTGGCCAATGAACTGCAGCCCAACATCCCAGACCCTGTGACCCAGGGCATGACTGTGACCCTGACGGAGGCTGCAGGCCCCTCCCCAGTCTGAGGACTTGGGAGAGATGCAGTCGGAAAGCACTGAAGAGCCGTCATGGAGTCCTCTCGCCTCACAGGAGTTCGCTACCTAGACCCAGGGGGTGCTGCAGGGCCCAGGGCTCCCTCATGCCTGCCACCAGAAGGTGGCCGTGAGCTTGGGGTTATTAAAGTTGGGGCAGTTTCGGGGTGCTGCAGATGGAACCCGGGCCTGGTCTATGCTCAGCAGTGCTCTCCTGAGCTGCCTCAGGCCCCAAGCTTGGGTTTTGTGTCCAGTCACCCCTGCCCTCTCTGGAGCTGTTTCCCCACTTTCAAAATGGGCTCACCAGCCCCCAGGTCCTTGCCAAGGGTTGAATGTGTGCAGTGCCCAGCCTGTGGCCTGGCACAGATGGACAGGGAGATGCTGGGCAATTGGCTGGGAAACCCTCTCCCTCTCCGCAGCCATCTCTGCAGCCAGCCTGGTGCTGAGCTCGGCTCCACGGAGGTGCCACAGGCACAATGCCAGGTGACAGCAGAGGGCAGCTGGGGAGGAGGACAGAATGCTGACTCAGGGCTGCAGCCCTCCCCGGGTCCCTGCCAGCCAGCTCGATGTCTCCAGTGGCCCCTTCACAAGCTTATCCTCTCCTTCCCTCCCTACTGCCCAGCTTGCTGTCCAGAAGTATGAGGAGCTGTTCCCGGCTTTCTCTGACTCCCGGGAGTGCAAGCTGATGAAAGTGAGTGGGGACTCAGAGACAGGTGGGGCACACCTGCCCCTGTTGGTCAGCCAGTGGTGGAGGGGTGCTAAGCACCAGGGTTTGTCCAGAGGCTCCTCAGGGCTTGTGTCTTCCTTTCTCTGCCGCTTTCATCTCCCTGTTCTGAATGAGAACAGCGGGTCCAGTGGTGGCACTGGGGACGGGGCTGGGAGGCTAGAGTTGGCATCTGCACAGATCACATGGGATACTGACACGCCACTCTCTGCTGTCCGTGTGGGAGCCCCCATTCCTGCTTGGCGCTCACCTGGGCCAGGCCTCTGACCCCTGGCCCTCACTCTCCATGCTCTTCGCTCACAGAAGTTGTTGGATGCCCATGAGGAACAGAACGTGGACAGCTACACAGAATCGGTGAGTGGCTGTGCGAGCGGCTGAGTCCCTGAGGCGGGCTGCCCTCCAGTTTTTTTCTAATTACTGGCCTGTGGGCCCTTTCTGTGATTGCCCTTCCTCAGTCACCCACCACAGAATCCCCAGAGGTAGCCCTGGGAGGTATATGGGGTATTCACCGACTTTGTAGATGGTGCACTGAGGTTTTGTGGGGAAGGGCACCCAGCGTTGTCCCCAAGGAATCCACAGCCCCTCCACTCTGCCCCTGAAAGCCATAGTGTCTTGTACCTGCTGAAGTTCCTTAGGGAAAACAATGGGCTGGCTCGGGTTGGATGCTATGGGTACCCCAGGAGAAGCATCCGGGAGTGGAGAGGAAGAAAGGAGCCAACTTCTGAGGGAACCCCACACCTCACCAGTGTGGACCTCTCCCATTTCTGGCTATGTTCTGAACATTCTGGAATTCAGCTGCCCCGAGTTCAGGTTGCAGTGTTATTCCTAAGTGTCTCCCTGGCCCCCATGCTCCTGCTTAGAGACCCAGGGAGACAGCGACCCAGAACCTCAGGCCACTGGGTTGGGCTGGTGGGGCCAAGACTCGGAGCAATGCCCTCTGCGGTGCCGGCAGGTGAAGGAATATGACTCCATCTCCCGGCTGGACCAGTGGCTCACCACCATGCTGCTGCGCATCAAGAAGACCATCCAGGGTGATGAGGAGGACCTGCGCTAGGCTGTTGCTCACTGTTCCTGCTGGCTGGTGTACACAGCAGAGGTGGACTGAGCCTGCTCAAGACCTTTCTCTTTCCCCACCTGGGGACTCCCATGGGCTACCAGGGCAGTGGCGAGGCTCAGCAGCACCTCAGGGCGCCAGAGACCTGGCCATTGGCCACTCACCTCTGCTCTCGCTACAACCCTCGCCCCTGCCTATTTAAGCCCCTAATGGTGTCCTCCGCCCCCAGTCAGCTGTAGCAGTCTGATACAGACCCCCATGTGAGCACTGCTGGGAGTCAAGGGTCAGCATCTGTGCCCAGTGCAAGAGCAGCCAAGTCTTATGGCTGGTGTCTATCCCCACTTTTGTCCCTAGCAGAATTCTAAGCACAAGTAGTCACTGAGACCTGCTCTCGCTGTCAGGGGTGGCTTTCTCCTGCACCCTGGCCTCCTCAGCCCGTCTCAGGTTAGACCATGGCCCCAACACCCAGAGGGTTTCCTCAGACCCACCCTGCACTGCTCCTCCCTTGTGCTTGAGGTTTGGTCTGGGGGTCAGAAGCTTCAGATGCCCCAAGAAGGAAAATAAAAATTGCCACTTTTACATGAGTCTCTTCCTCCTTGCCCCTGCTCCTGAGATCCTGTGGGGTGTGAGGCCTATCCTCGGAACAGGCTTGGCGGGCCTAGGGTGGACCTGCAAGGGCCTGGTACCCAAACTCCAAGACCTGGGGCCTTGGATTCCCTGGGATCCTGAGCCACTGGCAGGTGGGATGCAGGAGCCAGTGGCACTGTTTGGGGGAGGGGGCTGGAAGAGGCCAGTGACTTCTCTCCCTCATCCACACCCCCAGCAGGTAGGCTGAACACCCCAATGACAGTCATCCCATCTGTCATCTGGGAGAGGAAGCAGCTTTGGTGGGCAGAGTATGAGTCCAAGCGGGTGTGAGGTGTGTGGGAGAAGACAACAGGAGCCCTTTGCCCAGTGAAAGTGGGCAGGGAATTGGTCACCTCAGCCACACGTCATTGTTGAGTTGCCTGAGGTGCGCAGCTGGGTAACTGCATGCCTGGGCTGGGTACCCTTCCTGAAGGTGTGACCTGGCTGGAGGAGCTAGAGTGGCACAGGAGGTTGGAATATAGGGCAGCAGTCACAGAAGGGACTGGGTGGGCAGCAGGGGAGGTTCCTGAGGTGCCTCCCGCACAGGAGCCTGGGCAATGTTCCCCTGTTCACAGGATGGTGCGACCCAGAAACCCTGCCCTGCTCCTCTGTCCTGCGCCCCCCACTGTCAGTTGATAATGGCTGCTCCCAGCTCAGTGAAGCCTCCTGAGACCTGGGGTTGATCCCTTGGAACTGGCAGGCAATGAGGGTGTGCCCTCTCCCTGCAGGGGGGACAGTGTGAGATTACTCAGGCAGGCCCGGCAGACCCCCATCTTCTGCAAATGATTCACAGTTGTATACAGGGTCCCTATACCCTTCCTATCATTCCAAGGACCAGGAAGTACACACAGGACCACTGGAGGCCTGCAGGGAGATGGACCTGTGTTATGCCTGTCCCACTCATTGTGGAACCCACAAGGACTCAGCTCCTGAGTTTCCACTTTACCCTGTCAAGTGGGATGATGTGTCTCTGTAGAGCTCTTGCAAAGATGCTGTGAGAAAAATTTGTGAGCGATGTGGCATCAGGTAAAAGCCCAATAAATGAACAAAGGGGAGTAACAGTAGGTCCCTGTGGAGTAATTGCTTAGGAAGCAAGAACTGGAGCCAATGTGACTGTTACCACACAGGGCTCAGTAAAGGAGGTGGTTATTTGCTACTGGGAGAGCTGGCTAGATCTTTTCTTGGGGTAAAAACACATTTCCCACTGTAAAAGGTGATATCATGGGGCTGGAGATTTAGCTAGATCAGTGATGTAAGTACCTGCCTGGCTAAGCACTAGGTGGTAAGTTCGACCCCTGGTACCCAAAAAAAAAAAAGTGATGTTATGAAAATAATGAACTGTGGAGTTTCCGTTTTGGGGTTCCAATATCGATTGCTTTAGGCAGCTGGTAGCCTTAGGTGAGTTACTTTATCTCTGTACCTTAATTCCTTCATCTGTAAAATATGGGTAAGATACTTCTCACCTGTGAGTCGTGAATAAACTATTAGATGGAACATGCTTAGAGTAATTAAAGGGAAGATAAGGGCAATATTTTTGAGATCTCTTAATCCACCTTTCATATAGCCTACTTGGTGAGGGGCATGACCTCCCAACTCTGGTCGCACTCCTGGCGCCTCTTTCCTAGGCTCTGGACTGGGGAGGAGCACGCAGGCGCGTTGGGACAAAATTAAATGAGAGGGGTGGGCGCCATATTGTTAGAGGGCAGTGACTGCTGCTTCTTACGTCATCAATCTGCGCGTCGGGCCGGCACTTGGTAGTTCAGATCATTTGTGAAGTAGTGCCCACAGCGCGCCCTGCGGAGGGGCGTGATGGGAGAAACGGCCGTGGCCGCGGGGCCTTGTCCCCTGCGTGAAGACAGCTTTACACGCTTCTCGTCGCAGAGCAATGTGTACGGGCTGGCAGGCGGCGCCGACGGGCGCGGGGAGCTGCTGGCCGCCACTCTTAAAGGCAAAGTGCTCGGCTTCCGCTACCAAGACCTCCGGCAGAAAATCCGGCTAGTGGCCAAGGAGCTGCAGTTCAACTACATCCCCGGTGCGTGGCGCCGTGGAGCTGGGGTGGGGGGTGTCTTCATGGAATGAGGCCTAGGAGGCCGCGTTGGAACCAAATCTCCACGTTGGGAGATTGGGATTGAATGATTGAACAGAGTCAGAGCTCATAGTTGTTGGGGTCTGGACAGGAATAATAAGGGCCTGAAAGTGTTTAGGGTTTAGGATTCCTGAAGCATAGATGTCAGAGTTGAGCATGGTGGTGCACGCCTGTAATCCCAGCTGCTTGGTACGCCAAGGCAGGAGGGTCACAGTTTGAGGCCACCCTGAGCAACCCAGTAGCTTAACAAGCTCAAAATAAGACGTTAAAAAAAAAAAAAATTGGGGGAATGTAGTTCAGTGCGAAGGCCCTGGATTCAATCCCCAGTCCCACAAAAAAGGAAGGGGAAACCTAGTAACCATTTATCACAGGTCATGGTGATGGTGAGCAGAGATCAGAAGTCACCATAGGATACCAGAGGCCCCAAAACGTTTTTAATTTTCCCCTCTCAGTGGATGCAGAAATTGTCTCCATCGACACCTTTAACAAGTCACCCCCAAAGAGAGGCCTGGTAGTGGGGATCACATTCATCAAGGTACTGAGAACACCCTCTACTTACCCAGGCCCTTCTCCCTACACACAGGGGTTCCAGTAGCCTGCCCCCGACCCCTCCTGTTGCCCCTGAGGTCACTTTGCTCCCACAGGATTCTGGGGACAAGGGCAGCCCCTTCCTTAACATTTACTGTGACTACGAGCCTGGCTCTGAGTACAACCTGGACTCCATTGCCCGTGAGTGTGGCCTGGGGCTGGAGGGTGGGAGTGAGGCCTGGCAGGTGCCAGCTGCCCATCTGCCTGTGTCCCTCTGCAGAGAGCTGCCTGAACCTGGAGCTCCAGTTCACGCCTTTCCAGCTGTGCCACGCAGAGTGAGTGTTTCTGGCACCCTGGTTCTCAGACCCCTTCTTATACCAGGAGTGTTTCTTTTTTCTTTTCCAGGAGTGTGTTTTCACAGCTGGAAAATAAAGGGATCGTGCTAGACCACAGATTGAAAATTAGAGTGCCTGTAGGGGTCAGAGAGGTAGCAGGAGAGTGGGAAGCTCGCACTTCATAGAGTAGGCAGCACAGTAGAGGTGTTACAGCAAACAGAAGACCACACCTGCCCATAGACAACCAGGTTGTATTGTTCTCTTTTAGAGCCTTGTGCTTCTAAAGCGAGTGTGGACCATACAGCCAGGGGGCCACCATCTTGTCATCTCCTAGGCCGATCATCTGAGAGAGTTCACTAAACAGCTATATGCTAGACAGCTAGAATTTGCAGGTTCTAAGGTTCTAGATTCAACATTCCCAGATCCAGAGATGCTGAGCTTTCTTTCTTTTTTGTTTTTGTTTTTTGAGATGAGGTCTTGCTATATAATCTAGGTTGGCCTCAAACTAGAAGCCATCCTCCTGGCTCAGCCTCCTGAGTGCTGGGTCAGCTGCTGAGTTTTGTAGAGCTGTAAGATCTAAGAGTCAAAGATGTAAAAGTTCTACAATTCTATAGAAGCCAGAGTCTTCTGAGATTCTATATAAGGTCCTGCCATCCTTATACTGGCAGAGACATAGAGTAAGGACCATCTAGAACCCTAAAGTTCTAGAATCCCAAGTATATGGGTTCCACTCCAGTGCTTGTACAACATTAATGGTCTAACAAGGCAAAGTTGGCAGACTTTTTTGCGGGGAGAGGGTTGCAAAATCTTTCAATAAAGGCCCAGGTAGTAAATATTATTAAATACTAGACTTTGAGAGCCAGACAACCTCTACTATACCTACTTAACTCTGCTATTATAGCAAGAAAGCAGCCACACACACACAAAAGCAGTCACTGACACTGTATAAATGCTTGTGTTCCAGTAAAACTATTACAAAGGGCCAGGGTGTAGCCCAGTGGTAGAATGCTTGCTTACCATGTGCACGGCTCTGGCTTCGATCCCTACCATTTAAAAGAAAAATTTTGTTTACAACCCAGCTATTCCCCTGCTGGATATCTTCCCAGAAGAATTAAAAACATCATACCACAGTAATATATGTGCACCCTTATTTATAGCAGCACAATTTGTAATAACTAAATCTTGGCAACAACCCAAATATCCATCCACCAAGGAATGGAGAAAAAAGATGTGGTCTTTTTATACAATGGAGTACTACTCAGCCATAAAGAAAGATAAAACTAGAGACTTTAGTGGGTAAATGAATACAACTGGAGACCATTCTCATAAGTGAAATAAACCAGCCACTTGTTTCCTTAGTGTGAGAAGCTGAGAGAGGAAATAAGACACAAAATATACAATAGGTATTATAAAGTGGGGAAAACCTTCAAAAAGAAAGAGAAACTGGGATGGTGGAATGAAGAAAGGAAAAGCAATATATATATATATATATATATATATATATATATATATATATATATATATTAGTTAAGATAATTACACTACAGATTTCTCTTAGTTCATTGAAAAGAAAGGTTTTTTGGCTAACATTGTTTGGACAAGTGAATGCCGATATCTTATACTCTGAGTAACTACTTTGAAGATAAAACACAATGTATTAACCATTGTTACCCTCTAATTATCTTGTTGTGAAGGTTTTTTTCTCTTTAAATTTTTTTTTTCTATTTACAAAAATTGACAGTAAACTCAGGCATGGTGGGACAGACCTATAATCCCACCACACTGAGGGGATGAGCCAGGAGGATCACAGGTGCAAGACCAGCCTGGGCAATTTAGCGATTAGTGAGATCCTATCTCAAAATTAAATTTTTAAAAAATTTTTTTAAAAAAGGCTAGGGATGTGGCTCAATGCACAGATCCTGGCTTCAGTCCCCAGTACCAAAAGGAAGGGAGGGAAGGAGGGAGGGAAGAAGGGAGGGAGGGCAGGACAGGCAGTGGGTTGGATTTGGCCTGCAGGCCCTAGGTCCCCAGCCTGTGGTCTAGCAGATGAGAGTTCTAAAACTGGAGATCATAATGCACTGGAATGTCCCAGTATACCATTCATCTCCCATGTCCATGATGGCAATTCCTGAAAGTTCCAGTCTTCCAAAGGAGACAAAACAGAACTTGAGGAATGCCAGGTCCCAGGTTAAAGAGATCCTGGCATGCTGAGGTCCTAGCAGGAGGCTTGGGCATGCTTTAGCGTGGTAGAGGCTGCCAGTGAGTCCCCACTTCTGCAGTTCCCTGAGTGCTCCCACCAGTTCCATTTCAAGGAGCCAGAGTGCTAGCGAGCTCATGTCTGAGGTTCCCTGAGTGCTGGATCTGGTGTTGGAATCCTAGAGTTCTGGAGTTCTTGCAGGCAAGGAGTTTTGCAAGAAGAATTTCTAAAATACATGGACTCGGCCACACTCCATTTCTTGCACACCCTAGGATGTGTCTACTTTCAGGGTCCAGGCTGGGGATCAGCTGGAGACTGTGTTTCTCCTGAGCGGGAATGACCTGGCCATTCACCTCTACAAGGAGGTGAGGCAGGGCCTGGGTCTGCTGGGGGTTACCATGGGCTGGTGGCTGACTCTAAGGGCCTCAGGATGGGTTTTGTTCTCCTAGAATGAGGGGCTGCACCAGTTTGAGGAACAGCCTGTGGAAAATCTCTTCCCAGAGCTCACCAACCTGAGCAGCAGGTAGGAGAGACCCTCAAAGAGGCCAGAGGCCCAGGGCTACAGCCTTGGAGAAATCAGGCTGCAGGGTCCCCGGCTACAGGGAGGGCATGGATGCTCCTCAGGAAACAATGGTGTGGAGCTGAGATCTGGTAATGTCCTCTATCCTGTCCATCTGTCTGTCCATCTGCCCTGCCGGCCAGCGTCCTCTGGCTAGATGTCCGCAACCTCCCTGGCTCGTCATGCCGCCTCTCTGCCCTTGGCTGTCAGAATGGTTATATCCGTGTCTCCCACGTAGACCAGCAGAACCGAGGTGAGGCTCAGCCTGGACCTGGGGGTCGCAAGCAGGAACTGGGAACCAGGGCCCTGAGTCCTGGCTCTCCATGCAGAGGTTTTGCAGACATGGACAGTCCTGCAGGATGGCCCCATCTCCCGCGTGATCCTCTTCAGCGTTGCAGCCCCTGAGCGTGAGTCCTGGGCCCTGGAGCTGAGCTTCCACCTTTCCCTTGGGGGTCTGACCTGTCACTCTGTACACAGTGACTTCCTCTGATCCCCACTCCCATGGGCTGACTGACGTCCAGTACTCAGGTCCCTGGGGGGGGCTGCTGCTTCCTGTTCCCCTCGTCTCTTTGACATCGCCTCCATCTGATTTCTGTTCCCTAATTACACTACTCTCTCTTCTGTCTCTTCGGTTCCCCTTTACTCTATTTATCCCCCATTTTATTCCTCAGCCCTTGCATTACCGTCTAACCTTAGGCTTTTCCTCTGGCTCTCCCACCACGGCCGAACCTCGGACTTTCTAAACTGTTGTCTGACACCTGTTTGTCCTCCCGTTGGACTGCAGTCGTGTCCCCTGAGGTCCCACCTCTCATCCTCCTGTGTGTGGCCCAGCCTCAGACCTCTTCCCTGAGATACGACCCTGACCCTTGTTCCTCCTACTAGTGGGGCAGAAGGGATGAGGAGGAGCCTGGAATGTCCCCTCAAGCCCCTGCCCTCCCTGGTTACATTTCATCTGCAGGGGCCGAGGACAGGGCCCAGCCGGAGGAGTACAGTGTGCTCGTGGCCAGCATGGTGGAACCAGCCGTGGTGTACCGGTGAGGGACTGGGACTAAGCTGGTGGCTGTGCACCGAGGTTAACCTTGTCATTCTGGGCAGGAAATCCCTTGGGGTGAGGTTGGTCCAAGGTGTGCTGGTAAAGATGTTTGTGATCCTGGCAGGGAGCCAGTAAGTCTGGATTTTGGCAGGAAGGAGGTAGCCATGCCCCTGGAGAGGGTGGACCCCATGTGCTGGCAGTGCCCCTGCTACCCCATGTAGGGAAGACCTGGGCTTGGAGCATTCGACAACTGCCATGGTATTAATGCTCTCAACAACGAGATGATGCCAGAGTAGCCATCAGAAAATGTCCCACTGGGGACGTCCAAGCTGGGACTGGGCTCTCCATGATCGCCAGAGGGTGTCTGTTTAGGCTGAAGACTGGGGATCCCCAGAAAGAACAGTATACTTTTTGCTTGGAAGAGGGGTGACCTGGCCTCCAGGGGTGGTGCAGGCATCCAGGCTGGGGCCAGGGCCCTGGACACCCCCAGGGGGACAGTGTGACACCATGAGGATATCCATGCTGGAAAGAAGGGAGCCCAGGCTCTAGGAGGAAAGTGAACTTAGACCCAAGAATGGTGGCAGGACGGGTCCCGGCTCAAGTTGCCCTATGGTCTGACCCAGTCACTCCGTGTACTGGGAACCCTCAGGGACCTGCTGAACCGAGGCCTTGAGGACCAGCTTCTCCTGCCGGGCAGTGAACAATTTGACAGCGTCCTCTGTGGCCTGGTTACTGATGTGGACTTGGATGGACAGCCAGAAGTCCTGGTGGCCACCTACGGCCAGGTGCGCCTTGAGGGGTACAGCCGCCATACCCACCCGTGTCCCCTCGCTGCCCCCATCAGCCTGTGTGACCATGATCCTCCATCCCTGCAGGAGCTGCTCTGCTATAAGTACTGCGGCCTGGAGCCAGGGCGCCCCAAGGCCGAGCGTGGCTACCGCCTCCTATGGCAGCGGAGCTTCTCGAGCCCCCTCCTGGCCATGGCGCACGTGGACCTGACTGGGGATGGGCTGCAGGAGCTGGCTGTGGTCTCCCTGAAGGGGGTGCACATCCTGCAGGTAACTGGGGATTCCAGGCAGCCCTGTGCCACCTGCTCCAGTGGGATCTAGGGAGGAACTGAGGGAGCCAGGCCCAGAGATGGGCAGAGGGGTCCCGGTGCAGGCCACTCCTCGCAGCCAGGGAGAGAGAAGCACCAGCCTGGTGAAGGAGATTTAGATGCCACTTCTGTTATGCCCACCCTTGAAGCCCCCTCAGCCTTCCCAAATTCCACTTGTCATTCTGGTTTCAGACTTGCAATCCTCCTGCCACAGCCTCCCAGGTAGCTGAGGTAGAGACACACACTGCTGTGCTGGGCTTACATCATGCTTCTCACCTTTCCCTCAAAGTCTGAGCACCAGGCTCTTTCTCCTCAGCCCGTTTGCAACTTTCCACTGAGTCTAACCTTGAGCCTTTCCACTTTGCTCTGACCTCTAAAATTTCTATTAAGGTCTACTTAATAGATCTTTTGCTCTACTTTGACTTCAGAGCCTCCTCCAGCAGGCCGAGGGCTATGGTTGCACTCAGATGCTCCAAATCCAGCCTCACAGACTCCCGTGCAGTTTCACCTCCATGGGCTGCAGTCTGACCTCTGACCCTTCCCCCATCCCCCAGGCCACAGCCCTACTCATTCCTACTTGCCTCCTCCTCCCCTCTGACCTGACTCCAGGACCCTTTCTGGTACGGTCTAATCTGGGGGCTTTTGCTGGGGCTTCGCCTTTGCTACCGTCCCCTAGTCTTTCCTTGAATCTTTCCCTACTCTCTGATCACCAGAGAGGGGCCTTGATTAGGCCCCCTCAGGAAAAGAGAAGAGTAAGACTGCAGAGGAAAGGCATGAGGTTAGGCCAGGGGAGAGGTCTGAGGTGAGACCCTAATTCAAAGGAGGTGGGCTAAACCCTAGCAGAGGGGTCTGAGGTGAGACCCTAATTCAAAGGAGGTGGGCTAAACCCTAGCAGAGGGGTCTGAGGTGAGACCCTAATACAGAGCACTCAGGTTAAACTCCCATGGGAAAGACCGAGGTCTGACTGGAAGAAAGGACTCCACCCACCATGATCTAACTATCCTGTCACCATTTTTGCTGTCATCTCCTTCTGCCCTGTCCAGTGAGGTCTAACATCAGACACTCCAGCTAAGGTCTCATCTGTCCCTTGGGTTTTGATCTGTCCCTTCTCCTCTCTGTTGACCTGTGCTTTGCTGGTAGGGGCCCACTTTAGTCCCCACCCCACCCTGGGTCTGTCTGCACCCTTTCCAGTGGGAACCTCAGTTCAGCTATCTCCCCCCTTCCACTCACATCTTTCTGAGCCTTCACCCCGGGGCCCAGGCTTCACCTTCACAGGCTCTGCTCTGCTCTCTGCCCTCCAACCTCAGCTGAGCTCCTGGCTCAGCTGAGCTCCTGGCTTGGGGTGTCCCACTCCAGAGCCCTCTGCTTAGGTCTACCCTGTACCCCTCCCTCTGCCTTACCTGGCTCTTCCTCTTCTGTTCCCCACAGCACAGCCTGATCCATGCCTCTGAGCTGGTCCTGACCCGGCTTCGACGTCAAGTGGAGCAGAAGAGACGGCAGTCACAGGGACCTGGGGACGGGGTTGGTCTGGGGCCTGCTGAGACCACAGCCTCCTGAGCATTTGCCCACCCAGTTTTTTCAGGCCTGGGGAGGTCTTTGGGGGCTCACCTCTAACCGTTGATGGGGATCAGTGTCCCCAAGAGGGAGGTGGTTCTCCCAGGTCCCTCCTCCACGGCGACCCTGCCAACCCACTCCTCCAAATGGGGTAATCCCACCCAATCCCCTCCATCCCAGCAAATATTAGCCAGATGACAATTCCTTGTGTCCACAGAACAAAGCATTCCCAGCTATTCCATTCTTTCGTTTGCAAGCATTTATTGAGTACCTGCTGTATGCCAGGTTCTGGGTTAGACACTAGATTTGCCAAGAAGAATTGAGGTGGGAGGAGGGTTTGAGGGAATCCAGGGTTAGAGGTTAGACCTGAAGACAGGATGGAGTGAGATCCCACAGAAGACCCCGGAGGAAAGAAACAAGGTGAGACCTTAGGATGGCAAAAGCTCAGCTGCTGTGGAGCACACACAGCATGAGGGAAAGGTCTTGCGTGAGGCTCAAACCAGTGAGTTGATCCTGGAGGAGAGAGTTTGGATGGAGAAGTTAGACCCCTTCAGGGACCACTGAGGCTGGTTCCTAGGGAAGAAGTTTGAAGCTTGATTCTAAATTTAGAACCAGCAGGATGGGCTGAGGTTGGACCCCAGTGGGAATGGGTAGAAATGGAGTCTCAAAGGAAGGGACCTCTGGGAAAAGCTGTGGTCAAGTTGTGGCAGGGGTCTGAGCTTGGCTCCCTGTGAATAATATTGAGGCTGGATCCGCAGCAGAGATGACTATGGTTAGCCAGGTGGAGTGGTGTGCCCCTGTAATCCCAGCACTTGGGGAGGCTGAGGTAGAAGGATCACCATGATTTGGAGACCAGCTTGAGCTACATAGCAAGAATCAAAAAGCAAATGAAAAATTACTGTGGTTAGACCCGACTGATTTCCCCAGCCTGTGGCCATAGGAGATGCCTGCTCCAGTGGTCCCTTCTCTAGAACCAGAGGGAATCAGAGGCCTGCACCTCAGGGACCAGCAGAAGCTGAGAGTGACAGAGAAGTCTTGTCCTCCGCCACAGGCCGGGAATAGAATCCGGGTCAGCAGGGTTGGGGAGCGGATACTGAGGAGGATCCAGGCTGGGGCCAGGGCTTGGGTGGGACACCTGTTTCCTAGTTGGTTAGGGGGAGGGCACCCAGGGTCACGTGGCCAAGTGTCCATGTCTGCCTCTGGCTGTGGAAGTCTGACTGCCCACACGGACAGTGAAGATGCAGCCTCCACTTCTTGGCCCAGGGATTTGGGGAGCCACAAGCCTACCGGTTCTTGGCCAGGCCCAGGCGTGGGAAGTTGCAGGAGCTGGATCCTGTCCCTCCTGGCAGCAGGCCTGAGGGTGCCCAGCCAGAGATGGCAGTGGGCATGGGCTGCTGGCATGAGCAGGGGCTGCTCCCAACACACCACCTGCTCTGGGTCATCTCCAAGTTCCTCACCTGTCATGGGTGGGTATGGGACCCCACGGGGATCTGTGTGTGTCCTGATGGCTAGGTCCACGAGGTCTGCCCCCGTGCATCTTCGTGGGCACTTCTGGGCTCTGGGTTTGTGTATTCCGGAGCCCCTGTCACCTGCCAGGGCTGCTACAGTTTGCTTCATGACTTCTGGCCCTGTCGCCGCCTGCAGCCGTGTGGTAGCTAGCACACATATCACCCGGTGCCTCAGTCTCCCCACCTGTAAAACAGAGTGAGTAGCCCAGGGCTGCTGTGAGAGCCGATTGCGTCAACACGTGTCAGGGGCGTGCGGAAGCTGCCTGTCCCCGGTGCCTGGCCCGCGGAGAGGGCCGTGGGCCGGCAGCTGTCCCTCCCCGGTGTCCGTGCTCCCACGGACACCCGGGCGAGTGAACTTGGATCTGACTCCGGCCCGGCATTCTTGCCCTCCCCCCAAGCCCTTCGAGCCTGAACTATTTGTGGCGGTGTCTGCCTCTTATGGCCCTTGTATGGGTCGGAGACTCGGCCCGGGTGTGTGCGGAGGGGGGGCCGGGGATGCCCGTGGCACACACGCCCAGGCACACGCACACGCGCGCGGGCACCTCGGCCGCTGTCCCCGGCCCTGGTGCTGAACCCGAGCCCGGGTCGGAGGCGCGAACCACCCCCCACCGTGGCGCCCCCGCCCGCGCGCCAGGCCCCGCCCTGCGCCCGCACCGCCCCCTCCCCCGCTCCGGCTCCGCCCCCTCCTCCCGCAGGCCCCCTCCCCGTGTCCCTCCCCCTGCTCCTCCTCCCCGCCCCCTCCCTCCCCTCCTCCCCGCTCTCTCTCGCGTTCCCCGCTCCGCTGCTCTCTGCCTCGCTCCCTCTCCTCGGGCGGAGTCGCCCACCGCTGCCGGCCCGTGCTGGGGGGACCCGTCTCAGGCCACCGCAGCGGGTAAGAGACCCCCAGGGTGCGGTGCTGGGTTTCAGCACCCATGTGTCGATCGGGGTACGCTGGAGAAGCAGGGCGCTTCCCTGGCTGGCGCTCGGTGATGGGCTCGGACGCGGGTGGGGGTGTCTTCGGGGAGGGGGCGTCCCCTGCGGCCGCCTGGCGGGGTGCAGGACGGGACACCCCTACCCGGGAACCTGGGCGACCCCCAGTCCCGCCGGCCCCCTCCCGCGTCTGAGTCTCATCTCCGCCACTGCACCTCTCTGGGGGGTCGGGCTGGCGGTCCAGCTGCCTCTCGGGGTTCCTCTGCCTGCTCGGGTCGCTCTGTGGCTTTCCCGGCTCTGACCCCAAGCGCCCTGGTTCTCTCTGCCTGCCCCTTACGCCATCTCTGTTATCTCTATTTCTGCCCCATGTCTAGCCCTTCCTGGGGCTCTGTCTGTCTCTCCATCTCCTTGTCTGTCTGTCTGTCCTCCTCTGTGTCTCCTTCCTTCTCCTCCCCACCTCTCCTGGTCTCTGGGTAGCTCCCGCCCGCCCGCCCCCCCGGGCCTCTCCCTCTCCCCCAACCACTTAACTCTCCCACACACACCTTTGGCTCCGCCCTTGGCTCAGGGAGACCTGGCCAGAGGGTCCCCACAGTGAGAGTCAGTCCCCTGAATGCCCCAAGCCCCCCTGCTTTGCCCCACAGCCTCGCCGCCCTCTCCCCAGCACAGAGCCCCTCCCCTGTCTCGTTGCCGGCCCTCCGCTGGCCGTCTAACCTGTAGCCTTTGCCATAGAGCTTGGGCTTTATACCCTTTCTCCACTGTAGCCTCTCCGTCCAAAGCGGACCAGTCCTCCCCACTGTCGACTTCCCTATCTCAGGCTGCTTGTCTGGTTCCTGACTCATTTTATCTTTGGACAACTATTGAGCCATGTTCCTGGTCTGGTCACAGTGCTAGGTCCTGGATCAGGCCAGTCCTGCCTACAGCCTCCCGTCCATCCCGAGAGGCCTGACAGCCTCAGACTGTTTCCTGGGGACAGGTCACAGAGAGGTCCCCACATTCTCCAGGGCTCTGAGAACCCTCTGAGGTCCAGAGGGTAGTGGGTGCCTCCTGTGCTTCCCTGGAGCAGGTGGGCGGTGGGGGGCCCAGCAGGTGCAAACCTGGGCCTGGGCTGGAGCTTCATGGGGCTGTGTGTATGTGTGAGTGTACATGAGTGTGTGCATGCATGCCTGTGTGTCCACCACCTCCCTGGCCTTGAGCCCTGTGTGACAGATCATACTGCCCAGTACTCCAGATGGCTTAAAAGGTCACCAGGTTAGGAGTCCAGCACCTTGAGTCTCCATCTCTGCCCTGCCCTGACTTGAAGCTGTGTGACTTGGCCAAGTACCTCCCACTCTGGGCCTCAGTTTACCCATCAGTGCATGGCAGGCCTGAACATGGATGCTCTCAGCTGTGATCCCCAGGCTGGTACAGTACAGGCTGGTATGAGAGCCTCCCCTCTCCGCAAATGCAGGTTTCCACTCTGCATCCCCCCACCATCTTCTTGGGGTCCCACACACCTGCCCACTGCACCCTGCTCTGGGCAGCAGCTTGAGGATAGTCCCAGGCCAGCCCCATCCCAAGCCTGCAGCCACCAAAGCCCCCAGAAGAACTGGCATACCCCCCCACACACACCCAGCCTGCCCGCCAGGCCCTGGGTGGGGCGGCCGTCTGCCGGCTTGCTCCCCCTCCTGCTCAACCTGATCCTTCTGCCCCTGCTTTCTAGGCCCAGATTAGGTTCCAGGGCTGCTGGGTAGACAGAGGCAGAGGCAGGAGCCCAGGACAGAGTGCGCTGGCTGTCCTTGGCAGTAGCAGTGGTGCGCCTGCCCGGGCTTACAAATATTTATCCAGGGCCTTCTCCCCCGAACCCCTCCTCCCCAGGGCCCCAGTGAGAGGAAACCCGGTTTTGCAGGAAAACGCCTTCAGCCAGGCTGCTTTCCCCAGCCCCTGGGGAGGCAGCTGGCCAGCCGGAGAGCACTGCCCCCCGCGCAGGGACAGGTGGTTGGACTGTGGGGGGACCTCTCCCTGCATGAATCCATGCCCCTGCTTCTGAGTGCCAAGGAGGAGGGCGGGAGAAGGCAGCACTTTGCTTTGCTTCCTGGTGGGTTTGTAATTACGCCTAAGTCGTTGTTAATTAGGGGGCTGCTAATTAGATGTATCTTTAGGGGCCTTGCAGAGGGAACTAATTGTGCTGTGGCCCTTTAAGAATCACCCCTTTTCTCCCTCTGCCCCCCCACTCACTCACACTCACATAAACTCCCTGCTTTTGGAGGGAGTTCCTGCCAACATTCTGTCTCCCTCCCCCAGAGGAGCCAGAGCTGTGGGCGAGCCAGCTTTGGGGTAGGCTGAGGGTTAGAAGCCAGGAGCAACTTTGCAGGCAGGAATGAAGTTACTGGGAGACCTGAAAACCTTGGTGACCCAGGGGTCCAAGAGGGAGGAGGCTTGGATGATGACACCTGCCTCCCAATCCCAGCCCTTTTTATGTGACAGAGTTACCATGGCAACATGAGGGAGGTGGGACCAGGAGCTCCAACCTAGGGCCCCTCCTGGAGAGAGAACCCAGGAGGCAGAGTGGTGCTGGGTGACTTTGGGAGTTATTTAGCCTCTCTCAGCTCAGTCCTCTCCCCCAAAGGGAGGCACTTTGGATGGGGTGGTCAGGGAAGGAGGGGGTGTAAGGCTGGTGAGTGTGTGGGGAGGAAGGAGTGTGTACTTCAAAGGTAGGGGGACAGAGCATGAGACCTTGGGACCAGGAGGCGACTGGAGCTCAGACAGCCAGAGAGGGCTCTGGGCAGATCTGTTTGTAAGGAGGCCTAGATGCAGAAACCGCCTGTGCAGGCCCAGGAGCGGGAGTGGGCAGGGAAGCACTGAAGCAGTAGGGGCCTCACCCCACAGGAGGACAGAAGCCCTGTATCCCTGCTTGTGGGGACTGGGGAAAGCCCAGATCAGACAGCCAGGAAGACTGGAGTGACCAACAGCTGCTACCACCACTGGGAGGGGTGGAGATGAGACCCCTCCCATGACCCCTGCTTAGCCCTACCCCACACAGACAGACAGACAGACTCTCAGCACCTACTGCCAATCAGATTCCAAACAGGAAACCACTGAGGGCCAAGCTGAGACCATCAGGATCAGCTAGCACACTGGGGACTCTGCTCCCCCTGCCACCCACACTTTTCTTGTGCACTTGGCTTCATTTTGTGCCTGGTTTCATTCTCCCTCCTGCTGTTGTCCATGAGCTTCCCTATGTGGTCACACACACTCCCAAAACTCCCTCCATCTTCAGTGCTGCATAATATTCCACCCCGAGCCCTTTTTCACCCTGTGCTTCCTGATTTTGAGGCTGATTTCTATCAGGGCCCTGTTAAGGTCAGCACTGTTAATAAAGGAAGCTGCTGAGATGGGTCCTGTGGGTGTTTTCCATACCTGCTGGAGAAAGTGGGCCAATTTCTCCTGGGTCTGTTCCTAGGAAAGGAATTGCTGAGTAACAGGATGCCAGAGCTTCCAATTTATGTTCCCACCTGCTTTGCACTAGAGGACAGCCCTTCTGTCCGTTGCTGTCCTGTGTCCCTTTCTCTGGGACTCCAAGTCTCCTTCAGCCTCTTATGATGGTCCTTAGCTCCGCCCACTCCCTGTGGCCCAGTGGGCTGGGACTTTGTGTGATGGGGCAGAGCAGGCTCCTCTCACCCTGCCCTTCTCCTCCTCCTCCCTAGGACCCTGCCACCCCCCATGGCTGCTTTGGCCTTGGTGGGGGCTGCACTCCTCCTGGGGGCTCCCCCATGCTCTGGGGCGGCCACTCCGACCCCCTCCCTGCCGCCTCCCCCAGCCAATGACAGTGATGCTGGCACAGGGGGCTGCCAGGGCTCCTACCGATGCCAGCCGGGGGTGCTGCTGCCCGTGTGGGAGCCAGACGACCCATCGCTGGGCGACAAGGCTGCACGTGCTGTGGTGTACTTCGTGGCCATGGTCTACATGTTCCTGGGCGTGTCCATCATTGCCGACCGCTTCATGGCATCCATCGAGGTCATCACATCCAAGGAGAAGGAGATCACCATCACCAAGGCCAACGGTGAGACCAGCGTGGGCACCGTGCGCATCTGGAACGAGACCGTGTCCAACCTCACGCTCATGGCCCTGGGCTCCTCGGCACCTGAGATCCTGCTGTCCGTCATCGAGGTCTGCGGCCACAACTTCCAGGCAGGCGAGCTGGGCCCGGGCACTATCGTGGGCAGCGCCGCCTTCAACATGTTCGTGGTCATCGCCGTTTGTATCTATGTCATCCCCGCCGGTGAGAGCCGCAAGATCAAGCACCTGAGGGTCTTCTTCGTCACTGCCTCTTGGAGTATCTTTGCCTACGTCTGGCTTTATCTCATCCTGGCTGTGTTTTCCCCAGGTGTGGTCCAGGTGAGCCAGTGGACACCTTTGGGTGCTTGTGCAAAATCCAGAGGGCCATTGATCTCTGGAGATGTGAGGTGCATGCTCACACCCAAGAGGGCTTCCAGGAGTGGTTGTGCAGGTCACACACTGCACAAAGGGATTGGATCAGAGAGGGCACAGTGGGGCTGGACACCCATTGGTGCTTTCAAGCCCTGCCTGTGGAAGGTGCAAGAAGCACCTGGGGACTGACAAGAGGGTGTTACGCTGTACCCGTGCAGAGGGGTGCTTTTTAACACTCACAAGGGTCACCTGTGTTTAACAGCACCCCTGGGATCTGTGTAGTGCCTACGAGGAGTGATCACATATTTACCTGTATTTGATGGCTTTTGCATAATTTATTTCTGTCCTTGCAATAAGACATCCCCACTTGCATAATTCATGTGGTATTAGCATAAACCAGCCCCATGTTTTCTGACAGTGCTAATTGGTTGGTTAACTTGGTGCAATTTACATAATACATCTTCGGGCTCCCACAGATGTGTGGCCACATCTGCATACTTCAGCTCTGTGGTTGCCAGCTACGTGGTGGTGGCTTGCATAATTCATTCATTATTCATCCTAGGTTTCTGATGTCGAGATAATTTATGCCGCTGCAGTGTAATTTATACTCCCATCCAATCCAGTGTAGATATAAGCTGTGTCCACTTTGCATGATTTATTCCAACAGCGAGACAGCGTTTAGACCACAGCTGATGGATGGCTTACACCTTCAATCCCAGGATTCTTTGCCTCTCCCTCAGCTTTACCTGGGTCCCCACACTGGTCTTCCTGGGAGACACTGCTTCATGTATTCCCCACAGCTCGGTGGCTGCCACTTACATTTGCATAATTTATTTATGGGCCTGGCCTAATTCGTTCACACACATGCATAATTGATCTGCAGCACCCTGGCTTCATTGACACTTGTGTGTAATCTGTTCCTGGCTGTAGGGTTTTCAATTCAGTTGCTTGCTGCTTCCCAGAAAGGCTCTAACAATACAGATAATAAATGCTTTGTGGGCAATGTGTAAGGCAGGACTGTGGCCAGGGAAGAGGGGTCGGGGCCCAGGAGATGAGGTGAGTCATGCAGGGAGATAGTTACACCACTGACTCAGGACTGGAAGGCTGAGTTTCTGGCTGCCATGGCAAAAAGTATGGAAGAGGCATCGTGCGGTGTTTGGGTGTCTTAACATAGGTTTCTAAAACAGCTTGTGACAAGGATCTACACCAAAGCTGTGCAAAAAGAATGTTGGCCCCATGAATGAATGGCAGGGTGGGGCAGGGAAGGAGCTGTTTTCCCTTGAGAAGGAGCAGCTAGGACCCAGAGGACAGAGGGAAGGTGCAGAATGCAAGTGGACAAGTGACCATGTGGGATTCCCCCAGCAGTACCATGGGGTCCAGAATTTCAGGACATTTTCCTTAGAGACCTGGGAGTGGGAGGCCTCTGGGCGGCCTCCTCAATAGCTGTGTGACCTCAGGCAAAGCCCACACCCACTCTGGGCCTGTTTTCACATCTGAACCAAGAAAAAGTTTAGAATAAACTCCCAGGCCCTGACTCTGCGCACCCAAGGTCCCCTTTGGACAACAAATATTTCCTTCTGTCCCCTTCATTCTGCTGCTAGGACTGTAAGGGAATAGAAGCCAGGGTCCTGGGCCAAATCCCAGCTCTGCTGCTCCCTAGCTATGTAACCCTGGGCCTCACCATCCCCACCTATAAAATGGGGTCACCATGGATGTCATGAGGTTCAACGGGATGACCCCATGCAGGGTGAGGAACGGATGCCTGGAACCAAGAAGGCGGCTGTGCTTCCCGTGAGCTCTGCCTGACATCCCAGCCCTGACACAGCTGTGTGACTGTCCTTGGAACGAGGGGCCCACATGCCAGCTCACACCTGTGTTGAAGAAGCTGAGTGTGTGAGAAGAAAAAACCCCAACTGTGGATGCAGGAAGTCCAGGCAGCAGCAGAGATGGTAGCACAGGGTTAGGGTTAGCAATGTGTGTGTAGTCCTAGGGAAGCCGTGCAGGGAGACTGTGCAGGTGGGGTTCTGGACTCATAAACGGGGTTTTGCAGACACAGTTGTCCAGTAGGAAGTCCTTCCCTTTTTTTTTCTTTTGTGTGTGTGTGTGCATGTGTGCGTGTGTGTGTGTTTTGTTTTGTTTGTTTGTTTGTTTGTTTGTTTTTTGAGACAGGGTCTTGCTATATAGTTCAGGATGGCCTTGAACTCACTATGTAGCTAGGCCTGGCCTCAAACTTGCAATCCTCCTGCTTCAGCCTCCCAGGTGCTGGGATGACAGGCATGCACCACCACACCTGGTTCGAGAAATCTTTAATTTCTTCTTTTTGCTCTCTTTTTCTTTTTCTTTTTTCTTTCAAGACTGTGGATTGAGTCCAGGGCCTTTACACTGAGCCATATCCTCAGCCCCCCATCCCAGTTTTGCTAAATCACTACATTACCCAGGCAGGACTTAAATTTACCATTTTCCTGGCTCAGCCTCCCATTGTTGGGACCACAGGCATGTGCCACCATGTGCAGCTTATCAAGGGAACATTCTGAAGGGAGACAGGACATGGGACAATTCTGTTTTGTGTGGGGCTATCCTAAGGGTCACTGGGTGTCAACAGCCATTACTGGCCAGGACCACACCACCTCCCCACTCTGGGGACAAATCAGTAGCACCCTGCATTTCAGTGTCCCCACCCAACAAGAACCTCAGGGAGCCCCAGATCCTTCGGGTGGGCAGGACAGCTCCAGCCAGCTGGGACCACTGTTTCCTTACCTGCAGGGAGGAAATCCTGGCTGGGAGGTGGAGGGTTTCATCTGATCTGCAGAGTGCTCACTGCAGTACACAGGGTTTGTTAAGGGCTCACCTTACAGCGGGTGCTGGAAATTCTACCTCCCATCACAAACTGGCCAGGTGGCTTTGCACGGCTCTGCGATTTTCAAGTCTTGACTTTACTCAGAGCTGTCAGTAAACACAGTGACCATGGATATGATTGGATCTTCAAAGATATTCTCTCTACCAGGCCTATGTGCAAGGGACTTCCGGGGTCCTCTGCCATAAATACCCTTCAGTCTTCTATTCTTTATCTTCAAAGATAAAGATAACATTCGAGTCTGCAAAAGGTGAGCAGGGAGCCTTGGTGGGATGCTTCCTGGCCACAGGCAGATGACTCTGAAAACTCAGAGAGCCCAAGACAACCGGACTTTGTGGTAATCACGACGACTATGTTCATGTCACTTCTCTTTTCTTCTTCTTGTTTTTGTTTTTGTCTCGCTAGGTAGTTCAGGCTGGCCTCAAATTCACTGTGTAGCCCAGGCTGGCCTCAAAATCAAGATGATCCTCCTGCTTCAGCCTCACAAGTGCTGGGATTAGAGACATACACCACCACATCTGGCATTGTTAGAGTCACAGTCCAGCCCTAAGTGCCACATAAATCAAAGGAGGGAGAGTCTGGCAAGGCCACAGACACTGGTGGCTATGAGTTGGAGGGGATTTTGGTGAGCAGAGAGGGCCTCTAAGGAAGGATGGAGAGAGATGGGCAGGAAGAGACACAGGCTCTGCTCCCTGAGATGGGCTGGGACTACAGGGTGGGGACATTTGTCACTTGCAGAGGATGTCTGAGTTCCTGGCCCCTGGAAAGTATAGTTCTCAGTGTGTAAAAGGTGGGTGGAGGAGTTGGGTATGGTGCCACACGGTTGTAATCCCAGTACTCGGGGAGGCTGAGGCAGAAGGATTATAGGTTCCAGCTCAACCTAGCTGGTTTCAATTCAGTGACAGCAAATCCTTGTCTCAAAATCCAAAAATAAAATAGGGCTGTAAATGTAGCTTAGTGCAGAAGGCCCTGGGTTCAATCCCCATTCCCACCCTCTCAACACACACACACACACACACACACACACACTCAGCCCTGGCTGGAGAGACATACACTCATTAAGAAAGCGAACAACTTTGAAGACTTACAGGGAGGGAGACGAATGTCTTCAAAAAGATTTTTTAAAAAGATACGGAGATGCAGAGAGACAGAGGATTAGGAATGATCAAAAGCACCAAGTGAGACACAAGAGAGCGCCACACACGGTGATGCGGAGAGGCGGAGATGAGCAGACAGGGAAAAAGGCGGCTGAGCGATGGAGAGGGACGGAAGGAGCCAAGGATGGGTGGTGGCCGGAGACAGAGAGGCACAGGGGCTACAGTGGGGCAGACGCAGGGGCTACAGTAGGGCGGGGAACCGGGCGGCCGGACCGGAGGGAGCGCAGGCCGGGGCTGGGGGCGCGCGCGCCCCCTGGCGGCCCGGGGCTGACGCGCGCCCCGGCCCGCAGGTGTGGGAGGCGCTGCTGACGCTCGTCTTCTTCCCGGTGTGCGTGGTGTTCGCCTGGATGGCGGACAAGCGGCTGCTCTTCTACAAGTACGTGTACAAGCGCTACCGCACCGACCCGCGCAGCGGCATCATCATCGGCGCCGAGGGCGACCCGCCCAAGAGCATCGAGCTGGACGGCACCTTCGTGGGCGCCGAGGCGGCGGGCGAGCTGGGCGCGCTGGGCCCGGGCCCCGCCGAGGCGCGGGAGCTGGACGCCAGCCGCCGCGAAGTCATCCAGATCCTCAAGGACCTCAAGCAGAAGCACCCGGATAAGGACCTGGAGCAGCTGGTGGGCATCGCCAACTACTACGCGCTGCTGCACCAGCAGAAGAGCCGCGCCTTCTACCGCATCCAGGCCACGCGGCTGATGACCGGCGCGGGCAACGTGCTGCGGCGCCACGCGGCGGACGCGTCGCGTAGGGCGGCGCCGCCAGAGGGCGCCGGCGAGGACGAGGACGACGGCGCCAGCCGCATCTTCTTCGAGCCCAGCCTGTACCACTGCCTGGAGAACTGCGGCTCCGTGTTGCTGTCCGTCACCTGCCAGGGCGGCGAGGGCAACAGCACCTTCTACGTGGACTACCGCACGGAGGACGGCTCGGCCAAGGCGGGCTCCGACTACGAGTACAGGTGGGTGCCCCGCGCCACCATTCATTTGCGACAACCCACCCCCAAGAGCCGGGCTCGAACCCAGACTTTCTCCCTGAGCTACGCTCCGGAGTCATTTCTGTTACTTATTTTGAGATAGTTTGTACAGACTGGCTCAAAGTTGGGATCCTTCTGCCTCAGCCTCCCAAGTGCTGGGATTGCAGGCGTGCACCACCACACCTAGCTAACTCCATTTTATATTTTCATTTTGAGTTTGGGATCACAAGTGTGTTTTGAAACAGGTCTCACTAAGTCGCCAGTTTGCCCCAGCTGGGCTCCTACAGACATGTGCCACCACACCCGGCTCATCCAGCCTTGCTTGAGCACCTACTGTGTGCCTACCACTTCTCTGGATGGCTCCCTGTGGGTTCACAGCAGGAGGGGATCTTTCCCCCAGGGGAGCAATAGCTGAGCTCTCTCTGTTGCTTCTGGTCAGGGCCTTGGCGGCAGTCCTGGCCTGAGCCGTGTGTGCGTGGTGGCCATGCCTGCCCTCTAAGGGTCATGGCTTTGTCACATGCTGTGCTACCTGTCACCACGTTCCTGCCCGAGTCCTGGCAGTAAATAGCGTTTCCCTGTGAGTGCCAACCCTGTTGCAGCACGGTTTCCCCTAAATCCCTGCCCTCGTCCCCGCCCCAGCATCTGGGAGCTTTGCACGGGCCCCTCCATACCCACTGTTTAAGTTACTGTATTTTGTGTTACCTGGAAGACACCTGCCCCTCCTTGTACCCGTAGTAAAAACTGAGCACATACTATGTCCCCAATTTGAAGACAGATAAGTCTCCTGCCCTCACACCGGGCCTGCAGCTGTGCTGTTTCTTGTGGAAACCCAGCTGCGCCCTGGTCATGGCTTTCCTGTGTGTTTATCACCTGCTTGATGGGGTCTGGCCCCTGCCTTTTTTATGTTGTTGTTTTTCTGGTACTGGAGACTGAACCCAGGACCTTAGCACTAAGCCACATCCTCAGCTCCTTTTTAGTTTGAGACAGAGTCTCACTATGTCTCTAAGTTGTACTCCTGCCTTAGCATGCTAGAGTGTTGGGATTACAGGCAGGGCTTCCTGTCACCTCTCCCATCATCTTTGTCTGTGGTTTTGTTTTTAGTGTTTGGTTTTGTGAGACAGGGTACTGCTGTTAGGCCAGGTTAGCCTTGAACTCACTCTGTAGTCCAGACTCTGGGCAATGCTCCTGCCTCAGCCTCGAGAATGCTGGAATTACAGGCGTGTGCTACCACCCCCCCAGTTCATTGTAGTTCTTGTCGGGGCCGAACTCCCTGACAATTCAGAGCTTTACAGTATTTTATTGATTTACATTCAAGACCCAATTCCTGTGTTAGCAACATTTAGTGTGGGTCTCCACACCAGAAATGAGTCTGACAATGTTGAAGCACATAGTGTCCTTGTCCTCCCCCGGGGAAGATGGCCACTGGGACCCTAAAGGTGCAGATGTGACCAGAAGCGTGATGACAACTAAAGCAAGGCCCTTCCTGTGAAGAGGGGAGCTGGCCGTGTCCCCACAGCCCCTCAGCAGTGCCCAGATCCTGGCTCTGCCTTTGAGCGGCAGCCCCTGTCCTGTCCCTGTCCCATCAGCCCTTCTCTAGCTGGGCTCAGTTTCTTGCACACACTTCCGGTCCCACCTCAGACAAGACCTTGAGGACGAGAGACACTTCTCTCCATTGCTCGGGGTGTCTGGCTCCAGCCTTCTGCCTCAGTCTGTCCAGCAGCCTTCCTCCCGAGGAGGTGGCCCTGCCATCACCCACACCCCAGCCTCATGACTCCCTGTGGAATGAGCTGCATTCCCTTGTACTGGGATTGTGGCTCTGCCATCCCATCCGCATTCAAGCTTTGGCGTCACTTATAAAGGAGCCGAGTCCAGCACTGGAAGGAAGGAGAGACAGGCTACTGCTGCAGCTCAGCCTTAACCTCTGTTCCTAGGGCAACTCTACCTCAATCCAGCAGTTAAGGCTGCTACTAAGTACAGTTGCTGAGGTTGTACACTGCACAAAGGTACTAATCTGAGGTCCCTATCTGTGTAATGCTTCCTTGAAATTAGACTCAAGTCATCCCCTTTTGGCAGGAACCCCTGGAAGGGATACAGCATCCCCCTGGGTATACCTTATCAGGTCTGCACATCTCCTTCCAAAAGTTCCTGGCTCATGGAAATAGGTGGCTAGGAGGAAAGTACTTTTCTCGTTTGTACTAGGATAGCCCTGTGGGCCTCAGTTTCTCCAAATTAAACACAATCTCTGAGGCCCCCAAACAGCATAGCTACTCCTACATTCTGAGAGTCAAGCCCTAGGACCCTAACACACCGAGCACTGCACTTATTGGACTCTGGGATTCTGGGACATTTTGCAATTGTAACCTTTACCCAGCCAGTACCCGATCTAAGAGCTCCAGTTTTGGAACAGGAACCCTATGGATCGAGCTTCTGTGACCTGCTGCCAGGCCCATAGAACCACCATTGTCCCCATCCCTGCCCAGCTTTTTATTTTGAAAGCCTCACAGCCACAGACAGGCTGAAGGGACAGGTGGCCCAACTCTCACATAACCCTGATTAGAACCATCGGCTATTCACATCCTGTCCTGTTTTTTCACTGTCTTTTGTTTGCTTTTGGGTCCTGGGGATTGAACCTGGGGCCTTTGCACTCAGCTGCATCCCCAGCCTTTTTTGCATTTTAAATCAGGGTCTTGCTAAATTGCTTAAATTTATGATCCTCCTACTTCAGCTTCCCAGAGTGCTGGGATTACAGGTGTGTGCCACCATACCCCACTTTTCACATTTTTTTTAACATAATAAAAGCATATTGGCTGGGCATCATGGTGCATGCCTGTAATTCCAGCACTGTAGGAGGCTGAGGCAGGGAGATTGCACACACAGAGTTTGAGGCCAGCCTGGACTACATAGTGAGATCCCATTTCCATAATAAATAAATAAAGAATTTTAATAATGTGGCCCTCAGTGAGAGGCCCCCCAAACACTTGAGCATGTGTTCTGAGAATGACACGGCCCTACAGGGACACAGCAGTGACACACAGGCACCACAGTGCTCCATAGAGGTCATGTGGTCTGCAGCCCTCCTGTGTCCCCGCCTCTGCGGCTTCCTACAGCCTTGCTGTTCCCTCCCTGCGAGGCCCAGGACCACACGTTTGGTTGTCACATCTCTTTGGTCACCTTCTTGTGACCACCTCTCAACCTTCCTGTGACCCTTGTATCCTGAGCTTTTGAAGGTGGAGACCAGTTCCCCTGGGTGCCAATCTGTCAAATGTCCCCTCACCCCCAAAAGTGCTTTCTCACTCACAGTCCTGGTGGGGACATCCCATGGGAGGGGCGCTGTGCCCTCCCCTATGCACACAGAGGGAGGCGAGCGATGCCAGCTTGCCCGTGATGGGCGGTACCAGAGTAACTGTGTGGTACACTTGGAGCTCAGTCTTTGGCAAAGGCAATACTAAATCACTGCGTTCTGCTGCCCTTGAAGTTACCTTGCCGGGCATGATGGCACAGGTCTGCAATCCTGGCACTCTAGAAGGCTGAGGCAGGGGGGTGGATGGCAAGTTTGAACCCAGCCTGGATAATTTAGAGATCTAGTGAGAAGTGAGACCATGTCTCAAAATGAATCATAAAAAGGGCTGGAGATGTAGCTCAGTGCAAGGGCCCCAGTTCAAACTGTTCCACTAGTATCACACACACCAAAGTAGTTTCTAACATCATGGGTCTTTGTAGGGGGTGTGGTATTGGGGATTGAACCCAGGGCCTTCACCCCGAGCTGCAGCCCAGCCCTTTTTTCCTTCATGAGACAGGACCTCCCCAAATCACTGAGCTGCCCCAGCTGGGCTCAAATTTTCAATCCTCCTGCCTCAGCCTCCTAAAATATTGGCATTACAGGCATACCTCGCCCCGCCAGTTCAGGCTTTAGGTTCTAAACTTCCAGCATTAATGTGCGAGTGTCACTCGCTCTCTGTCACTGAGGGCTCCCTGTGTTAGCCCAGTCTTCATACAAGGCCAGGAAGCCGGGGCTGTGGGTCAGGTGCTTGAGCAGGCACCAGGCCTCACATGCAGACTGCGAGACGGGAAATGATGGAGTCTGCAGAGTCAGTGACATCTCTGAGGTCCCCTCAGCATGTCACCCTAATCCTATGCCACTGCCTCATTCATGCAACTGCATAGCCTCTAGGTGCTGCGGAGACCCTAGGCTGGCACTCCTCCCTCCACTGCTCCTGTACCTCCCACCTCCTCAGAATAAGGCCCTGAGAACTCTCACTGAGGCCCTGTGTCACTGTTCCCCTCTGTCCCTTTGCTGCTACTGTGCCCGCTGTCCATGAATGCACCAAGCCAGCTCCTGCCCGAGAGATCAGCACTGCTTCCCCCTGCGGGTCAGCTCCTGCTGGGATCTGCACGGAGCTTCCTTGTCTCAGAGGCCTCCCCTGACCTAGTGTCACTGCGATGTCCTGGACACTTACACCCATGCCTGCAGGATAGCTGGTGCCGTTAGTGTTTGTTGAGTGAGTGACTGAACAAACTGTAATTAAACCACTAAATGTGTCACTGTTAGTCACATGATACAGCTCTCCCATGAGGCTAAGCTCCCCACGAGGACAGGAACTGGTCACCACTGGATCCGCAGCACCCCTCAGTTCAGAGCCCACGTGCTTGGGGAGTGTTTGTTGAATGAATGAATGATGCCCATGTAGAGTGCAGGCATTCTCCGAGGGCACCTGGGAGCACAGAAGGGTTTTTATCAGAGTGACAAGAGTAGTTCCAAGGTCTCTGCTACTCAAGGTGGCCCCGGCACCAGATTACACACACACGTAGAATGAGTTAGAAATGCAGACTGGAAAGCCAGGTGTTTGTGAACCAGCCTGTCTGGCACAGACTCCGGAGTGCGCCTGGGGCCTCTGCCGAGCACCCGCCCACCGGGAGCCACCCCGTCCCCTTCTGCCCCGCACCGGCCTGATGCACTCTCCTCTCGCCCTCCCCAGCGAGGGCACGCTGGTGTTCAAGCCGGGTGAGACGCAGAAGGAGCTGCGCATCGGCATCATCGACGACGACATCTTCGAGGAGGACGAGCACTTCTTCGTGCGGCTGCTCAACTTGCGCGTGGGCGACGCGCAGGGCATGTTCGAGCCCGACGGCGGCGGGCGGCCCAAGGGGCGGTTGGTGGCGCCGCTGCTGGCCACCGTCACCATCCTGGACGACGACCACGCGGGCATCTTCTCCTTCCAGGACCGCCTGCTGCACGTGAGCGAGTGCATGGGCACCGTGGACGTGCGCGTCGTGCGCAGCTCGGGCGCGCGCGGCACCGTGCGCCTCCCGTACCGCACGGTGGATGGCACGGCCCGCGGCGGCGGCGTGCACTACGAAGACGCGTGCGGCGAGCTGGAGTTCGGCGACGACGAGACCATGTGAGCAGTCTGCGCACGCGCGGCGGGGCGGGGCTGTGAATGGGTCCTTGGGATGGGCGGGGCCAGATTCCAGTTCTTGCCTGGAAAAAAAAAAGTTTGACTAGGAGAGAAGGTGGAACTGTGGGCATAAAGTGGGGGTGTGGGAGTGGGCGGGGCCAGGGTGTCCTTGAGAGGTGGGGCTTGAATGGGGCTGGGCTGTGAAATGGGTGGGGCCAAGGTGGGCTGTACTTGAGAAATACGGAGCTTGACAGGGAGAGGAAACTGACTGTGGGAAAAGGGGGCGCGGTGGTGCCATGCCCAGGGTGGGACTTGGCTAGGACGGGGGCGGGGCCTTGGCAATGAGACAAAGGAGAGAAATGAAACTTGAATGGGAGAGGGGGCGGGGCCTGGAGCTGTGTAGACAGAGCCGGCCCAGGGATGGGCTTGGCCACAATGGGCCAAGCTTGAGAAATGGAGCTTGAATGGGAGAGGGGACTCCAGGCCTTGTCAATGGGAAGAGCCTGGGGGCTGTGGAGACAGGGCGGGCCCAGGAGTGGGCGTGGCCGAGCCGGAGGGAAACCCCCCTCCCCCCCCCCCCCGGCTTGACTGAGGGGAGGGGCGGGGCTTGGGTGGGGCGTGACCCCAATCAAACAGGGCTAGGTTGAGAGAAGGAGTCACACTAGTGACGAGAAAGACTTGGGTGGACAAGCGAGGAGGGAGCAGAGAGGAGATGGGATCGGGGTTGAGGAGAGTGAGGTGTAGCCCTAATCCATTAGTTGGAGGAGTTGGCGTGCAGTTCGAGGAGGGGGACCCCGGGGCCAGCAAGGGAGGTGGGGCGCCGCCTGCGGAAATGGAGGGGGCAGGCCTGAAGGCGATGAATGCTGCCTGGGCTGCCGAAAGAGGGACGCCAGGGTGGGCGGGGCCCGGAGAAGTGGGGGGCCAAGTTGGCAAGACCTGAAGAAGACCCTGAGCACCCCGGGAGATGATGGGAAGGTGATGAAGGCTAGGGGAAAACAGTGCAGAGCGTGGGGGGGCGGGGGCTGGGCTTGGGGTCGGGGTGGGCGCATGCACAGATGCGCGGGTGCAGACGTGCACAGGTGGACGCACAGACGCCGCTCCCCGGAGCAGGAGCCGCAGCCTCGAAGCCTCTCCCCCACCGCCTGCCCGGACGCCGGCGGCGCCTCCTGCTTGCTTGCCCGCTGCCTGCTGCCCCCGCACGGCCGTCTGCTCCCTCCTCCTGCCGCCCACGCGCCTCCCACCTGCGGCCCGTGCGCCCCTCCCTGCGCGCTGCCCGCACCCGGCGCACTCCACCTCTCCCGCGCTGCCTCTCCGGCTCGCCCTTGGTCTCTGCGGCCCTGGCTCCCAGGCGGCCTCTCCCGGGGTCTCTGGATTTTAATCTCTGCCTGCCTGCCCTCCGTGCCTAACGCTCCCACTCCCGTTGTATTTCAGCCCTGGACTCCGTTTACACTTCCATCTCTGCCTCTGCCTTGGTTCCTGTTTTAGGGTTACTGAGAACTGAAGGGGAGCCATCCCAGCCCCTCCTCTCACACCCGAGAGATGGGAGAAAGGGAGAAAGTTGTCTTTTTATCGCTCCAGGTCCTTCCTGCGGTCGAACCCACTTCCCTCCGGCCGCAGCCTCAAGACACCGTCCTCCCCCACCCCACGAGGCCTCCCCGGGCTGGGACACCCCCTGCCCCGCCCCCGCCCCAGCAGTGGCTTCGAGACAGAGAACAGGAGGCTAATTAGCGTCTAGGGAAACACATCCTTCCTGGAAACGGCGGGCAGGCGCTAATTACAAGCGCTTTGAAGCAGCCAAGCGGAGGGGAGGCCCGGGCAGGATCAACACAGAGATGGGTGGAGACAGACAGACAGACAGACAGACAGGAAAGCCAGACAGGGAGGATGGGAGACAGTGTAACAAGGACAAGCAGAGATAGAGCAGGAAAGAGCTAGAGGCCCAGGACGGGAACTTAGACACAGGCGGAGTCCTGGCGGAAGGGGGCAGGGGAGGAGGCCCTTGCTTAGCCCCAGGAAATTCTTCCCTCGCTGGCTCCAGTCTCCCTTGCTGTTCCCTGCCTGCTGGGCTTCTCCTCCTGGGTCTCCCAGGCGATGCGCTCTATCAGCGAGTGAGTGCACGGAGGGGCCATGTGCGTCACCGAGTCAGCGTGTCAATGTGCCAGCAGCTGCCTGAAGTGTCTGACGAGGGAGACCCTGCCTTTGCGGGGGTCTCAGCACTGAGGACAGCGCCGGCCCTCCCGCCAGTGGAGGCGCCGCCTCTGCGGAAACCTCCCCCCCAGATCTTACCACCCTTAAACCAGGAGGGGGCAGAGGCTTGGCACCTCACATGAGCATCCTGTGCCATCCTTACATAGTTGTCGCCGTGTCCTGTGCACGTTCGCATGTCGAGATGCCACTGTGAATGACATCCTCGTGTGGACTGTGATCACTGCAGCGATTTCATTCTGTGGGTGCTGAGGGGCAGAGACAGAGGGCAAAACAGATAAAAAGAGGCAAAGAGAAGAGACTGAGGCAGAGCAGGCGGGAGACAGAGCGGGGTGCAGGCCCAGGAAGCTGAGAGGGACAGGAAGATGGAAATAGAGACCAAGATGCAGGCAGAGAGCCAGAAGGGAATAAGCTGACCCAGAGACGCAAGGAAGGAGAGTGGCCACGATGTCACCAGGTGGCCTGTGGGTTGGTGATGTCACCACGGCTACAGTGGGGATGCTGTGCTAACAGGCATCTGGGCTGTACAAGTTTTCTTTTTTTTTTTTTGGTCCTTGCGATTTTGCCACTGCATAGGGAATGGCTGCGGGAGTGTGGTGTGGGCGGTGTGGCTGGCGGCGCTTCCTCTCCTGCTGACTGCGTGGGCTGGTGTTTGTGTTGCCGGGTTCTGGGGCCAGGCCTCGTGGGGCGACGTGACTTCTACAGCTGAAAGAGTTGCTAGTGCCGGGGCTATGGGTGTCTGGGCGCGGGGTCTTCACCCTCACAGGACCGTGTGCCCAGTGGGACACGGAATGCCTGGCTGTTCACCGACACACCCTGGTTGCTATGGGAGCAGAGATGCTGAGAAAAGTCCTCCCAGTGTGGTCAGCCTGGAGGACAGGAAGGAGAGGATTTTCTGTGCTGATGGATTTGAGTTAACAAAATTTTTAGGGAGGGCACACAAAGCACCAGACTCCATTCAGGGTATGGGACATACAGCAAAGAATGTCATTGAACTTACTTGGTGGAGTTCACATTTTATTGTTTTTTGTTTTTGGTTTTTTGGGTTTTTTTTTTTTTTTGCTGCCTCTGGGATGGAACTCACAACCTCACGTTTACAGAGTGGGGCCTTAGCCAACTGAGCTAAAGCAGGGAGCACGGAGTTCACATTTTAAAGAGAAGATGTAAATGGCATATAATAAAATAACTAAATGTATTAGATGGCACATTAGAAGGGAGAGTGAAAAAAAGAAACCAAGCTGGGTAGGGGAGCTAAGGATGGGGTGTTGGTGAGGGGTAATGGATTTCAGCATTCAGGAAGGGGATAGAAGCAGACCTCATGGAGAAGGTGAAGAGTCGACAGAGAATGGGCCAAGGCAGTAAGTCCAAGGAGGAGTGGTCTAGGCAGAAGTCACAGCCACAGCCAGTGCAGAGGACCTGGGGCACAAGCAGCCCTGCTGCGTTGAGAAGAGCAGGGAACAGGGCAGCAGTGCATATGTCCGTGGACCTCCTCAGGTGTGGGCTTTTATTCTGAGCAAGATGGGAGCCATCCACATGTCTGGAGCAGCGGCAGGAGCAATCCAACCCAGCTGCTGTGGGCGCTTAGGCCATGGGTGGTGAGGCTGCAGCAAGGCTGGGAAGAAATGGGAAGTGGCAGTGGCCAGGCTGGCTGCACTCAGGATTGCACAGGTAGAGATGTTCAGGTCTTGCAGCTTCTGAGAGCTCGGACTGGCTCCCCATTGTAACCTTCCTCCTCGAGGTGTCTGGGTCTGTTTCTGATGAGCAGGGGGCAGCAGCAGAGCCCTTGGGGGGGGCTGGTGAGGACCCCATGTAACAGCGAGGCCAGGGCCTGCCCAGGCTCAGGAGGTCTTCACACTGTGCCTCTGCCTCCCCACCAAGGAAAACTCTCCAGGTGAAGATCGTGGATGACGAGGAATACGAGAAAAAGGATAACTTCTTCATCGAGCTGGGCCAGCCCCAGTGGCTTAAGCGAGGGATTTCAGGTGAGGGGCAACAGGAGCGGTGTGGGAGAAAAGAGATCCAGGGTTGGGGGGCCCTGGGGCTGAGCAGCAGGCACCTGAACTGCTCTTGCTGGCTCGCTTACTTGAGGGGAAGTGATCTCACTGTGTTCCTGTCTCTGTCTCTCCCCAGCTCTGCTACTCAATCAAGGTGAGTAGGGTCACAGGGGGAGGAGCCCCTGGAGGGGCGTTGGGGAGAGGCAGAGGGCCAAGGTGGGGTGTGAGGCAGGTTGGAGGTGAGGTGGAAGTAGAATTGGGGTGGGGTAAGGGCTCTGCCAGCCCTAGAGGGGGTGGCCTGTGAGTTGGGGTCATAGTTAGGGTTGTGGAGGTCAAGAATGTGTTGTGGCCAAAGCTGGGGGAAGTGAATGCTACAGAATGGAACATGGGTTTGTGGGGCTATCAGAGGGAATTGGGGTTGGGTGCTGTCTGGACTGTGGTAGGGTTGGGATTTGAGATCAGTGTTCCTTTGGGTTAAGGTAGACATGGTTTCCTGGGACCATGGTGAGATCAGAGCAGAATTGGGGTCCAATTTCTGTCAAAGATGAAGCTGGAGTTTGGCAACATAGATTTTGAGGGGACTGAGTTAGAGATTAGGGTGGCTGGCGATTTAACTCAGTGGCTCAACACCTGCCTGGCAAGCATGAGGTCCTGAGTTCAATTCTTGGTACAAAAAAAAAATTAGGGTGTTAGAGACATGTTGCTTTGGAGCTGAGATCAGCAGGAGAGTTCATGGTTAGGGTTAGGGTTAGGGTTAGACTGTGTTCCTTAGAGTAAGTGATACAAACTGTTGTAACTCATCAGCCTGTAGGTCACAGGGCTTAATACAACAAAAGTTGTTTCTTGCTCAGACAGTTTTCTGAGTGTTCCCTGTTGGTGGGTAGCTTTCCTCTGCCATGTGGCTATTCCATGCGGCCCCATGGTGCCATGGAGCTTTGGCACTGTCACTGGGCCCCCCTACTTCCATCTGGCCAACAGGGCAAGGATGTCTGGAGGAACACATGGGAGGTTTTTGAGGGCCAACTGTCGATCCCTTCTGTCCTCAGTCTATTGGCTGTGACTCAATCACATGGCCAAGCCCAGCTGCAAGGATGTCTGGGAAATGTAGTTCAGCTGTTTCCCCCGGAGGGAAAGTAAAGAGGTCTGGGTGAACACTTAGCCAGCTCTGCCATACCATCAAGCTCTTTGTTGGCAATGGTATTTGGGTTGGGAATTGAAAGTGAGGTTTGGGGTCGTGTATGACTGCAGTGAGGTCCGGGGTTGGAGTTTGGGATTGGGTTTGGGGTTACTAAGGAGCTAGATTATGGGTGTTAGAATTGGGGTGGGAATTTAGGGTTGGGATTAGGTTGAGGTCCAACTGGGATTAAGGGTTGAAGTTTGGAGTCAGGGTGGTGATGAAGTTATTTAAGGCCACAGGTAGAATCAGGCTTGAAGTTGGGCACTAAAAGCTGGGATTGGGCTTAAAGAGCCAAAATCTTTTGGGAAGAAATGTGATCTTAGGGCAAAGATGTAGGTGTGCCTGCGTTCAAGATTTGTGCCCAAATTGGGGACCCCCCACTCTTCTCCTGACCACCTCAGATACACTCTAGGATCTCTCCAGAGCTTGGATGTAGAGACCAAGAGTCCTCCCACAAGGATGGTGGTGATGATGACAGTGTTGGTGACAATAACAAGAAAGTGACACTTACTGAATATTTATGTGTGCCAGGCCCTGTGCTAAGCACTTCACATGAATTAGATTACTTAACTCTCACACTATCATATGAGGTTGGTATTATTACTGTGCCCATCTTACAGATATAAAAACTGAGGCACAGAAAGGCTGACACACTGCCTGAGGTCTCACAGCCTTCACTGTGTGAATCCAGGCTCCACAACTAAACTTCAAGGGGCTAAGGAGAGGGTGGTCAGATGGAGCTGGGAGGGGTCACCAAGGAGGTTTCCCAGAGGACAAACAGGTTTTTATGTAAGTGACAGGTAGGAAAGCTGTCGCAGGCCTAGTGTCTCGGCCTCCTTGGAGTCTAACAGCACCTTTGTGCTGCAGGGGATGGGGACAGGAAGCTGACGGCTGAGGAGGAGGAGGCTCGCAGGATAGCAGAAATGGGCAAACCGGTTCTTGGGGAGAACTGCCGGCTGGAGGTCATCATCGAGGAATCCTATGACTTCAAGGTGACTCGCTAGTGCCTCAGCTTCCGGGAGTCAGGCCTGGGCATGTCCTTGGGGAGGGGCCAGAAAGCTAGGAGCCCTGAAGAACCTAGGCGCTGCGGACTCAGGGCCCAGGCCTCAGTCCCGCACCGGCGTCAGCACCATGGACAGCGCGCGCCTCCCTGTTGCTTGCTTGCGCCGGCTTGGGCGCCCTACATGGGGTGTGAGCGCCCAACCCCGTTCCCCGCCGAGATCCGCCCCTAGTGCTGGTGGGCGGTGACCGCGTCTTGTCCTCTCCCCCAGAATACGGTGGACAAACTCATCAAGAAAACGAACTTGGCCTTGGTGATCGGAACTCATTCGTGGAGGGAGCAATTTCTAGAAGCTGTGACAGTGAGTGCAGGTAAGTGGAGAGGGAACGAGGGAGAAGAAGAAAGAGGGGATTTAGCTCAGTGGCATAAGCACCTGCCTTGCAAACCTGCGGTTGTGAGTTCAATCCCCTGTACCAAAAAAAAAAAAAAAAAGAAGGGTGAGAGACAGAGGCGGAGCCGGGCGTGGGGGGGGCCACGCCCCGTAATCCCAGTATTCCAGGAGGCTGAGGCAGGAGGATCAAAAAGTTGAGCCCAGCCTGAGCAACTTGGTGATTTATCAAGACCCTGTCTCAGAATATAAAAAAAGGTTGAGGATGTAGCTCAGTGCAGAAGCCCTGGGTTCAATCAAAAGAGCAAAGGTACAGAAAGACGATGGGAAAGATAGAGAGGAGAGACAGACACAGAAGTACCTACAGGACAGCAGAGACGGGACAGAGACAGCGCGAATATTCCTGCACACTGATAAGGGGCAATGAGCCACAGAGGCAGGGACACGGACACAAAGAAGGCCCTGACAGGGCAGAAGCAGAGAAGGTGAGGAGAGGGCACTGCAGGCTTCCGTCTTGGCTTTTGGTTGGGTCCTGGCTTGGGTTTTCTCCAGGCATCAGTCTGGGGTGAGTGGGGTGAGAACGGGAATGACTGGGCCTCCCCAGACAGAGCCGGGCTCCTCTGTTACCATGGAGACAGTCACCAGGACACCCGGCTGTCTCCCACCTGCACCGTCCCCACCCTGCTCAGCCTCTTGCGGATCCACAGCGCCCCCGTGTGGCTAGAGGTACGATGACCCTTGAAACTGCAGTTTTGATCTTAGAGACCAACTCCTGTCCCTTGTGATATAGATTGGGGAAACTGAATCTCCAAGGCAAAAGAGGGATGGATCTGAAACCCCACAGGGAGTCCAGGAAGAGACCAAGGCCAGAGCTCAGGGAATGTGTCACACATCGGCTTTCCTTCGTGGAGGCCCCAGCTGGGGGGACTGAATTTAGGATCCAGAGAAACTGGGCCTTGGGGTGGGAGAGAAGCAGGTGGAGATGGCACAGTTCTTGGGCCTTCTCAAGCTGTGTGGCATCGCCCCTGGAAGTCACAGCATATTTCCAAGTGATTCTCTGGGCCCAGTTCTGTTCCGGGACATTGCCGGGGACATAGAAGTGACTGAGACAACTCTGGCACTGCCCTGTGGTAGAGGCAGGTATGTTACAGTACAGCAGCAGGGCTGGGCTGAGGGACCCCACAGTGAGCCCAGATTGGGGTGCCCAAGGCAGCCTGAGCATGAGATACAGGCACCTTGTGGGAGGGTGTCCAGTTTGGGGCTGAGAGGAAAGGTACAGGATGAGGCCAGAAGTCAGTTCGGGTTGAGGGTAGTCAAGAACCAGTGCAACACTTGGAGTAGGACAGAGGTAGTGACAAGTGCCCAGAGAGCTCAGCCTCCCTGCTCTGACCAAGGCCTGAGCACTATGGATTCATTAGGGATGAATTCAGCAGTGGACAACAGAAAACTGCAAGTGGCCCAAACACACTGAAGTTTCCTTTTCCCATGGAAAAATCTGTAGTAATGAGTTGGTATAGTGGTTCAGTAGTGTCATTAAATGCTGCCTCTCTTCTTCGTTTTGCCTTCCCACTCTCAACTTTTGTCCTTGTGGTTGCAAAATGGCTGCCGTAGCTCCAGATGTCAAGCCCACATTCCAAGCATAAGGAAAGGGCTGTGCCTGCTGGACCGAAGTCCCCAACTTTAGCTTCTAACTTCATTTTGCTTGATGTTGTGTGAGATGCAGCATGCAGAATCCATAAAGCCCTTGGTTATGCATTTACAAGTTCAGACATTTATTCCTTTGACAAGCCAAGGGGCTGGGTAAGCTAGACACATGGGAAGGGGATATATGACCTGAGTCCCTGAATCCATCATCCTCTCCCTGCCTCCACACCATAGCTATCCTCTGCTCACCGACACCCTGGGATTTCTTGGAAAGAGCACATCAAGTAGCATCTCAGGTGGACCTGGGAAGTGAGTCTGTGATCTGGTGGCCGTCTTGGCATTTTAGCCCTGGTTGCTCTGCGTGACTGTCAGGCCTGGGATTCTTATCAGCATCCATGGTGTGTCACTGGGCACCTGCCAGCATGCTGCTTCCCACACATCACCCTATGCTTATCAGCGTAGGCAAGGTGGCCAGGGCCTTTCATTTGTGCTTTCCCATCATACAACTCCCTGCAAGGCAAAAGCAGGCTGAACTGAGCCACACCAGGGGACACAGTTCTATACAAAGCTCAGAAGGCACAGCCCTGCACAGTGCCACAGCAGGGAAGCCTCTACCACTGTCTGTAGGTCTCACTGCCAGCCTGGGCAAGATGGCTACTGTTGCAAGGCACTCTGGGAAAGCGTATATTTAGCACTGCAGGCTGCAAAGAATTCTGGGAAAGTGAATATATTTATCTGAGGACATGGCTGTTGCTAGCCTCAAGGGATTGTGGGAAAGTGACTAATTTTTAGTTGGGTTTACATTTCTGTCTTGTGCAAGACATCCTGGGAAAGCAAATATATTGAGCTGAGTGTGGCCTTAGTTGGCTGCAGTGAATCTGAAAAGTGACTCTTTATAGCTATGGATATGACTTTCAGTGGCAGTAAAGGCTTCTGGGAAAAGGAAGAGTTTCAGCTTGAGATATAACAGTCCCTAGCAGCCAGAGATTTTGAGAGGCTGAGTATTTTTAGCAAGCCACCTATGGCCTCCTCCAAGGGATTCTGGGGAAGTCTTTTTACCTGGCCTATGCACTTTACTAGCTGCAAGGGATTCTGGGAAAGTAACTATTTGTACCTGTTGACATGGCCACACCTAGTGGCAAAAGATTCTGGGAAAACAAAGTTTTGTGGGACTCACTACCTGGAAATGAAATAAAATGGGGCCTCTGTAGATGAGGAAGGAAGCATGACTTTGTGCCCCAGCTGGGTCGTGTGCCCACAGGGGACGAGGAGGAGGAGGAGGACGGGTCCCGGGAGGAGCGGCTGCCATCCTGCTTTGACTACGTGATGCACTTCCTGACGGTGTTCTGGAAGGTGCTGTTCGCCTGTGTGCCCCCCACCGAGTACTGCCATGGCTGGGCCTGCTTTGGCGTCTGCATCCTGGTCATCGGCCTGCTCACTGCCCTCATCGGGGACCTTGCCTCCCACTTTGGATGCACTGTGGGCCTCAAGGACTCTGTCAATGCTGTCGTCTTCGTGGCCCTGGGCACCTCCATACCTGGTAACTCCCCAAAGACTGCTTCTTGGATCAGGGTCTCAGGGGAGGGGCAGCATTAAGGAAGGATTTCTGAGAAACATGTTGAGATGCATAAAAGAAGCTAGGAAGGGGGTCCATGTGGGAGCAATTAAAATGAATCCTGCCAGAAACCAAGTGGATGGAATGTCCCATAGCACTAAAGTGATGGGGATGGGAGAAGCCAGATGAGCAGCAGGACATGATGGTACATACCTGTAATCCCAGCCCATGGGAGGCTGAGGCAGGATGATGGCAAGTTCCAGTTCTGCCTGGGCAGCTTAGTGAGAGCCTGTCTCAAAAAGGACGGGATGTAGCTCAGTGCAAAGGCCCTGGGTTGGGTCTCCAGAGCCACAAGGGGAAGAAACAGAGGGGAACATTGAAACTCACAAAAGGCTGGCAGGGAGCCCGCTGAATGTAATCAAGTCACAGAGAAAGATGTTGGAGTCTCAGAGATACCAGGCAGAGGGGTGGATGAAAGTGAGACAGCTCCCCAAGAAAGAAACTGCGACTCGTGGAGCCATGCTATTCTGCTTGAAAGCGGCACTAGCAGGGCACAGAGGCGCATGCCCATTAAACCCTGAACTGGGGAGGCTGAGGCAAGAGGATTGCTGTGAATTCGAGGCCAGCCTGGGCTACATAGTTCAAACCAGCCTGAACTACGCAGCGAGACCCAGCCTCCCCCCTCCCCCGAAAAAAACCAAAAAGACAGCAGTGCTGGAGGTGGAACGCACACTAGGCAGACCCACCCGAGCTAGGGACGCTGGTCGCCGCCGGGTCCTGACGGCGGTGTGCCAATGTCCCCACAGACACATTCGCCAGCAAGGTGGCGGCGCTGCAGGACCAGTGCGCCGACGCATCCATTGGCAACGTGACGGGCTCCAACGCGGTGAACGTGTTCCTGGGCCTGGGGGTGGCCTGGTCGGTGGCCGCCGTGTACTGGGCGGTGCAGGGCCGCCCCTTCGAGGTGCGCACCGGCACGCTGGCCTTCTCGGTCACTCTCTTCACCGTCTTCGCCTTCGTGGGCATCGCGGTGCTGCTCTACCGCCGCCGGCCGCACATCGGCGGGGAGCTGGGCGGCCCGCGCGGACCCAAGCTCGCCACCACCGCGCTCTTCCTGGGCCTCTGGTTCCTCTACATCCTCTTCGCCAGCCTGGAGGCGTACTGCCACATCCGCGGCTTCTAGGCCCCACGCGGACTCAGCCTCGCCGGGACGCAGCTCCGGGGCTCGGCCTTCTCCTCCTGAGGTCCGCCCGCCCTTCCCGGGGAGCTTCGCCCCGACCTCGGCCCCCAGGCGCCCAGCCCTGCCCGCTCTGTCCTCGCCCCTGGGGAGAGGTCCACCTCCAGGCCCCTCCCCGTCCCGAAGAACACAACTTCTCTCTCCCCGGACACCCAGAAGTCTCCCTTCTCGTGATGACACCCCAGAGCCTCTGGACTCACCTTCCCCGGGGGACCCCAGGACGCGCGGATCTCGGCCCTTCCCCCACCTTCAGGGAGCTCCGCCCGCGCCCGGGTTGGGGAGGGGACGCGCAGCTCTCTCCTGCTGTTTGCACTCCAGATGGGGGGACCGAGGCTCCGAGGAGTCGGGGTTCAGTCCCGTGACTCGCTGGAGGAGGCACGTTTGGGACCTGCAACTTCTCACATTCCAGCGCCCCTATTGCCCTCCACTACCTCTGCGAGCCCGCGCCTGGAGGGAGGGGCTGCGCGCGCGCGTGTACATAGTGTGCGCGGGGAGGGGACGCGGGTGGGTGCATGTCGTGGGAAAGGGTGACAGACTTTGCTTTTGAGAGAGGGCAGTAGACTCCCTCAGCTTTGCCGGGAGTCTCCCTGGACAGCCTCGGAGGTTCATTTCTCCCTCAGTGCCAGCCAGTCCGGGCAGGACCCTCGAGCCGGAGACCGAGGGTCCCCGAGGACCAACGCTACAAGCCAGCAAATGCTGCCACATCTCTGCCTGTCGGGGGGCGGGCGGGCCTGGGTCTGGGGGAGCGTTTTTAACTTTGGAGGCCGCCGTCTATCCGGTAGGCCGTGTGCATTTTCTTACTGTTGATGTTTCCTGCCTAAAGGACACACTTGGGGAGCGGGGAGTGCTGCCCACTCCTTGCCACCCCAGGATGACCCTGCCATCCCCATAACCTCCTGCTTCTCATGGGTTTTTTTGCATTCTATTGTCCAGTTGTGCATCCGCCCCGGCACCCGGCCTCGTTACCACGCCCTTCTCTCCCCAGCCATCCGCATCAGCCACCGTCTCTGTGATTTCTGTAAAAGTTGCCATAAAACTTTGAAATCCTGCCTGAAAAAGTCTTCCCGCGGGAAGTGGGGGTTTCAGGAAGAGAAAGCTGACGAACTCATCTGACTCAGATTTGGGCAACTATGGAATAAACCAGGTTAATCTGCGTTTTTAAAGTGTCCCCTGGGGGGCACGCCCACTGGAATCAGGGGCTCCACTGGCCACGTCCCCTCGGTGCAGCCGGGGCTCCGTTAGCCACGCCCCCATTAATCAGTGCAAACCATTCCTCTTCTGGGGCGTCTTGGGAATAAGAAAGGAACCGGAGAGAGCCAGGGTCGGTCGACTTCCGTAAGTAGAGCAGGAGCCCGCTTTGAACCCTGAAGCAGGAGGAGGTGCGTGCGGGAAGAGCTCCCGTGCAGAGGCAAGGGCTCAACCCTGCAACTGTGCAGCCCCACGAGCTCACAGCTTTTGCAGAATTCTGCGAGCACCTAACAGAAGCCCAGCAGTGGCTTAGGAGTGGAGAGTGCATAGAAGGATCGATTGTAAGAGACCATACCAGCCACGCTAAGGAGTTTGTCATTTATTTAAAAACTAAGTGGAGAGTCTGAATGGAATGATGGGGGCGCGGATAAAGTTGATTTTTTTTTTTGAGACAGGGTCTCGCTATGCAGTTCAGGCTGACCTTGAACTCACTTTGTAGCCCAGGCTAACCTCGAACTCATGGCGATCCTCCTGCCTCAGCCTCCTGAGTGCTGGGATTACAGGCGTGCACCACCAGGCCCAGCTGATCGTATCTGATTTATATTTCGTGCCTTTGCCTACCTGTGGTCCTCTAAGGTTTGAGAGCAGCGGAAAGGCGGGGGCTGGCACTCAGTTGCGGGAGGGCTAGGGGAGAAGAGAGGTGGAGAGCGGATGAAGGAGCCAAGAAGAGCATCCGGCGGGAAAGCGGTGGTACATTCAAAAGAAGGAACCAGAGCCAGGTGCAGTGGCGCACGCTGTAATCCCAGCGCTCTGGGAGACTGAAGCAGGAGGGGCCCAATGTCAAGTCCAGTCTGGGCCGTTTAGCAACTTAGTGAGACTTTTAAAAAATAAAAAAGAGCTGAATCTGGCAAGCACAAAGTTGTGAGTTCGATTTCCAGTACAAAAAAAAAAAAAAAGGAAGCGACCAGCGCAAGGCCTACGAAGGAAGGAGAGAGCGGGATGGGGATGAGGGAGACGCAGTGCCCAGGAAGGGCAGCAGGGGGCGCAGGAGCCTCGGGTCGCGGGCCGAGTGGAGGCTGGTGCTACCCGGGAACGTCGGACCCGCCAGGCGCCCCACGTGTCGGCGGCGCGTGAAAAACAGCAGAGTTCACGCCAGAGGAGGAAGCAGGGAGGTTATCGTCGGGAAAGCGGACGGCAGGAATGAACGGAGAAGCCAAGAGAAGAGGGCGCAAGACAAGGCCCCCCAGGAACGGGGGGGGGAGCCTGGGGGAGCGGGGAGGGCAGAGTCAGGCTGACCTGAAGTGAGGAGAAAGTGGGTGAGGAAACTGAGTCAGCGTGCACGTGCCACTGTGGAAAATCCGATGTGGACGAGAGGGCGGGAGGGGGCTTTGTCCCTGGGTGGAGAGGGCTGAAGTCCAGGAGGCCCTGACAGCAAGGGTGAAAGCAGCAGTGGAGATGCGGAAGTCTTGGGAATGGTGACCACAGAGCTGGCGGCGACATCGAATGACCCCACCAGACCACCACTCAATCCACTGCCAGCCCTGTGTCATCTGCTCCTCAGGGTAGGAAGCACCTCAGAGAGGTGAATCCACTACCCAGGGTCCCACAGCAGGAAGGGCATGGATGGGAGGGAACAAGCCCACCACAGAGAAGAGACAAGGGACAACCTTGCATCTGAACAGATATAACAGATGCGGACTGGAAGGTGGGCACACAGAGAGCTTGACGGCAGCCGCCGGGTCCCCAGGCCCAGCCCAGCTGGAGTGCTGAGTGCCAGCCAAGCCTCAGTTTGGGACTGACTGACTGACTGACTGACTGACTGACTTATGATGGACTGACATAGCCACGGAGGTAGCACGAGGCAGTGACTCATCTCCTCTGTGCCTCGATTCCCGCATCTGGGAAAAAGGGTAATTGCTGTGAGGAAGGCGTGAATGTATACTAGAATAGTGCCCTGGCTGGGTGTGGTGGGTTAGGGTTAGGGAGCTCTCAGGAAGCTGAAGCAGGAGGATCACTGTGAGTTGTGGTCTGAGCTACATAGTGAATCCAAGGCAATGCCACACTACATAGCAGACCCTGTCTCAAAACAACAAAAAGATGCAAGCCTTTGCCTCCCTCAGCTGCAGCACAGGGCTGCTTGTTATGATGGCACCACACAGCCTGTGCTGACCAACACTATGCTTTGGAAGCCTCGGATGCCAGCGGCACAGGCAAGCTGAGGGGGCCACAGACTCCAGAAAGGTCAGTTTCCCTTCAGAAATGAGCAATGCACCCTTGCACAAATGGCCCACACCTGGGCAGGGAGAGGAAGTTTATTTTACAGAATTGGTGCCTGTGATTATGGAGACCCTGTCCAGATCCTGCAGGTCCTGCTGGGTAGCTGGAGACCCAGAATGAACCAAAGTTGCCCCTGAAGTCTGAAGACCTTCCAGGCAGAATTTGCTCTTTCTTAGGAACCTTGGTCTCCCCTTCTTGAGTCCTTCAATTGCTTGGGTAAGACCCACCCTAACAACCTTGACTCATTTAAATGTTAACCTTTTTTTTTTTTTTTTTTTTTTTTTTGAGACAGTGTCACTTGGTATCCTAGGGCTGGCCTCAAACTCACGAACACTGGGATTACAGGCATGGGCCTCTAAATTCACAAATGTCATTCTTAAAAATACTCCCACAGCAGGACTGAGGCTAATTTTGATCAAATATCAGGGCCCTGTGGCCTGGCAGAGTGGACACACAGGAGGGGCCCAGTCACTGTGGCCTGGCCAGTGCGCTGTGCTGAGCTCTAGAGAAGCCAGGCTGAGGCCAGGACACAAGGGAGGGATGACAGGGAAAAAGGCAAGTGTCTCCACCCTGCGGTGGCTCTCAGGGGGCCTACAGAGGGCAGAGGCCAAGGAAGTCCACCAGGTCCACTGACTCCTGTCTGGTGGCGACCAGGCTCCTGCCAGGGGTCCTGCAGCAGTGACAGATGCTGTGGAGGGTGGTTTCCACCCCCAGCTTCTGGTGGAAAGGTGTGTGGCACTGGTCACTTCCTTCCACCTCCTCCATACCCAACCTGGGTCCCCTCCAGGGACTGAAGGAGACTCGGAGGACTTTTTCTTTCCTTCTGGCACTGAGGATTGAACCTGGGGCCTTTGGACGGAGCTACAACTCCAGTCCTTTTTATTTTTAGACTCAGAATCACTGAGCCACAAAGTTGCCCAGGTTGGGCTTGACTTTGGCTGCTCCTGCCTCAGCCTTCCAGAGTGCTGGGATTATAAACATCTGTGCCATGTACACTTCTAGGGAAGATTTTTGAGCTTGTGGAGCTGGGGGCGAGGGGAGGGGAAACTTCAGATCCTCAGTTTCTCCCCAGGTAGCTTGAACACCCTGCGTCTGATCCCTGCTGTGGGTCCCTCAGTCCTCTCTGTGTGAAACCTAGGCAGGGGGCAGTAGGGGACTGAGGGAGGCAGAGCCAGGCCGCGGAACAAAAGCTGAGGGGCCCCCAGCCCACAGCGGAGACAGGGAAGTCACAGATCCCGACAGGGAGGCTGTAGGGAGTCAGGGCTGCTGCAGGCAGCTTGGAGAGCTGGGAGGGATGCAGAGCAGCAGGGTCAGGAAGAGATGGGGACAGAGGAGGGGGACTAGCAACAGGGAGAGATATGAGTGAGAGAAAAGGGCAAGCTGGGGAGACTCCAAGGCCAGAGAGCAGAGGCAGAGGAAGGCAGACCAGGCAGAAAGGACAGGGGCAGGGGACAGCCAACGGAGAAGGTGGCAGGGTCCCAGTGGCTTGTCCCTGCCGGCCTGGCCTGGTGCTCCTGTGGTCTCTGGCGGCTGTGGCTAATGCTATGATTGCTTGGCAGGCAGAGGGGAGGGGGCGGTGGTGACGAATGAACCCAGTGTCTGGCTGCGGTGATGGATGGCCCAGCAGCAAGAGGCCAGGAGGGAGGGGACCAAGATAAATGTTTCCTTCTCCTGGAGCCAGGCCAGGTGGGGAGGGACAGGACACGGGCCATGTCTGCTGAAGGCCTGGGCAGTGGGGTGCGGGGAGACTCAGGGCCTGGGGTGGGGGCAGAGAGCGCTGAGATGGAAAGCAGAGAAAACAAAGGCAGAGATAAGGGAGGAGGAGGCACAGACACTCGGCCTGGGCAGACAGAGGCCGAGGAGGGGGCCCCGGCCCCACAGCCTGGGCCTAGGAGAAAGGGCAATGGAGAGAGGCCCACAGCGCTGTGGATGAAGGGGAAAATGAGGCAGGAGGGAGGGAGGAGACCGAGGGGCCCTGAGCAGCATCCTTCCCCACAGCCTTGGAGAGCGAGTTCTGGGGCTGCTGGGAACCCCAGGGGACAGTAGCTGCTGGAGAGGCCTACGCTCAGGTGGGGGCCAGAAGATCAGGAGGATCCTGCCCAGGCAGGCGAACTGGGATCCCCAGGCTACTCGCAGTGGCAACAGGGGCAGCATAGCCTGGGGACTGCCTGTCCCTGCAGTGGGGGTGGCAGAGTGGCCCCTCTCCTGGCCCATTGCACACCCACCCCTGCTGAGAGCAGCAAGGCCTGAAGGCACCTTCTGAGCCACACAGGGGCCCCCAGCCAGCCAGCACCAGTGGAGGACACCTCTCCAGGCCAGGCCTGTGTGCCACCTGGAGTCCCCTTGAGACGAAGGTCTGAGTACCGAGTAAGGGAGCAGGCTCTGGAGGAGAGGCCACAGGACGTGTGTGTGTGTGTGTGTGCGTGCATGCGTGTGTGTGTGTGTGTGCGTGCGTGTGCGTGTGTGGGAGAGAGAGAGACAGAGAGAGACAGAGACTGGGCAAGGCTGTCTCGCTATCCCTCCAGGTCACCCCCAGCCTCTCCTATTCTCCCCTGCCCAGCCAGGCGCCCCTTTCATTCATTACCAAGCTTTATGCCCCACAGTCTGACTCCTCCCCTGTGTGGGGCTGCAGGGTGCTTGCTTTGAGCTCTGAGCCAGGGCAGAAGCAGCCCTACCCCCACTCCTCACTGGCCACTCCCCGAACCCAGAAGGTGCTGCCCCAGAGTCAGCCAGGCCAAGACAAGGGGCCTCAGCACCCCCATGCACACCTAAGAGGCAAATCACCCCAAGCCCCTGGGTCCCACCCTGAATCTCAACTGAGGGGAGGCAGGGCAGGGCAGGCAGAAGAGCTGTACTTCTTTAAAGAGTGACTTAAATTAATTTTCTGCTGCAAAACCCCAATCTGGGGGAATGGTGCACCTCAGGGATCAGCACCCTCAAAATGCAGACCCTTTCTTAAAGGGTCTCCAAAGCATCTCCAAAAAAACAGTGGGTGGGCCCCCCATCACCCAAGCCTGCTTTCAGTTTTCTGCCCTGCAGGAGGGAGATGGGGCTGAAGAGGTCAGGGCCTGGCTGAGGGAGGCCAGGCCCTTCCGACTCCCAGGGAAAGCATGGGCCTGGCCACAGGATGGCTTGCTTGTCTCTGTGTGTCCTGGAGAGACTTGGGGAGACAGAAACAGTGAAGGAGCTGGAAGGGCAGATGCCTGGAGAGGGAGCACCTAAGAGCCTGGGGTGGGCTGTGGACCTTAAGAGGGGCTGGGCTCAGGTCCCTTTCTGTCCTACCTCCCCCCAACAACCTTCCCTCTGCTACCCCAGGGAAGTTCTGCTGCCACCACTCCCCAACCCCTGTGTCACTCCTGCCCCCCCAGGGCTTGGGTGGGGAGATGAGGGGTGACCCTGACCCCCTCAGCTCCCCTCTGAGACGCTTTCCTTCTGTGCGGTCTTGTCCCCCTCAGCTTGGGAGTGTCCCCCACTTCCCAGGTCACTCACAGGTCCCAGGACGCAGAGGCTGAAGACTGTCCCTGTCCAGCCCCCAACCATTTTTACTCTTCCGGATCTCAGAGTGTTTGCCACTGCCAGGAGCAGTTTACACTCACACCTCTGGGCCCCGGCTTCGCTCCCCACCCTCCTCCCAGCCCTAGTACACCCTGAGCACCAGGAGTCCCAGAAGTTAGCCCTTTGCTTCCTGCGATGGCTCCCTGAGCTCCGGCAGTAGTAGGTGCTCAGAAAACTGCACCGCACAAACCCTAGACTTTCCTTCCAAGCCTCCCCAGCGCGCACCTAACCACACGCACCATTTCCCCCAGTCTGGAGTCGCGCGCGGCCTCCCCGACAGCAGCTGCCAGAACTTCAGGCTCGGGACCCTCTAAAGGCAGGGGTCAAGGCGGGCAGAGGGACGCATGCACAGTGTCCTTAGGTCCCAGGGGAGGGAGGGGAAGGAGGGCCAGGGCAAGAGGAGAAACTAAAATATAGGGGGGTTCGTGTTCCTTCTTGCCTCCGTTCTCTCTGATCCTATCTTACAGTGAGGGAAACCATGGAGACTGGGTGAGAGACAGGAAGGGTGGCGCGAGGGCTGGGAGGGGAAAGCCGGGCGGAGACCGGTGCCGCGAGGGGACAGGGTTAGCCTCCAATACAAAGGCCACGGGGTGTGTGGCTGCGGGCCGGAGGCGCTGGAGGAGCCGGAGGGGGAAGGGCGAGGGCGGGGCGGGGCGGGAGGAGACAGGGGAGGGGCGGGGCCAGGGCGGGAGTCCTGGGCGGGGCCTGCGTGTGCCCCGCCCCTGCCCCGCCCGCCCCGTGCCGGCGGACAGCGGGTTAAGCATCTCCGCTCCTCCGCGGTGGAACTTCCGGATGTGACCACAGAGGAGCGAGCGGGGAGCGGAGCGGAGCGCAGGAGACGGGAGGGAGGGAGCCGCCCTTCGAGGCTGGGAGCCGCCCCCGCCCGGCTCCGACCCGCGCGTCGCGGCCGCCTGGGTCCCGCAGCCCGGAGCGGGACGGGGCCCGGGCGGGGCCTGGCGACCCCCGCGCCCCGCGACCCGCCATGAGCCCCAGGCCGTGACCCCGCGGCCCGGCCCATGCTCCGAGCCGCCGCCCCGCCCGGCGCGCGCCTCTGAGGCCGTGGGGGGCCGGGGACCCCGCCTCCGCCGCCGTGGGCCTGGGGCTGCAGCCGGCCGCGCCCTCCCCGCCCATGGCCCGGAGGGTAGGTGTGAGGGACCCCTCTGCGGCCCTCTGCCCTACCCCCTCCTCCGTCCGTCTGTCCCTTCCGTCTGTCTCCCCGGCTCGCTCTCTGCCCCCTGTCCCTGTCCCTGCGTCCTCTCCATCTCAGCCCTTTATCCTGGTACCTCCACCCCGCCGTACCCCTTCTTCTGCCTCGGATCCACTTTTGTTTGCGACCCGACCACCCCAGGTCAGGGGCCGGGACGGTGTGGGAGAGGTGAGTCCCCCCGGGCCGCCGCGGGGCCAGGGACCCGCGCTATCTTTGGGTCCTGGGCGACAGCAGGAGGTGAGAGGAGTGGGAGCACCGCACCCACCTTGCAGAGTGGGGGTCGGGACCGTGGCAGGAGGTGAGGACCCCGTGTGTGGGAGTGAGGAGCAGCGGGGAGCAGTTGGATTCAACTTCGGAGCTCCGGAGAAGTTCGGAGAGGAGCGGAAGGCGGGGAGAGGAAGGAGACAGCGCAGGGCCCGCCTGGGCCAGGTCTGCCGAGGGGCGGGGCGGGGCAGGCGGGACCCTCGGCTCCACCTTGCCGGTCCTTTTGCTCCTTGGAGACCCCAGTATCTTCATAGCCAAGGTCGGGCTTAGCTATGTCCTCCCGTGAGCGGTTCTGGTATCCCGGGACTGGGAAATGTCACCCCGGTGCTCCTGTTCCTCTGGTCACGTCTGCCCTGTCCTTCCCTTCTCGAGTACCAGGCACAGTGCTAGTGTCCCGTTCGGCACGTGGCTCTGCTGGTGTCTCCAGGGGTGTGGCACTCAGCCTCCCTGTCCTGATGTGCACCCGTGTGTGTGTGGGGGGCTGACATGTGATTCCATGTGCACTGGAGTCCATGGTGAACGGGTGTGATGTGTGTGAAGACACTTGGGCGTGCTTATCTGACATCTGTGAAATGTGATGGGCTAGGGAGACAGTTGTACAAACACTGTTCGTTCCCCCAGGATGTGTCCTGGTGACCCCATCTCTCACTGTCTGAATCTCTGTGCCTTTCCTGACCCTGGCAGCGACCAGCCAGCCCACCCTGACCCCCACCCCCACCCTAACCTCTGGGTCCCTTCTTCCTGGTCCTTCCATCACAGTCAGGAATCCCCATGGCATATATTTTCAAACCCCAGGGCACAGGAAAGGCCCTAGCGTGGCACTTGGTCCACCCCTCCCCCAGCTCCTTGACACTAGGGGTTAAGGAGTAGGGGCTAGATAGTGGGTGACACAGGGTGCATCCCCTGGTCTGGCTACCTGGCTGGGTCTTGGGGTGCTGACCTGCTGGGGCCCCCTCTCACCTCCCCCAGTACGATGAGCTGCCACACTACCCAGGCTTCGTGGATGGCCCGACTGCTCTGACTGGCTTCTCAGAGGCAGCACCCCCAGCACCCGGAGTCCCTGGGCCCTACTGCCCACCCCGGCCACCCCCAGCCCCAGGCCTAGACAGTGATGGCCTGAAGAGGGAAAAGGACGAGATCTATGGGTGAGTGTGACACACAGAAAGGCTCCGGGCCTTCCAGAGTGCCCGTGGCCACTGCCTGGCTCTCTCCCAGTCTGTTCCTCTCCATGTCTGGCCTTTCTGTATCACCTGGGTCTCATTTCCTCCCAGTCCCCCCCAACACCTCTCTTCCTTTCTTTCTCTATCTTGTTCCCCCCTCCTTTCTTTTGTAAGAAAAGATCTCACTCTACAGTCCAGACTGGCCTTAAACACACTATATAGCCCAGACTGGCTTCATGCTTTTAATCCTCCTGCCTCAGCCTCCCAAGTACTGGGATGATGTGTGACCTGATCCCATCTTCCCCCATGAGTCCTCTGCTCTCCCTCCTCCCCAGACACCCGCTGTTCCCACTGCTGGCCTTGGTCTTTGAGAAATGTGAGCTGGCCACGTGCTCGCCCCGAGACGGGGTGGGGGCTGGGCTGGGTGCACCCTCTGGGAGTGACGTCTGCTCCTCCGACTCCTTCAATGAGGACATCGCTGCCTTTGCCAAGCAGGTGAGCAGGGCCATCCAACCGCAGGGTGCCCAGGAGAGCTGCAGGGGCAGGCAGGACACAGGTGTGACCTTGCTGGTGTCTCCCCATGCTAGGTTCGCTCTGAGAGGCCACTCTTCTCCTCCAACCCAGAGCTGGACAATCTGGTGAGCCCAGGGCCTCCCCCACATCCATGGGAGGGCTGGGAGAGTAGAGGGGAGACCCCAATCCTTGCCTCACACTGCAGCATTATTGCCCTTTTCACAACCAGCAGTGCCTAAAGTTTGAGACAGGACTCTGTGGCCTGAGTTCAAATCCTAGCTCTGCCACTCTGGCTCTGTGAGCCAGGGTAGGTGATGCCACCTCCCTAGGCCTCAGTCCTCCTCTTCGAAGGGAAGAGAGGGAGAGGTGGAGTGGAAGGTGAGGAGGGAGGGAAAAATTCTGGGGCTGCTCTCCCTCTGTCCCCAGATCCGCTCCAGGGCTCCCTGTTGGTCAGAACCTTTGGCAAAGGACTCTGGGAAATGTGATTTGTGGGGAGGGGAGGAGGGGGGCGTGAGATGGGCGTGTGCCCTGTGTCCCAGCCCACCCTCATGCTGGACTTCTGTCTCCTCTCTCTCTGTCTCCACCCCTCTCTCTCTGTCATCCTCCGGACTCTGGGTTTGTGTCTCTGTCTCCCTCCCCTTGCTTGTGTCCCCTCTTGCTCTGTCCCTGTCACTCTGAGCCGCCCCTCTCCGCCCTTGAAGATGATCCAGGCCATCCAGGTTCTGCGCTTCCACCTGCTGGAGCTGGAGAAGGTAAGTGCTGCTCACCTGCCCCAGCCCTGTCGCTCAGCTCCCTTCACCCCAAGTCTCCCCCATTTCACCCCTCCCGTCCCCAGCACCCCAGCCCTGGCCCTTGGGTGGTCCCCAAGTACCCCGGTGACCCCCTCCCAGGTCCACGACCTGTGCGACAACTTCTGTCACCGCTACATCACCTGCCTCAAGGGAAAGATGCCCATTGACCTGGTCATTGAGGATCGGGACAGTGGCTGCAGGGAGGATCTCGAGGACTACCCAGCCTCCTGCCCCAGCCTGCCGGACCAGGTAGGTCCAGGACAGGGCATCATGTGTCACCCGGCCACCAGAGCCAGGACTGGACATGGTGCGTCAGATGCTGCCCAGCCATGGAGTATGCATAGCACAAGGTCACACACCAGCGATACAACAGCTGCACAAGTACACACACGGACACACAGACACACAGACATACACACACACCAGCAGCTGCAGGCGCCACCCACAGGCTCAGCTGCACCCACGCAGGTTCAAATGCAGCTCCCCAATTCCACACACACAGCACAGTAGTACCCATGGCGCCGAGACACTCAGCCACGGAACAGCAGTGCAGACCTGGTAGCTGATTCAGCAGCAGAGTTCTGCAGTGAGTGTCGGTGACACTGCAGCCTCTTGCCACCAAGAGCAAACACAACCATTGAGAGCAGTGCCCCTCTGCACACGCACGTGCTTGAGCTCACAGCAGTTGGGTCTCACACGAGGCCAAGGCACAGCCTCATCAAGGAGTTACACACAGGACAGCTGTGAGGGTCCCAGCTCACCAAAGATTCACATGGAGCTAGAAAAGTGACACCTGAGGCTGGCTGTGGCAGCACGTACCTGTAATCCAGCCCTGGGGAGGCTGAGGCAGGAGGATTGCTGCGAGTTTGAGGCCAGCCTGTACTGCACAGTGAGGAGATCCTGTCTCAAAAAAAGAAGTGACACCTGGGAAAAAAGTCCCCTGAGGGCCACACCTGGTGGTCAAAGTGTCACCCTAGGCAGCTGTGGTGCAACACAGCATGAAGTCAGATGCAGAAGAGAACAGCTCAGGCTGGGGCAGTGCACACAGGTCAGAGTGGCCTCATGCTCAGCAAGAGCCTTTGCATGTGACAACGGGGGACAAGTCTCTGGCAGGCTCCTATTCAGACCTCAGGCACACTTATGTGACAGTCCCCAGTGGCCACACCCACTCAGTGTCCTGGCAGAGTCGTAAATCCCCTTGTGCGGGAGTCACAGTAGCCATGTGCATGGCCCCACTACCAGGGTCCCATCCTTAAACCTGAGTCACACACCACCCCTGGGTTGGGGTCAGCCACACGCACATCAGAGCATGCCTCGGCGACCAGCATGTGACAGCTGCTCTACAGCCACTTGCTCTCTGGAGACACTGTGCCATGCCCACCAACATCACATTCAGGGGGAGGTCACACTCAGCTCCATGCCACATGAAAGTCCAGGATGGCTTCAAGCTGTGACAGCTTCAGGTGACAGCCACAGCCATGCTCACAGGACTTCAGACCTGAGTCACAGTGTACACAGCCCAGCCCACAATCCCACACAGACCCTCAGACACAGGAGAGAGCTCCATCAGCCCTAGCGGGAAGACACGGTGTCCCCACGAGGAGTGGAGAGGTCATAGCAGCCGGAATGGGGGGCAGGTAGGCACCGCAGGTGTCAACTGAAGGCCACTGTTTGTCCCCAAGTTGCCAGGGTGAGAAATGGGCCAGTCGGCAGAACTAGAGCGAGGAGAGAATATGCGGCTGCCTGGTGGTGGCCCAGGCTTTTTGATAAAAGGACACAGTTAATCTATAGCCACCTGGCAGAGGTCAAACCCCATCTTTATTTTATTTTATTTATTTATTTTCTTGTGGTACCTGGCATTGAGCCCAGGGCATTGACACTGAGCTAGGCTACATCCCCCAGACCTTCTTTATTTTTTATTTTGAGATGACATCTTGCTAAGTCACTAAATTGCCCAAGCTGGATTCCAACTTGCAATCCTCCTGCCTCAGCCTCAGGAGTGCTGGAAATAGAGGCATGTACCATCATGCCCCGCTGTGAATCCCATCTTAAACCAAGGGCCAAAGTGATCCAGATACAGGACCGGTGGGCAGTGGGCTTCCTGGAGCACGGAACCAGGCCAGAGCACAAATCCAGCACATCACCAAGTTCCTCAAAGTGTGTCCCCATTTGGGCACAGAAAATACAGTCCCGGGCTCCTTTCTCTGCAGTTTTGAGATCCTGAAATCTCTGAAAACTCAAGTTTGGACTCTTTCTCCCCATAAGTTCAGTGCAAAATCACTTGGCAGCAAAATCTGACCTGAACTAATGAGAAGCTATTTATAGCCTTTATTTATTCCACTTAGTTAAGTATTCATTCACTTTGCTGCAGAAATGTTAATGAGTCTGCTGACAGGGGGTTATGCCCAGACCCTGCAGGGTGGTCAGGAGACGAGTGGGGTGTGGGCTCATTTAATATCTGCCATGGTCACAGCATCCAGCTCCTGGCCCCAGGGTCTCCGTGAAGGGGTGCAGGCTGCGTGACCCCCATGCGCCTCTTCCTAAATTAGCTCACTGAGTTTTTACCACAGCATGGTGGGCACTGCTGTCATCTTGCACTTTCCAGTTGAGGAAACTGAGGCACAGAGAGGTAAGGGACTTCCCCAAGATCACATAGCCAGGAAAGAGCAGAAGCAGAAGCCAGCTTCTCCTGCAGGGCTCCCAACTCCAGGGCCCATGGTCATTGCTGTGTGGTGTCCCCAGTCTGGGCACTGACTCCCAATTCTTTGTTCTCTAGAATAATGCATGGATCAGAGACCACGAGGACAGTGAGTCTGCACATTTGGGGACCCCAGGCCCATCCAGTGTGAGCCTGGCTTCCCAGAGTGGGGACAATTCCAGCGACCAAGGTGAGAACACTGGGAGGCAGTGGAGGAAGGTGGTGAGGCTTGTGGTTAGGCTGCGAGTGGGACTGGCAGACGCGTGGACTGTCCTCAGGTGGAGGTCCTGGGCCCTCGGTCCCCACTCTTTGCTGTCGACCACTGCAGTGTGTCTGTGCTCCCTCCAGGAGATGGACTGGACACAAGCGCGGCCTCGCCCAGCTCTGGCGGGGAGGACGAGGAGCTGGACCAGGAGCGGCGGCGAAACAAGAAGCGAGGGATCTTCCCCAAAGTGGCCACCAACATCATGCGGGCCTGGCTGTTCCAGCACCTGTCGGTGAGTCTTGTTAGGGGATCCCCGCGTGTCCCGTGCTTCCCACAGCCCAGCAGCTGCACAGCCGCACACCACCCACCCACCCACCAGGAAAAGGGAGGGTTCATTAGTGTCTGCCCAGAGAGCTTCCAGGACTTGCTCCAGGCCACACAGGCAGACAAGGGTTCAAACACAGGCAGTCTGGCCTTAACCACTGCGCCATACTGCCTCATAGAGAGAGGCAGGAAAACAGGCCGCAAAAGACAAAAGATGGAGATGGAGCGGGGCGTGTCAGTGCAAGACCGAGACCTAGCTGGGTGCGTGTTGGTAACCCCACCACTTTGGAAGGCTGAGGCAGGAGGACTGCAATTCAAGCTCAGCCTGGGTGACTTATGAAGACCCTGTCTCAAAATAGAAAAAAAAAAAAGTGGCGATGTAGCCGTTTGTGAAAGCCCTGGGTTCAGTATGCCGGTCTGGGGACTCCGGGCTGCTCTCCCCGTCCCCTCCCGGGCGGTTCGCGCAGTCTCTGGAAGAGGCGCGGCGGAGTCACTGCCTTGCGGACCAGGCTGGTGACTCCTGTGGGGGCCGCAGCACCCCTACCCCTCCGAGGAGCAGAAGAAGCAGCTGGCGCAGGACACGGGGCTCACCATCCTGCAAGTGAACAACTGGTGAGTGGCGGGCGGGGGCGCTGTCCGCGGTGCTGACGCCGAGCCGCGCCCTCCGCACCGCTCCGACTCCTTCGCCTCCCCAGGTTCATCAACGCGCGGAGACGCATCGTGCAGCCCATGATCGACCAGTCCAACCGCACAGGTAGGCGGAGGGGGGGGGGTGGCGCCGTGCCAGGCCGGGTGGACCGAGGCTGGGGGCTCAGCTGCGCCCCACGCCTTCGCAGGGCAGGGTACAGCCTTCAGCCCCGACGGCCAGCCTGTGGCGGGCTACGGTGAGACGCAGCCGCACGTGACCGTCCGGCCACAGGGTAAGCCCTGCCCCTCCGCTGGCCACGCCCCGCAGCCTGCCCCCACCTCTCACGGAGCTGTACTGTCTGCAGATTCCATTCACGAAGAATAAACATCTCATTTGCATGTGGGGAACAAACTGAAGATGTTGATACCATTGTCCTGGTCCCCGACTTTTCCTTACAAAACTCACTACCGGGTTCTATGCACCACACTGGAAGTCTCTACTTTGTCTTTTCCTTTTCTTTTTTCCTGTTCTCTTTTTTTGGTGCTGGAATGGAACCTAGGGCCTTGAGCATACTAAGCGCATGCGCTACCGCTCAGTTTACACCCTCGACCCAAGCTGCCTTTTTTTTTTTTTTCTCTAGACAGGATCTCTTTCTAAGACTGGCCTTGAACTCCTATGTAGCCCAGGCTACTCTAGACATCCTGCCTCAGCCCCACATGTGCTGGAATTACAGGAATGTGCTGCTACACCCAGCACCCCTCCTTATTTTGAGACAGGGTCTCACTGTGTTGCCTAGGCCAGTCTCCAGCTCCTGGGCACAAGTGATCCTCCTGCCTCAGCCTCCCTCAGCCTTCCCCATAAACTAGGACTGCAAGCATCACTGCACCCAGGTTTCTACTCTTCCTTAAAGGGCCAGCACCCTCTTAAAATATAACTTGGTCTACCCCCATGGTAGAGCCAAGGGGTGCGGGAAGGGGTGGAAGGGACATTGTAGGTGGGAGGACCCACTAACTCTCCTCTTTTGTCTCCCAGGCTCAGTGGGAATGAGTCTAAACTTGGAAGGAGAGTGGCATTATCTATAGAAAAATGTGAGTGTCCACAGCCCAAGCTTGTGCACCTCTCACACCTTCCTAGACCTCTCGACTCCATGGTGGGGCTGAGTCCGTGAAAGGAGGGTTCTCCAAGACTTCCCATCCCTCTATCTATGCATCTACCCACCCATCCATCCATCTATGCATCTATCTATTCATCCATCCATTCATCTACCCACCTTCCCATCTATCTGTCCTTCCATTCACCCACACATCCATCCATCTTCCTGGCCATCCACCCACCCATCCATCTGTCCACCCATTTATCCATTCATCTATCTACCCACGTACCTACCCATTTATCCATCCATCTATCCACCCATCCATCCATCCACCCACTTGTCTGGAAGTGGACATCAGAAACCAGTGACAATCCAGGGCTACAGCTAAAACAATAAAGCATAGCCTTCCCATCACTACTACCTCTGGGGTAGCAGGAAGACCACTTAGAGAAAGTGATCTCCAAATGAGTCACTGTAAGATGCATAGGAGTCTGCTGGACAGAAGCAGGGGTGAAGGTAGTGGGTGCAATGATTTGCTCTCCCTTATCTGAGTTTCTCTGGTCTGGCATCATGGAAGTACTTCAGACAAGCCTGAGAGGGAGAGGTTATTGTTTTTATTTTAACAGACAAGGAAACTGAAGCTCAGAGAAGTCACTTGTGCAGGCTCACCCTACTAGGAACAGCATGTGCAAAGCCCAGGGCAGGGAGGCAGCTGCAGCCCAGAGTCTATTAGCATATGTACTGCCAAAGGGAGCACAGCTGGGACCTTCTAAGTACAGAGCAGATCTTGACTCTCCCTAGATTAAAATTCCATGGCTCCCTAGTGTCTTCTAGGCAGCGGTCAATTCCTTACCACAGCAGCCATGGCTCCAGTGCATATCTGAGACCCCTGTGCCTAGCAGTGCCCAGGACAGCCCAGCCCTGCCACCATAGGGCTCTCAGACCAGCAGGGGACGGATCTATCCACTGACAGCGATGGCTCAGGGCAGACAGCACTGTGGAACAGTGCACTGGAGCTCACAGGAGCTCACAGGGCCCGTGGAACCCGGGCCAGGAAAAGGGCTGAGGGAGCTTCCTGGTGGAGGGGGAGTCTCATCCAGACCATGGGACTCCAAGGGACATCCAGGAGGTGCTGACTTTGGAGAATGGGGGTGTCTAGTGGCAGGTATAATATTGATAAAGGCCCAGGGCACTTAGGACCCTTTTGACTGTTCCCCCCATACATAGCACCTGGGCTGGGCCAAGCAGGGGGTCCAAGTGTCCTGCGTGAGCTCAGGGGGTGTCTAGGCGCCAAGGGCTACTGGGGCCTGAGCCTGGCGACGGGCATGTCCAGGTGGGGACAGTAGTGGCAGCGGCTGAGTGGCAGGTGGCCTCTGGGGCCCACAGTGATGGGGGCTTCTCACCCTTGACCCTCTCTTCCCTCTCCTCTATCTCCATCACCCCTTCTGTCTCTGCCTCTGTCTCCTCTAAGTGCTGGGATTGACTATGCAGCCCTGGCGCTGAGCTGCACCCCAGCCCCCACCACCATCACTTACTATTGTGAGACAGGGTCTTACTAAGTTACTAAATTGCCCAGGCTGGACTGAACTTTCAACCTTCCTGCCTCAGCCTCCCGAGTAGCCGGCTGTCGGTCTGTGTGGGCCTCCTGTCTTCCCACCTCTTCCCCTCCGATTCTCCCCCTTCCCCTCATTCTGCAGTTCCTCGCAGCCTCTGCCCACCTCCGTCCTGCTCCTCTGTCCTTCTGCCTCCCATAGCCCCTGCCACCTGCTCCCTTCCCTGGTCCCCTCTCTGCATCTGTCCCTTTGGGCTCGCCCCTCCCTGCTGACGGCCTCTCCTTCCTCACCACAGACCCTGCCTCTGGACTGTGACCGCTGGCCTGGCACCTGCTCTGTCCCCATGGGCCCTGTGGCTCCGGGACTCTCCGGGTCCCTCTGCTCAACGCCTACCTCCCCGGGGCCCCCAGGACACGGGGACCTGAGTATCCACCTGGGGGCCTCTCAAGGACAGAAACAGCCCCAGCCTTGCCCCCAACCTCTGGCTGCTGGGGCTGAGCCTGTCCACAGATGCCAGTGGCTCAGGCCCAGCTGAGGCACAGAGAAGGCACTGGGGGAAGCAGGGCTTATTTGGAGAAGGAGACTCACCCAGATGTGACATCTGGAGGGACTCATCCTCCCACCCCACTCCCCCTTCTCCCACCTCCCTTCTCTGACATCTTCTACATTTTTTTAATGATAAAATCGTAAAAACACAAGCCCTCTGATTGTGTCTCTCCCAAGTTCAAATTCTCACTGAAGTCTGAGACCCACAGAATGTGACATCCCCGTCAGTCTGCAGCCTCCCACAATGCACAGCCCTGTGTGTCATTTAGTTAGCACTGTGTCACCAAAGCTGCCCTAAAACTGCAAGATGTCAGCTGTTTTTACCCTCACAGCGCTGAGGGTTGGTATCTTATGTGAGGCCGGGCTGGGCAGTGCTGGTGGCTTTAACAGGGCCATCTGTGAATCTGCTGTCAGATGGTGGTCAGCAGAGATCCTGCTTGTGGGGTGTGGCTAGATGACCACAAGGATAACCAGGGAAAGGACCTGGCAGCTTTCACCAGCAGGAAGCTTTGGTTTGTCCCCTGGGTCCTCATGTCCTTCCTTTTTTTTCATTTTTTGAGACCAGATCTTTCCATATAGTGCAGGCTAGCTGCTGTGAACTTGGGGCAGTCCTCCTGCCTCAGCCTCCTGAGTGCTAGGGTTACTGCCCTGAGCCCTCAAGCCCAGCTCCACTGTCCCTCCCGGACAGACCATGTCCCTCTGTTAGTCTCACCTCAGCCCCTGGCTGATCCAAGCAGCCTTCATCTCCTCAGAGCTGGTCTCATGTAGATTCACACGCAGGCCAGCACACATTCACATTTGCACACATACTTGTACAGATCTACTGTACTCACAGTGATGCCAGCACACACCTTCCAGTGCACACACACCCTTGTTCACACACTCACACCTGGGACACCACAGAACTTGGGCAGGGTGACATCCACAGGCAGCACATGGCCTTACTGGTGCCCCAACAGAGTTTACTTGGTGCCATCCCAAAATGTCCTGCCCTGTGCCCCACTTTGTGCCCCTGGGCCATGGAGGCCACTCTGTCAGCTCCAGGCCTCATGGTATAGCCAGGGACTCACCCCTGGCTGAGACCCGGTCCCTGCTCTGCTTGGTGGCTCTTTTCTGTCCCTGCCATGCTGGGTGCAGGGCTGGCACTGATAGCTGCGGCTCTGGTCTGACTGCTGCTGGTCCTGGGCCTCACCTGCAAGGCCATGGACAGTAGCCATGGGGAGGTGCCCGCTCAGGTCCCCAGCTCTGCCTCGGTCCTGGCTGCCCACCTTCCCCTCTGCAGAGGCTGGAGCCTCCCACCTGTACACTGCCAGCCCAGCTGCGCTGTCCCCACTTCCTGCTATTACCTCAACTCCCAGAGCCAGGTGCACAGCAGATGCCCAGGAGGCCACGGGGCTGGGGAAGGGTCCCACACCCCCAGCCCTAGTTCCGATTTTATTTCAAGAAACATCTTAAGTTGTCCAGGCTGGCCTTGAACTTGTGATCCTCCTGCTTCAGCTCCAGAGTCACTGGGACTACAGGGGAGCCCTTTGCCCCTTCACCTATGCAACAAGCACCTCCCCAAGAGGGCCCACTCTGGGACAGCACATTAAGGACTCCTGTCCTTGGGGAACTGCTGTGTTCCGGAACTGGTGCCAGTGCCCGTGAGGACCAGACTCCAGGGGTACATGTAGAAAGCAGTGTACGAGGGGTTGGGGATTAAGCCCCTGCCCAGCAAGCACAAGGTTGAGTTTGATTCCCAGTACCAAAAAAAGGGGTGTAAGATTTACACGGGCGTGGTGATACACACCTATAATCTCAGCACTCAGGAGGCTGAGGCAGGAGGATCACCACAAATTCAAGGCCAGTCTGAGCCACAAAGTGAGTTTGAGGGCAGGCTCAGTTACCTAGCAAGACCCTGTGCACCCTCTTCCCTGTCACTGGCAACACCCCCACTTAATTCTCTTTACTTACACATATTTGGAGGCACCACCAGGAGACGGAAACTGGCAGATGCCACTGGGAAGTACCTCCCGCACTTTCTGGGGAGAGGAGCTCTCAATGGTGGGTGGCATCACCTGGGGAAAGGAGCCCTGTGGGGCGGGGGCAGCTGCGGAAGCAGAGTGTGCAGTGATCATGCGGCTGTGGGGAGATGGCTGCTACTGGAGGCCCCCCCACCCTGTGCACATCCCCAGCAGTGCCTGTCACTATGGCACCACAAATGACAGCGGCTCTGGCTGTCCTTCCACGCTGGGGCACAGTTTGACTGAGTTTGCATCAGTGACCATGAGTTTCCAGGTCACCTTATGAGTCTGGCTGAGGCTGTCCCCAGGCCCCCGGTGTCTGAGTCCTTGGGGACCACTTCCTGTGCATCCATAGCCGCACTGGTCTATCACAGGGAGGGGCCACCTTACTTCCTGAAGCGGAGCAGCTCCTGCACAGCCTGACAGTAGCTCAGTCAACAACCATGATACAGAAGATTACATCACTTAGTACCCAGGCATGGTGGCAGACACTGAAAATCCCAGGATTCTGGGAGGCTGAGGCAGGAGGATCTCAAATTCAAGTCCAGCCAGGCAATTTAGTGACTGAGAGACCCTGTATCAAAATAAAAAGGGCAAGGATGTAGCTATGTGGCTCCAAGCTGTCACTGGGGTCCCCACAGAGCAGGCAGTGGAGTCGGGGGACCTTGGGTTCACCTGGCTCTGTCTCCTGTGCACCATCTCACGGCCACCTCAGATGCCCACAACTGTGTCTGGGACAGTGGCCGTGAGCCTAGGCTCAAGGCTGCTGTGATTTGCCTGCGGATCTTGGAACACGGGCCCTGAGCCACGCTGGGCCAGCAGTGGTGTGCACAGCGCTGGGGTGAGGGGTGGGGGGCAGGGAGGGGCAGGCAGGGGCCTCACAGGCAGCAGCGAGTCTGGTCCCCACCCAGGGGGCGTTAGGAAGCCATGGTGTCTCCCCAGGTAACTGCCCTGCGTGATGTAATTGGATGAGGGATGGGGACGCAGACAAGCGGCACGGCGCCTGCTGAGGTGAAATTTGCTTAGTGCAAATCCCCCCCACCATTTTGAAGTGAATAGTCACCAGGCTGTGCACCATCACCCCCACAAACCAACCTGAGAACAAGCCCACACCTCCCGGAACCCCTGGAACCCCTGAAACAGTGCCCCCAGCCCTGGTGCATGCTAAGCCGCTTTCTGCATGGCTTTCTCCATTTGGGAATTTTTTTCGTTTCCTTCCTCCTCCTTCGTTCCTTTCTCCTGTTTCTTTCTTTTACTCAGTTCTGGGGACTAAGCCCCAGGCCCATTTTTTGAGACAAAGTCTTGCTAAATTACTCAGGCTGAGTTCCAACTTGTGATCCTCCTGCCTCAGCCTCCCAGAGCACTGGGATTACAGGCCTGAGCCTGGCTGGACACAGGAGTCCATGTATGCTTCTGTCGCTTAGCACCCTGTCCTCCTGGGCCATCATGTCACATGCATGTCCCCACTTCTGTTCACTGCTGGACACCTTGATGCCAGGAGCCCCTGGGCAGAGGAAGGCCAGAGTGGGATACAGGCTCTGCCCAGTGGGCCAGAGGGGCACTGTAGATGCCATGTCCCCAGCATACATGTCCCTGTCTCATTCCCATTCCCTGAAGGGCCTGACTTGGAAACAGAACTGCAGCTGCTCAAAGTTAAGGTGTTGTGGACCGGACTTTGTCCCTCGTGTCCTCCCTTTAGGGACAGCGGACACCATGACAGAAGGCTGAGATGGAGAGGCACAAGTGGGGCAAGGAAGCCTCCAGCTGCACAGGCCCCAGGGGGTGTGTGGCCCTGCGGACACCTCGACCATGGGCTTGTGGCCTCCAGAGCTGAAAAACGGGAAGAGGCACTGTCTGTGGTTCTGTCCCAGCAGCCGTGGGAAACCGTGCAGAGGGACAGCCTGGGGGAGGGGCAGGAGATGCAGCCAGGCCAGGGCGGTGGGAGAGAGTAGCCAGGTCCAGCACAGCTCAGGAAGGAACCAGGCCCTTCCGAGACAGGGACACCACCCCCATCAGGACACGTCACTTTCCAGAGTAGTCAGTGTGCTGACCTGAAGACAGGAACAGGGAGACAGCAAAACACAACCCGTGTCCTCAAAGCCCTCTACGGCAGCCAGGCGTGGGGCGCGCAGTTGTAATTCTGGCCCCTGGAGGCCCGGGCAGGAGGCTCTCCAGTTTGAGGCCAGCCTGGGGAACCTGGTGACCTATTTTAGCGAGGCTGTTTCAAAAACTAAAAAGGACTCGGAATGCAGCTCAGCGTGAAGACCTGGGTTCACTCTGTCCTGAAACACCAAAACACCCCAAAATGGCAGCACTCTTTGGCATTTGTGGTAGGAGGTGGGGTCGGCCCTGGGACACCACTGAGACCAAGACCACAGGGCTGTGGAAGTCATCATGCCCTGGGCAGGAGGGTCCTGACCAGGACAGGCGAGGAGGGCGAGGCAGAGCCCAGATGGAGGTCTGGGGATGTCCTTCTGTCCTTCCAGCTGGAGCTGGGAGCCACCACCTCTCCTGGCCAGCATGCAGCTTTGATCTTAAACACCAAGGACAGGCATGCACCTGCGGTCTTACTCAGGAGGCTGAGGCAGGAGGATTACTTGTGCCCAGGAGTTCCAGACCAGCCTGGGCAACAAAGTGAAGCCCTGTCTCAAAATAAATCACCAACAAAAATGAACAGCAGCCGCATGGTCAGGCAGCTGGCCCCGCATGGGGGCTTGTGCTGACCCCAAGCCGTGACCATCTCCCAGATGAGGGACCTGAAGTGCAGCAGTAATGTGTGCCTAGGACACAACAGGCACAATGGGTTCCAGGCTCAGGCCCAGGTCATGCCATCCCCTCCTGAGCAGCCTGCCAGTCCGACTCCCCCATCCGCCAGGAACTGAGCCTGCAGCACGTGTTGAGCGCAGGTGCCAGGCAGAGACCGAATCTGGGCGGAACTGCGGCTGTGGCTGAGCATCCAGTTCCGGGTTACAGGGAAGGAGCTGGCTGCGAGGACAGAGCCACCCAGAGCCTGGACAGGTGCTGCAGCAGCAGGAGGCGCAGTGGCTGGGCGTGGAGAGGGGACATGAGACCGACACCTACAGGCAGGGGCTCTTCCATGAGTTCAGGCGGGCAGGGAAGACGAGCTGGCGTCAGTGCCAACTTTATTCCCCGGACCACATCCTCCCTGAAGCCAAGACCAGCACTGCTTGCTGGGAATGGGCAGGGACAGGTGAGGACAGGCAGGTGGCAACAGCTCACATGTGCTGTCTGCGGTGGCGCAGCGCCTCGGTGGGCGTGAACAGGAAGTCCTTCTGGCAGCTGTCGCAGTGGTAGGGCCTCTGCAGGGCAGACAGCTTCTGGGGCTGCTCCACTTCCTCAGCACCTGTGGGGAGGGGGAGGCTTAGGGGGTGCCAGGCTCCTGCCATCTCCCCGCCTTTGGGGAACCCAGTGCACCCCCTCCAGTACCTTCCAATACCCCACAAGCGGGCTGGTCTGTACCTTGTCACTACCAGAGAGAAAGACAGACAGCAGGAGACAGGTGGCCCTGCTGCTGTCTCCCTGTGGCAAGGGGGACATAGTGGCAGACACAGCACCCTGGGGACAATGGGGGGAATGTGGCTGAGCAGAGAAGGTAGAGGGAAGAGAAAGGAACAAGGGACATGGCCACAGAGACACAGAAATCAAAGACACAGAGACCAGAGGCAACAGGGCAGATGGTGGGGTGTCCCTCTTGGGGTCTGCTTGCCTGGGCCACTGTCCGGGCCTGCGGTGCAGGTGCTCTCATGGGCCATGCGCTCCAGCGGCGTGAGCGGCAGGTGCAGGTCACAGTGTGGGCAGGTCCAGAAGGTGCGCAGGCAGTCGCTGTACAGGTCTGTGTCGCTCTGCAGGGGTGAGTGTGGCAGCCTCAGTCAGCCACCGCCGTGGCCCCTCCCAGAGCCCCAAGAGATGCGGAGTGTGGCTGCAGGGTCCGTGTGGGGCTCCTGACATCCCACCTGCAGGGCAGGGGCTGAGGGGTGCCAGGGTCCGCGCTCACCGAGAGGCAGTTGTAGGTGAGGAAGTCGGTGACACGGTAGCCGCCCTTGGTAGGGTGTGGAGAAAGGGCAGAGCTGCCAAAGAGGCCAGGGAGACTGGGGGTGGCTGTGATGGTCTGGGGTCCCACGTAGAGATTCTGGGCTTCCAGTCCTGTGAGACGCCGGAGGCTGTAGGGAACCTACATGGGGATGGAAACAACCTAGAGCCAACACCAGGCACCTGGATGTGGCCATGCCTGCAGCCCCCCAACAGCTCCCGGCAGCTTCCCTCAGGCCTGTGCACAGAGACGGTGCTTGTTAAGCATCATGGTGTCACTGTGGGGCACAGCACGGGGCAGGGCCTTCCCCCGGGGCCTGTGGGGCCAGGCTCCACCCTCACCTGCTCTGCGGCCCTGGCTCAGCCTCTCAGCCCCCACCCCGCCGTGCCCGAGTCCAGCATGTAGGGGTACAGCCTGTCCCAGCCACAGTGCTACCTTGGTGGCCATGAACTGCAGCAGCTCCCTGCTCAGAGCGGCCACCTCTGAGCGGCTGATGGGCGCAGCCTCCTCCCCATCCTCATCCTCTTCCCCGAGCCGCTGCCGCTGCCGCTGCCAGGCTTGGTGTGACAGCTGCCGGTCCAGGGTGCTCTCCCAGCGGGCACGGAGCTGCAGGGTGGCAGCCAGGAGCTGGACTGCACCCTCACTGTCCACCAGCTGCAGCTCCAGCCAGCTGTCGGCCACCAGGCGGGAGCAGTCACCATTCGTGTCCAGGGAGCGGCTGAAGAGCAGCAGGGACTGCAGAGGGGACAGGACGGGAGCAGGACAGGTCAGAAGCCATCACAGGGGCCCCACCCGGCCAGGCTGTCACCCACCTGTCCACCTATCTGTCCAAGGTGGCTGCCTGACCACCCAGCCACCTACCCACCTACCCATACACCCAATGTAACCATCATCCTCCACCCACGTGACACATCAGGCACAGAACTGACAATGTCTGCGCCACTTGACTCAGAAAGAGAAAGACGGTCCTGAAAGGCAAGCCAGTAGGCGCGGGAGCGGCCACTTGTCTCCAGATCTCTGGGAGGCTGAGGCAGGAGGATCACAAGTTGAAGCCCACACTGGGCAACTGAGCAAGACCTGGTCTCAAGATGAAAACTAAAAAGGGCTGGATGCGCAGCGCAGTTCCAAGGCCTGGGTCTGACCTCCAGTACCACCGAGGACAACAAAGCGAAATACAGTGAGTGTCCTAAGGACAGCCACGGAGGGACAGGGGAGGTGACTGCATCCTCACATGGCGCCCCGGCTGAAGACACCGGAACCCCGGCGGGGAGGAAGACTGGATACAATTAGCCGCTTGTTCAGGCATCCTCTGGGGGTGCCATGGGGGCTGGGCCAGGACTGGGGATGGCCTGGGTCATGAACTATGCTGCCCTCTTCCACCAGCCAGCTCAGGAGTCTGGACACCACCCTCGGGCCAGTTCCATCCCCTTGGCTGAGGGCCACAGCTGCCTCCCTATCCCCAGTGTCTCTCCTGCCACAGCCCCAGCCACCCTCCCGTGCAGGCCCTGACCACTGGGTCCTGGTGCACCAGGCCTGCCTGGCAGGGCCTGTGAGAGCCTTTGCACATGGTGTCGCTGTGGGGCACACTTCCCAACGAGACCAGCATGGCCCTGTCCCTGCAGGAGCCCACACGGCACCACACCGTCCCTGTGAGTGCCCCTGTCCATCGCGGCAGCCCAGGCCTGCCTCCTGCCAGCCCCAGCCCCACGCCTGGGTCACTCGTGTCACCCACCTGGAGGGCCGGGACGCGCACGCAGTTGACCAGGTACAGCTTGTTGGTCTCCAGCAGGGAGACAAAGGTGAGGAGCTGGTGCTTGCTGCTCATCTTGTCCTTGTCATCTGCAAGGTGGGAGACAGCTCAGGCCCAGCTCTGTGCACCTGGCCACCCCTGCCACAGGGAAGGTTGTCACAGAACAATGCCATGTGGGGACTGCTGGGGTCACTTCATTAGGATGACAGCAGCACTGGAGGAATGCAAACATCCCTTGGAACTGCTGTACCAGGGTGACAGGGCATCTGGGATCTGTTTTAAATGCCCCAGGCCAGGCATGGAGGTGCACATCTATAATCCCAGCACTCGGGAGGCTGAGGCAGGAGGATCTCTGTGAGTCTTAGGCAGCCTGGGCTACACAGTGAGTTCAAGACCAGGCTGAACTATGTAGCAAGACCTTGTCTCCACTCTACCCCAAAAAAACCTCCAGAAAATAGAGAATGAGAGAAAAAGAAAGAAAACTAGAAAATAGACTCCAAAAGGAAGGAAAAAGAATAAAGCAACAGAAGAAAGGAGGACGGCAAAACAGCGGCAGTCATGGACACAGTGAGGGCGCAGAGGCTCATCACACAGGCCTTGAATGACACCTGGAACTTTCCAATATTGAAGAAGAAGGAGAGATAAACAGACAAGAGATTTGCCATGGTCAGGGATTTCAGAGGAGCGTTTCCCACTGTCTTGCCAGGTGTTCAGTGCCTTGTCTTTTTGGGTCAGTTCACATCACTCTGAGAAACCACTGTCACTGCTTCCTTGCGGGGATGGAGAAGGGAAGGGGAAGAGGGGAGGGAGGGGAAAAGAGGCGGTCAGGGCCCCAGACCCAGAGACAGCCGCTCCACACCAGCTCAGGCCCAGCCACCCTGGCCACCCAGTGAGTGGCCTGTTGGCAGGCAGCCAGACCCACAGGGTGAGGGAAACATGGGGACCATGCAGGGTGTGGGGACCCTCAAGCCCCGCCTGGGCCACTGTACCTTGGCACCCTCTGCCGCCTGTAGCCTGAGGCTCCTGTGCATGCAGCAGCTCGGGGCTGCTGGCGAAGATGCTGGTGGGGTGTAGCACGGCACCTTGCTTGGCCTGGGTGTGAAAGATCTGTGGAGCCAAGGTGGGCGCCAGGGTCAGGGGGCCCCAGGCTGGCTCTGCCAGATCCCCAGCCACACTTCCTCCTCCTGCTCCCCACCTCGCTCCCACCCAGCTAGGCCAGTGGCCTGTGCCCCTGGGGCTGTCAAGTCCCGTCCACTTGGTTTATCCAAGGCACAGGTCCTCCTCCCACAGCACTGTGAGCCCCAGGAGGGCAGGGCCAGAGCTGTCTCAATCACTCGGTCCCAGCACAGCACTGAACAATGAACAGAGAAGCAGAAGAGGCGCACCTGGTCCGAGTCTTTGCGGCCGCTGTTGAACGGGTCAGGCACGGCCAGCTGCGGGTAGAGGCCACGGGCCAGCACCAGCTTGAGCAGGACCAGCTGCTCCTGGCTCAGCGCCTGGGCTGAGCTGGCGGCCGCCTGCAGCTGCTCCAGGTTGTGCCGGAGCTTAAACTTCACATCCTGGGAAGATACAGTGGGAGGGACTCGTGGGGAGCTGCCCGAGCTGTCCATAGTGTGGGGGGACACACGGGCCCGGACTGCTGGGCTGGGGCTGGTCCCTAGGACTCTGCTCCTGGAGGTGACACCCTAGATAGGCTACGTCTCGAAACCTGCAGAGTCAGGGCAAACCCCACCAGCCCCGCAAGCCTCACCTGGATGTCCACACTGTCACTGGTACGCCAGGCAGCAGGGCCAGTGCGGTCTTCATCACTGGAGCCACCCTCAGCCTCGGCCTGCAGCCGCAGCACCTTGCGCCGGCGGCCCTCACCCTCCTCATGCTGCCGCTTCAGCTGGTGGAGGGCCCGGCGCTCGCGGCGCTGCTGCAGCCGGCTGTAGCTGTCCCCTGGCGTGGCCGCCTCGGCCCCCGACAGCAACCCATGGTCCTCCAGCAGCTCCTGAATGGGGGCATGGGCAGGCGGGCTGAGTGGGTCCCCTCCAGGCTCCCACTTCCAACCCAAGAACACCCTGCAGGGCAGAGGGAGACAGAGGAGGGCAGAGAGGATAGCGCGCCAGGCAGGGCTGACTCCTGTGGAGGCCCTGGCGTCACTGCTGGACTGGGAGCACCCAAGGGACACGGGGAGAGGTCTGGGTGGCTGTTCTCCACAGAACCCTGCCAAGAGCGCAGGCCAGGCTCCCTTCTTGCCACAGCTGTCTCCAGGCTCCAGTCACAGTCCTGGCCACCCCTGAGCCCCACAACTGCTGGGCCCCAACCCAGGGCTCTGCATCGAACAGACTCTGGAGAGACTGAGAAACAGGAGGCCTGTGTCCCCTCCCCTATCTCCTTGCCCATACTGGTCACAGTCCTCAAGCGACAGTCCACAGACAGTTTTCAGGACACAGGATGTGTACACATGTGTGTGTGTGCGTGTGAGGTGTGTGTGGTGTGTGAAAAGGGGTCACACTTTCTCCTAGACACTCAAAGGGCCTGGAGCCGAACCCACAGTGACCAGCCACCCTAGAAGCTGTGGACATCGAGAGACAGCATGGTCAGGCAGCTGTGGTCCCCCTGGAAACTGTGGAGGGTGTGAGTCAGGTGACACCACTCAGAGCCTCGTCTCTATCTGCAGCCTGCACACTGCATGGCAGGGCTTTCTCCAGGGCCAGAGTTGCCCTGGAGCATTCACCAACTTCAGGGCCACAGGAGGAGCCCATGACAGAAACCTCTGTCCCCATCCAGATGAGAACAGCAGTGACAACAGGAACCACAAGCCAGGCGCAGCTCCAGTCTCCATGTCCTCCTTAGAGCAGGAGCCCTGGCCATCTGCCCGCGCCGGCCTCAGCCCTGGGTCTGCATGGAGGATGCAGGCCAGGGTGGCCAGTGACAGGAAGGGGACCCAGGTCACCTTGAACTGGCGCCGCAGGTTGGCCATCTCATAGAGCCGGTGCTCTTCCACACCCCGGTGGCGGCACCACTTGCGTGAGTTCTGACTTCGCTCAGCCTTCACCTGGGGGGACAGGGGCAGGTGTCAGGCCTGGCCAGCTGGTGACTGCAGTGACCATGCCAGGCCACCCAGAACCCCCTGCTCCCCACCTTCCTGGTCCCAGGCCCCTGCACTGCCACTGACCGGGGACAATCTGCCTCTGCACTGGACCGAGCATCTGGGAGGGCAGGGACCATAGTGCCCAGCACGGAGCAAGACCAGTGTCAGGTGTACAGATGCCACCCGAGGCAGCAGGCCTGCTCCAGTGGGGACTGCCTTTCCTCATGCTTTAGAAACACAGGTCCCTCTTGATCTAGGCCCTGGGCATGTTTTGTCCCTCAGCCAGCAGCATGAACAGCAGGGACCAGGCCTCTGGGAGGGTTTGGGGGTCCTCTCTGGGTAGCGGAGCACACAAGGATCAACCGCAGCAGCAGGGTATGCTGGGGTGGGGAACAGCAGACAGCCAGATAGGCAAAGGGGCCACCACCAGTCTCACCTGCACCCAGGCATTGAAGACATTGAAGAGCGTGAAGGGGTCACCCTGGTCACTATCCAGGGGCCGCCGTGCCGCCGCACACTCTGGGCTGCTCTGGGCGCTGCGTGGGAAGGGCGACTGTACACTGAGGGCGGCAGCAATGGTGAGCACAGGCTCCACCAGGCTGAACATGGAGCCCAGGATCAGCATCTTCCCTGGGGGGCGGCACTGCCTCAGCCTCCAGGACCACGTCCTCCCACCCCAGTGCAGAGGCCTCAGAGTTCAAACCCACAGTCTGTGAGCCCGGTCTCTCCATCTGCGGGTGGGAGGCAACTCCAGCCCTGCCACCTGGGCTGTAGGGCCCTGCTGGCTGCTGGCCTTGATTGTTAGCTATGCTTCACCCACAGCTGACAGGCACACCGATATGCCAACCCTCCCTAGCTTAATTTTGTTCCCAAACAAAAAAAAATTGTTTTTTCTTTCATTTTCAAGACTAGAGATTGAAACAAGACCTTCCCACCCAGCTGTGCCCACAGTCTTCTATTTGTTTAAATTTTGAGACATGGTCTCACTTGCTGAATCACTAAATTGACCGCAATGAGTTCAAATTTGTGATTTTCCAGCCTCAGCCTCCTAGAGTGCTGGGACTATAGGTATAGGTCACCACAACCAGTTCCAACACTCAGACCCAGCCCGGCGAGGGGAGGATACATTAAGAGCAGGGCAGAAGCCATGAGTGGCCAAGAGGGAGTCTGGCTCCCGTGGACAGGAAGTGGTGTCCCTGGGATCCAGGCTGGGGTCCTCACCAATCACCACATCCACAGGCAGCTGGGCCAGCAGGCAGCCAATGGGTGTGAGGGCCTCGGAGGCGTCCAGTGCACCCTGATCGCGGAGGTACTGGATGGCGGTCTCCAGGCTGGCTGGGGGTGGTGGCTCTATGAAGGGGAAGGTGCGTGGGTCCCCCACACTCATGCTCTTCATCTGCAAGCAACAAGCAGAGTCCTGCGATGGGGACGTGAGAGCCAAGTCCCCCACAGACGGGTCGGATGGAAGCAGGCCAAGCGTGGCTGACTACACAATGAGCACGAGCTGGGCGCATCCGGAAACATCCCCAGACAGCACTGATCTCGTAGGGGTGGACACAGGGCCCCTAGTTCTGCTGATGGGACAGGAGGGGGCCTGGCCAGGGCCTTAAGTTTAGACCCATGAAGGGCAGCTTCCTGCCCCTGCCTACACTTCTGGGGGTGAAGAGGAGGAAGACATGCCCGCAGCACTCCCCAGGCAGCTCTCTGGTCCCTGACTTGCTTGTGGTGTGATCTGGAGCAGGGTTACACTGTGCGTCCTTCTCCTCCTGCCTACCTTAGGATAAGATTATCTACCTTTCCAGTTCGTTGTTGCTTTTTGTTTTTTGAGACAGGGTCTCACTAGGCAGCCCGGGCTGGCCTTGAACTCTTGGGCAATTCTCCTGCCTCAGCCTCACAAGTGCTGGGGCTACAGGCATATAACTGGCTATGAAGTTGTATGTGGAACAAAAGTTTTATATTCCTAAAACACATAGAACAGTGCTGGGCCCAAAAAGCACCAGGTAATGTCTTTGTATCATCATCTGAAGAGCTGCTTACAGAGTGAGGCTTCAGAGACCGCACCCGTGACAACTTGCTCCACCTCCATAACAGAATCTGGGGCCTGGGGCTTCCCATTATGGGCAAGTCTGTGTCATTTTAACTGGCAGCTTAGTCCTGAGGGGTCAGAGAATCCACACAGCAGGCACAGGCAGAACTGCGACTGCCCACAGCCTGGCTGGGGCTGCAGCCTGGTGGCAGAGCACTTACCCATTCTCCATGGACCCTATGTCCACCCTCAGTACCACAAAAGCAAAACAAAACGCAAGCCACTTCCTATGGGGTTTCTGGCTACAGCTGCAATCACTCTTAGTCACAACATTGCCCCCTGATTCACCTCCTCTCAGCCAGGTTTTGACCTTGGGAAAGGACGACTTCCCCTCTGTGGCCTGGCCAGGCCTGAGCTCCTGCCCTGCACTGTGGCTGGTCCCACCTGCACCCCACCCAGCTCCTTTACCTGCAGCACCAGCGCATCCAGGGCCACCCTCCGGATCTCAGGGACTGGATAGGGGGCGAAGGCATCATAGTCGGACTCAGCATAGAGGCGGTAGCAGACTCCCGGACCTGTGCGGCCCGCCCGGCCCTTGCGCTGCTCGGCACTGGCTTGGCTGATCCAGAACTCCTGCAGCCGCTGCAGCTTGGCCTGCGGGTCGTAGCTCATCTCCTTCACCTTCCCTTTGGGATAGGGGTGGGGCGGAGGGGACAGTGAAACCCACCTGCTCCTCTTTTTCTTCTGCTTCCCAGACAGAAGGATAGCAGTCTTCAGGGAAGGCTGCCTTTCACTCATTTTCTGGGCTACTACTTTAGGGGCTCGGTCACCTGACACACTGGGAGGAAGCACCTGCCACATGCGGCAGGGCAGCAGGTACCAGGGACATGGCTGGGAATAAAGGACAGGACAGAACCAACAACAGATTTCACCCGATATAACACCAACCCTTCTCAGATTTTATGATCTGTGAAAATGGGATGTGCCTTAGGACCCAGAGCATGACAACATCTCACTGATGGCACTTTAAACACTTCGAGAATGGGATTCTGGGATGTCCCACTGTCACACAGGGCCCCAGCTCACATAGGGTGCTTACTGCTCACGCAAGGACAGCCCATACCAGAATCCACGACAAAGCGGATCCCGTCGATGGTGACTGAGGTCTCTGCGATGTTAGTGGAGAGGATACATTTCCGAACTCCAGGGGGTGCAACGTCGAACACCTGGGGGAGGAAGAGGGAGGCACAGGGGCAGACGGCCCTGGGGTGCCAGTCCAATGGCCCCCAAGTGTCCCACAGGCACCTCACACCCATGTGCCACAGCAGCCTTGGCATCCTCTGCTGGTCTTTCTCCTTTGGAGTCCCCATTCAAAGACTGTCACCATCCACCTTCCCTGGGCTGTCCCAGGTTCCCCCTCCCCGGCCCAGGCTTCCTCTTCCCCACTGACCCTGCAGCAGCTTCCTTCCAGCCTCTGCTCACACACCCTTGGCTCCCCAGTGCTCTTGGGACAAAGCCCAGGCACCACACTGGGTCTTCAGGGCCGTGTGGTGGCTGTGCATCCTTGCACCTGGGAATTACCCTGGTCCTACACGGAGCCATCCTTGACCCCCACCTACCCAGCCTATAGGAGTCCCCGCCTGCCCACCAGCCTCTCGGGATACCTTATCCTGGTCAGCCACGGAGAGAGTGCTGTGCAGCGGTAGCACCACCCAGCGCTGCGTATGGTTGGCGTAGGTCTGGGCGGCCTCCAGCACGGCACCAATCTCTGCCATGCCACTGAGGAAGACCAGGAGGTCCCCACGTTCCTCAGCTGGGTATTTATTGTCAATGGCCTCCAGCACCCTCAGGAAAGGCCGTGGGTCCAGCCTCTCGGACTTGGAGGCTGTCTGCTCGGCCTCCTGTGGCTGGTAAATGACCTGTGATGAGAAGGCCCCAGGTGGGCCGCCACATGTCACTCCAGCGCTCAGCAACAGCATGGGGACCACGGCGTGTGGGAGCAGACACAGCATTGCATGGCAGATGCCACTCTCCAAGTGCAGCTGACAGGGGGCAGGACGAAGGGACAAAGCAGCCAGGCTTCCGGAGCCCTAGCAACAGCTGCTTTTTAAATAGGTGGGTGCTGGCTACAAAGATGTATTTACCCTATGAAAATTAACTGTGCACTTATGCTACACACGTCCCCTTGGGTTTAGAGAACAGTCACTGCAACGGGAAAAAAGGATCTCTAAGTGGCAGAACACTGAAGAGGCCCTGAAAAGCATCTCTCAGGAAGGGTCTCATTCTTTTCTCATGGCTACCTCTAAAATCTGTCCATGGGCGCCCCAAACCAGAAGCCGGGGGACAAGGAAGCCCTTCCAGAAGGCAGCAATGACACGACCAAGGACAAATCCCTGGGATGCTGCTTCTTAATGGGGCAGTTTTGCCAGCAGGGGAGTGCCTAGAGGCACTCTGGGTGGTTACAAGTGGGAAAGGACAATGCTGGTGGCACCTAACATTAGGGACCAGGGATGCTGCTGAACATCCACACAACAGCACAGCCCCTTGCCAGAAAGGACCCAGCCTGCGTGTCAGTACGCTGACTGAGAAATCCTGGTCGGAAGGCAGGAGAGAAATGGAGGTGCTAGGGTCCCTGGGTGACCACAGGAGCTGAGCTGCTTACCAGCCTGGCATGGCAGATTCTGTTTTGGCTTTCTAGACTTTTATGGGACAATCTCACTATATAGCCCAGACTGTCCTTGAACTCACAGCAATCTTCCTGCCTCAGCCTCCTGAGTGCTGGGATTATAGGCAAGCACTACCTCCCTTGGCCATCAGATTTTTATATTTTTATCTCACTTGAGTCTTTGTATTTTGGGGTCTCTGTTTACAGCAGTTAGCAGTTGTTACAGAGCTTTTGCTATAACTTTAACTTAGTGTTCTGTGTGCTAATGTAAACGCTAAAAGCTCTTCAAGCAGCAGCCTTAAAAAGAAGGAAATGTCATTAACTGAGGACACAGGAAGAAGCAGCCGAGAGCAAACCTCCTGGGGTGCTGGGGACCATACTGGGAACACTGACCGTGATGGGGAAGAGCCGCCCGGGCACCTGCACCACAGGCGCGTTGCCGAAGTAACTGGAGAAGAGTGTGATGTTGATCGTGGCAGACATGAGGACAACCTTGAGGTCGGGCCGTGTGGGCAGCAGGCGCTGCAGGACTCCCAGGAGGAAGTCATTGTGCAGCTGCCGCTCGTGGACCTCGTCCACAATTAGGACTTTGTACTGTGGCAGGCTGGGCTCACGCTGGATCTGCCGCAGGAGCAGCCCCACAGTCAGGAACACAATTTTGGTGGCCGCTGAGCGTGTGCTTTCAAAGCGGATCTGGTAGCCGACCTGGGTGAGAGGAAGGTGTCAGGTCAGGAGGGGACCTGAGCTGGGCCGCTGCACACTCACCCAGCCCAACATGGAAATCTGAACCTGTGCCAGGCTGACACGTCAGACTCGAGCCCAGCTGGCATCAGTCTGAAATCCAGTGCTGCCACTTACTGACACTGCCCATGGGCAAACAATGCCACCCCTTAGAGATGTCTGTCTTCCCCTAAGGGCTATGAGAATTATGTGTGATAATGCACATGAAGTATGTGAGGCACTGCCTGCTGTGGAATGTTATTAACTGTAACATCAGTAATTATCTTCCTGCCCATCTTTACTAAGTGACAAAAAATACCCTACATGCTTTGTACTCATTTCATTCTTATCACCTCCACTGTTCTCATGTTATCCTTACTTTAGAGATGGGGAAACTGAGGTCATCATTCAAGATAACACAGCTAAAAAAAGGTACTCAGAGGAAATGTATCATAACCCCTACCTCACATCATACACACTTGCATGCTCAATTCCAGATGAACTATAGTTCTAACTGCAAAAGTTCTCAGAAAAGTACTGGAGAACTTCCTCAGGACCTTAAAGTAGGCAAAATTTCAGCCAGGTGTGGTGCCACATGCCTGTAATCCCAGCAGTCATGGGGCTGAGGCAGATGGACTGCCACAACTTCAAGGCCAGCCTGAACTACACAGTTAGACCCTCTCTCAAAAATAATTTCAATTTTACTTTTTTTTTTTTTATCAGTACCAGGGATCAAACTCATGACCGTGCGCTTGCAGGGCAGGCGCTTACGCCGCTAAGCTAAATTCCCACCCCCATGTTTCAATTTAAAGGATACTGGTTACATAAATGTATTCAATCACTGACAGTTACTTAGCTATGTATTAGAATGTGTGCACTTTTTCTCCTGGAGGCTGGGGATAGAACTCAGGGACTCGCACATGGTAGGTAAGCACTCTACCCCTGAGCTACAGCCCCAGCCCAGACATGTGCACTCTGCTCAGTTACAGGATTATAATTTCAATAGCAATGGAACAATTGTAAGTGGCAAAACCAGGACCGGAATCCTAGAGATCACTAAGGAGATGTAGCTCAGTGGCACAGCGTTTGCTTAGTGTGTGGGTTTCATGCTCAGCACAGAAGGAAGGAAGGAGGAGAGGGAAAGGGAAGGGAAAGGAAGAAAAGGGAAAGTGAGAGTGGAAGGAAGAGGAGGAGAGACAGACAGAAAGAAGGAAAGGAAAAGGGATAGAGGGAGGGAAGGAAGAAATGCACTTAGTAATAAATATTTTTTTCTATTTCTTCCAGGCATGGTGGCAGTACTCAGGAAGCTGAGGCTGGAGGACTGCTGCAAGTTTAAGGCCACCTGGGCTACAAAGTGAGTTTGAGACCAGCCTGGACTACACAGTGAGACCCTTTCTCAAAAAAGCCAAAAAATAAATCAGTAAATAAAATGAATCTTGTAAAGGCCTGCTTAGAAAAATAACTGATGAGCATTTATACTGTGTCTCACTTTATGCTGTTAAAGTGCTGTGCTAGGTAATTAGCACCTTCATCACTTGGACCATCCGAGCCAGTGTGCAGGTAAAGCTGGAGAATTATCACCTCCAGCTTAAAGGGCAGCAGTTTAGTTTTAACTGCTGCCATGTGCACAACCAACTTACTCCCAAAGTGACCCTGGAGCGACAGGAACTGTACGTGGCACCTCCCCCTCACCTGGGATCCATACTGACTGAGGCTCTCAAAGCCAACACGCTTAGCCAGCGAGATGCAGGCGATTCGCCGGGGCTGCGTACAGGCCACGTGGCTGAAGCCTGCAGCCAGCAAGTACTGGGGCACCTGGGTGGACTTGCCACAGCCTGTGTCCCCAGCCACCACCACCACCTGGTGCTGCTTCAGCGTCTGCAGGATGCACTTCCCATACTGGGCAATGGGCAGGGCCGCCCGATCCCGCTGCAGCTTGGCCAGCCGCGCGAATGCCTGCTTCTGGCTGAAGTCCAGGTAGTGCAGTAGGGCCTGGCGGAACTCAGAGACTCGTTTTGGGGGCAGCTGACTGCCTGACCCCCGCGTGTCCCGCATGTCAGAGCCAAGGATGGAGAGGTTGATGCGATAGCGGGGGTTATAGGTGCGAGGCAGGTCAGCCAGGGCTGGGATGCAGTGTTTGGGATGTCTAGGGTCTTTCTCCTCCTTCCTGGAGGTCTTGAGAGTCTGGAACCGCTGCAGGCGTTCGAAGAAGGCCCAGAACTTGTGGCAGTCCTCAGAGCCCTGATGGATGTAATCCTCATCTCGGAAGAAGGCATCCTCAAAGAGGCGCCGTGTCTCCGGACAATCCCAATCCCACTTCTCCAGGACCTCCTCCTTGCTGGGTGCCCAGCAGTGGTCTCGGTGACCTCTACCTTCCCTGGGCCTGGGAGGAGCCATGCTGTAACTCACGAGGTTGTCACAAGTAGGCCTCGGTTCTTATCACCTGGACCTGACTCTTTCATCCACTCCCAAGTGTGACAGTAACAGGCTAGCCCTGCAGCAAAGGACTGCTTCCTCTTCAAAGAGTTGACTTTTGGGGCTGGTGATACAGCTCAACAACACAGCACTTGCCTAGAAAGCGTGAGGTCCTGAGTTCGATTCCTGGTACAAAAAAAAAAAACTGATTTTTCTTCTTTCCTGGTAGCAATCACCACATATGACAGCAGGTGTCCAGGGGCCTGGCTCAGCTGGTGAGACTCAGGACTCCTGCAGCAACCTCAGGGGGGGACACCCATTCATCTGGGCTTTCAGGCCCCAGACACTGGGGAAGAGGACAGAAGGCATCTGCTCATTTTCAGGAACATTTACCACACAGCTATTTCCCAAGCACTGGCCGAGGAAAAGAGGTAATGAGACCACCTGCACACTCATGGACAGCCGTGGTCACACAGCAGACACATGTACCCACACTGCAGCTCCACAGTGGCTGAGGCTGTGCTAAAGAAAGCCCACAGCCTGCCTGTGCTTGGGAAGCAGGAAAGGATGCTCGAGGAGAGGATCCCTGAGCTGAGACCTAAAGGAAGAACAAAAGTCCCATCTGGCCAAGTGAGAGCAAAGGGAGCAGCCAGGGGCATACAGCCTCCTCGGCTGCGCCCCCAGCAACCACCCCTAACCAGGCCACCCCTAACAGCGAGGCAGCCCTAGGCCCTGAGGATCCAGGGACCTTTCAAAAACCCTATCTGTTGTCTAGCAACTGTGAGGCACTAAGTTTGATTCCTAGAAACCCTCCCCCAAAAAAAGCCCTACCTGTGAGCATATGAGCTTTAGGGGCCATCAAGATATAAACCAAGGGGCTGGGGATTTAGCTCAATGCCTTAAGTGCCTGCCTGGCAAGCATGAGGTCATGAGTTCGATCCCTGGTACCAAAAAAAAAAAAAAAAAAAAGATATAAACCAGAACAGACAGCTAACACGAGAGGTGTGACACCATGAAGAGTGACAAAGGGTTTGTAACCTGAGGTCCGTGTTTTAGGACACTAGAAGCCCTTGCAATACATGGAAAACCTTATCATTATGACATTTGTACTGTTTTTCTGGCCTAGCATATTCCCCAGGCCTTTCTTTTTAACAGTATCCAAGTTCCTTCAATTCCACATGGTCCTGTTGGCTTGTGAGTAAAAGAACATGTATTGGTGGTGCAGTGAGAAATCACTGACCAATCACAATACCCCTACTTTTCCCTTAATTAGTCATTGGTCTGGGAAGTGGACACATGAACCAGTCAGGGCCAATCAGGGGTCATGTTTGAAATTCACACCTGGTTACCAGGAGAGAAAGGTTCAATTGTAACCAGGCAAGTTTAATATAAAGCTGGCACCCTTTATAGTAGTAACTCTGGAGAATTCTGGTCTTTCCCAGAAATTTACCCTAGAGAAACCCTGTGTATGGGCACAATCAGGCACATGACACACACAAGGGTGGTCCTTGTGCAACTATGGAGGGTGGCTGTGGGTGAAAAAGCTTGGCAACATCATTTAATGGTCACAGCTTCAACTCTTCCAGTTTTTTTGGTTTTTGTCTTTTTGAAACAGGGTCTCACTATGCAGTTCAGACTGGTCTTGATCTCACTTCATAGCCCAGGATGGTCTCAAATTTGCAATGGGATCCTCCTGCCTCAGTCTCCCGAGTGCTGGGATTACAGGTGTGTGCCACCACTCCTGCTTTAACTCTTCACTTCTGGGCTAGACACAAAAGTGCCTTTTTGCTTAAAGCTCAGTTCTTGACACTCAATTGAAAAGTCCCTATTTCATAAACAGCATAATGCCAGATGTAGTGGCACACACCTGTAAAGCCAGCACTCAGGAAGCTGAGGTTGGAGGTACTGCTGCCAATTTGAGGTCAACCTGGCCTACACAGTGAGTTCAAGGCCAGCCTGAACTATATAGAATGATGTTTCGAAAAACAAACTAAAAAAATGAACAACAAAAATTACATATGCAATTTTCTGGAGGTAAATTTATCACTCAGATTTTTTAGATACTCTCACTATTTAGTCCTAGCTGGCCTCAAACTCATGGCAATTCTCCTGCCTCAGCCTCCCAGGTGCTGGCATTACAGGTGTGTGATATGTACAACCACACCTGGCTAGAATTTTTTTTTGGTGGTACTGGAGACTGAACTCAGGGCTTTTCAACCCACTTCTGTGGTCTGAGACACGGTTTCACTATGTAGTTCAGGCTGGCCTTGAATCATTTTCCAGTGCAAGGTGGCCTCTCACACTCTTGGTGATCCTCCTGCCTCTGCCTCCCAAGTGCTTGCTGGGATTATAGGTGCATACCATGACACCCAGCTCCAGCTTTTTTTTTTTTTTTTTGAATACAGAGGATTGAACTCATGACCTCACGCTTGCCAGGCAGGTGCTCATGCCACTGAGCTAAATCCCTGACACTCCAACCCTTTTTAAGACAGGTCCTCATTAAGTTGCTCAGGGTGGTCTCAAGTTTTTGATCCTCCTGCCTCAGCCTCCCTAGTATCACTGACTTTTAAAAGGGCCTGTGCCCCAAAAGGGTCAAGTCTTCCTTTGTGTGTAGGGTCTGGATACAGGAAGCTGTTGGCTGGAATCTCTTCACTGACTGGGAAAGTGTGTGACCATCAGCAAATCAACTTTCTTTAAGGTTTTTGAGACAGGCTCTCGCTACGTAGTTCAAGCTGGCCACAAATTTATGGCGAGCCTCCTGTCTCAGCCTCCGAAGTGCTGGGGTCACAAGCATGGGCACCACCACGCCCAGCCTGTTTCTTTAAAAACCTAACTCACACCATATCCCCCTTCCCTGTCTCTACCCCAGCCCCATCTCTTCATCTATCCCATTCTATTTTTCTGATCTTCTCTGGAATCCAAGTCTCTCTCCAACTTTCTCTTCAGAGATCCACCTATCCTCCCCATTTCTTGTCTGTGTCTTCCTCCCTGGCTGATTTTGCTTCCTGGTCCTCTGTCTGACCATCTGCCTCTCCAATATTTTGTCCTCAAGGGTCTGCAGCTTTAACAATGGCTAACACTGCTCATTTGTGTCACCACATCTGAGTGCTAAACAATCTCTGGACACACTTTCTGCACAGCACTGGAAGGTGCTGAATCATGCAGCATAAGTAAATCGAGGCAGGTGAAGAACTGATTCAATTCTAGAACCCATTTCCTCTCTCCGTTCTCCAGCATGATGCTCCAGCACTTCCAGTTCGCGGGGGCAGGGTGAGGTTCTGCTGCAATAGCCCAGGCTGTCCTCGAAATCTCTTCAACACGCCTGCCTCGGCCTCCCGAGTGCTGTGACCGCAAGCGTGCGTCACCACGCCTGACTTCTCCTAATTTTCATCACGTTTTCCCTATTCCGTCTCTCCCCACGCCCTAACCTCTCACCCACACTGACTTTCTATTTCTCCATCCCCCAAGCTCATGGTGGGGCCGGGAGGTTCCCCTGAGCCTTCCGCTGGGGCACCCACAGACCTCACGCCCTCAGCGTCTCGTCTTTGGCCCTCCGCTACCCCCCAGTTTCTCCTCCCAGGACCCCCTCCCGGCGGTCGCTCCTAGGCCACCCCAGCCCGCTCCCGCGGTCCCACGGTCCCGCGGTCCCACGGTCCCCGGTCCCACTCCCGCCGCCGCTACCACAGAACCGTGCGCCCCGCCCCCTCACCTCACCCACAGGCGCAGGAGCACCAACTTCCGGTCCCAAGAGCCCCTCTGACGCGTGAAACCAGGCCTGCGCTTGCGCACATCACAAGATCCACTTTGCGCCTGCGCAAACCCCTCCCCCCCCCGCCTCACTTAAGGCACAGACTTGAATAACTGCGTCCACTAGGGAGCGCAGAAGGCATTGCGGGAGGGACTTGTGAGTATCTCTACGAGGCCCTGCGCTCTTGTCCTCAAGCACGGCCATCAGGATCTCGCGACGCAGAGATTTTAACCAAGAGAAAGAGCACGGGCACTATTAAAGCAGTAATCACTCCAATCAAACTCAGTACCCCAACCCTCAGTGCTAGATCGGTTTCTGTATTAGTGGTGTTGGATTCCCCAGCCTCCACAGAGCCTGAGAAGGAGTGGATGGTCAGCAAGTGTATGTTAAATGACTACATGAATGAGAAAAGTGAGACCTGTGTAGTCTTACGTGTGCCAGGCTTACACACCTGTAATCCCTGCAATCTGGGAGCCCGAGGCAAAAGGATCCCAAATTCGAGCCCAGCTTGGGCAACTTTTGAGATCCTGTATCAAAATTTTAAAGGGATACAGATGTAGTTCAGTTCAGAGGGAACCAAGTTCAATCCCGAGTATGGAGTGGTGGCATTTGAGAAGAGAGCTGCAAAAACTGTGACCCCCCCGGGGTCACCTGGAGGGGTAGCATTGTAGGAAAAGGAAACTGCAGGTGCACAAGGTGATATGGGATAAGACTTATGCTCAAGGAGGGGCAGGCAGGAAGGCACCAAGGGCTGAAACAGTGGGACAATCATCAGAGCAGGCCACACTGTCATTTGCATGGGGCAGGCGCCTCCATCTGGGTGGAGGCTGGCAGAGGAGCGGCAGGAAGGAGACAGAGCTGCCTGAGACTCCAGTAGGGTCCTCTAGCTACAGCAGATCTGGAGGGGACCAAGAAGAGAAAAAAGGCCCTCAGGTCTCTGCTGCAGAGATAGGAGGGCAGCTGACAGGTGCTGCAGAGAGTGGTGAGCAGGGGTTTGGGAGGCAGAACTCTAGAGCACAGCTGATGCCCTGGCTTAGCTGTGAGAGAAGGACTCGGAGGGGAGAGCTTGCATTTTTGGTGGTTTTTGTTTTTTGTTTTGAGACAGGGTCTCACTGTGTAGTTCAGGCCACCCTTGAATCACTATGTAGCCCAGGCCAACCTCAAACTCACAGTGATCCTCCTGCATCAGCCTCCCAAACTGTGCCGTCCCAAAAGTGCTGGGACTACAGTTGTGCATCACTACGCCCAGCCAGGATTGCGTTTGGAGCACATAGGCTGGTGATCCTGACACCAAAATGTTTGGGGTGGAGGTGGTTTCAGTTTCAGATTTTGCAGTATTTAGACAGCTATAAGGTGATATCTTGGGATGGGACACAAATCTTAACACAAAATTCACTTACATCTATGTACACCTTCTACACCTAGCCAGAAGGTACTGACACGACATTTTTGTTTGAGTTTGTTTGGTTTTGTTTTGGTTTTTGAGGTCTTACTATACAGTTCAGGCTGGCTTGGTCAAGCCTCCAACTCATGGAGACCCTCCTGCCTCATCCTCCTTTCTGAGTGCTGAGATTACAGGTGCACTCTACCACACCCAGCTTACATGACAGTGTTTTTAACGTACCCATCAGAAGAGATCAGATGTGGAGTTTCCCACTCCGTACTGTTTTGTCACCCCTCAATACGGTTTGGACTTCTGGGCATTTCGAATTTGGATTTCCACGTTGGGGATGCTCACCTTATATTACATTTGAGATATGCACTGGACATCAGGTGAGGAGGGTAAATGGTGTCTTAGTCACTTCCTCGGCAGGCACTGGGACACAAGACCCAACACCCACAGTTTAAAAGCCCAGAAGATTATTCGGTACCACTTCTTGGTCCGCAGCAGCCAGCAACAACCTGGAAGGCGCGGCAATACGGTGCCAGAGTCTGGCGGGTAAAAAACTGCTCACAGTGCTGCGGACAGGCCAGGAAGCAGGGGTAGAAAGGAGGATCCAGGGAGGGAGGGAAACCCTTCCGGGCCACGCCCCCAACAACCGTCTCTAACCAGCCCTGCGTCCTAAATGCAGGTCTAGCGGCCCCTATGGTCCAATCGGCCTACCCAGAGCCCGCCTCTAAGCCCTTGCCTGGGGGTTTTGGAGCCATTCGAGCTGTAAATCCCTCTAAATGACAAACCGGATATTACCAGACACAGAAACAACTCAAACGCACAGAAGCCACTTGCCACATTATCCAAAGAAGAGAATTCAAGCATTCTGCTTAAAATTTCCCAACAACAAATACGATTTTTAGGACTGGGTGTGGAGGCTGAGGCTGGAGGAGCCTCGTGAGTGTGAGATCAGCCTGGGCTCCCTAGTGAGTGCAGTCAGCCTGGACTGCATGGTGAGACCCTGTCTCACACGAAAAAAAAACAAACCATATCTTTTTAAAAAATGGAAAATGTGAGGAAACAAACAGCAAATATGAAATCGAGAAGTCCAGCTATCAAGAGCAGCATGAGTAGCATATCTGAGTCCAATTCTTAGAAAAATCATTAGATGGAGTTCTTTGAAAATTTAAGGAAACCAAAGTTGCTATGGTTAAAAAAGATAAAACTGGGGCTGGGGATTTAGCTCAGCGGCATAAGTGTCTGTCTGGCAAGCGCTAGGTCATGAGTTTGATCCCTAGCACCAAAAAAATAAATAAATAAAAAAGATAAAACTGGGTGTGTTGACACATGCCTGTAACCACAGCACTCCAGAAGGCTGAGGCAGAAAGACTGCAAGTTCAAGCCCAGCCTGGGCAATCTAGCAGTGAAGCAAAACCCTGCCTTAAAATCTTAAAAGTATGAAACAGAAAAAGTGGATGGAATAATGTTGCTCAGCGTGAAGGCCATGGGTTCAGTCTCCAGTACAAAAAACAAACAAATGTCACGAAGTTTACAAACAAGGGAAAGTTACAATAGACCAAAAAAAGGTTTTGCTTTGTTTTGTTTTGTTTAATGATCAAGGGTATTTTACATAAAATTGCACAGAAATACAATAACAAAATTTGGTTCTAATTCACGGGATGGGAAGAGGAGAGATAGAAATTAAAGAGATCCAGCTGTCACCTAGAAAATTTATAGTTTAACTAGGAACCTGTGACTGAGTCAAGGAAGACATGTCTCTCTGGAAAGGGCAGAAATCAAGCCATGCCCCCTGGCAGAGGATTGCTTGAGTGAGGCCTTAAAGGAAAATTTTAGTAATGCAGAACATAAGCATTGGAGTCAAGTAAAACTAGGATCAAACACTAGGTTTCTACTTTCCTTGCTGTGTGATCTTGGGAGACAAGTTCCTGTCTCTGGGCCCAACTTATAAAATGAAACATTGCACCCTATCTGTGGGTGATTGTGAGAATTGCCTTCTGATGGTTTCAGTATGATTTACTGTGTCCTGATGCCCAAGGTTCCCATAACTGGAGTTTAGCCCTGGGGTTATGCTAGTGGGAGGTGCTGTGGGACCTTTAAGAGGGTGGGGCCAAGTGAGAGGTCTTTAGGTCATTGGTCAGGGGTTGGTCCTTAGTTCTCTTTGGCTGTTTATAATAAAAGCAGCAGGCCTGGCCCCACCCAGCAATCTGGTCTGGGGTGGAAGGAGATGCTCCTGCCCATGCTGTGCCTGACTGTTGCTCAAGATCACAGGGTCCTCACAGACCCTACCCTATGCTGTTTGGATTTCAAACTTCCTACATCTTGAGCCAAACAAACCTCTTTTTTTCGTTAGCAATCTGTGCCACATATGTTGTGATAGTAACATAAACGTGACTAATAGAGCCAGGTATGGTGGTGCACACCTACAATCCCAGCACATGGGAGGCTGAGGCAAGAGGATCGCTGTGAGTTCAAGGCCAATGTGGGCCGCATAGTGATTTCCAAACCACCCTGGACTAAATAGCAGGACTTTGTCTCAAAAAAATCAAAACAAAACAAAAAATACAACGTGCTCTCCTAAAGTGTTCAGATGTCAAGTTCGAAGTCCAGGCACCAGCAGGGATCTGTCCCTCTGGGAAGCTCCAGGGAAAATCAGCAGATGGTCTCTTCATGTCACTTTGATCACATTTTCTGTTGCTGACCTCCTGCCCCTCTTTTTAAGGACCACTGTGCTCACATGGGGCCCACCTGGACAATTCAGGATCACAGCCACCTCAAGATCCCTAACTAAGCCACATCCAAAAAGCCCCCTGCATGCTCACTTCAGCAGCACATATACTAAAAAGCCCCCTGGCCAGGTAAGGCCCCATCATCACAGGTTCAGGGGACTATGATGCAGACACTGTGGGGACCACTGCGCTGCCTGCTGAAGGTCTGAGAGCCAGAGCAAATGTGTGGACTGGTGCAGGGGAGCCTTGAACACCGAGCCCACAGCTCTGGATGTGCCCTTCCTTTCCATTAGCCAAACTCCCCCTCTGCCGTCACCATGGTTGTGCTCTCCTTTTGCTTGGACTTTCACAGTAGCCTCCTTGCTGGGCTCTTCCCTCTCCCTCACCATGGTGCAGTCTCCCCCAGCAAGCACAGGACCTTATTAAAATTTAAGGCAGATCAAGTGACATATTTTGCTCAAAACTGTGTTGCCTAACTTAGGGGGAAAAAAAAACACAGAATACTCAGTGAATTTAAATTTCAGATATACAACATAAAATGTTTGAGTATAGGTTTGTCTCCAGTGTTTCAGGGGACATGCTAGGCAACAGCTCCATGCCAGGACTGTGCCCAGCCTGCCCCAGGGCCTTTGCACATGTGATTCTTGCTGCTTGGAACAACCGTGCCTCAGATGTGAGCATGACTCTTCTCCCTCTTCTTTCAGTGTTGGCTCAACTTTTCACTTCATTCAAGGATCTTAGTGGGGGTTGACTTATTCTGCCACACCCACGCCTCTTTGTCCCCTTTAGGTATTGTAGTGTCTGTCACTCTGCATTCCATCTACATTACTTTGTTTGCTTCTTGGCCATTTTCCCCCAGCAGGATTTCAGCACTTGTATCTGTTCTGCTCACTGCTGTACCTCAGTGCCTCTGTCAGGGCCTTGCACACAGCAAGAACATAACGAATGTTCATTGACTGAATGAATGAATGAAATAAAGACATCATTAAGCCCCTGAACCAGCTGTACCTGAAGCCAGCCGTGTGAGATGGGCTAGGAGATTACCAGCCAATGTCCTCCTTGTCTACACCTCCATCTCCAACACCAATTCCTGGCTGGTAGACATCTTGCTGATCATACTGTCCTCTTCAACCTGGGACTCCCGCAGAGCCCAGTGACATGCAGCAGGCAGTGACTGGCAGAGTTGAGCCCGCCCGAAATACAGGAAAAGGAAGGGGTTGAGGCAACTGTGAGCAAAAGCCAGGCCCACAACCCAGGGTTCAGCGTGCAGGGCCTGGGCCAGGAGTGCTGAGTGTGGGGCGGCTGCGGCCAGCACCAGCCCCAGCAGGTGGTAGGGAGCCCAGCACACGAAGAAGCCCACCACGACAGCTGTGCCCAGCGGCCAGGGATGCAGGGCTGCTCGAAGCAGCAGGACGACATGGCAGCTGACCACAAGGGCCAGTGGCCCCAGAAAGCCACAGATGAACCTCATGGCGGCCACCACCCCCTCCACGGTGGCCGAGCCACCATAGTCTACAACACACTCGAGCCGGGCTGGGAAGTGCTCCTGGTGCAGGCGACGGTACAGGGCTGAGGGAACCGTGAGCAGCAGGGCCACTGTCCAGGCCGCCCCCCGAGCCACCCATGCCCTGTGTGTCCACAGCGCCCCGGCCCAGCCAGCACAGCCGAGTGCCAGCAGACAGAGGTCTGCACTGAGGGCCGCCAGCAGCAGCACGCGGGCAAACATGGACAGCAGCACAGCCGCGGGCAGCAGGCGACAGCCCAGCGCCCCGAACGGCCAGTGGCCCCGGTGCGCCAGGGGCACGGCCAGGAGCAGCCCCAACAGGCAGCACAGCAAGTCAGCCACCGCTAGGTGGAGGAACCAGGTGGCCCTGACCCTGCGGCCAGCCCACTTCCCTGACACCCAGGCCACCATGACGTTGCCTGGCACCCCCACCAGGAAGATGGCACCGTAGAACAGCAGTGGGGCAATGTGGACGGTGTCGATGGCCAGGCAGCCACCACCTGAGCAGTCCACAGGGACATCCGGAAGAAGGTCCACATAATCCCCATACTTGAACTCATAGCCGAGAGAGTTGTTCTCCATCTGGGCCCTAGATACCTGGAAGGGAGAGGAACAGCATGAAAAAACTCCACAGGCCTGTGAGTGTGGCTCAGAGGAAGCCCAGCCTGTGTGCACCTCAGAAACTTAAATATTGCCAGGTGTGGTGGCATCTGTAATCCCAGAACTCAGGAGGCTGAGGCAGGAGGACTGCTGCAAATTCGAGGCCAACTGGGCTACATAGCGAGTTCAAAGCCAGCCTGAACTGCATAGCCAGACCCTGTCTTAAAAAATGAAATGAAAGACTAAACTATTAGAACCCTGGCCAGTTATCACCTGGGTTCTGGAGTAGCATGTCCACTGGAACTTTCTATGTTAGGACTGTGTCCTGTTCCAGGGCTGTCAGATGTGTGAGTACCAGCCACTCTCAGGTACTGAGCATTTGAAATGCAGCAAGTGCAGGTGAGAAACTGAGTTTCAGTTTTACATGATATAAATAACCATTCGTAAACCAAGTGTGGTGGCACATCCCTATAATCCCAGTTACTTGGAAGGCTGAGGCAGGAGAATCACTGTGAGTTCCAGGTCAATGTGGGCTATATAGTGAGCTCAAGACCAGCTTGAGGGCCAGGAATATAGCTCAGCATCACAGCATCTGCCTGGCCATGAGTTCTATTAGCAGTACCAAAAAAACCCCAAAAGGTATAGAGGTTGAATGTACCTCAGTGCAAGGCCCTGTGTTCTGTCCCCAGTTCTAAAAAAGAAAAAAAGCTGCCCTAAGTTAGTGGCTACCTTATTAGACCATGATATTCTAGAGTGTTTTGAAATATAGAACATCTACCTGTTAGAACCTGAAATCCCAGAATTTAAAATACTGGAGTCTGGCCAGGTGTGATAACACATAGCCAATAGCCCTAATTAGTCAGGAGGCTGAGGCAGGAGAATTGTTATTTCCTAGGAGTTCAGGACCAGCCTAGGCCTCATAGCAAGACCCTGTCTCAAAAATTGCAATGTAATACAATAAAATAAATAATAAAGCACATAAATATTAGAATCTGAATGTGCCCCAAGGGGAGAAAACATTAATGTATCTTCATCAAAGTATTTCTCTTGGTTAGTCTTCAACCCTATATTCTTTGTTTCTGTTTATGTTTGCATTTGTTTTGTTTTTGAGACAGGGTCTCACCATGTAGTTCAGGCTGGCCGTGAACTCACTATGTAGCCCAAGCTGGCCTGGAACTCCCGGTGCTCCTCCTGCCTCAGCCTCTTGAGTGCTGGGATTACAGCTGTGCACCACCACACCCAGCTTCCAAGCAGTTTTAAACACTACACCACGACATGTACTTTGATGCTATTTTGTTAAACCCATTGTGCAAATGAAGAAACAGAAGTACTGAGGTTAGTAACTTACCTAAGATCACTCAGAAGGCAGCTGAATTTCCAGCCAGGCGTGGTGGAGCACACCCGTAATCACAGCCAGTGGGAGACTGAGGCAGGAGGATAGGCGAGAATTCAAGGTCAGTCCAGGCTACATATATATCAAGACCTTGTCTCCAAAGAAAGAAGAAAAAGGGTTGAGGGTGTAGCTCAGTGGCAAAGTGTCCCTGGCTTCAGCCCCAAGCACCACAAAAACAAAAAAGAGAAGAGCTGAGTTGTCAAACCTATGACATGCTTCTCTCCAGATCAGAGCTGGTGGAGGCGGCAGCACTATGACCCTGAGCAGGCCCGGCTCTGTGACCGGAGTGGCAGTCAGAGCTGTCTCAGTCCCACCCTGCACAGTGAGTCACTGTGGCGTGGCTCCCACAGCAGACCTGGCGGAGCGGAAGTGTGTGGCCCAGAGGAGCCCTGGAGCCAGGTGCAGACCCTGACCCTGCCCCGCCCCCCAGCCCCAATTCAGGCCTGCAGCTTGGAGACTGTCACTGCTCGGAGGTCCTGCAGGAGGAGGCGCAACAGGAAGGACCAAGAGGAAGTTGGGACACTGTCCGCCCTGCTAGGTAGCAAGCAGAGGAGGCCAGGCCACCTCTCCAGGCATTCGAGCCTGGCACCCTGCTGCTGGCCATTTTCACCCCTGGAGTACAACATGCACGGCTCTAAACAACTCAGCTCTCAGGAGCTGCGTGGCCTCTGGGGAATCATCTCCCTCTCTGCGCTTCTGATTCCTGTCAAGGAGTCCCAAAGGATCTGCCGTAGAAGGTGCTGTAAGGATCAGCATGAAACTGGGTGTAGTGGCACACACCTGTCATCCCAGTGCTCAGGAGGCCGAGGCAGGAGGATCACTGCAAGTTCAAGGCCAGTCTGGGCTACATAATGAGTGCAAGGCCAACTGCACAGTGAGACCCTGATTCAAAAAAAAAAAAAAATCAGAATAAAACTAAATAAATAAATAATAGAAGACATTTACTGAGCACTTAGGCTGCGCCAGACAGGCCCCAACCACCTAGAAGATGGGGACGGCTCCACTCCCAGTTCCTAGAAAATGAATGCTGTCCCTACCACCCTTATTTCCTTTTCCAGAAGCACGGCCTGCCTGCTTGGAGCCCTGCCCCACTGGGCCCTTCATATGTCCAGCATCCAGACAGGACAGGACAGGACAGTCCCAGGCATGAGCAAGTGCTCAGTCTGCATCTAGGAGTGGAAAATGAGGAGGAAACTGAAACGATGGCACTGAGCTGTCACTCAGACCCCACTGGGTTCTGCAAGCTCCTAGCCAGTGTCCCTGAGCTCAGCCCTTGCTAGCTTCACTGGGACTCCTGCCCTGGGGGCTCTGAGCACCACCTATGGAGCTGAGCTTGGGACCCCTCACCTGTGACCAGTGACTGCCACCTCCTGCTCAGGGAAGACACATGCTGGCCTGTCCTAGCCACCCAGGTCAGGGACACCAAACATTCACCCCAGCACTGTACAAGGGGTCTACGCCTCAGAAATGAACAAACCACAACAAGAACACTGGGGATTTAGCTCAGGGGCATAAGCGCCCGCCTTGCAAGTGCGTAATCATGAGTTTAATCTCTGGTACCAAAAAGAAAAAAAAAGAACACAGACTGATTCTATGGTGTGGTGTTGGGAAGGAACCCAGGCATGCAAAAATACTGTGCTGGACAACTGCATCCATAGAAAACTCAAAAACAACCTAAGGAGCTGGGCACTGTGGCGAGCCCGAAGTCTTAGCTACTCAGGAAGCTGAGGCAAGAGGATTACTTGAGTCCAGGGGTTCAGGGCCAGCCTGCAACATAGCAGGACCCAGTCTCTCAAAACAAAGTAAAGCAAAACAAAAAAGACTAAATCAGGCAAAGGTACTCAATGGGGCAATGGGTGGGGGTGGGGCTCACTCTAGGGCTGGATACACAGGAACATTCAGCTCCTGGGTCACAGGGCTGGGTGTGCTCGGGGCTGAAACGCTCACCTAGCATGCTTAGAGACCTGGGTTCCATCTCCAGCAAAAAAATAAGTCACATGGCCACCAGTTGTGCAAATACCCTGCCCTCAAGCTGGTCTTGAGCTCACTATATAGCCCACATGGTCCAGCCCCCATGGGAACCAATCTGTCTCAGGAAGCCCCACTTTCACAGTAGGGGGCTGCTCACAGAGCAGGCTGTCCTTTGACAGATTCCCAACCAGTTGCAAGAACCCCTGCAGGAGCTGGGCAGGGTAGTACACACCTGTCATCCCAGCACTCAGGAGGCTGAGGCAGGAGGATTGCCAAGAATTTGAGCCCAGCCTGGGCTATGTAGTGAGTCCAGATCAGCCAGAACTGCACAGCAAAACCCCATCTCAAAAAATAAACATTAGAAGCTACGATCATGACACCTCTCCTCCTTTCTTCCCTCCTAGCTCATCCGTCCTTACCGTGCCTTCCAAAAAGCTCCTCAGTTTGACCAGATGTCCCTTGGGAGCACCATCCAGGCCTGCAGGCAGCACACAAGGATCTGGTGTTTCTTGGCCCAGCCTGGACTGGCGGATTCAGGAAATGAGCAGCATTCCCTTGGCTCCAGCACCCCACTGCCCGTAAACCTTCCTGACCAGGAGAACTTGGAGCAACCTCTTCCCAGCCTGGGATGTGCTTGCCCTGAGTTTTTCCTGTGACTCACATGCTCCCAAATCACAGGGTGGCAGCAGGGCTGGAGAGGCTGAAGTGGGTGGAAAGCTGACCGTGTCCTCCTCCACCCTTGATTTTGTCTCCGTGTTGTCTGCTTCCTGGAAACCAGCATAAGTGTGTGGTTCGGCCTTAAGGCCAGAGGTCTTGGCCTGGTTCAGTTTCCACAGGCACCCACTGCCCTGCCTGTGCTGGCCCCAGCCCTGTGCAGAGCCTGGCAGCCACCCAGCACACACAGTGCTATCCACAAGCTGGGCCTTATCCCGGCACACAGGAGGCTGAGGCAGGAAGATCTCCAAGTTTGAGGCCAGATCAGGCTACAAGGGCAGCCTGAACTACCTTGTTTCAAGAAAGGAAAAAAAAAAAAAGAGAGAGACTGGAATATTCTTACAATACACTTAATCACACAACCCAGGCTTCGCTAGAGGAAGTGGCTAAGGCCCCAACTTTGGAACCTCTGTGCTCAGCAGTTCTTCATGCTGTGTTTCTCCCTTTGCGCTGTGGGAGTTGAGGGCTGTAGTTACGTACCTGCTGTCGTTTAGGGACTAAAGTTCTGCAGTGAGAGGAAGACATTTCTAAGTCAGGAAGCTGGGACCCGCCGTGCGACCCAGATGTCTCTCATCACCTCTCTGGGTGACACTGTCCTGGCAGGGTCCAGCCCCCATGGGAACCAATGTCCTCATCCCCACATCTGCCACCCCAGGTCCCCGGGGAACCCCTTTCGGGTCAGAGAAAGTGGAAGATGGAAGCCTCGAGGCCGGCTTCCTGTGTCTGACCCTGGCAGAGGAGCTTCTCTAGGGTCTTCCCTGGGGGCCCCTGTAGGCTGGGAGTGTCCTGGGGGCTCCAACTCACCAGTTGTTTCCTCCAGAGAGAAACTCAGAATGAGACAATTCCAGGAGGAAACCAAGCTGACCCTGCGATTCTGCCATTCCCCCTTGCCAGCTTTGGAGATCAAAAGTAGGTTAAGTTTCAGCAAATCCCCAGAGAGGAAAAACTGGATTCATGCTTCCCGGAGGGAGGAGGAACCAGGGGAGGAGGAGTGAGGGCTAGACATATAAGATTGCTTTCCCGAGTGATGAAAATGTTCTGGAACTGAAATACAAAATGGTTGCATAAGAGGGTGAATGTATCAAAAGCCACTTCCAACAAATGTTACCGCGTGTGCGGAGTGTGGTGGCACATGTCTGTAAGCACTCGGGAGGCTGAGGCAAGAAGATCGTGAGTTTGAGCCCAGCCTGGGCAAATCACCAACACAGTAAGACCCTGTCATAAAATTCAAATGAAAAAAAGGGAAAGTGATGTGGCTCAGCGAGAAGGCCCTGGGTTCGATCCTCAGTAGTGCAGAAAAATTCTGTGCATGTACTATAATTTTTCAAAAGCAAAAACTACCTAACTGTTACATCTCTCACCCCTAAAGAGGCTGAATTTTGGCCTTTTTATTAGGGTTCAACCTCACAGAGTGAAAACCCGGCAAGGTGAGTGGCTAGGATGTGGAACCAGTCTCTTTCCTCTTTTGAACAATACAATATAAAACAATGTATATGCGATATTTGATGCATGGGGCTGGGCATGGCAGTGCACACCCGGAACCCAGCACATGAGAGGCCGAGGGAGGAGGGTCACCGAAAATTTGAGGCCAGCTACATAATGAGTTCAAGGCCAGCTTGGACTATATAGTAAGACCCTGTCTCAAAAAAAAATTTGATGAATAGAAAATAATAGGTTAACACGTGTACAAGTCACAAAGTGATTATAAAACGCACATCTATGAAGTCACAGTTCAGAATCTTTGATAACAAGGGTTAACGTCTGTCCTTTTGGGGACCAGGGGGTTCTGGGGATTGAACCCAAAGTCTTTGCATAAGCCATATCCCCAGTTCTGTCTTAGTTTTTCTTTTACAGTAGGGTCTAAATTGCCCAGGTTGGACTCACTTTTTTTATTTTTTTTGTACCAGGAATCAAACTTAGGACCTTGTGCTTGCCAGGCAGGCGCTTATGCTGCTGAGCTATATCCTGGGTTCAAATTTGTGATCCTTCTGCTTCAGCCTCCCAGACTCTTGCAATTATAAGCGTGAGCCATCCTACCTGATTTTTTAGTGGGTTTTCTATTGCTGTAACTAAATACCACAAACTGGGTGACTTGTAAAGAATGAAGGTTTATTTATCCCACAGTTCTGGAGGCTGACAGGTTCAAAGTTGGGGGGTTACATCTAGCAAGGGTCTTCTTAGTATCACACAGTGACAGTGCAGTGCAAGCTCAAGTCTTCATCCTGCTTGAGCAAGCCACAACCCATTGTATTAGGGCCCCACTCTGATGGCCACATTGAGCCTTAATCACCCCAAAAATCCCCACTCTTAATGCTATGGTCAGGTTAAGTTTCCACCCTCTTTGTAGCTCACAGTGAGATTAAATTTCATCATGAGATGACAGGGACTTTCAAATCCTAGCAACTTTCCAGGAAAAAAAAAAAAGGTAAACATATTTGTCTTTGTGAGTCAAGAGGTCATGCAAGGTCTTGGCACAGCTTGGGGTCAGTATCTTAAAAGCCCCTGTGGAGGGAATGGACGTGGCTGGGTACCAATAAAACTTTATCTACAAAAACAAACTGGGGTCCAGATTTGCTGGTCCTGATCTCAATCAAAGACAACAAAGGCTTGAATGTCAGAGCACAGACTCAGATTTTCAGAATCACACAGCATTTGGCATGAGGGATCCTACTTTGTGAGTTCAAGGCTATTTGCATCACAGGACTCTGAAATGTCACTCTGCAGCCTAAGAGGACAAGAAGCCAGAAATTAGAATTTGGTTTTTATTTTGAGATCGAGGGGTCACTAATTGCTAAATCACCCATGCTGGGCTCAAATTTGTAATCCTCCTGCCTCAGTCTCCCAGACTGTTGGGATTATAAGCATGAGCCATCCTACATGACTTTTTAGTGGGTTTTCTGTTATTGTAACTAAATACCACAAACTGAGTGACATTTAATCCATCTTAGAATTTAGTAGCTGCCCTGAACATTAAAAGCTGCTAAGGTCTTCAAAAGACGCACATTCTGTCTGAGAAGAAATGTCACGTGTGTATGCGTGTGTGCGTGTGTTTGTGTCCAGGAACTGAACCCAGGGCTCCATGCTGAGGTACACCCTGAGGCCTTTTTAAATTTTTATTTTGAAGCCGGATCTCACTAAGTTGCTAAGTTACCCAGACTGAGCTCAAATTTCCAACCCTCCTGTCTCAGCCTCCCTCAATGCTAGAATGACAGGTATGCACTTCCACACTCAAGCAAGAAGTGCTGTGAGTGCAAAAGTAACACCAGATTTCAGATACTGAGCACAAAAACAAAGAAATATATATGTGTGTGTGTGTGTGTGTGTGTGTATATATATATATATATATATTCAAAAAATTTTTTTGGTGCCAGGGATCAAACTCACGACCTCGAGTTTGCCTAGCAGGCACTTATACCACTGAGCTATACCCCCAGCCCAAAATATTTTTATTTATTTCTCTTGCAGTGCCAGGCTGGACCCCAGCTGGACCCCAGGCCCTCACGCATGCTAAGCAAGTGCTTTACCACAGAGACTCACCTAAGACTTTTTAAAAATATTAATTACATATTAACAATCAGATGCTGCCTTAAATCTATTGGATTAAATAAAATATGGTCTCAAAATTAACTTTAAGCAATCTTTTTGTTCTTTTTTTCTTGCTAACTGGCTGGAAAATGCAGACTTCTGTCATCTAAGGTGACCCCAGTTCTGGGTGGGACAAAGGAGATGTGAGGTGAGGATCCACCCAAGGTCTGAAGAGCAGATGCACAGGACATGGTGGTGGCAAATGCCTATGATCTGGGTACCTGGGAGGCTGAAGCAGAAGTATCCCCTGAGTTCAAGTCCAACCTGGACTACATAGTGAGACCCTCTGAAACAAAGGAACAAAAAACAGCTGGCCAATGGGGTGCAGAAGTTGGAGGTGGGGCAGGGGACTCACGGACCCACTTGTCATCCATCTGCTTCTCTCCCTCCCACTTCCTCTTCTGACCCTGTTGACCCAGCAGATTCCCCAGACCGCAGATTGGGCAACTTCCTGCTAGGGTTGGGCTGCTCAGGGCTGGGTGGAAGCCTCAGCGGTCGCCAACTGGGGTCCCACCGAGAGCGTCTCTGCAGGACAAGGGGGCTGGCTTTGAGGACGCAGTGTTTCCTTGGTTTCCTCCTGAACATGTGGGGGGAGCCTATCTTCCCCTCACCCTTCAGACCTGCACAACCAGGCGACCGTCAGGGACAGATACAGACTGGGCATGCAGGGAAATGGTAATGCACAATGCTGACCCCAGCACTTGGCAGGCTGAGGCAGGAGGATCACAAGGTTGACTCCGGCCTGGGAGACTCAGTGACTCAACAAGACCTTGTTTCAAAAGAAATTTTAAAAGGCCTGGGGACGCAGCTTATCGTGAGGGTCCAGGGTTCAGTTCTCTGTACCCCCACAAACACAGATGGGCTCATGGGGGGAGTGTGGAGAGGCGTTGGGGAAGTCCGGGAGGACTTCCTGGAGGAGGTGGCACCTGGAGAAAGGCAGATGGGGAAGCAGCCAAGGGCAGGAAGGAGAGAGGAGGCGGACCTGAGTACAAGAAGAGAAAGGAAGAGAATAAGGAAGACGAGGGGGTCAGGTGGGCCTCGGAGAGTGATCTGGAAGGTGCAGGGGAGGTTACACGATCAAGGCGGGGAGACAAAGGCAGGAGGATCGCAGGTTCGAGGCCAGCCTGGGAAACGAAGTGCCCCTGTCCCAAGCTCATGTAAAAAGGCTGGGCTGCAGCCCAGAGGCAGTGCCTGCCCCACACACGGAGGCCTTGCACTCGGTCCTCAGTACCGAGGAGGAGGGAGGGAAGGCTGAAGGAGGAGAGATTTTTTTAAAATTGATTAAACATTTAAATAATAAGCTTGATAAAATGAACCAAATAAATAGGATTCATTTCATTACTGTTATTTTACATGTCAGCTATCATACAGAGTGCCATAATGTAAATATATTGGACTAACATCATTCGTGTGACTGTATTAATACATACAGCTAAGTCTCTACTTTCGATGTGGTTTCACCCAGATGAACTTGTATAAGTTAAAATCAACTCAAGTCAGAAAATCATGTATCAGCGGAGAGTGATGCACACACCTGTCATCATCCCGGCACCTGGGAGGCTGAGGCAGGAGGATTCCTCCAAATTCTAGGGCAGTCCAGGCTATAGAGTGAGACCCTGCCTCAAAAAAAAAACAAAAGCAAACAAACAAACCCCCATGTTCCATCCCGAACAATAAACAAACAACTAAAAAAATCAACAAACCTACCTTCCCAGCGCTCCTGCCTGGCCTCAGGAGCCCCTGCTAAGCTCACCTCTCAAACCTCCTCGGCCTCCGGCTGTGCAGTCTTGTAGAGCGTCCTTCAGTCTCCACGTCCCTGACCTGGGGACCCTCGGACCGCACCACGGCGCAGGGCACCACTACCACCGCGCGCAGTATTTCCTTCGCTTATGTTTACTTCTTCGGCGCTGGAGTTGGAACTCAGGGCCCTGCGTGTGCCAGGCGAGCACCGCCTCGGGGCGTCCCAGTCCCTGCTCTCCTCCTCTTTCACGGTGCTACCACTAGAAAGCACAAAAGCACGGCCGGACGTGGAGGCGTACACCAGTAATCCCAGCACTTGTGAGGCTGAGGCAGGAGGATCCTTGTGAGTTCAAAACCAGCCTGAGCTACAAAGTGAGACCAAGACCGGCTCTGAACTACATAGGGAGACCAAAAAGACCAACAAACAAACAAACAAACCACACCTGCGCCCACACAGGTCCACACCCTTCTTTCACCCGTGCACCCGCACTGTCTAGGTGGAAATTAAGCATTACAGGCAACGCGGCGTTCCCACACTCTCTTTATTATCATTCCACATGGTGCTGAGTCATTTCTCAAAAACGCAGATTAGGCCGGGGGTTTAACTCAGCGGCATAAGCACCTGCCTGGCAAGCACGAGGTCGTGAGTTCGATCCCCGGTACCCCAAAAAAAAAGAAAAAGAAAAACGCAGATTAGTCACTATAGGAGTCCTCTAACACTCTCCAAAAGACAAAGTCGTCCAAACCTGGTTCCAGGGTCAAAAGCAGGGAACAGGGAGGGGGAGTGGGCGTGGCTGCGTGATGGGTATCTCCGGCGCGGGGGGGGGGAATGGGCGTGGCTACGCTAGATTGGGGGCAGGGATGCGGCAGTGGGGACCTCTGCCCTGACCCACAGTGGTATGGCCAGATTAATATAGCTCATCCAGCAGAGCGCATCCGGGCACCCTTCATGCGGTCACAAAGGAGTCTAGGCTGCAACCACCTACGGATATGTCCATGTTTTCAAAAGTACAAACAAAATAACAGTTTGCAAAGTAAAAATCTCAAATTCTCTTAACCCACGCCTGGGAGGTGAGTATTGGATGCATATCTGACCAGCCAAGGTGCCCGCACCTCAGTCTTCCTCTTGCTTTTTGCTTAACTTCAAAAAAACAAAAGAAACAACAAAAACAAGAACCAGGCTTCTGACATCTGGAGGCTGAGGCAAGAGGATCTTTGAGCCTAGGAGATCAAGGCTAGCCTAGTCAACATAGTGAGACCCCCCCATCTCCAAAAAAATCAAAACAATTCAATTAAGTAACATTATGATTTAATGCTTTTCTTTAAATGAACTCACCAAAGATGGGATTGGTCCAACCATTTTGCCTTTATGCTAAAGAGGTAACTTTTCAGACACTAGTATTTTTTTCCCCCAGCTCTCCAGGAAATAAATACAGAACTATGTTGGGAAAGCTAGAATGGAGCTAGGCATGATGGTGCATGCCTGTAATCCTAGCACTCCGGAGGCTGAGGCAGGACAATAACTGTGAGTTTGAGGCCAGCCTGAACTGCATAATGAAACCCTGTCTCAAAAAAAAAAAAAAAAAAAGCCAGAATGGAGTTATCTGCATGCATCCTATGCATTCTATGTGCTCTACTTACACTTGGCTGGCACACACACTGCTGTACTCAAACAGTTACATATACCTAAAATATACCCAGACAATCTGATTGGAAGAAAACAAGAGAAATAAAAAAGAGATGAGAATGTAGCTCAGTGAGAAGACCAAAGAAAGAAAGAAAGAAAGAAAGAAAGAAAGAAAGAAAGAAAGAAAGAAAGAAAGAAAGAAAGAAAAGAAAAGCTGGTGTGGTGATGCACACCTGTAATCCCAGCACTCAGGAGGCTGAGGCAGGAGGATCACCATAAGTTGGAGGGCGGCCTAGGCTACATAGCACAACCCTGTCTCCAGAGACAGACCCACAAGCAAGGAGGACCGTCCAGGGCAGAGTGGCCTGGGAGGCCTCCCCTCACACTGATTCGCTCTTCTGGGGCGTGGTATCCACCGTGGAGCGCGTGAAAGACTTAGTGTCCCTGTTCAGCGACTCCTCGGTCAGCACATTGCGTAGGACGCTGGGCAGGGACTTAAGCAGCCGGCCCTGGATGCTGCGGCCAGCGGCCACGTAGATGATGGGGTTGATGCAGCAGTTGATGTAGGCGAAGGCGACACACACGGCATCCAGGGCCTTGGTGTTCCTGTAGGTGGGCGAGTTCGGGGAGTACCAGGCCAGCAGGATCCCTGTCACCTGGTAGGGCAGCCAGAAGATGAAGAAACTGCTCACCACGGCCACCACAACCTTGATTGTCTTGGCTGAGCGCGTGGCCTTGCGGCTCCAGGTCCGAAGCAGGAGGAAGGTGTAGCACACGGTGAGCGTGATCAGCGGCACCACGAAGCCCAGGACCAGCCTCACCAGGGCCACGGCCCTCTCGCTTCTGACGCCGTCCTGGCCGTACTCGATGACACAGTACACCTTGTAGGGGAAGGGCTCTTCGTGCGTCCTGCGGTACAGGAAGGACGGGGTGGACAGCAGCAGCGCCAGGACCCAGGCCACCCCGCAGGCTGCCCAGGCCAGGCCACCGCCCCGGAAGCGCTGGCACCAGATGGGGCTGAGCACCAGCGCCAGGCGGTCAGCGCTGATGGTGGCCAGCAGCAGGATGCTGGTGTACATGTTGAGCAGGATGAGCGAGGGCAGCATTTTGCAGGCGATGTTGCCGAAGTGCCAGTGGTTGAGGTGAATGGTAGACACGAACAGGATGGGCAGCGCCAGGCAGGATAGGAGGTCGGCCACCGCCAGGTTGAGGAACCAGATGGCGTTGATGTTGCGCTGGGCCTCGCACGCCGTCACCCAGACCACCAGGGCGTTGCCCGGCACGCCCACCAGGAAGACCACCGCCATGATGACCAAGGCGGCCAGGTCCCAGGGGGTCAGCCTCTCCACATAGTTGTCCACAGAACCGTCAGGGGACAGGGTGATGTTGTAATCGTAATCGTAGCTCACCGTGGCGCTCTAAGCAGAGGAGAGGGGTGGCAGGGTCAGTGTGCCCCCCGTGCCCAGCAGCCCTGCAAGCAGCGTGCTTGATGCCCCCACCACCTTTTGGGGCCTCAGCCTTCCTGGGCCTGGGGAAACTGAGGCTGGGAGTGCACTGGGTGGTGTGGCAATTATTCATACATTAATAGGCTTCCCTCCTCGTAGTCCCCTACCCCTATACCACCTCCCCTGGAAACTCCTGGGCTTCATTGCCCCCCTCAGCAGCCAAACGGTTAAAGTCCAGCCCCATTCTAGTGCACAAGACAGCTGCCCCTTAGAGGGGTTTGGTTTGGTTTGGTTTGGTTTGGAGACAGGGTCTGACTGTATAGTCCAGGCTCTCTGTGAATTTATTATGTAGCCCAGGCAGTCCTCCTGCCTCAGCCTCCCGAGTGCTGGAATTACAGGTGTGTGGCACCATGCCCAGCTTGTTTTGTTTTGCTTTGGGGTTTTGTTTTGCGCAATACAGAGACTCTAACCCAAGGCCTCACACATGCAAGGCAAGCACTCTATCACTGAGCTACACCTCAGCACTAAATTTTAATCTGCCAAGGGACGTGACAGTCATGGTAGGCTTTCCTGGAATATGAGTCACTCTGTCATCCCATTTTCCTGTCTTGTACTTACACAGGAACTGTGTCATCCCTGGGCTCCATCTTCCAGTGGCTACCCAAGAAGGCCAGGGGGGCCCTCAGTGCTGCCCTGCTTACCCTGGGGCACCCCCAAAATGCAGTCACAGATATAAATAATATTTTAATGCAACCTGTCAAAGAATCAGAATGAATGCAAAAAAAATTCATGGTGAAAAAAAAAAATCCAGAGTTTGAATCAATGCCTGTTGCTGCTGTTTGCTTTCCGAGCCTGCACTTTTGTGCAAGAGGAGCCCGGTTTGCAATTCGCCTGCGGTTTGCATTCCCAGACCTGGGTGGAGGTGGGGGGATGTGGGCGGGGTGAGGGTAGGGGGTTGCGCAGGACAATTATGTGACACAGGCCAACACACACATTGAGCAACACAAGTAGAGTCCCGCCTGGGCGTCCTGTGCTCCTGGGACTTGCTGTCTATTTAGTGTCCTATTAACTTTTCCCACTGGGTTCAAACTAGACAGGGGTTCTGCTTATCACACCAGGCAGGCCCAGTGCAGAGGGCACCTTCTGCTGCCCATCAGGGGCTCCTGCTCAGCCTCAAGTGGCCCTGGGCTGGGGGCACTGAGTCATCCATCCTTGTCCTCTGGGTCCACATCTGCCCAGCCCTTGTGAAGCCAGGTGGGTCCCTGAAGCTCTGTCTTGCACCTGTTCCTGTCTTTGCTACTCATAGCCCCTCCTGAGCCGGCCAGGCCGCCCGTCCTGTCGGTCACCACCTGGAAAACTCCATGTTTCAGGAGGCCTCGTCAGGCTGAAGCAGAGACAGAATGTTTGGGCACAGCCAAAGGAAGAGTGAGAAGTAGGACACCCAGGAGGCTGAGGCAGGAGGATCACTGCAAGTTGGAGGCCAGCCTGGGCTACAAATTGAGTTCAAGGTCAGCCTGAACTGCATAGCAAGACCCTGTCTCAGAAAGACACAAAAGAAAAAGAAAATGGAATCAAAAATCAATTCTTCCTTGCTAGAAGGGTGACCAGAAGGAACGAAAGAATCAAAAAGGGGACCAAGGGGAACAAAGGGGCTGGGACTGCCCAGCATGGTGGCAGTGAGAATCTAGACAAGGAGAAGCCCTGGTGGGCTGACGGGTGAGGTCACTGGAGCAGGGGTGACTCAGCCACAGACTGGCACGAGCGACTGACAGATACCACAGTGGGGAGCATGAATGGGTGCCAGGGCCCAGGTGGGGGTACACTGGGGATGGCTGCTTCCGGGGTCTGGGCTCTTTCAGGAATGGGAGAGATTTTACGAAGTTGGTGTGCTGGCCCCACCTGTAATCCATCACTCAGAAAGGAAGCTGAGGCAAGAGGCTCTCCAAGAGTTCAAGACCAGCCTGGACTGCACCGTGAGTTCAAAGTCAGCCTGAATTACATAGCCAGACCCCGTCTCAAAGAAGGAAAGAAAGAAAGAGAGAAAGAGAGAGAGAGAGAAAGGAAGAAAGAGAGAGAGAAAGAAAGAGAGAGAGAGAGAAAGAAGGAAGGAAGGAAGGAAGGAAGGAAGGAAGGAAGGAAGGAAGGAAGGGAGAGAGAGAGAGAAGGAAGGAAGGAAGGAAGGAAGGAAGGAAGGAAGGAAGGAAGGAAGGAAGAAAGAGAGAGAGGGAGAAAGAGAGAGAGAGAAAGAAAGAAAGAAAGAAAGAAAGAAAGAAAGAAAGAAAGAAAGAAAGAAAGGAAGGAAGAAAAAAAAAGAAAGAAAGAAAGAAAATTATGGCTAGTGAGAGTGTGGTTATGCAACACTGTGAATATACTAAATTCCACTGAATTGAACATTTTTTTTTCATCTTGAGACAGAGTCTCACTATGCAGTTCAGGCTGCTGCTCTTGTACTTACCATGTAGCCCAAACTGGCCTTGAACTCACAATGATCCTCCTGCCTCAGCCTCCTGAGTGCTGGGATTACAAGCATGCACCACCACACCGGGCTAAGTAGTGAGTTTACTCAAAAGAGAAAGTCAGCATCCAGCCTGTTATCCAGGGTGACAAGCAGGCTGGATAACAGACCAGACAACAGTGTCACGTCACATGGTGACTTCCCGACATCCATCAGCGTTAGGTTGCTGGTGGTGATATCCTCGATGATAAGAAATAGACTCTGAAGGCTTGAGGGTACAGGGCCACAAGGTCTGCAGCTCCCTCACAAAAGACGTCAGAAAAAGATGGGGGGTGGACGGGTGGATGACAGGGGCTGCGCAGATAGTGTAAACAGAGGGGAGGTGGCTGCCTGTACACAGATAGGCGAGTGACGGAGCCACAGATGACAGCTCAGTGAACTAACAGTGGGCAGATGACAGATCAATTTGAAGACATGAGGTTAAAAGTATATGAGATTGACGCCAGGCATGGTGGCGCACTCCTGTAATCCCAGCACTCGGGAGGCTGAGGCAGGAGGATCATTGTGAGTTCAAGACCAGCCTGGGCTACAAAGTGAGCTCAAGGCCAGCCTGAACTGCATGGTGAGACCCTGTCTAAAAAAGACAGAAGGAAAGAAGGAAGGAAGGAAGGAAGGAAGGAAAGAAGGAAAGAAGGAAGGAAAGAAGGAAAGAAAGAAAAATGTATATGAGACTTCCATTCTTTTTTGAGGCAGGGACAGAGTCTTGCTCTGTAGTTCAGACTGGCAGTGAACTCACAAAGTAGTCCAGAGGGTCCTCAAACTCATGGCAATCCTCCTGCCTCAGCCTCTCAAGTCTAGGATTACAGGTGTGCGCCACCATGCCTAACTCTTGTGCTATTCTTATAATTTTTTCCATTATTGTGAAAGTTTTCAAAGAGGAACCTGAGATGTGTGAAACCTTCTCCTGGGCCAGCAGCCACTCAGCCACCCACCCACCCCACTGTGCAGCCCCCCACCCTGGCTTCCTTCCTTCCTATCAGCCACCCTGGGCCCAGCAGGACCTTAGGGTCTTGAATGTCCCCTCAGAGATGACCCGGGGCTACAAGATGACTCAGAACCCAAAAGGCAAAGCGGGAACCCAGGCTCTGCTCTCACTCCGACCAGCTGACAAACACCCTTCTTGCAGTGACCCCACCCTGTCCCTTCCGCCTGCTGACTTCATGAGGCCTGAGAAGAACACACTGAGGCCAGAACACTGCCCAGACTGCCATTACCAGGCTCTTCCCGACTCAAAGTACTCTAATTTGGGACTGGCTGAGTTCAGGATGGTCCAACAATGAAATACTATACAACCATCAAAAAGAATGAGGGGCCAGGTGTGGCGATGCACATCTGTCAGTCCAGCACTCTGGGAGCCTTAGCCAAGAGGATCTCAAGTTTGAGCTTACCTGGGCAATGTAACTCAGTCAGATTTGAAGATATCTTTAAAAAAATTTTAAGGGATGGAGAGGACAGGCGTGGCAGTGCACACGTATAATCTCAGCGCTTGGAAGGCTGAGGCAGGAAGATCACTGTGAGTTCGAGGTCAGCCTGGGCTACCAAGTGAGTTCAAGGCCAGCCTGAACTGCACAGTGAAAACTTGTCTCAAAAAGATAAAAAGAAAAAAGGGGGAGAAAGGGGATGGGGGTGTAGCTTAATGCAAAGGCCCTGGTTTAATCCCAAGTATCACACACACACATACACACGCACACACACACACAGAGGAAGCTAATTTACTGGTGTTGGGAGACCTCCAAAGAAAAACCCTCTAGATCCTGGGGTAAAGGAGAAAAACTAGGACAGAATGTGGGCAAACATGGTGTCTACAAAAGGGGAAACTGCTTTCTCAGGGGTGTGTGTGTGTGTGTGTGTGTGTGCGCGCGCGCGCGCGCGCACCAGCACCGGAAGTTGTAACAATGGCTCTCCCTGGGGAGGTGGGAGGAGAGCTTGGGGGAACTGGATTAGAAGGCAGGTTGTTTGTTTGGAGATTGAACTCAGGCCAGGGCCTCTGCACCGACTTACATCCCCAGCCCTTTGTATCATTTTTTATTTGGAGATAGGTTCTAGTTAAGTCACTAGAGTTACCCACATTACACTCAAATTTGTGACCGCCTCAGCCTCTTGAACGATGGGATTATAGGTACGCACCACCATGACTGGCTACTCATGGTCATTTTAATAGGAGGCCCTGCCAGGCACAGTGGCACATGCTCATAATCTCTCTCAGCTATGTGGGAGGCTGAGGCAGGAGGATTGACAGAGCCCAGGGTCTGCACCCACAGGCAAGTGCCGGGATGCAGAGCCACACCCCAGCCCAATCTGTGGAGACCCAGCTGCAGGGTTCCCTGCTGGAGGAAACTTCTGGGGTCCCAGCTCTGTGGGGTGGCTTCATAGCTTTTTTCTTTCTGTCTGGTACTAGGGATTGACCCTGCTCCAAGCTACATCTCCAGCCCTTTTATGTATTAATTAATTTCTTTTGAGACGGGAGTCTCACTAGGTAACCCAGACTGGCCTCAAATTTGGCCTCAGATTCCTGCCTCAGCCTCGCAAATGCTGGGATTACAGGTGTGCACCACCATACCTGGCTTTTTATTTTTTTATTCTGACACTGGGTTGGGGTAAATTGCTCAGTTGCCCAGGCTAAGCACCAATTTGCAACCCTCTTGCCTCAGCCTCCTGAAGTATCAGGATTACAGACCGCAGCACCATCCATGCCTGGCCACATCTCATTGCACATCCCTGGAGTGTGAGAGACTGGAATGAGGACAAGGGGACAGAGGGGACATGGAGGACAGGGTAAGGGAGGAAGGAAAGGAGTGGCACACAAGAACGATCGAGGTGGGGACAGAGAAAGGGGCCCACTCACCATGTCCTGGGCTCCTAGGGTCCTGGGCTCCGTAGCAGCTGGAGGCTCCGTGGCTGTGGTTTTAAAGCCCCGTGGGCAGAAACAGATAGGAGGAAATGACTGCTCTTTCGTCCCCTGGCGTCACTAGTACCCACAGGACACCCAGGATGGGGCATTGAGTGGGGCCCACACCCAGCCACAGAGAGCGGGTGGCTTGGCCAGCTGAGAAAGCCCTGGCCCAAGAACGGAGGAAGCCAGTGGATGGCTGGGGCTCAACGCCCCCACCTCAGTCTCCTCATGGGAGGACATCTCTCTCTCTCTCTCTCTCTCTCTCTCTCTCTCTCTCTCTCTCTCTCTCTCTCTCTCTCTCTCTCTCTCTCTCTCTCTCTCTCTCTCTCTCTCTCTCCTAGAGCTCTGTTCTGGGGAAGCAAGCTCAGGGGCCCAGTGAGCCCAGCTTGGGGCCACGGAGACAAAGACTGTGACCCTCAGAGTCAGAGACTGTGACCCTTGGTTGCCCCAGGTTGCTATGAGGAACAGAAAGGTTAGGCAAGGTTGAGGTGGTGGTCAATTTGTGGCTTTGCTGTTAAATCCTCCCAGAGTCTTGAGGTGGTCAGAAGGGGCCTCCACCAGCCGCAGCCAAGGGCTCCATCCCTTTCTCTCTTATCTCTGTCTCTCTAGCAGCAGGCATCAAACCCACAGCCTGGCCCCGGCTCAGCCACGTTCTCAGGTGACGTTCGTGTTTGGTGCCGAAGTTCTGAGCTTTGCAGGGTGCAGGATGCGTTACTTGGCTGGGGCTTTCGGAGTAGTTAGCAGCATTCCAGCGCCGCAGGAGTGCTGTGTTGTCCTACCAATGGCCTCAAGAGGGCACCTGAGAACCATCTTGAATCACTAAGATTCTGATGGCGGTGCTTGTGTGTTTTGAGACAGGATCTCACTATGTAGTTCAGGTTGACCTTGAACACATTATGTAACTCAGGCTGGCCTCGAACTCACAGCAACCCTGCTGCCTCAGCCTCCCGAGGCAGGGTCTCTCTAAGTGACAAATTTGCCCAAGCTGGATTCAAACTTGCGATCCTCCTGCCTCAGTCGCCCATGGAGTGCTGGGATTAGTTTTGCATCACTTCGCCCAGTTTGTCTTGTGTTTTAAATAGGGCTGCAGGGCTTTAAGTTTATATAAAGGAAGGTTAGTGGTGCATGCTTGTAATCCCCACATCCTAGGAGGCTGAGGCAGGAGGATCACAAGTTTGAGCCCAATTTGGGCCATTGAGTGATTTAGCAAGACAGTGTCTATTTCAAAAGGATGGGAAATGTAGCTCAACATGAGGGCCCTGCTTTAATACTGTGTACAAAAAAAACACACAAAAAAAGAAGCCAAAAAGCTTATGACCATGTGGTAACCTTCATTTTGAACCCTCAGTCACCAATCCCAGGCAGAGCCCATGCCAGGGGAAGGAGATGAGCTGAGTGGTGACAGCGGCCACCAGAAACCCAGAACCCACTAGAGGGCAGCTGTGCAACTTCAGGGGTAGCATGCAATGGAGCAGCAGTGACAGCGCTTGACCCCTGCAGCCCTCCCTGGCCTGTCCAGCTTCCCAGGGCTCCTGGCTCCGCTGGGCTATGAGAGAAACTGAGGCCCATCAGGCTAAAGGCCTCTCAGAAAATGTCACTGCCCACCAGGATGATCATAACTCAGGAAGCTGAGGCAGGAGGATCATTGTGAGTTCCGGCCAGCCTCAAAGACCAAAGTAATAAAAATAACAGCAGATAACAAAGTAATAACGACAATAATGATGATGACAGCTCTGCACCTACAGATGGCCCTGCAACAGGTGCTGCTCCAAGCATCCCACAGTGACCACAGCAGGTGGAGGTGACAGTCACCAACTAGAACAGAATTCAGGAAAGGAGCTTACATTGGTCTGACTCTGACAATCCTAGAAGTTGCTAATTCCAAAGTTGTAAAAGTGAGATTCTAAGATATCAATTCTAAAATTGTCTGGGTTTTTTTCTTAATTTTAAAAATTTATTTAGAAAAAAATTTATTTAGAACACAAGAAAATTCACTCTTTTTAGTATATAGCGCTATGAGGTTTTTTGTTTTGTTTCTTAGGTTCTAGGGTTGAACCCAGGGCTTTTGCACTGAACTACATTCCAGCCCTTTCTATTTTTTATTTTGACAAGATTTTTCTAAGTTGCTAAGTTGTTCATGTGGGGCTAGAACTTGCAATCTTCCTACCTCAGCCTCCCAGAATGCTGGGACTATAAGCAGGTGCCACCAGCCCTGGGTAATTTTATAAGTCTTATTTTGTTTTGCTTTGGCTTCCTTTTTTTTTTTTTGGCTTTGATTTTTTTGAGACATAGTCTCACTTGTAGCTCAGGGTAATCTTAAACCCACCTCATAGGTCAAGATAACCTCCAACTTTTGGGAATCCTCTTGCCTAAGCTTCACAAGTTCTGGCGTGTGCCACCACACCCAATTTAGTTTGATGAGTTTTGACAAATCATAAGATTGTATAACCGCCACTATAAGCAAGGTGCAGAATAGTTCTATCACTCCAGAAAATTCTCTCAGTCTGCTTCTTTTTAAATTAACCTTTGTCCACCTCAGAAACCTCTGGTAATCATTGACTTACTTTCCACTGCCTTAGTTTTGCCATTTCTGGAAAGTTGTTTGATTGGGATCAGAATTATATAGCCTTTGGAATCTGACTTCTTTCACACAGTGTGATACATTAAGATTCACCCATGCTTTGACATATGTCAAAGTCCTCTTAGCCAGACACAGTAGCACGCACCTCTAATGCCTGCTACTCAGGAGACTGAAGGCTTGAAGGTTCAAGTTCAGCCTAGAAAACCCAATAAGTCCCTGTCTCTAAATTTTAAAACAACAACAAAAAAAAGTTTTTTGTTGTCTGTTTGAGACAAGGTCTCACTAAGAAGTTCAGGCTGGACTTGAGCTCACTTTGTAGCCCAGGCTGGTCTCAAATTCACAACAATCCTCCGGCCTCAGCCTCCCAGGTGCTGGGATTACAGGCATGTGAGCAAAACTGTTTTGAGATTATGCAGTCCAGGCTGACCTTGGACTTACTACATAGCCCAGGCTGGCCTTGAATTCATGACAACCCTCCTGCCTTGGCCTGCTGAGTTCTGGGATTGCAGGGGTGTGTCACCACAACCGGTTCAAAATTAAACATTTAAAAGAGGCTAGGGATGTAGCTCAGTATGAAGGCTCTGGGTTCAAAGGCCAGCACTGGGTATGTGTGGGGGGTGGGGTGGGGGGGAGTGTCACTGAGGTGGTGGCACATGTTTTCTGTCCCCACTCACTAGAATCTGTACCTGGATTTGTTGTCCCCATATGTTGACTCGAAGGTTTGGACCTCAACCCCTAGTGCTTCTGGGAGGTGATGTGGATGCCAAGGAGAGAAGCCCCGAAGGGGCCAGAGTTAGGTGGAGGGGCTGCTTTGCAGCTACCACGAAGCAAAGAGGCCTCCTCCAGCAACTGCCCTCACTGACTGAACCCTCTCCTCCTTATAAGGTGACTGGCTCAGGGATTTTGTCACAGTTTTGGAAAATAGGTGTCATGTGGCAGTGTGTGGCACTTGGACTGGCTGGCAGTTGGTGGCACCCAGGCACCATCTTGGTCACAGAGACAGCAGCCAGCAGGGAAGACAAGAAACTGGGTAAGCCAAGGCCTTATGCCTTGGCCACGGAGCCACCAGCCCAACTTGCACACAGATGGTACAGGGAACAAAGCTCAGTGTCATTCCTGTCCCTACTACTCTGAGTCTCAGTGGTTCTTCTACCTCCCAAATAATTGCATAGGGCACAGTCAACCCCTGCAGGGGAAACCAAGTGAGTTATTGTAATCCCAAATATTGTGTACAGTCATCCAAGTATTGTAATCACTTTTCCAGTTTTCCCCACAATGTAAAAGGTTATATTTGTAATCCCACTGAGACACTATTGGAATCCCCCCAAGTTAATTCCAATCTGCCACCTCCAATGCAACCCGTGGCCGCAAGAGAGTAAAGACACCGAGACATGTTGCAAGTTAAGTCAGCCAAGGGGTCCTACGTCCAATCCCTGTGAGGACATGCGGACAAAGGCCTGGACCCTAGGCCTCTCCCAGAATTGATTATCTTGTGGAGAAGGGGGGTGGCTCAGGATGAGGGACGACAGTGAGGATGGTGGGAATTACCTGAGTAACGAGCTGGCTGGCCAGGTGGGAGAAAGGCTCTCTGTAAACTGCAGAGATAAGGATATGCTGAAGGATCAATTAGCATAATTCAACTAAGGTGGCAACTGAATTGTTTTAGGAGGCTGTTGCTTCAGTTTCTGATATGTAAACTCTTGTGCCCTGGGGAGTCCAAGCCTCTTTATTTCTAGGCTCATACACAGTCCACATTCCTGGAGCCACTGACTCTGCCATCTTGCTGTGCTTATATATTTTAGAGAGAGCACTAGGTGAGGAAACAGGAAACTGTCTAATGGCCTTAGAGATTACTTACCAGTTCCTGGCTAGCCTTATTTGCACTGCGTACAGCCAATTGAAGAGAGAAGGAAACACCATAGCCAGCTCTGTGCGTATCAGTACAAGGAAATCAGTCTCGATATAATCAAAGTTTCCGCAATTGCTCTGCATTCAAGGGGAGTCACTCCAGTTGTCTCCCACAGTGAGTGGCCCAGGAGGAGGGAGCAGACCCAGGCATTTTATTGCCTTCCTCAGCACGGACATTTGCACTGCCAGGCATACTGTGTTGTTGGGAGCCGTTAAAGCTGGAAACCGATCACACATGCAGTGCTGGGGCGTAACCGCCCCAAGAACAAAAAGCACCCTGGGCAAGCCACATAAAAATGCTGCTTCAGCCCCAAAAAACACCAAGCCCCAAGATAATCCAATCAATGGGTTGCTAGGCAAAGGATCCCACTTGATGTTGTGTATAAATAAACAACCCTGCAGTAAGGAGCAGCTCCTTTCCTCCCATCAAGAGAGTGAGCGCTCCACCTGATCCCAGTTTTGTCTCTTCTTCATTTTTCTCATCCTCTCACAGTCCTTCACCCCAAGAACCTCAAGGGCCACACAGATCACGGCACTGTGTACCTACCTCCTGCTTACCTGAGTGTGGCTCCTTCGCGCTCCACGGAGAAAACAGCAGCACAGTAGCACAGAATACAATTGAACCAAAGATCTGAAATTGTTACACTTTCACTTCCATCACTCTTGCTTATTTTCTGAGAGTGAGACCCAGAAAATTTAAGAAACCAAGAGGAAGCTGGGTATGGTGATGCATGCCTTTAAATCCAGCATTCTAGGAAGCTGAAGCAGGAGGACCTAAAATTGAATCCCAGCTTGGACAGTTTAGCAAGACACTGTCTCAAAATAAAAATAAATAAAAATTTAAACCAGGCATGGTGGCACATACCTGTAATCCCAGCACTCAGGAGATTAAGGCAGGATTACCTTGAGTTTGAGACCAGCCTGGATTATATAGTGAGTTCAAGGCCAGCCTTAATTACAAAGTGAGACCCTATCTCAAAAACAGCAACAAAAATAAAACCCCAAATATTCCTTGTAAACAATTTAAAAATGTAGAAGACAAGAGAATAAAAGGGTGGTACAGACTGGTTACAGTAGGACACACCTGTAACCCCAGCACTTTGGGGAGCTGAGGCAGGAGGATCACAAATTCAAGCCCAGCCTGGGGAAATTACCAACCTACTGAAACCTTGTCTCAAAGTAAAACATAAAGAGGGCTAGAGATGTAGTTCAGTGCTAAGGCCTTGGGTTCAATTCCCACATGAAAAACAAAATAAAATTTTTTTTAAAAAGTAAATAAAATAAATAGGCTTAAACAAACAAGTCCTCGAATCCCAAAGACTTAAAAGGATTTATTTATCACCAAGCAAGGTCAGATGCTCCTCCTGTAGCTCTTGCTCTTGCCACTATGCTGTCAGGAACATGTGGCTGTGGGATCCCAGGGGGTGGCAGTAGACAGTGCCAGAAGCCTCCAGCTTCTTACTGTCACACAGGTGCCATGTCCCTGCCTTGGCTCCCAGCTCCTGCCAAGGCAAGGAGGAAGGACGTGGGTTTCATGGGTGTTATGGTTTGTGTTTAAATGACCCCCCAAGCCTCATGTGGTCACTGGGAGCAGGCCTTTCAAAGGTGCCTGAGTCTAGCATTTGTGATTGGTTTGTTGTCTAGCACTGGGGTTGGCAGTGTGAATGCTGTACCTTCCCAGGGGCAGGGAGCTGGCATACAATATAAGGGAGGGAAAGAGTGTGCTTTCCTCCTTTGCCCTTTCACTCTTGCCACTTTTTTTTTTTTCCAGTACCAGGGATTGAACTCATGACCTTGCACTTGCCAGGCAGGTGCTTATGCCACTGAGCTAAATCCCCAGCCCTGCTCTTGCCACTTTTGGTATCTGCCACAGCCACCATGAATGACTGCCCCTCAGCCACACCACTCTCCCTTGGAGCCAGCTGAGTATGGACTGAAACCTCCAAAAACTGTAAGCTAAATGAAACTTTCCTTCCTTCATTTTGAGTATTAGGTGTTTTGTCTCAGCAACGAGATAAAAGTAACTAAGACAAGGGGTCTCTGATGACCTCTGCCTCTACTACATTGGTGTTTATATTAAATGCCTACTTTACCTGCATATATTTAGTTTTGTATAAAGAACAGCAAAAAAAAAGTGAGCAATAGATCACTGTGTGTTGCTACTTGTTCACCCACCACCATGTCCTTAAGATCTATGTTTTTGTTTTGTTTTGTTTTGTTTTGTTTTGTTTTGTTTTGTTTGGATCAGGGATTGAACTCATGACCTCAAGCTTGCCAGACAGGCACTTATGCTACTGAGCTATATACCCAGCCTCAAGATCTGTGCTATTATCTGGGCATGGTGGGGTATGCCTGTATTCCCAGCACTCTGGGAAGCTGAGGCAGGAGGATGTCACGTTTGAGTGCAGCCACGACAATTTTTTTTGGGGGGGGGTCTTTTTGAGACAGGGTCTCACTATGCAGTTCAGGCTGGCCTTGGGCTCACTTTGTTGCCCAGGCTGGTCTCGAACTTGCAACAATCCTCCTGCCTCAGGCTCCTGAGTGCTGGGATTACAAGAGTGCACCACTATAGCCAGCTCTAGCCTCGGCAGTTTGGTAATTTAGTGAGACCTGGTCCCAAACTTTTTCTTGGTCCCAAATTTTAACAAGGGTTAGAGATGTTGTAAAATGCAAAGGCCCTGGGTTTGATCCCCAGTCCACACACACATACATACATAATCCACGGTGTGCATATCAGGTCTTTTGTCTACACCACACCTACCACCATTCCTGCCATAGTGGCCATCACAGACCACCCCAGAAGCTTGGGATCTGATGTGACAGCAGGCATCTGTTAGCTCATGAATATGAAAATTGGGCACAGCCCAGCAGGAAGCCCCCTCCCTGCCACCCGGCATGGCCAGGACAGGAACCGTCAGTGAGGTCACCACTCCCAAGACTCAGGTGAGTGACTGTCAGGGGCCCACTGCAGCCCTAGATTAGGGTTCTTCAGAAAAAAAGAACCAAGAGGAGCTGGAGCAAGACATAGAGATGATAGTGACAGAGACAAGATGGGGACAGAGACATCTGTGGAAAGAGATTGAAAGTGAGGGATTGGTCCATGCAGTTGTGGAAACAGTCTGGGCCTGCAGTCCAAGCGTGACCAGTCCAGGTCCCCAGGCCAGAGAACCCTGGGCAGATGGTGTAAGGACAGAAGGCAGATGAGGTGTTCCAGCTCCACCGTAAGGCGGGAAAGGGTGGACAGAACCACACTGGAAACAGTGTGCACTTGCAGTCCAAGTGACTGAGTCCCCAAGCCCAATGCTCCACTTCTCCAAAGACAGCCTGAGACACCTAGGCATAATGTGACGCAAGAACCCTGTGGTCTAGTAAGGTTGACACAAAATCACCTATCACAGGGGCTGGGGTGGAGCTTTGTGTGTGTGAGATCCTGGGACCCATCCCCAGGACCAAAAATGACAACAACAGGGTCGGGATTGGGGTGGGGGACTATGGCAGTACAAACCTGTACTCCCAGCACTTGGGAAGCTGAGGCAGGAGAATCACTGCAAGTTTGAGGCCAGCCTATTCAAGGACAGCCTGAACTACATAGTGAGACCCTGTCTAAAAAAGAAAGAAAAGACCACAATGGAACTGGGTGTGATGGTGCACATCTGTGACCCCAGCACTCAGGAGGCTGAAGCAGGAGGATGGCTACAAGTTTGAGGTCAACCTGGACTACATAGTGAGATCCTGTCTCAAAAAACAAGATTCCTGCCCCTTCCCTATACACCACCGGCTGATCTAGAGAAACACAGGCTGTGATGATAGCTATGGAGGTGAAACACAATTGAGTACTTGTGGTGCTTTGGTGTCTCACTAACACTGCAGGTCAAGGGTCAGTGGTCTGACCACAGGCTCAGAGGATAGCGGTACTCAGTGCGGCATCTGGGGGAGTCTCCTTCTGAGGGTGCAGCCATGGTCAACTCTCTATGGTCTTGTTTTAAAATCTTATATTATTTTCATTGTTTTGTCGGGTTGAGTTTTATTCTCTCTCTTCTTTTTTATGTTAAATCCAATGGCAGGCGCAGCTGTTTCAAAGACAGCAAGATATATTATGGTAGCCATTTTGGATTTACTATTGTATTAGTATTAGTGTAACAGTGTTACTATTACTATTCTTGTAATGAAGTCCTTTTATGCATTCATTGTTTTGTTTTATTGTTTCTATTCTATTCTGTTCTGTTTGATTTTTACTATGTTCAAAAGTATCTGCAGCTATTTTGAAGACAACAAAAGGCATTATGGTTATGGTGACTATTGTTGATTTTGTATTGTTTTGAAGTCCTGTATCACTCACACTGGTTTGTTTTGATTGGTTTTATCGAGTTTTATTTTCCTTGCTTTTATCCTCTTTAAAATAAAATTTAAAAAAAAAGATTACCCATCACAGATGCCAACACATGACCTCTCCCAGGGACTGTGGCTTTTTCAGAGCAGGGTGGCTGGGTTCCATGCGTGACCCTCTCAGAAAAACACCCTATGGCAATTACATGGCCCTCAGTGACCCAAGCCACACCGTCTCAGGTGCAGAAGAGAGTCACTGAATCTGGGCCACCTTCAAGAAGAGAAGAATGAGATGCCACCTCTCAGTAGGAATATGAGGACTGTCAAAGAATGAGTGAACACGTTTTAAAACCACCCACCCTGATCAGACCTGGCATGGTGGTACAGATCTGTGACCTCAGCACTCTAGGAGGCTGAGGCAGGAAGATGAAAAGTTCCAGCCAAGCCTGGGCAACTCAGTGATTTAGTAAGATCCTGTCTTACAATAAATAAATAAAAGTGCTGGTATGTACCTCAGTGCCAAGACCCTTGGTTCAATCCCAATACTCCTCAGCAAAAGTGACCGTATTATACCCATTTCACTGCTTACTCTCATCCCTCAAACATGGGTTACGTCCCAGCCTCTGCAACCAGAGGAACACTGCCATCAGCGTCTCACCTGCATCCCTATGGATTTCCTAGGCACATATATGGGTGGCCTGCGAGGGGAATGACCCCAGTGCAATGCCGCCACCTGACGTCAAGGGCTCCAAGCTCCTTTTCTCACTTCCCCACTCTGTCCTCTGCTTCCTCATCCTGGATGGTAGATTTCACCACTCCCTCCCCCTCCCACTCACTGGCTCTCTGCCTCCACTCTTTATTATATTAAAATTTGTTAAAGGGCTTTTTTGGGAGGAGGAGGGTTACTTGGGGTTGAACAAGGATCTTTACATCCCCAGCCTTCCCCCATCTTTTTTTTTTTTTTGGTATTGGGAATCAAACTGAGACCTCGTACTTGCCCAGCAAGAGTTGTGCTAATGAACTATATCCCCAGCCCCTTCCCCAACTGCTTTTTTTGTTTTTTGTCTTTTTGAGACAGGGTCTCACTACACAGTTCAAGCTGGCCTTGAACTCATGATGTAATCCAGGCTGGCCTCAAACTCACGGCAGTCCTCTTGCCTCAGCCTCCTGAGTGTTGGGATCACAGGCATGTGCCACAGGCCCAGCTCATCCTCTTGTTTTTTGAAACGGCATCTTGCTAAGTCACTACCAAACTATGCTAGAACTTGACGATCCTCCTGCCTCAGCCACCCAGTGCTAGCATTACAAGCGTGGTCCACCATGCCCAGTTTACATGGCTTTAAAAACAAACAAACAAAAGGAAATAGCATGATAAAACTTTAAGTGACAGAATGCTCCTGACAATTACGCTGAAACTGAGTATATGAAAGTGAAAGACTACACATAATGAGCCTCCCTGGAAACCCTCCTAAGGTGTGGCTCGGCTCCCACAGGCTACTTTTTGCAGCTGTTCTGAGGTGTAGCTGACGCACTTCAACAGCCTGCATTCGAAATGCAGCACAACCGGGAAACCACCAGTCTGTTCATCAGGCTTCCCACAGCCTGGCAGGACTCTCCCAGGAGACTGGGAAAATTGCCACCACCAACCAGGATGGGGTCCCCAGCCTCACCCTGCAGGTGTCACCAGGTCAGTGGTTCTGAAGCAGGAAGACCTTTGCACCTCCTGGGGTCCAAGGTCAAACTGGTTTCATAATAATTCAATGATCTTGTCTGGTTACTTTTTTTGTTTATTTTTGCTTTTTTTTTTCGTGTGTGGGGGGTCCTTAACTGGGAACTGAACCCAGGGCCTTTGCACTGAGCTACATCCCAGCTTTTTTTAAAGTTAATTTTATTTATTCATGTATTTATTTATTTTCAGGCAGCACCTTGCTAAGCCACCAAGTTGCTCAGGGAGGGCTGAAATTTTCTCGACCCCCCTGCCTCAGCCTCCCAGATCCCTGGGATTACAGCATGCACTACCACTCTGGTTTATTTATTGTCTGTCTTGAGACAGGGGCCAGCTAAATTGCCCAGGCTGATTTTCAACTTGGGATCCTCCTGAACCATCTTAAGAGCACGAAAGAATCCTGAAACCAGCGCAACTGAAGATTGCTGCTCTCAGCAGCTGAGGTGAGTTTGAAGGAGGCAGCTAAGCTCCCCCTGCTCCAAAGGCAGCCCTTGCCCAAGGTCCCTCTCCTCTCAGCCCTGCAACGCCTGCGGGTGCCCGGGGAATTAAGAGCCAGAAGAGTAGAACCGCTTCTTTCCGCCAAAGTGGACGGGCGTCCTCTAGTGAAAAATCACAGGTATTGCTCGGAAGCACAGAATTTCCCTTCTGAGTGATTTCAAAATTGACTAAGATTTCAAAGCAGTTTCGTTCCCCAAAATGAGTACCCCCTTACAGCAAATAAACTTTATATGTGTAGCATATATGTATGTATGTATGTATGTATGTATGTATGTATGTATGTTTTTTAAACTGGGTCTCACTATGTAGCATAAGCTGGCCTCGAATCCTTGGAGGTCCTCCTGCCTCAGCCTCCCAAGAGGTGGATTACATGCATGTGCCACCATGCCTGGATCAGCATATAAACTTTAAACCCTACGGCATGCCTCCTCTCGTGAACATTCACACACACACACACACACACACACACACTCGGTCACACAGAGACACAGCCGCAAACATTTTCATAGACACAATCAAACACAAAGATCCACATATGCACACACACACACACACACACACACATGCAGAAATGTCACACAAAAGCATGTTGGTGCATTCCTATAATCCCAGTACTGAGAGGCTGAGGCAGGAGAATCACTTTGAATCTGAGGCTAGCCTGAACTACATAGCGAGACAAAAAACAGCAAACAAAACCAACACAAAAAACAGCAAAAAAAAAAAAAAACACCCTATGGACACACTCTTACAAACAAGGACACACTTTCACATACATGCATATCAATAACAAAGAGGACTTAGTAAATTAAACATCATTTTCTATTAAAAAAAGAAATGTAATGGAAAATTAGTTTCTTCCCAGAGGCATTAAGTAAATGTTGAGCCAATAATTAAGACAAATCTAGGCTTGGCATCATGCCAAACTGCAGGCCCACAATCCCTTCGCTGAGGTCTTTGAGGATGGATGCATTTCAGAACTCAGGATGGCTCCAGTTTTATTTATTTTATTTTAAGTATTCCAATTTTTAAAAGCTCCTTCGGCCAATGCCTCTTGCTCTATGCAACCTTCCCAGGGGCCCAAGGCAGCACCCCACTCTGCCCCCCAGCATACAAGTTATTTTTGCAGCAAACTGTGTGAATATTCACACCAAAGGGGATAAAGATTTGCCTCTTTGTGAGACTGGATAGATGGGGGACTGAATGAGCAGCCACATCGACTCCTGTCCCGATTGTAAATCTTCATGGGGAGGGGATTAGGGTGCTGGAAAAAGGCCACCCTTGAGTGCCCCTCCTGGCAGAACCCTTGTAAATCAGCTGCCCACTTGTGATATCAGTTTAGGCAGGAAGATCACCACGAATCGGGGCCAGCCTGGGCTACATAGAGTTCAAGACTTGGGCAACTTAACAACATAGAAATAGCATGTCTCAAAATAAAAACATAAAAATGGCTGGGGAAGCATGCTTCAGAGGAAACGTGGCCAAAAGGGAAGGGGGCTGGGACCTACACTGTAACCTGTGTGGAGGAAGCTGGGACCATGACAGGAGAGAGAGGCAGGAGGTGGCCCCCAGCCCAGAACCCTGAGAGCACTGATCCAGGAGAAGGAAAAACAAGGGAGACTGAGGGCTGCAAACATGCAACATCAGACATATCTTCAATGGACATTAAGAGATATCTTCGGGACCTTATAGACGAGCTCAAAACTGAAATATTAAATCAGGTAAAGCAGGATATCAGTAGAGTAATAAAAGAAATGCTCTCAGGAAGCATCTCTCAGGATGATGCAGACACAAAAAGGGAGGAACACAAAAAAAGGAGAGAAACATTTGATAAAGAATATAAAGAAAATATAGAATACATGAAGCAGATCCAAAGAGACTACCAGGAAATTAAAAACTCCATTGAAAGCTGGCAAAACTCCTTAAAAGAAACTAAGGATAGACTATCAAAACTTGAAGACAAGTTGGCAGTGTGTGATCATGAAAGGAAAGATCTCTTAAAAATAACAAGGAAACAGGCAGTAACAATACAAAGGTTAGAAGATGACAAGAGAATCTACAATTTAAGAATAAGAAATGTGAACGAAGAAGCAGGAAATCATATAGGCAAATTACAAAGGATATCCACGGAAATAATTAAGGAAAACTTCTTCCCAAGCATGGGAAAAGAAAATGACATTTGGTTATGTGAGGCATACAGAACTCCAGACACCTACAACCAAAGCAGATCTACACTCAGACATGTAATAATCAAGATGCCAGAAATTCAATATAAAAACAGAATATTAAAAGCCATCAGAGAAAAGAAACAGATTACCTATAAAGGTAAGCTCATCAGAATCACGGCTGACTTCTCAACACAGACCTTCAGATCAAGAGGAGCTTGGAGCAAAGTATTCCAAGCCCTGAAAGAGAATAACTTTCAGCCCAGATTGATGTACCCTGAAAAACTGTCACTAGAAATTAATGGAGAAACAAGATGCTTCCATGACAAAGAGGAACTGGGGGAGTTTGTGACCACCAATCCAACCCTACAGAGAATAATGAAAGACATTCTAGAGAGAGAGAAAACAAATACCAGGATTTTAGGAACAGTGGCAGAAAGGCCTCAATGAGTGGGGCAGGTAGTAGGATGAAGGAAAAAACTAGATAAAGACAGAAAAATAGCATACCAGAAATGAGGCAGAGAAGGATAACTAGAAACTGTAACATAGATGGCCTTGATACACTATATTGTTAAATAGTGCACCAGGATTTAAAACCCATATTACCCACACTACTCTGCTTAGATGTATTATATTCTGTTCCAGTCATTCTACCTGTACTAGATTTGAGGGCACAGACAGTAATCCCAAAAATAACAGGATATAGTACAGTAATCATCCTTAATTTCCTATTAACTTAATCAAAGCTCTGTAAAACCTACACTGTTTTACCATGACTGATCATAATCGAATCTGGTTTGCTGGCTCGCAGTTTTGTATTGATAGATTTTATTCAAAGCTGTTATGATTGATAGTATCAAGTCTGAGAATATAGGCAACTGCACTTAAGATGACAAGATCCACTAGAATATCCACTATGGTTTGATTATTAACTGCCGTTGAAGTTTTATACTGTCTATACTGTTTTGTTTTTACTAATATTGTTATTTACTGCTATACTCAATTATACTGCTATATTCAATTATGCCTGATGATATAGACATTCTATTGAAGATAATAAGAAACAGCACAGTAATCATTGTAGAGCACGTTGTACTGTGGTTTTATACTACTTTTTGGTTTCATGTTTTTATAGGAATTTGTTTTGTTTTGTCTTGTTAAGTTTTGTTTCTCCCTCTAATACAGAAAGTATAGAAATACATGCAGAGATTCATGCATGCGTAGCTGTTTACACTCTCACTGTTTGACTATCTACTTTGTATGCTTTAATTTTGTAACTTGAGCAACTATTTCTAAGAGGACAAGATGTAATTTATTAACTAGTGATTTCTTATTGTTTATCTTTTTTTTTTGGAATTCTGTATTACCTCTACCCTTTACATGCTTTTGTTTCTCTTTAAATAAATTTTTAAAAAATGAAAAAAAAATGGCTGGGGAGTAATCCCAGCACTTGGGAGGCTGAGGCAAGAGGATCACTGTGAGTTCAGAGCCAGCCTAGGCTACACAGTGAGTTCAAAGTCAGCCTGAACCAGGCCAGGAATTTAGCTCAGCGACATAAACACCTGCCTGGTAAGCACAGAGTGCACGGTGGGACCTGGTACCAAAAAAAAACAAAAACAAAGCCTGAACCATATAGTAAAACCCTGCTTCAAAAAAGATTTTAAAAAAATACTAGAGCAAAAGCCTTGGGTTCAATTCCAAGTACTGCATATAGATGGTTCCCACAATTGAGGCCAAATACAGGACTGCACCTTGATTGGTCTAAAACGTCACAATAATCCCACCTTCCCTCTTGAGTAGTTCAGGAACTCAAATACCAATGAAAACCCCTGTGCTCAACACAGACACCAGGGAGCTTATCATGTGACTGGTGCTCATCCAATCAGATTGAAGAAGAGCCCTGGATTCACCAGTAGAGGTTTGGCCTTGAGAGTGAACCCACAAGTGCCTGGATTTCTTATTAGGGGCTCAGAAAACCTGAGAAGAGGTGGCCTGGGGGGGTGAGACCACCTCAGTGCACAGAAAGAACTGGAAACGGCGGAGGTCCCTTGGCAGCCAGGGAAGGGCGCCAGCGGCTCTCTTTTTAAGAGAGAAGCTGCCTGGACCCCCGTGGCTCTCTTAGCCCACTGAACTCCCCATCCCAACCCTGCCCGCCCTGGATCATCCGTCCTCCCTGTGAGCCCAGGACTTGTTAGTCACCATGTTCCCACAGAGACCTCCACCCCACCCAGGAGAATCCCCATCTTCGGAGCTGTCTCCAACCATGTGCTCAAGCTTGACTCTGGCCATGTGGGAATAACAGTCTTCTCTTGTAGATGAGACCACGACAAAACTACTGGGGGGGCGGTTAGAATCCTGTTGACAACCTAACTGCTATGAAAGGGCCTGGTGGCACACACCTGTAACTCCAGCACTCTGGGAGGCTGAGGCAAGAGGATTGTAAATGGAGCTCAGCCTGGGCAATTTAGTGACTTTGCAAGACCTTGCCTCAAAATAAAAATAAAAATGGCTGGAGATGTAGCTCAGTGCCAAGGCCCTGGGTTCAAGCCCTGGCTCTGCAAACACCCATCCCGTGAAAGCCAGAATGAATCTTAGGTTCCTCTGGACTGTGCCAGGTGGGAACCAGAGGGAGGTCCCCACCAGAGCAGCACTACTGGAGGAGGAAGAAAGCAGACAGGCCTGAGGGAGTGTGCAGCCACATGGAGGAGGGAGGAAGAGATGGGGGGACTCCTGGGCCCCAGTGGTCCTCAGGCGAGGGTCTCAGCCGGGGAGTGCCACCCTGAGTGCCCCAACCAGCTTGCAGTTTGACCTTCTTCCTCACCTGCATTCTCAAAATACAGACCTGCGCAGTCTCAGACTAAACATGGATCAGCCCTAGGTGCAGCAATCCCCTCCTAGGTCTCTACGTCTAGAAACTTGCATGCGAATATTCACAGCAGCACAATGCACGATGGGCAGGGGGCAAAAGGAGCCAGGCCCACAGACATCAGAGCATGGGCGCCAAGGAGGAGCAGCCACAGAGAACCCAGAGCCACTGGGCTAGGAGCACAGACAGCCCAGAAACTGCTGCTGAAAGAGAAGCCATGCACTAAAGGCCCTCGGTACCCAACTCCATGTGTAGGAAGCAAGGAGGTCAAGCCCTAGTGACACAGGTTCCCTGGTATAGCCACAACCACCCACCTTCATCTAACCAATGACAACAGCCTTCTCACCAAGCTCCAGGCTTCCACTGTCAGCAACTACATGGCCAGCCGAGGCACTGCTGGGCACCTGAGTCAGCTCGGGCCCCTCTCAGCTCAGTCTTTCATGGCTGCCACCTCATTTCAAGGAAAAGCCCAAGACCACCCTGAGGCCCCAGGGCCTTGAACCACCTGCCCGTTAGTGGCTGGTCACCTCCTTCTGCTGTCAGTCACTCTGTGCCTAGTCCCACCAGCCTTAGTTCTGCCTGTTGCCTTGGCCTGGGGCCTCTCTGCCTTTGGCTTGTCTGCAGGACCACCTCACCCTGCTGTGCTTTTTCTCCTTTGTGTTTACTACCTAACTGAATGTATATGTAGGTTGTTGATCATATTTCTCATGTTTTCCCTTTAATAAAGTCAGTTCTAATGAAATCAGAAAATTTTGGCTGGGAGTGGTAGTGTATGCTGTGATCATAGCACTGGGGAGGCTGAGGCAAGATTGTTGAGAGTTCAAGGTCAGCCTGAGCTACACAGTGAGTTCAAGGCCAACCTGAATTAAAAAACAAAAAAGGGTGGGGGGGGTTGGGGATTTAGCTTAGTGGCATAAGCCGCTGCCTGGCAAGCATAAGGCTGAGAGTTTGACCCCCGGTACAAAAATAAATAAATAAATAAATAAATAAATAAAGGGCTGGGGATTTAGCTCAGTGGCTTAAGTGCCTGCCTTGCAAGCGTGAGGTTGTGAGTTCAATCCCCAGTACCAAAAAAAAAAAAAAATTTTTGTTTTTTGAGATAGGGTCTCCCTGTGTAATACAGGCTGAACTTGAGTTCATACCCATTTTCCTGCATCAGCCTCCTGAGCATTGGGATCATAGGTATGCAGCACCATGCCTGTCTGACATGGAGAAGTTCACCTGTTTTATTCAGTGCTATGTCCTCAGTGTTTAAAATAAATCCCCCTGGGCTACATAGTAAGTTCATGCCCAGCCTGAACTACATAGGGAAACCTTGTATCAAAAATAAATAAATCTCAGAGGGGCACGGTGGTACACACCTGCAATCCCATTACTCTGGAAGCTGGACAGGAGGATGGCTGTCAGTGCAAGGCCAGCCTGAATCATACACAGTGAGACCCTGTCTCAAAAAAAATTAAAATTAAAAAACTCCTGGTAAGCTGGACATGGTGGCCCATGACTAAACCACACTCTGACAGACTTAGGCAAGAGAATCCTAAGTTCAAGCCCCACCTGAGCAGCTCACCAAAATCTTGTATCAAACAGAGGAAAAAAAAAATATGGGGAAGAGGGACTGGAGTCCACTGCAAAGGCTTTGGGTTCAATCTGCAGCCCAGTACTTCTCTCCAAAAAAGTGCCACAGAACTGACGTCACAGAGTAGATGTTCAAAAAAATGTGACCAATCAAAGGGAAGGAAGAACTGAAAGAAAGAGAGAGGGAGAGAGGGAAGAGATGAAAGAAGGACAGAGAAGCTAAAAAAGGTAAGGACAGGAAAAAAAGAAAGGAAATTGGAAGGAGGAGTCTGGGCAAAATGGGAGAGAGAGGTGGGTAAGAAAGAAACAGAGCTGGGGATTGTGACACATGCCTGTAATCCCAGCATTCAGGAGGCTGGGGCAGGAGGTTCACCAAGATTTTGAGGCCAGCCTGGGCTACATACAGAGACCTTGTCTTAACTCCCCCCTAAAAAAAAGAGAAACAGAGCTGGGGAGAACAGAGAGGGCAGAAAGAGAAAAGGAGATGAGAAGACTATGGAGAAAGAGAAAAGACTGAACCCATCAAGCTGGGAAAAGAGAGGTAGAAATGGGGGAAGAGGTCCCCTCGCCACACACTGCCTGCTGGCGTCCAGGGCTTTAGGCTGACTCCACATCACCCAGGATCCGAGCTGCGCTTCTGAAAGCCCGAAAAGAGGGAGCAAGTATCGAGAAGTGGTGACAGTGCTCTGAGGGCTGCAGGCCAGTTTAATCTTCACAGCACATCTGTACCAACTAGCGTCACCTCCACTCCACAGGTTGCAGAAGTGGAAGTTACACAGGTGATCAAAGCCAGAGCTGGGACCGCAATCTGGGCAACCTGCCTCTAAGTGGCCCAGCCACCTCCTTTGCTAACGGGAAAGGGCACTGCATTCCCGAATTCCTTCTGACCTGTCACCCTCTGGGAAGGCCGTGGGACAGAGTGGAGCTGACACTCCCAGTCACATCAGCTTCAGGAGCCTGAGAAAGTCTCCAGCCTAAACGGGCACCAGGACCAGAAGCCACTTCCTGCCCACCTACAGCCCTGCACACAGCCAGGCCTCAGTCCTGACGTGGAGGAGGACCCTCAACTACCCTGACTGCTTTGCTGGAAGCCAGGCCCAAGTCTCCAGTCTTAGGCCAGAGAGGCTGTCCTCTCTGGTAGAGGCAGTGCAGTGCTGTGACAACATAGCTCTGTCTTCTCTGACCCTGGGAAGAAAACAGACGCCAATCTCTTGGCAGGATCCTGAGCTTGCAGATGATTTCACTTCTGCCTCTACCATTTTACTGCCCTGACAAGCAATTCTCTGTTTTGTCCCTGTCTGTCGAGGGCAGACTGTCGTCTTCTCTCAGAAAGGGACTTGTCTTCTGCCACCAGCACACTGAGCACCGAGAAGCCCTTCACACTGTCTGACCTTCAGGAACCCTCGCCGATAAACCTCTTCTCCCCACCCAGCCCAAAGGTAGGCGAGGAGGGACGAAGTACAGGGCCCTCGGGGAAAGGAAAGGAGACCGAGGTCGGGCCTCAGGAGGGCTTCGGCAGAACAGGTGGAGGCAGCCAGGTAAGACACCACGACAGACGAGCAGGAGCTGTGCTGGAGTTTATTGCAAAAGGACAAGGGGACATGAGGGGACGGGGTGGCTTAACTCAGCATCCTATGGGGCGGAGTGGTGCGGAGGTAGAGATCAGCATCAGCCTGGCCTGACCTCAGAGGGGCTGCCACGCGGGCGCTGGGCCAAGACCCCGGTCCCACCTCCAGTGCGATGTCACCAAGAGCGATCCAGCCATGGGGACAGCTGCGTGACACGGGCCATCCAGCGCAGGGAGGGGGTTACCCAGGTTCTCGACCCCCCGAGGCCTCGAGCGACTCTCCCAGCGTCAGGCGGCGCGGGCGACGGCCAGATTCGCTGTGGCGGCGGCGGCGGCTGCGCGGCAGATCAAGCGGGGGCCGCGGCCCGTCTGGGGATCCCAGCAGGCAGGAGGCGGCGGCCGGAGCAGGCGGCGCGCCCTGGCGGGCGGCACACGACGCAGGAAACGGGCTGGGCGGCTGACCGGCGGGGCTCGCAGAGGGCCGCGTGGGGACCCAGATGAGACCATAGTACACAGCAAGCAGCACGGCGGCTAGGGAGACGCAGAGAAAGTAGGCGCAGACCGGGGCTAGGCGGAGCCAGCGGGCCCGAGGGCCCTCGCTCAGTCCTGAACCTCCGGGGCTCTCGCCGCCCACGCAGCTCGTCCCCCGCATCGCTGCAGCCCACTCGGCCCGCGGCAGCATCCGCACAAGCCCCGCCCCCGCCGGGCGCCCTCCTCCAAACCCTGTCTCAAGCCAACCGCAAACTAAGGCGTCCTAGCCCTACCCCCTCCCGCCCCCTCCCACCTTAGCTCCGCCCCCCAATTTTTCTTCCCTGGCCTAAACCAGGCCCACCCTCCAGCCTCAGACTCCTACCAGCACCTAGCCCCGGCTCCTTCCCACCGCCTTTCCACATTCAACCTTGCGTTACGCTTCAGCCCCAGTCTCAGCCCTCACTCCCCTTCCTACGAATCAGTCAGCCCCAGCCTCCGAACCGGGCCCCCTTTCCCCACCAGCCCTTCCACCCCATCTAGCCCTTGGCTCCAGCACTGTCATTTGACCACACCCCCGACGGTGATCCTGCCCAATACTTGCGCGGGGAGCCCCATTGAGCCTGACGCATAGCTCTAGCCACGCCCCCACCCAACTCCGCCCACCTAAATCTGGCCCCTCCTGGGCATCCTGCCTCCGCCCCTAAGGCACCTGCTTCCCCGCTGCCCAGCTGAGGCTCAACAGGTGTCCTAAATCCAACCTCCCGCTGAGGGCCCAGCTCCACCGAGCCCTGGCCACGCCCCTTCCACAGCTACTCCACCGCCCTCAACGTCTCCATCTCCCTGGAGCCGTGGGGTCCCGAGTGGGCTCCTAGGAGAAGAGAACACAGCCTGGAGATCCAGAAAACTCCCCTTCTGCCGCCCCCTCCCCATCAAGGCGGGGAAGCTTCAGTCCCCTCCCAGCAGCATCTTCAGGAGCTCGGGGAGGCCTGCGAGAGGGGAGGGAAGAGAAATCAGGGGGACGAGAGGAGGAAGCCCCTTTCACCCCGCCTCTTCCGCCACGGGAAAGCCCGCCAAGCACAGCGCCCAGCCTGCCCCGCCAGAAACACGGCCCGGAGGTTAGCGGAAGCACTGCATTTAATGGAGACGGCCAGCCTGCCTGGCTCAAGTCCTCGGGAGCCAAGCCCCAGGGTAGGTCCTGGAGCCAGGGCTTCGGCCCGGGGCTGCCCCTGTCCCGTGGCCTCCATCGTGGGCTTATCTGGAGGCGTCTCGCCGTCCCCGGTGGCACGGCGTTCCCCTGGTGTGGCGCCCGTACAAGTCCTCACCGCGCTTGGCCTCGTGCCCTGGCCTCGGTGCCGACGGACCCCAGGTCCTCCCGCGTGCAGGTGACCCGCTCAGCGGACCTGGCCCAGCGCGGCGGAAGCGGAGCGAGGGACGCCAAGGTTAGTACGCGCGCGCGCGGTCCAGCTGCGGTCAGCGGGCGGCCCCCGGGGGCGGGGCAGCCGCCACCACCTTGCAGAAACGCACCCTCTGGAAGTCGGTGATCTCCGCTGTCTCCTGGCCCTGGGGAGCCGCCTCTGCGGAGAAAAGGCGCAGTCAGAGAAGGGGCACAGCCCTCCTTCCTCCCTGGTCTGGCCTAGCCTCTGGGCCCCTCGTCCTGGCACGGGCAGGTCCCTGGCCTCGACCCTCAGGGGGCCCCCAAAGCAGCACACACCCTCAACACAACCTACATAGTAGGTGTTGCCAGATCACAGCCACCAAGACAACACTCACCAAAGACTGCGCCAGCAGCCGCTACCCAACGCACCAAACCACTTCAGGGCCTATCAGCCCTGAGCTGGCACCCTCCCCACCCCGCACCCTAAGCAGCCCTTCCTCAGCTCCTACTCAGCAGCAAAAAGGGGTTCAGCCCTTGCTCCAAATTTTGATCTGGTGCACATTTCCACTTGTCTGCCCCATTTGATTGTACCCCTAAGTTCTAATGCAATCCATGCCCTCCCAATCCCCAACCCCAATGCTGAAGGAACCCGCTGAGCCACACCCCCAGCCCTTTGATCTTTAGAGCCTACTTCAGTCTTTAGTCTGACTCAGTTCCACAGCCAGGGCCCTGGGGTCCGGCCCTGCTCTTAACCCACCACTACTTTCTCCAGGGCCCATCCCCACAATCCCCCCAGCTCATCCAGCCGGGTCCCACCCCACCCAGGCTGCCCAAGCCCTAGACCACAGTCCTGAGCAGGAGGGGACGGTGGGCTAAGCACCTCCACTGCCCTGCACCCCCCACCTGGAGTTGCCTCAGACCCCTCCTCTTCCGCTTTCTGGGTTCCTGGGAGGCCCGACCTACTCTCCAGAGAGGCAGAGGCTGGCTGGTCACCTCCTGGGGAAGGGGAGGCCCAGTCAAGCCCCAGCTCCTTCAAGTAGCTCCCCACCCCTGGAGAAAGCCCAGGGGACAAAGGGAACTTAAGGACACACTTGGGGGACTGTCACTTGAGGGTATGAATTCTTTATTGACCTGGGCAGGCTGCCAGAGTGGGCATTCCAGGGATGCAGGGCACAACAGCACGGAGGGGACACAGACTGCCCTCCCCAGCCTCCAGGGCTGTGGGGCACTGGGTCCCCATCACAGGACCCATCACACCCTGCGTTCATACACACAGGCAGCCAGCGTCATGCATTCCCAAAAGGCCAGGCCTCACCGTGAGAGAGGGTGCCTGCCAGCTGGGCTGTCCCAGGAGAATTCAGCTCCATCTCCTCACCCCAGTCAGACACGGGCTGGTGGCCGCTGGGTGGTGAGAAGGGGCTGGAGGGTGCTTCTTTGGCCGGTTCACTGGGAGGGCTGCCAGTGGGCTCAGCCTCATGGCCTTGGTGCTCTTGGGCTGGCTCTCCCTCCTGTTCTAGGGCCCCTTCTTCTTCCGCGTCCCCCTCCTCATCCTCCTCATCCTCAGTCACGTCCTCGCTCACGTCCTCCCATTCTTCATCCTCCTCCCCCTCGTCCTCCTCCCCCTCGTCCTCGGGAGGCTGGTGGGCAGGGGCTGGGGTCTCCGGAGGCTGGAGGCACAAAGGCAGGTCAGCAAAGGGCTGTGGCCCCAGGTCTCCTCACACTCTCCACCTTGCCCTACCTGCACTGGCGTCATCTCCGGCTGTGGGGCCTCAGAGGTTGGGGACACTGCCTCCTCTTTTGCCTCCCAGCGGTCATCATGGTCACTGGTGGGCAGAGGAATAGGGTGAGGGCTGGGTGGGGGTGAACAGGAACAAGGGGCCTCCTACTTCCCAATGCCCCAGCATGCTGCCCAGGACAGGGGACATGAATCCCCACGTGAGAGGACAGGACAGAAGGGCCCAGGTAGCAAAAGCAGAGAGGGAGACTGGGGGAGAAGAGAACAGGGTTACACCAAGATCTAGTCCCCAACCCCAAAGCCAAGTACCCAAGAGAAAGAGACAGGGCCAAGACAGACAGCTGTTCCCACACACTTGCACAGCCCCATGAGGGCAGCGATGAACAAGGGGGAGGGCACCCCACCTGTAGGCCTGGGGGGCTGCCTTGAGCTGGGGTCGGTTGCTCTTTCTTCGCCTACGACTGCTGACCTCAGCTTTGTGCTTCGACAGGAATTCCCCAAAAGTAGGAGGTTTGGGGGGCCGGGACCAAGCCTTGTCATCTCCTGGCAATGGTAGCCATGAGTTGGGAAAGAAGTCATCACATAAACCACTCCCCAGCCCAGGCTGCTGCTGCACCCCAGTGTGCATGTGAGGCCACCACTCACCATAGTGATAGGCTGCCTCTTGGGCAGGGGCTGGGCCATCCTTGAACCTGGGAAAGAGAAGGGGGTACATAGGTGGACGGGGAACAGATGGAGGCCAGGGTCAGAGATCAGATCAGAGAAGCCAGCCCATAGGAAGGGTCAACAGGTATGACAGGATCTACTGATGGATGAGCTGTAAATTTAACATCATAGGGAGAAACAGAAAAGTAGAATTTGGCCCCCAAACTAAAAATGGGGTGAGTCATCCCAGACCCTTATAAAGGGTATATCTAGCTGCCCTCACTTCCTGTCTCCTCCCATCACACCCAGCTCCTGCCTCAGAGCCTCTGCACCTGCTTCCAGAACATTCTCCAGACACCACCACCTGGAGCTCACTGTCAATCTCTCAGACCTCACTTAGCTCAAAATCCCTGTATCATCTAAGTCCAAACCGATAACCCCCAGGCCCATTGCCCTCCTCTGCTCTATTTATGACCTGAAGTTCCAACTACTCATTGCTCATCTTGCCCAGTGGACTCAGGTCCATAAAGGCAGAATCATTTTGTTCATGGCTATATCCCCTGACCTGGAACCTTCCTTGGCACACAGATGAGCCTCAATAAATTTTAACTAATGGAATCAATGCACCAGTGTGTTAAACTTGGTACAGATTGCTTTTGAGACACAAAAAACAATTTCTTAGTTCTTAACACTAAAAACACAGCCCAGCCTTAGAAAAACCATATACTGTACCAGTGTAAAATAATTCTCACAGCTGCACTCAATACCCAAACAAAATGCTCCCAGCCACCAGACATATAGGTGGAAATCTTTTCTTTACCAGAGCCAAATGGAAAAGGGCTACATATACCAGGTGTGCTGGCACAGGCCTGTGATCCCAGCACTCTGCAGGCTGAGACAGGAAAAGTGCCATGAGTTTGACACTAGCCTGGGCTGTGAAGCCAGACCCTATCTCAGCTGCCCCCAAGAGGGCTATTGGTATAAGAAAATTTCAACATAGCAAAGGATAGGGTGGGATAGCACCTAAAGGGACCATTCACTGGCTCTTCTAGAATCTTCTACAATGGCTATGGAAGTTGGTCATCACAACAACAACACAATAATGCCCTTTAAGTTTGACTGGATGTTTACTGGGACTCAAAAGGAAACAGTCAAGGCTGAAAATGACAGTGACACAAGATAAGATGTGGCAAGGCCTGGAGAGAAGCTCAGGGATCTGGGTTCCAGCTCAAAGGGACACACAGGGAGGCTGTGAAGGCCCCATCACTGCTGGTGACCTATCCCAGTCCTGCAGTATGGAGCTATCCTGAAACAGGAGTGGGAAGAGCCCACTTCCCACCTGGCTGAGGAACAGGTAGGATCTGCTAGCCCACTGTGTATCTGATGGCACCAGGACACAGTCTTCCTGGGCAGCTGCCTCTTGGCCCGAACCCACGATGCACACACATTAGTGTTCAGACCTAAGACAAAAGCATCACTGGTGTCAGGGCGAGAACCAACCTCCACAGCCAGGCAGAGTGCTACAGAGAGGCTGACAAAGGCAGTCTGCAATGATGGGTGACTTACAGTCACACCACCTCCTACACACCTATACCCAGACTGGCACTGTGGCTAAAGAACAAAGAATTCCATCTCAGTGCACCTGAGCTCTACCTGTGTCAAGGAACCGAGCTGGCGGGCTCACAGCCCAGTGTCCAGTCTGGCAGATTAGGCTTGTGGCAAAGAAAGGCTCTCACGTGCCACGGGGTCCTGGCACCCTAGCCAGCCATCCCTGACACCCAGGGTGAGGAGAAAGGCAGGCATAGGCCAAGGGAGCAAGGCAACAGGGGAACTCACATGCCCTCAGTCTTCTCTGCATCCCACTCGCGTCGCCACTGGCCGGTGGGCTTGCGGTGTCGCTGCAGCCGCTCCTGGTCAATCTTCTCCCTCTCCTGCTTCCAGCGCAGGTACTCTGACCGCTCCCGGCCCGTCATGGACATCGTCATGTCACCAGTACCAGCCGGGCTAGCACGGCGGCCCTGCCCCAGCCACAGATAGTCAGAGCCCTGTTCCCTTTGTGACAGCCCTGCCCCCAAAATGCAGGGTAGGGCCACTGGCTCAAGGTCACACTGGGAGGTGGTAACAAGCAGCTGGGCTCAGCCTTTCCCTATCTCTTCAGCTGCATCCCTCGCTCATCCTCCTGGGCTCTTGTGGTGACACTTGGGTCACCTGGTCTCTTACTAGGTTTTCATCAACCTAGCTCCCAAAAGAAACTTCACGAGGGCAGGGTTTGCTTTACAACTCATCCACAGCACCTGGGGCCTGGAGCTATGCCCCAGTGGTGGACCACAAACATAACAAAAATAAAATAAAACCCAGGCTTAGTGGCACATGCCTGTAATCCCAGTTGCTTGGGAGGCTGAGGTACAAAGATTCAGAATTGAAGCCTACCCTGGGCAACTTAGCAAGATCCTGTCTCAAAGGGCAGAGGGTACCTCAGCACCAAGACTCTAGGTCCGATACCCAGTACCACAGTAATAATGAGAACACTGATCCCAGCATGAAAAAAAGAGCTGGCCCCTCCTGGTCCTGAGGGAGGCTAGCCTTCTGTACTTAGTCCATGAGAAGATGGAGCAGGGACCCAACTGCCAGCACCCACCTGCCGCTCATGTTCAAGGCCATAGCGCACTCGCTCAAAGTCAGGGCCCCCCCAGTTGCGCCCATGCCGGCGGCTACCCTCCCGGCGGTCCCGCTCAGGCTCCTCCAAGGGTCCACTGCGTCGCCGGGGATCATCCAGGAAGTTCCGCACGGGGTTAGGCTCCAGTACCCCTTCCTGTGGGCACAGGGCAGGGTTAAGAAGGTCCCAGGGCCCAGATAGCAGGCTGTGCCCTCCACATACCGCCTGTAGCACTGACCCTCTGGTTGCGCTCATACTCTGCAATCTTTTCCATCTCCTCGTTCATCTTCTCAATGTTCTGTCTCCGCCGCTCCTCCCACTCCTGGGGGGACAAAGACACCCCCCCCAGGGCTAGGAAGAAATGTTCTACCAGCCATGTAGAAGACGGTGAACCAGGAGAAGAAAAACATGAAAATTAAGCTTTGTAAATGGGGATGGTAGGAGGGATCAAAGGAGGGGAATGGGGGAAAAAACTGTATCATGAACACCAGGTATAAATTTTCTATGATAAATGTGATCATTATGTGTATCTAAAATGGACCAATGAAATCTAATTTTAAAAAAAAAGGAAAAATAAAAGATACTAGTAAGGGCTCCAAAATGGAAAAAAAAAAAAAAAAAAACAATGACACAGGACACATAACCATTCTCAAACAAGCAGGTGTCAGGTGGCCAGGCACCTGGCTGGCATCAGTCATTGCTGTCGGTATGCTCTCAGTACAGCATTACTGAGGAGCACAGAGCCCTGTGCCCAGACAATGACAATAGTAGACACTTTCCTCCAGTGTGGTTTGTCTGATGGAGGGGCCCAGCCTCCAGTAAAAACCAAGGGCACTGAACATCGCCTGGACATCCTGGTAGATATATGTGGTCACAGCTCACAGCTGAAGGAAGTAACTATACCCCAGGAATCTGAGATGCTTAAGCCAGGTCCCCTATGCCTTTGCCCCTTGCTGATTCTGCTGCATCCCTTCACTGTGATAACGCTGAAGCTGGGAGTTCAGCACCAGGGTGCTGGGGACCTTGAGATCTGGCTGCCAGTTACAATGATGGTAATAACTGCAGTAACTTGGCCAGTAACTAGAACTTGGCTGGTAATTAGAACCCCACATTCTTTTCTCTCTGTGGTAATAAAATTTTAGATCAGCATCTAGCTGAAGAGCATCCCATACAGGCAGGCATGCCCAGGTATCTCAGCATTCACGAAATGCAGGAATGAATGCAGTCTGCTCTCCTCTCCTGTGAACTGGCCCTCACCTGTGTCAGTGGCCCACCTTTACCATACAGTAACAGAGCTGAGTGCCCATCAAGCAATCCAGGGCCCAGGGTGGGATCATGGAGCAAGGCCACCTACCCACCCCACTCTTCTCACTGTGCCTCAGCAGACAAGAGAAAGAAATTTCCTCTTTGTAGATCATGCATTTAGGGGCCTTTTGGTCAGAGCAGCTTAGCATGCCATTTACTGTGCTCACTCTGCACACAGAATCCTTGCAGTAACATGCAAGTCTAATTGGCACTGCCAGAGGAATAAGCCCTGGAACCACAGGTGGTGAGCTGCCCACCCACAGCTAATTACACAACCACCTAGACCCAAGTCCCTGCAGGCCATGGACAACTTGATTGGACAGCCTCTGCCAGCAACCTGCAGGCCAGAGGTAGAGAGCAGCCACAGCAGCTCCTCACAGACCTGGGTGCTGAGACAGCAGAGACACAGGGGACCCAGTGCAGAGCCCAGCACAGAGTATACCAAACAAACAGTGTGAGCAAGGGGACAGATGGGATGAGAGGACAGGCACATCGGCATGGAGAGCGAAAAGAGGCAAGCAGAGAGGAAGGACAGACACGCCACACCAGTCAGGAGAGGGAAGACTTGTCTGCAGACAGCACCCCACATGGAGGCCAGAAAATAGCCCGCTTGAGCGTGGGGAAAGGAAACAGGATCTTCCATCACAGCAGCAAACCCGCCTGGCTCCTACCTTAGATTTTCGGTCGGAGGCTGAGCTGTCACCGGCTCCCGAGAGATGAGGGGACCCTCGGCCCCGGCCCCTCCGGCCCCGGCCCCCAGCTCCTCCTCGAGGATGCTCCCCAGGACTTTCCTCCCAGCTTCGAGGTACCCGGCCCACACCTGCCCGGCCTCCCTGCTTCGGGGCGGTCCGCCCCCCTCTGCTGGCCCCTGGGGGCCGAGGGGTCCCAAGAGACCTCCGGGAGGGTCCCAGGCTCTTTTCCTAGAAGCGGGAGCATGAAGAAAGATAGTGACCAGGCAGGAAGCCTGGGGCGGCCAGAAGGCTCCTGGGTCCCAAGCCTCCTCCCCTCCTCAGGAGTCCTCCACCCCAGTGATGAACTCAGCACCTCAACCGCCACATTCTCCTTCTCCACCGTGCGGCCCTTCCTGGGCGCTGTCACCGCTACCCCTTCCAGTTCGGCTTTTTTACGGTCCTCCTCGATCTCCTAGGAGCAACCACCCAAGTGCAGGAGTGTAAGAGACTTGTCCACCACCTGGACTCCCAAGGCCCCCTGAATTGCTCCTCAGTCTGGCCCCAGCGCAGGCCTTTCTCCAAAGCTCTACATTAAGAAGCTGCTCATTTCAGCATCATTCATGAAACCCCATCACGCTGTTCCTGCTCAGAACCTTCCCTACACCCATCTCTGAAGAAGAGACAAGAGCCTCGCCATAGCCCATGCCAGAGAACACCCACTCTCTTCATCACCCCAACACACCTCTGCCTCTCCCCTTCACTGCCCCTACCTTTCTGCTGGTCTCAGAACATACTGGGCTCAGACCTGCCTCAGGGCATCTGCACCAGCTGTTCCCCTGGCCAGAAACTCTCTGGAGTCCCCTCACCCTCACCTCCTCAGTTCTGTGTTCCCTGACCCCTACAGAAACTGGCTCCCCCATCATCCTCTGTTCTCATCTCACATTCACTAGAGAACAGGAACATCCATCTTTGTGTTCACAGATATGAAACCCCACCCCTAGAACACTGCCTGGCACACAAAAAACTGGTTGGTTTGTTTCTTTTTAAACAAATGAACACATGAAGAATGAATAAATGAAACCCACTGCTCCTCCCAGATCCATCCCAGAGGAAGCCCCACCACCTGCTTGTGGGCCTGTTCCCAGCTCCTCCTTCCTCTTCTCATGCCCCACTGCTCTCTGTTACTGAGACCTTCTCAGCAGCCCAGCCCTGAGCTCCTCCTTAGCTCCTTGCCCCAGTGTCCTCCTTGGTCTTTGGACTGCAGTATCACCTTCTCCCATCCTCTAGCACACCAGGGCAAGAGAAGTCTCCCTAAAAAACTATCTGGCCTGATCCTACTCCTCCCCTCAGCCCTCTGTGTCTCCTAAGCTTTCTTAGGAGACTCTAAACTCTCAGCCCAGTGGCATGGAAAGAAAAACTGTCCCCAGCTTAAGCACCAAGCTCTCTCCTGCATGCAGATACTGTCCAGCCTGTTCCCTCTGCCTCAAGCATAGCTCCTCTCCTTTTCAGCTGGACACTGTCTGCTCACCCCTCAGGCCTGCAGAGTCCTTTCCTCCAGGAAGCCCTCTCTCACACCCCTGAGATAGGTCCCCACCACTGCAGTCCCCTGGGTTCCTCCATGCCATCCCTGTCCAGGCTGGGCTGTGGAACTGAGGACAGGGATGTCCCCCTAACTAGACTGGAAGGCGAGGCCTGCAGCCATCTCAGCCATGGCTGTGTCCCCAATATCATGCAACTCAGGGCTTGATACAGTGAAAAGCTCTGTAATTGTGATAAATGGTTGAAAGACAGGATGAAGGAAGGAATGAAGGCCAAGGCCTTTGACTTTTATCCTGAGAGTAATGGGGAGCCATGAAAAAGTTGTAAGCAAGGGAGAGGTGAGAAAAACTCACTGCGGGGAGGAGAAGGGTTGGGGTCTCCCTGGGCAGGGCTAGGGCACCTGATAGCGCCGGATGAGGGCCTCATTCTTCCTCCGGAGGGCCTCGATCCTCTTGTCCAGTTCAGCATCTTTCTCTTCCTTTGATTTCAAATCCAGTGTGGCTGCCTAATATGAGGAGGTAGTTGAGGATGGAAAGAAAAACTACCACCCATCCCACAGCCATTCAGCCTAGGCTCTCAGGGTCTGCCATGTGGACCTCAAATTCTCCCAAGCCCCTTCCCCAAACTCAGATTCCGAGTACCCACTTTGGCCTCACCATTTCTCTGGCCATGACCAGGGTCCCAGCAACCTCCTTGACACAATCTGGATACGGAACTGGGGATTCCTGAGTGTAGAAGAAACTGCACAAATAAGGGCAATTGGACTTCTGGTCTACCTCATCCGCGCAAAACATAGGAAGGTCCTCACAAACAGGCACCAAAAACCAGCTGCAGCCCAAGAAAATTTTCCCATCACCCTTCAAGGACAGCCACACGCACCCCTTTCCTGTAAAAACAGACTCTCCCCTCTTGTTTTTCGGACTCAAACCTTTTAGTGAGACCCATCTAGGGAATCTTCCAGCCAGCACCACAGGCTTAAGGAAATAACCAACAATTTCCTACCAAGCCAAGATTCCAGCCTAGCTCCACAGCCCATGATGGGAATTCAAGCCCAGACCCCCATCTCGAGAGCTGCACTTGCATCACCTCCTCCCAACCTGCGCTTCCCCTGTGCCCATTCTGCTGCCATTCACATCGCAGTGAACATTTCAGCTCCACCAAGCAGGCTTCTGAAACGTTCCCTAACCCGCAATCCACAAAAGCTCCAGCTGCAACTCTCAAAGATAAGCCCACGGCTCCCTTGAGCATGCCCTAGACCGGTCGCACCATCCTGAGTAGTCTCAGACCACGCCCAAAACTGGGACCGCTTTCTATACCCAGTTCGACCTCACAGATGAACCACCACTGACAGAACTTGCTGGGCGTGGCCTCCGCTTTCCAAGAGAAAGTTTCAGTTCCAGTAGCCTGGGAATGCCACGGCCCCGCCCCAGACTTGCAGAGGTCGCTCGGGCCCATCCCCTGGCTAGGACAAAACTTTCTATTCCCGCCAGACTCGCGCTTCACTTAACTGGCCAGGTCTCCAACTTCCCATCCAGTACTCTGACTCCGTCCCCTCGGTCCCGGTCAGTAGCCTGAGCCAGCCCCCACGCCGGGTAGTTATTCCAGCCCCGCCCCCGGACTCCCCAAACCAGCGGTCTGGCCCCGCCCCGACCAGGCAGGCCAACCTCTGGCCACACGCCCAAGCAGGCGCCCCCACCTCTCGCACCACATCTGGTCCCGCCTCCGGCTTCTTCGACCGAGGCCCTGGCTCCACCCCCAGCTTGCCAGCCAACGGTCGAGCCAAAGTCCTGGTTCGGACAAAACTTTCTAGCTCCACCCCCATTGCATTCCCCGCTGTCGACCTAGCCCCGCCCCCTCCTCGCCCCATTTAAGCCGCGCCCTGGTCTTGGCAAGGCCTCTGGCCCCGCCTCTAATTTGCCAGGCAACGATCCAGACCCACTTTAAGATAGGGAAAACTTTCTGGCCCCGCCCCCATATCGGATAGCTAGCGTCTAGGCCCCACCCCTTAGTCGCTGGGTACCACCCAGGCCCCGCCCCCAGCTGCCCGCCGGCGCTGAAGGCCCGCCCGCGGCAGGGCCCGCCCCGCCCCGCCAGCGCCTCTCCCGCTTCCCATGTGGGCGTCCTGACCCCGCCCCCCACAGAGTACTCTGACCCCGCCCCCGGCAGCTGCTGGCCACCCAGCCCGCGCGTGCTCCGCTCCCCTCACGTGGGGCTCTAGGCCCCGCCCTCTCCGGGCGCGCTCCCGGCCCCCTTCCCCGGTCACCTGTCCCGGAGACCCCGCGGCGTCGGCGACTCCGGCTCCGTCGGCCTCCGAGTCCGCAGCTCCCGGGCCGCGTGCGTCACTTCCCGCCCGCACCACGTGAGAAGGGGAGATACAGATGGTCACTTCCGGTCCGTACGGCTCGTTTCCGGGAGCCTTAAAGGGGCCGTGCCACCGCTCGCAGGCGGAGGAGGGAGCGGGTCGATGTGGTCCTAGGAACGTTTGTGAAGCGTGTTCCTTCTACCTGGATGGGTGTTTCGCCTTTGCGAGCAAGGAGATGACATTCTCCTTCTCTGGCCTCACCTTCTTTGCTCGGGCGGTTGTGCCTCCAGCCACCCAAAAGTACTTGCCACATACTGGGCACTGATTTCTGGAAACTTAACCCGACTTAACGGCTCCCCTCTGCCAGGAAAATAGAGTTGTGTTTAGCGGCCTATAGGTTGCAGTCGATCCAATGCTTTATTCAGTTCTCTGAATCTGCACTATCTGGCTCTGTGCTAGGCAAATATCCGAGGAAGTCAGGGTGGTGAGCTAGGCAGGCCCCATCCCTGCCCTCGGGATCAAAGACGCGAAGTGTAGCCCTAGACAGGGAGGGCTGGAGTCCAGGCAGAGCACGCTGCCTGTGCAAAGACCCTGTGGCACATTCATCTGGCGTGTTGCAGGATAGGGAAGGCTACAGCCAGGCAACACCAGTTTTCAGGGGTTGACCGGCACCCAGACCATACATGGCTGTCAGCAGCTTTGGGCACCCTGAAACCGCTCCCAGGAGGTGCTGATGTTCCCTGAACAGCCAGTAGTTTTATTTTGTGATTTAAATCATGGACACTGGGGCCTAGCGTTTAGCTCAAGGGCACATGTGCCTGCTTGGGAAGCACAAAGTCACGAGTTCAATCCCCAGTACCAAAAACTAAATTAAACTAAACTAAACTAAACTAAAAACATCAAACCAAATCAAATCATGGATACTGGGAGGACCTGATAACTCCTTGCTCTTTATATGGCCACTGTCCTCGACTTTTCAGAGACAGTGTACACATACAATTAGTTGTCTTGGAATTGCATGACACCTGCCCAGATCACCACAGCACTGTTTATTCACATGCCATCTCCTCACAGAAGCCCCAAAGGAACCACTCGTTAACTAGCACAAAACCCACAAAAGGATGGGCTACTTGCTTAGCATTTGCAAGCCCCAGAACACAAGGGTGCGCACATACACAGGCAGACATTGAGCGAAGTGGGACCTGATGACACACAGGTATAATCCCAGTATTCTGGGAGGCTGAGGCAGGAAGATCAAAAATTTAAGCCCAGCCTGGGCAATTTAACAGCTTAGTGAGACCATGTCCCAAAATCAAACATGGAGGTACCTGCAAGGTCCTGAGTTCCATTCCCAGTACAAAAAAAAACAAAAAATCATGAAGGGTTGGAGATGTAGCTCACTATGAATGTCCTGGGTTCAACCTCCAGTACTAAAAAGAACTTGTTGAATGAATACCTGCATGTTGCGTTTTCTTTTGGGGGAGGGGTTGGTGAGGATTGAACCATAGGGTGCTCTATCACTGAATTTCATTCCTGGGCCTTTTTATACTTTTATCTTGAAATAGGGTCTTATTTAAATTACCCTGATGACCTCAAATTTGGAATCTTCCTGCATCAGCCTCCTAAGTAGCTGAGATTACAGTCATGTGCCAAAGCACCCAGTCATGAGCATGATTTTATAACTATTTTCTTGTGTTGTATGAAACTGTGTTGAAGCCAGGCATGGTGGCGCATGCCTGTAATGCCAGCACACAGGAGGCTGAGGCAGGAGGATTGTTGCAAGTTCGAGACCAGACTGAGCTATAAAGTGAGTGTAAGGTAAGCCTGAACTGCATAGTGAGACTCTGTCTCAAAAAGACAAAAAAGAAAAGAAAAAAAGAAACAAATTGTATAGTCAGTTGCCATTCTGTATCTGTGGATTCCACATCAATGAATGCAACAAACTGGGGATAGAAAATATTCAGAGGGCCGGGGATTTAGCTCAGTGACATAAGCGCCTGCCTGGCAAACATGAGGTCATGAATTTGATCCCTAGTAAAAAAAAAAAAAAAAAAATCAGAAAAAAATTATGCCCACCTGCAGCCACATACTTCTTATTTCAGTTACGTGGGAGGCAAGCAACCACTCAAGGCCAGCATGGGGAATGTAGTGAGATTTAGTCTTAAAATGAAGTTTACAGGCCAGGTGTGGTGAAGCTTCCCACCAGTGGGGAGGCTGAGGCAGGAGGATCACTGTGAGTTCAAGGCCAGCCTAGGCTACATAGTGAGTTCCAGGTCAATCTGAACTACATAGTGAGACCTTGCCTCAAAAAAAGGTGGGGGGCTGGGGATTTAGCTCAACAGCATAAGCACCTGCCTTGCAAGCACGTGGTCATGAGTTCGATCCCCGTACCGATTAAAAAAAGTTTAAAAAGGGCTGAAGAACAGGATATAGCTCAGTGGCACAGCGCCTTCCTGGCAAGTGTGACATCCTGGGATGGATTCCCAGTTCCCAAAACAGTCTGGGATGTGATTCCATGATAGAGCATTTGCCTAGCATGGATGACATGATGCTATGGATCCAATCCCCCCAGTGTCAGGCAAGTGGGAGGGAGAGAGACAGACTATGGAGGTTTGGGGGTCTTGGAAAAATCCCCTGCAGATAATGAGGAACAAGCATATGTATGTAGCACAAGAATTCTACACTTTAAACCTGGTGTAGTGGCACACATCTATAATCCCAGCACTCAGGAGGCTGAGGCAGGAGGATCTCTGCAAGTTCAAAACAAGTCTCAACTATATAGCAAGACCCTATCTCAAAAAACAGAAAAAAAAAACAGGCATATAGTTCAGCTGAGTTTGACTCCTGATACAAAAAGAGAGAAAGAAAACAAGAGAAAGAGGGAATTGGGTGCCTGGAGGTGTAGTTCAGTGGTAAAGCACTGTTGCATTTGGTCCCCAGGGTTGTTTGTTTTCTTTCCTGGAACTTGGGGTTGAACCCAAGGACTTCAGCTCTTTTTTATTTTTTATTTTTTTAATTTTGAGAGGGGTCTGGCTAAGTCACTAAATCATTCTGGCTCAGCTCAAACTGTCACCTTCCTGTCTCAGCCTCCTGGAGTGCTGGGATTACAGGCATGCAGAACTATACATTGCCAATAAATAATATTTAAAATTTTGAAAAATAAAGGGACCAGGCATGGTGCTGCACACCTCTAAGCCCAGCACTCTGAGCTGCAGGGTGAGATCCTGTCTCAAAAAGCTAAAACCAAAAGAAACTCACAGTACCAAGCTCTGGGCTGCTGGTGTGGCCAGGGGCAGTAGAGGGAGGTGAAAGAAGACAGAAGAGGTGACCCCAGGAGCCTGCCCGGAGGAACATGCAGAGGTGCACGGCTTGTAGGCCTCTCCTGCTGACACTGAACAGAGAGTTTTATACTTGCTTTAAGCCTTCTCTGGTTTGATTGCTGCAGTGTCACCAGCCCTCCATGTCAGGGACAGATGCCTGCACATAATCCCAGTACTCTGGAGGCTGAGGCAGGAGGATCACAATTTAAGCCCAGCCTGGCCACCTCAGTGACTTAGCAAGACCCTGTCTCATTGTGTTTTTTTAATTTTAAAAGGGGATGGGCTGGGGATTTAGCTCAGTGGCATAAACGTCTGCCTTACAAGCACTCGGTCATGAGTTTGGTCTCCTGTACCGATAATTTTAAAAAATAAAAAATAAATTAAAAAAAAACTAAAAAATTTTTAAAAGGGGATGTAACTCAGTCCAAAGGGCTTGGGTTCAATTCTCACTACAAAAAAGGGGATGCTGAGATTGTAGCTCAGTACTCTGACTCCCTGGTTCAATCCTCAATGCCACCAAAAAGCAGAAAACAAAAATAAAAAACCCCAAAACCACTTTGGTCTCACTTTATTACATGCATTATCTCATCAGCTCACCCTAGGAGCCTCCGCCAATCATGTTTCTGACCCCCATGTGTTTATTGTGGTACTGGGAATTGAACCTAAGGGCTTCACGCTGAGCTATACCCCAGTCCTCTGTGTTTTTGTTTGTTTTTTGGTACTGGGTATTGAACTTGCAAGGCAGGCACTTAGGCCACTGAGCTAAATCCCCAGCTCTGTGTTTTTGTTTTTTTGTTTTGTTTTGTTTCAGTAGTGGGAACCAAACTCAAAACATCACATTTGCCAGGTAGGCACTGTGCCAGCGAGCCATTTTCCCAGCTCCCTGTGCTTTATTTTTTGGGACAGGGCCTTACTCTGTCACTAAAGTATCCAGGCTGGCCTTGAGCTGGCGGTCCTTCAGCCTGTTCTTTGGAGTGCTAGGATTATTTATTTATTTATTGGTACTGGGGATCGAACTCACAACCTTCCACTTGCCAAGCAGGCACCTGTGCCACTGAGCTAAACCCCTAGCCTATGATTATTTATTTTTACTTAAAAAAATTTGCAGGCCGAGGATTTAGCTCAGTGGGATAGGCACCTGCCTGGCAAATGCAAAGTCATGAGCTCAATCCCCAGTACAAAAAAAAATTTTTTTGCTTTTGCCAGGTGTGGTGGTACAAATAACCCCAGCACTTGGGAGGCTGAGGCAGGAGGATTGCTGTAAGTTCGAGGTCAGCCTGAATTACATAGTGAGACCCTGTCTCAAAAAAAGTAATTTTTTTTTTTTGTTGTTGTTGTTGAGAGAGCCTCTTGCTATGTAGTTTAGGCTGGCCTTGAAATGGTGATAATCCTCCTGCCTCAGCCTCTCAAGTGTCTGCATGCTCCATGATACCTGGCCTTAAAAGTTTTTAAATTTTATTTATTGTACTTACTTTTGTGGTACTCAAGGCCACATGTATGCCAGGTGAGAGAGCTTTATCACTGAGCTATAACTCCATCCCCTCTTTTCCCATTTAACATGATTTGTTTGTTTTGAGGGGGTATCAGGAATCAAACTCAGGACATTGTGCTGATCAGGCAGGTGCCTGTGCTGCTGAGCTATATCCCCAGCTGTTTTGTTTTGTTTTGTTTTGTCTTGTTTCGTTATTGAGTCAGGGTCTCACTATGCAGTTCAGGCTGGCTTTGGAATCACTCTGTAAGTCCTGGCTGGCCTCAAACTCACAGTGATCCTCCTGCCTCGGCCTCCTGAGTGCTGAGATTACAAGGGTGCTCTGGGCTTGAAGATTCGCTTTGTATTCTGAGTTATGTTCATCAATGCATTGCTGTCTTCCCCAGCCCCAATAAGTCAGGATCTGGGTGACTTTGGTTCACAGCTGTAACCAGTGCCCAGGCTGCGCTGGCCTCCAAAGTGATGCCTGTTAGAAGCACTGATCGCAGACATCTTGGCAACTGATTAAAAGCATCCTCTTTGCCATGTGAACCAAAGGTCCGGTGCACCAGCTGTGTGACCTTAGGCGGCCGTTTTCTCTGACCCTGGATCCTCAATTTCAAATGGAATTTAATATAGTCCATATTGGGCTGGGGGGCGTAGCGCAGGGACAGAATATGTGCTTAGCATTCTGAGGCCCTGGGCTCTGTGCCCAGCACCGCTCAGATGAGAAAGCCTCCTCCTCCCCTTCCTCCTCTTCCTCTCCTTCCTGCTCCTCCTCCTCCTGGGATCCTGGGGTGTCCGAAAGGGGTCCGGCTGCACCAGGAGAGAAGCGGGCTTCCTCGGGCGCCCGCGCTTCCACGACTCGCCACGCGGGGGCAGCAGGCGCCCGGCGGATCAGCTCGCGCGGCCAGCGCAGGGAGCGGCGGCGGGGGCGCCTGGGCAGAGGAAGCTGATGAAATCCCGGCCAACTCGCAGTGAGCTCATCCCGCCCGGGCGCCTCCGGAAGCCGCGGGGCCTCCGGCCTCCGCCTGGCCCGAGCGATAAAGCTCCCGTGCTGAGCCGGGGCGGGAAGTCCTTCCTGGCGTCTGCCCTGCTTGGGGCCGGCAGGGAAGGGCGGACGGGGACGGTGGCCGGCCTCTCCGCAGGTCATAAATGTTTTCAAATATGGAAAGGGAGACAGAGACTGATTTTTTTTGGTGGGGGGTCTTTTTTGAGACAGGTTCTCAGTAAAGTTCAGGCTGGCCTTGGGCTCACTTTATAGCCTAGGCTGGTCTCGAACTTGCAACAATTTTCCTGCTTCAGCCTCCTGAGTGCTGGGATTATGAGAGAGACTGATTTAAGGTGAGAAAGTCTAGGCAAGTCAGGTGAAGAGACAGAAAGAGAGAAAGAGAAGACAAGAATGGAGGAGACAGACACAAAGAGACTCAGACAAGCAGAGACAACGCTAGATGTTGTCATGTGTTTTCCGGGTACCTGGAATTGAACCCAGGTACTTAGCTACAACCCGAGACCTTTTTGATGTTCTATTTTGAGACGGGTCTTGCTAAATTGTCCAGACTGGATTTGAATTTAAGATCCTCCTCCTCGGTCTCCCAGGGTGCTGCGATTATAGGCACGCGCCGCCTCGCCCAACCGACAGCCCCTTAGGCCTCAGAGGAGAGACTGAGGTGGAAGAAACAAGAGTTGGGACCTGAGAGACAAAGATTGAGACAGTGAGAGACCAATGGAATAACAGAGATGCGGGAAGCAGGCGAGCAACTCCGAAAGGGAGATGCAGTCCAAGTAGGGGACAGGGATGTAGAGGAGGAGGGGGGCGCGGGGGAGCTGCGCTCGGATGGGGGTCGCCCACAGGGGCGGGCCCTGCGGAACTGGGCCGGGCCGCGCCCCGCCCCGCCCAACCCCCTCCCGGGGTGGCAGCGGCGGCGCGGGCCGGTTACCAAGTTACCAAGTTACCGCAGGATTCGGGAGCTTCTCACTGGCGCGACCGCAGCCAATCAGAGAGCAGCGCCGCTGTTCTCGGTCAGGAGGCCTGGAGACACGCGCACCTTCCCCCGACACCCAGCAAAGCACGCTGACACACAATCACGGCGGCGCGCGCACACACACGCACTGTCCTGGGGACACACAACATCGCCCCTCCGCACACCCTCGATCACAGTGACACATAGAGTGACACACACAGCCGGTCCTAGGAACAGGCAGGGACAGCGCATCACACAGAGGCACAAAACCTCAGTGACAGTCACAGTCCTGGGACACAACAGAGCTGCCCAGACTCACAGTCATCGCAGTGACACACAGCATTCCTGGGGCACATGTGTTCCCTATCACATGCTGCACAACACACAAGAGCACACTGACACACAATCCCATGGACATACATGATCACAGTGACACCCTCAGAGGCCCACACCCAGGTGGTCCTGTACACATACTATCGAAGTGACACAACCACTGGACACAATTACAGTGAGACACGAGATTTCACACACAGTCTCTCTCCTGAACGCATGCACACTGATCCGTGGGCAAACAACATCATCCTGACAAGCACAGCTAGGATAACACACAAGTCTGCTGCCCTGAGCATGCAGATTTGCATACACTCAGGGATGGTCTCACAGACACACAAAACTGTGTTGCAAACAAAACTCGGCATCCCAGTGTCACACAGTCCCATTTCACACAACCACACAATCCCACTGGCACAGGCCGGGTATGGTGGCAAACACTTGTAATCCCAGTACTCTGGAGGCTGAGGCAGGAGGATTGTTGTGAGTTTGAGACCAGCCTGGGCTACAAAGTTGAGTATAAGGCCAGTTTGAACTGCATAGTAGCACTTACTCTGCTGAGCTAAATTCTCGACCCCTGCAGACACAATTATAGTGACAGACACAACCACACTGACACACAGCATTGTAGGCACAACTACACACACTTGTAATACAAGAGTACAGTGACACAACATGTTTGCAAACTTCCCTAACACACATCACTGTGACACATACATAGACTCAGTGCCACACAAAACACAAACACAAGGACACACCGTGTCACTGATGCACACCACCATACTCACACGACACACCAGAGAAGTATGCAGTAATGCACTGACATCTAACACTGTCAGCATCTTCCTACACATGTAACACTGTGACACATGTAGCATGCTGACATACAACATCACAGGAACACACAGTTGTGACACACATTAGCACACTGACACAACCACCATCCTAATATGCCAGTCTCCTAACACAGCACTCTGACTACAGTCTTACAGAAATCTCTCCAGCACACACACACACACACACACACACACACACACACACACACACTGGGGAGGGGGAGCTGGGTGCGATGCGGGAAGCTGGGGGAGGGACACGGGGTGGGCCTGTGTGTGTGTGTGTGTGTGTGTGTGTGCATTGGTGTACACGTGCTTGTGCAATCCCTCCCCCTTCCAACCCTTCCTGGGGGCGGGGCCGGGCGCGCGGCAGCCGCTGTTACCGGGTAAACTTCCCCGCCCCCCCACTCAGCGCGGCCATTAGTCAACCCCCCCCAGGATGATGTCATCGCCTCATTCTGGAGGCTGAGTAATCCTCGACTCCGCCCCCCCAGGTACCAGAGCGGGGGCGGGCCGCACCTGGCCGCTCCGCGGTCAGGAGCTGAGGTCTGGAGCTTGTGTTTTCTTCTGGCTCTCCCTGGGATGGAGACTAAGGAATCGGGACCTCTCTCCAGGGGTCTAAGGCTGCACCTCAGGATCCCTAGGAACCAGGGGCTTCCAGCCCTGATCCATGGTGACCAACTAAGGCTACTGAGAGGCTGACCTTCCAAGCCCGGAGTCTTGGGCATCCCAGAGTTTGGCGCCGAGAACCCCAATTCCCAACCCCCACTGCCACCACCCCGGCAGGGGGCTGTCACCGCGCCAGGTGTCTGGCAGTGGGGGTGCTGAAAGATCCAGGTCTTAGGTTCCAGGTGGGGTGCCTAGATGTAGAGAAAGGGCTGAGAGATCAGATGTCCTGGGCCCAGGAAATCAACAAGTTGGGCCCTGGGGAAAGGTTGGGGGCGGGTCTGCACCTCTGGCCAAGCAGGTGAGCATCTCCTGCATCCGCTTGCTGGCCTTGGGAAACCTCTCAGGACCTCGGACCAAAGGCCTGGGTGTCCCTGTGGGACTGGAACACTCCAGACAAGCCTGGGTCCCCCTCGTGGAGGGGAGGCTCAGTCTTCAGTTTCTGGGACTGGCACACCAGCATTCCCTGGGGGAAAGGGACTCACATCCTTGTTTCCCTGAGTCCAGACCTGCCTGGCTCCTTCCGGGGGCGAGGTACCCCTATTTTTAATCGGGCCAGGATACTTGGGTTCTCCTCTAGGAAGGCTCCCTATTTTTAAAAGCCACCAGGGTCGAATCCTGTTGGGGGTGGGGACAAACCAGTCCATCTTCACAGGGTCAGGATGCACAGGTCTCCTTCTGGAAGGGGGGGGCCCTTGGCGGCAACCTCCACAAGGCCAACTCCATGGTACCCTCCAGGAGGACGCGAGGCCCCCGTTTCCAACGCATCCCAAGCGCCCATCCCAGTCCCTAGGGGAGTGGGGGTGCAAGTGGACAGGCGCAACCGGGGTCTCACCCCAGCCGGCCAGGGCCGTGAGCCCGGCAGCTCCCCGGGGCCCGGCTCCCCGCCCCCCGCGCCGAGGGCTCCCCCAGATCCGGGCGGACGCGGCGGCGGCCAATGAGCGCGCTCGCCGTCTCCGGGAGCCGGGCCGGCTCTGCCCGCTTGGCATTGGGCACGCGGTGGGCAGCGGCGGGCGGGGCCTGGGGGTCCTCGCGCCTGGTTGGGCCAGCCTTGTTGCTGGGTAACGGGGCGGCGAGTTTCCCCTGGCAACGGCGGCGGGTACCGCTCACTGGCTGGTCGGGAAGGAGGGGGGCCGCGGGCGCAGGCAGGCCCCGCAGACCCCAGCAACAGCGCGCGCCCCCGCCCCGCCGGGAAGCGGTAACCTTCACTCGCGCGCCGGCCGCTCGGACCCTGCGGACGCCCGCGCCCCGGCCCAGCCCCCACCCGGCTCGGTCCGGCCTCCAGGCCTGCGGGCCTGGGACCCAGGAGGCCCCTGCCGCGCCGCAGACAGACAGCCAGGACCCCCAGGCCCTGCCCTGAAAAGTTAAGTCCTTCCCAACTCCCTCTCTCTTCTCGGTGCCGCAACATCTACTTCCCCGCGGCGCACCAGGTCCTGGCGGAGGCGACAGGGCTGCAGCAACCGCCGGGACGCCCGTGCTCTGCCCCTGTGCGACGCCGGCCCCCGGGCTAATTCTGGTACCGATGGCAGCCCACTGCATCTTCGTGAAAGTTTTGGTCCTCCGCTAATCCTGCCGGTACAGAAGAGGAAACAGAGGCACAAAAAGAGGAAGCTGCTTACTCAAGGTCGTCATCGGCACCCAGGGAGTTTGGCTCCAGAGTCTGGGTGCTTTTTCATTGCACCAGTGCTGAGTCCCTAGAGAGACTTTAATGTTTCAAATGAGAAACTGCTTAGGTCAACCAAAACAGGAAAGGCTGCCAGCCGGCCACCGGTTTGAGACCCCTGCTCGAGGCTGAGGGTCCTAGCTGGAGGTCTTTCTTAGGATTCTCAGAGTTGCTGGCCTCCCACTCTGACAGTAGTAACGATGGGAGACATATTAACCACCCACTGTGCCCCAGTGATTTTGCTATGTAGTCCAAACTGGCCTTAAATTGTCGAAATCCTCCTGCCTCAGCCTCCTGAGCGCTGAGACTCCAGGCCGAGATGCTCCGCCCAGTACTTTATTGACTAGCTCTGCAAGATTCTAAGAGGTATTGCCCTTTACTCCCTCAAATCAGATACACTGAGGCACAAGCTGAGAACACTTGCTGAAGGGCACACAGCCATTAGGAGGCAGAACTGGAGGGCTGGGAATTGAACTCAAGCCCTAAAGACAGAGCCCAGGCTCTTTAGACCTCGCCCTCCACCACCACGGTGCGGGCTGCAGACTGGGGGCGGGCACAGCTGTGAGGACCTTGCCTGGCTTGTTCTCAACCAGGGATGATTTTTGCTTCCTTCAAGGAACCCTTGCTTCATGTTTAGTTTGTTTTGTTTTTTGTATTTTTTACACAGCAGAAGATCCAAACAAGGGCTTTGCGCATGCTCAGCCCTTTCCTACCACTGAGCCCATCCCCCAGCCTTCTTCACTTTTTCTTTATTCACTTATTTTTGTCGTACTTGGGTTGAACCCAGGGCTTTTGCCCTGAGTTACATCCCCACACCAACACTCCTTTGGGGTGTTTGTGTTTTGTTTTGTTTTGTTTTTGAGACAAGGTCTCACTGTACAGTCCCAAATGACCCTTGAACTCACTATGTAGCCCAGACTGGCTATTCTCCTGCCTCAGCCTCCTGGGTGCTGGGATGACAGGCGTGCACCACCACATCCAGCTTAATTTTAATTTCTGAGACAGGCTCTTGCTACATTGTCCAAACTGGGCTCAATTTGTGATCCTCCTGCCTCAGCCTCCTGGGTGGATGGGATCACAGGCATAGGCTTCTACACCCAGCAGTACTTTGTCAGGTCACTCCTCTGGACAAAGTTTTAGGGTTTTTTTGTTTGTTTGGGAGCAGTGCTTGGAACTGAGGGCTGCCCATGGGCTTGGTCTCTATTCTCCCACCACGCAGCCACTCCAGCCATCCTCCAGGGCCTACTTGGCATGACCTGGGGATGTGCTTGTCACCTCAAAGGGGAGGAATGATTCAGGCATCTGGTAGGGAGAGGCAGGGGTGCCACTCAGCCCTCTACAATGGCCATGACAGCCCCCATGACAAAGAATCATTCAGCCCCAAATGTCACTGCAGCCTAAGCTTGGCCTGACCCCTCTTCACTGCCCAGCCCGCCCTCTCCTGTTCTCACCATTTGGTCTCTCTGGCTCTGCAGAATTCCCTCCCCTCCCCCATCGGAAGCTTCCAGTCTCCCTCTGTTTACTTCTGTGGTCACCCTCTAGCAGAGAGACCTGTGACCCTTTGGAGCTCAGGAATCTCTTGTCTCCTCTCAGAGGAGCAGTGGTAAGAGGCTGAGTTGGACTGGGCAGAGTTGGCCAGAGGCCCCAAGTGCTCCTCCAGGAACTCTAGCAACAAGGAAGCCCCTTCGTCCCTCAAAAATATGAAGGCTGGGCCAGAGAGGCTGAGGCAGGAGGATGGCCATGAGTTCAAGGCCAGCCTGAGGTACATAGCAAGACCATCTCTAAAAATGAATGAATGCATGAAAGAGAGAGAGAGACACAGACAGAGACAGAGAAAACACTGTTGGGGTGTGAGATGGGGTAGAAGAAAGCAGAGCTTACTCTTTCCCTCTGCCCCTAAGTGGGGGCCACAGACTTTGTGTCACTATGCACAGGGTTTTAAATTTGAATTTGTAGGCCTCTAGAGAAGGCTCAGTGCCAGTCAGCCCCAGTTCCCATGTTCCCTGTCACTTCCCACTGAACTTGCACCCATTTACCAATGCCTTTGACCATGAGGCCTCCAGCGTAGGGCAACCGGCTGGCAGGCTTTGGAGCAGGATCAGGATCAGGTAGTGAGAAGGGCCCAGACCATGATGATGCTAATGGCCTCTTCTCCTCTCTGCCACCTTCGGCCATCAAGTCTGTCACATGCATTTTCTCTGAGACAGGGTCTTGCTGTGTAGTCCATGCTGGCCTTGAACTCACTATCCACCCAGGCTGGTCTCCAACTTGAGGTGATCCTCCTGCCTCAGCCTCCCAAGTGCTGGGATCACATGCATGTACTACACTGCCTGGCAGTGCTCCTCTTTCTCCCTCCTCCTCCTTTTCTCCTTCTTCTTCCCATTCTCCTTCTCCTCCTTTTTTCTTTTTTCATTTGAGGCAGGGCCTTGAGAAACCACTAAATTGCCCATTGAATTTTCCACTCTCTTTCCTCAGCCTCTTGCAGAGTAGGATTATGGGCATATGCCCTGATGCCTGGGCTCACATTCCAGCAGGTCTGCTGTGACTCTGAGCCCTGCACTGGGCAGCCTGAGGGCCCTGGCTGGTGGGGATGAAGTCCAGGCTGCACCAGGAGCTAGCAGAGAGCCTGCCTCATCCCCAGCTTCTATACTGCATGGTCAGGCCCTGGCAGCCTGATACTGATTTGCTGTTATTGTAATTACTGATACTAATGATAACAGTAAACATTTATTAGGCACTTAATGTGTGCAGGCATTACACTGAATGAGTGACTTCCATACATGATCTCATTTAATAAGTCTAAAGTAATATTTCTCAAACATCTTTGAACTTGATATATAGCTAGAAATATGCCTTTGGGTTCTTTTGTCATTGTTTTTTGTTTGTTTGTTTGTCTACTGAGGCAGGGTCTTGCTATGCAGTTCAGGCTGGTCTTGAACTCACTACAGAGCCTAGGCTGGCTTGGAACTCATAGTGATTCTCCTGCCTCAGCTTCCCAAGTTCTGAGATTACAGACATCCACCACCAGGCCTGGCAGAAATTTATCTTTTTTTGCAATTTATTATCCACTCACTATACACTAATAAATTCTTTTTACTTTCCTTGATTTCTTGATTTTATTTTCTATTTATTTAGTTATTTAGTTAGTTTGTTGCTGTGACAGGGTCTTGCTATGTTGTTCAGGCTGGCATTAAACTATGTAGCCCAAACTGGCCTCAATCTTCCAGCAATCCTCTTGCTTCAGCCTCCTGAGAGACTGGATTTACAGACATGTGCCACCACACCCAGTATACAATTTTCCTTTTTAGACAAGGTCCCACTATTTAGTCTGGGCTGGCTTGGAGTTTACCATTTTCCTGTCTTGAATTCTAGATGTGGGCCACCACACCTAGCTCGACATCATTATTTTATTTTATTTTTTGGTACCAGGAATCAAACTCACAACCTCACACTTGCTATGTCCCCAGCCCTTGACTTCATTATTTAAAAAAAAAAAAAATGTGTATATATATATATATATATATATATATATATATATATATATATATATAATTTCTCTTTTCTTTTGCAGAACTGGGGACCAAATCTAAGACTTCGTGTGTGATATGCATGTACTGTCACACTGAGCTACAGGCCCAGCCATATATCTATGATGTGTTCAGGGCTGACCTGGAGCACATAGAAAGATCCTGGCTCAAAAACAAACAAACAAAAAAACTTCAAAATACAACCAATCAACAAAACAAAAAACCCAAAAAGCAAAAAAAAAAAAAAGTGGCCAAGACCTGCAAGTAATGCTGAGCATAGTGGCACAGGCCTAGAATCCCAGCACTTGGAAGGCTGAGGCAGGAGAATCACTGCGAGTTTGAGGGTAGCCTGGGCTACACAGCGAGTTCAAGCCCAGCCTAGACTTCATAGCAAGATCCTGTCTCAAAAAAAAAAAAGCTGCACACAGAAGGTGATGATTACAGAGACATAATAAACATTTGGGAAGATGGAAACTGTATATTTTCATTGTGGCCTAGGGCTAGGGATGTAGCTCAGTGGCTCAGTGGTAGGGCCCTGGCCTAGCATGTCTGAGGCCTTGGGTTTGATTACCAGCACTGAAAAAAAACAGATCACGTTGGCAAATGATTGTGCACTTTCATTACAACTCATCAGACTGTACACCTACAGAGAGTGACTTTCACTGTGTGTAAATATGTCTCAATAAGCTTGAATAAAAAGCAGGAAGACTAAGTGCATGGTGTGGCTCTATGATGGCATGGCAGAGCACGCACCAGCCTCGGGTTTGCTCCAGAGTCCTCAGTTTGCTGCTGAAGGTCTGAAAAGCACCTGCAGGGGCTGGGGTGAATGTGGCGGAGCTGTGTGCCTATCCTGGGGCGGGGGGGAGTTCTGGGTTCTCCTTCTTTTTTTTTTTTTTGGTGGTCTTTTTGAGATAGGGTTTCTGCTATGTAGTTCAGGCTGGACTTGAACTCATTTTGTAGCTCAGGATGACTCTCAAACTCACAGAGATCCTCCTATCTCAGTCTCCCCAGTGCTGGGATCACAAGTATGAACCATCACACCACAGCTCTGGGTTCCAGCTTTTGCACCAAAACCAAAATCAAAACAACTCCCTGGGAGAAACAGAGATAGAGAGGAAGGGAGGCTGAATTATTCCTGGCCATTTAGAATGGGAGATTTCACTCTAGGATTTGTATTTGCTGCTGCTCTAGGGAAGCATGAGGATCTGGTCCTGGAGGAGGCTGAGTCTGAGGGCCTGCACAAGCCAGCTGTCGGGCTGGTCTGTCAGACATCCTTTTCCGGCCAGCCCAGTACTGGGCACCCAGAGGTGATGCACCCACTGGTGATGGAATCTGGTTTGGGTGAGATGCAGAGGAATGGAAAGTGCAAGCTGGCTGGAAGTCCAGGGAGGGAAGGTCAACAGTCAGAGAGGGGAGGGAAATGACAATGGGAAACTGAAAAGAGAAAAGGAACAGAAAGCCACCAGCAGCAGGGTGGAATTGGGTGCGGGGGCTGCCCGGGCATGTCCCTGCGGTGCCAGGTGCCTGCTGCTTCCTCCTTCCCACGGGTCCACAGCAGATAGGCGGGGAGCGCAGGCAGATGTGGATGCTCCAGAGTGTGTGCCATCAGGGGGCCAGGCAGCAGGAGCCTGGCAGAGGTGTGATTTTGTGCAGCGCACCAGGGTCAGTCTTTTTTGGGTCTGCAGTGATCTGTGTCTGAGGCTGGTTTCTGTCAGTGTTTTCGAGCACGTGGGGTGCCTGTGTGTGTCCCCGCGGGAGTGTGGCTTGGATTGGGCTCTAAGTTCAGGTGTCCCAGGGACAGGTGTCTGTGCCCAGCTTTGCCTGTGTGCAGGAGCGCGTCCAGCTGTGCCTGGCAGGAGGTCACCCTTCCTGAACAGCCTGCCACTGTGTCCCCGGGCCAGTACCTGTGTGTGGTGGGAGCCTGCCCCGTGGGGATGTGTATGAGCACAGTTTGTGGGCCTGGATGTGCTCCAGTGTGTTTGTGCAACTTCGTGTGTCCCTATCGTGCCAGTCTGTGTATGTCCAGGGAGCCTGCTAGTGACTTTATCTGTGCGCTCGTCTGTGTGCGTGTGTGTCTGTGTGCGTATGCGTCCGTGGGGCTGCAGCCGTGTCAGCATGTGACTTTGTGTACCTCGGAGTGCCAGCCGGCCAGTGAGCTTGAGTGCGGTTTCGGTGCCTGTCTGCCGGTCCCAGTCAGTGTGTCAGTGTGTCAGTGTGTCCGGCTGTCGGCCGGCGCGCCTCCTCACTGCGGGCCAGGCCCTGCCCCGCCCCCGGCTGCAGGGAAACCCCCCGCACGGAGATAGCGGGCGCGGCGCGCGTCTGCAAGTCCCGACTTGTCCCCGGCGGGTGGGCGGGACTGTGTCGTCACGCGGGGCGGGGCGTAGGACCCGCCGGGCGGGGCGGGGCGGGGCGGGGCGGCCGCCAAGCGGCCCGGGATCCGCCGGGCGGCCTGAGACGCGGCGCGAACCACATGCGAGCGGGCGCCTGGCAGCGGCGGCAGTGGGGTAATCGGTACAACGCGGACGCGCCAGCGGCCCGACCAGCGGCGACAGCAGCCGCTACTGCAGTTAGAGCGGGGGCAGCCGGAACCTTAGCAGCCGCGGCCAGCGGCGCTCGGCGAGCGCGCCCTCCTGAAGGAAGCGGTCCGCCGCCCCTCGCCGCCCCCTCCGGCGTGTTCATGCCCCCGGGGTGAGGGTGAGTGCTCCCCAACCCTTTCCCGCAACGCTGATCGGCCAGGCCGGGCGGGCTCCCTGGAGGAGGTGACGGGCGTGCACTCGGAGAGCAGCGCGGGCGCCCCGCTCCTCACTCCGCGCCGCGCCCCACCTCTGCTGGGGACTCAAGGCTGGGGCCGCCGGGCGGGAAGCTCTCGGGCCGTCGGGCGCCAGTTCTGGGCGCACAGGTGCCTCAGAGGTCTGGCGGGTTTGTTTACAAACAATGGGGTGCGGGCTCGGCAGCGCCCCCTGGTGGCCAGTGCGGCCCGGGGAAGAGGCTCGACCTCGGGTTGCCCCGGTCCCCGAAGCCGGGGTGGGGGGCAGGGGGCCGGGGGGCGGCACCAAGGGGCGGCCACACCCAGGGCGCGCGCCCGCTGGGGGCGGCTAACCGGCCGAGGAATCTGCGGCTCCTGCGGGCGGGGGCTGCGCCCCAGCAACAGCCGGTTATTGGCCCCGCGCTCGCCTGGCGGGCGGGGCAGGCGCACGTGGCGGCGTGGGGGGGCTGTGACAGCGGAGGGCCGTCTGGGACCGCCGTGGAGCGCGCGCGTGTGCGAGGTTGTGGATCTGCAGGTGTCTTGCCTGGGTGTGTGCGAGTGTCTGGCTCCGAGTTTGTGCTGGGGTCTGCAAGGAGTGGTAGTGTCAATCCGGAGGAATGTGGGGCTTCGTGACCCGCCGGGGCGTCTGCGTGAGTCCCCGCGTGCCTGTGTAGGCTTGTGTCTGCGGGTGGGGTCCACCTGTGTGTGTGTGTGTACGCGCGCGCGCGCTCTCTGTGAGAGTTGTCTGTCGCGGGCTGAGTCTGCGGGTCTGCAGCCTGTGCGGTGCCCCTGTGTGTAGTTGTGATGTGTTTGTGTTGCTTGAGCGAGCTCCTTGTGTTTATCCGTGTGTGATGCCCGAGTGTGCGGGGTCAGCGTGTGCCCACGTCTGGCGTGTGTGGACCGCCTCCTCTGTGGCGGTCTCCGTGTGACTCCGGGGCATGTGTCTCTGCCAGTGTCGGCGACGCTGTGCCTGGCGGCTGAGGGCTGCTGTGCCTTCTGCCCAGGTGTCTGAGTTGTGTGTGGTGGGGGCTGGTCTGTCTCGGTCCGGTCTTGGCTTGGCTGTCCGAGAACTGGGGACGGAAGCTCCGTGGTGTCCACGCAGTGCATTTAGTGGGTGTTGCTGGCAGCCTGAGTCCTGTGTGTGTGTGTGCGTGTGTGTGTGTGTGTCTGAGCGCATGCTGGGTCTGAGGGGCTTGTCACTGTGATCGGCTGGCTCATGTGTGTCATGTGGCTGCGTGTGTGTAGTGTTTATGTCAGTCACGTGAGACCAGTGTTTTCTGCCAGTGCTTTAGGTGTGTGTGTGTGTGTGTGCGCGCGCACTGGGCTGCTCAGGATTAGAGTTAGCAGTGGTGTGTGTGTATGTGTGCGCGTGCACTCCAGTACTGGTGCTGACAGTTGGTGACAGTGTTTTGGGGTGGGAGGGGAGGGTGGAGGGCTGATGTCTGCTGCTCTGCTGGTGTGTCTGTGTGTCATTGCCGGCGTGTATGGAATGTATCTGGCTCTGTTGACATGTGTCCCTGGGTCTGCTTCCTGCACGGGCTGGAGGCTGAGTTGGTGACGTGCAGGTGTGTTTTGGTGGTGCCTGAGCACATGTGTCTGCCATGTGGCTGAGCGCATCCTCTGGGGTCTGGGGGTGTGTGGGAGACTCCTGCTTGTGATGGCTGCATCCCGTGTGGGTCCCTGTGACGGTGGGGATGGAGTGTGCGGTGTGTCTGGGGCATGTGGTGGTGTGTGTGTTGAGTGCTCCTGGGGTACTGAGTGGCCGTGTGCCTGAGTGGGACATCTCATTGGGTGCCAGTGGGAAGCCAGGCTGATAGTGCTGTGGGTGTCTTTGCTTGTCTGTGTGGTGCACCTTGTCACACACCCCATACATGCCCTGTTGGGAGTCCTATGTGTCTGAAGTGAATCTTTGCTGCCCTGCGTGCCTGTCACTGTATTGGGCAAGTTGTCCCCACTCGCCATGCCTTGTGATTACCGTAGCAGAGTTTGCATGGAGTTTGCATAGCAGGGCCCTCACTAAGCTCAGACACCCCCTCTCCATGACGGGGGCCCTGCCCTCCCGGTCCATCACCTTGATCCACCCCCCCACCCCCACCCCCGCCTACTGGCCAGCACTGTCCTGTGTCATTCCCTAGTCGGGTGGGTCTTGTGGGGCCATCTCTGTACCCTGCCACACACTCACTTTCCTCCCTCGGGGTCCAGCGCGAGTGGGGTAGTGTGTGCGCGCGATGGGGGCCTGGCCCCTGCTTCCCGCTGACCTCTCCTGTGTCCCGCAGGTTCCAGGGAGCGCCATGGCCCGTGCACGCCAGGAGGGCAGCTCTCCGGAGCCGGTAGAGGGCCTGGCCCGCGACGTCCCTCGCCCCTTCCCCCTCGGCCGCCTGGTGCCCTCAGCTGTGTCCTGCGGTCTCTGCGAGCCCGGCCTTCCTGCCGCCCCTGCCACCCCTGCCCTGCTGCCCGCGACCTACCTCTGCGCCCCGACCGCCCCACCCGCCCTCACAGCTGTCCTGGGGGGCCCCCGCTGGCCCGGGGGGCCCCGCAACCGGCCCCGAGGCCCGCGCCCTGACGGTGAGTGTCTGCCCCGCAGCTGGGATGTGCCGCCTAGGAAAGCCCAGGTCGCAGAGAGTGGAAGAACCAGAGTGGGGGCGGAGAGGGAGGCTGCCAACGGAGGAGGGCCACTGGGAGGGTGTGGCCAGTGTGGTCTTTGTGTTTAGAGAAGCAGGAAGCGGGGTGGGAGACGGGGATGGAGCGGGAGGTCGAGTGGGAAGTCCCTCCTGGAATCTCACTGCAGTCTTCGAGCTGCAGCCCACGGCCTTTTCCGGGCCTCGGGCAACAGCTGTTTCCCAGCTCCCCTCCCCCAGCCTTGCCCCCCCCCCCCCGGGGGATCGTAGTGGGAAGGAGTGTGGGCAGAGTGGGAGGACCATCACCTCCAGACTTTGGGGAGGGGGAGGTAGAGGGGAGCCTTTTGCCTTTATTTGCATCTCTTTAGCCTGAGCTGGCCCAGGCTGCAACCCCAGAGACGGAAGGGGGGAGGGGCCATTGTGTCGGGGAAAGTCCCCTAGGGGCAAGGGTGAGTCTTGGGGAGGGAAGAGTTAAAGGTCCCCCGCCTGATGGGCTATTAACTCTGTGGTGTCTGGCAGTCGGGAGTGACCGTCCTGGTTTCCCTTCCCAACCCCCCTTTTGTCCCTGGAGCCCAAAAAGTGTAAGGAAGGAGAAAAGTTCCCAAGCTCAGTTCCTGGCCACCAGCTGGGGCACCCGGGACCAGGGCCTCAGAGTCACAGATGTGGTAACTGAGGCCCTGTTTTGAAAGGCCGTAGGGACCCCTCCTGCCAGGACCTGCTGTGACCAGGGAGAGGGACTCCAAAAAGCCTGGGTGGGGGTGGGGCAGGAGGTATCTCCTGGATCCCAGCCCCAGGCCTGGCTCTCAGGCAGCCCGTCTGGCCTTCAGGTCTCCCGGCCTCTGCCACATCCGGAGGTGTGGCCTGGCTGCGGTTGGATACCAGAGGGCAGGAGACCTGAAGCTTGTGACTCTGGGTGGGGTCAGTCACTGTATCCCTGGGTGACCTTGGCCTCTTGCAGGGGGGGTGTGTGTCAGTTTGCCAATCTCATATACAACAGCAAGATCTGGCCCTATTTTGGAATAGAGGTACTTAGGCTGGATAAGAGCAAGGACTGTCAGACTGCCCCGGGGACTGGGGAGTAGCTGGCCACCTCCCCGGGCCCTTCTCTGGCTTTCTGATTTGTGGCGGGGAGAAGCTGAGAAACCTGGCCCCAGAGGCAGGGGTCGCTAGAAATGAGGCGGTGGGGGGGAGGGCGGAGGAGAAAGCGGGCGACCGGGAAAAGGGAGAGGCAGGCCCTGGGGACCTGGGTTCCTCTGCATACCGCGGGGCGCTAAGGTGGCAGGTGGTGACCACGCCCCTCTGCCTCCGCCAGGTCCTCAGCCACCTCTCTCAGCGGCCGAGCAGCACCTAGAGTCGCCCGTGCCCAGCGTCCCGGAGGCCCTGGCGGGCGGTCCCACCCAGGCGGCCCCCGGGGTCCGGGGGGAGGAGGAGCAGTGGGCCCGGGAGATCGGGGCGCAGCTGCGGCGGATGGCGGACGACCTCAACGCGCAGTACGAGCGGAGGGTGAGTGCGGGGGAAGGCTGGCGGCAGGTGGGACTTCCCGCGGGGAGGGGGCGGCGGCGCCCCCGCCAGATGTGCGGCAGCTGCTGGCCTGTGCGGCGGGGTCGCGGCGGGGACAGGCGGGCGGGGTGCCCGGGAGCCACCGAGGCCGGGGCCCGCGGCTGGCACGGCTCTGCCCGGCCCGGAGCTGCGCGTCGCCGCCAGAGCCCGGCGCTCCCGCGGCCGCGGCGGCGGGGACTGAGGGCGGCGCTCGGCCCAGCGGCTCCTATATCCCGGGCTATTTATAGCGGATGAGTCAGCAGCGCGCGGCGGCCGCGCCCGCCTCTGCCTCCGCCTCCCCGCCGCCCGCTCGGCTCCGCGCGGCCGCAGCGGCCCCCCCCCCCGCTGCCCAGCGGCCCCGGCCGCCCCGCCCCGCCCGGGCTGCGACCCCGCCGCCTCGGTGACAAACACCCCGCGCCCACCTCCCAGCTTGGTTCTTCCAAACGTGGCACCTGCATTGTTTGCTTGTAAGGGAAAAAACCCAGCCAAGAGCAAAATAAAAAATACCCACCGAGCTCTGCCCCGCCCCTTCCCCTTGCCCTTCCCTCCCCGGGGCTGTCTCAGGGCCCTGCAGGTGCTGGCCCCTGGCTGTCCAGGCACTTTGCTGCCTGCGCGAGCCACAAACAATCGCTGAGGCCTGTGGCTTGTGCTTGGCTTTGCAGCTCTGCTTCCAGTGCGCTCCTGTCCATACAGCTGCCCCCGCCGGGCTTCACACCATAGTCCTAGGCCGAGGTGCTTTCCCCTTCCTTTTCACTGCTGCATAGTATGCAAAGTCAACAAAAGTGTGTTTTTTGGACTGGGGATTGAATGTAAGGCCTTTACACAGACCTACATCCCATGTCCTTTTTATTTTTTATTCTGAGACAAAGTCTGACTGAACTGCCCAGCTTGGGCCCTAATTTGTAAGCTTCCTGCCTCAGCCTCTCAGAATACTGGAATTATAGGCCTGTGCCACCATGCCCGGTTAGGGCAGATTTTTAATATAATAGGTCTCGATTTTTTTAAAAATCCATTTTATTTCAAAGAGAAAAAAGAAACATAATTTCAAAGCGTGTCAATCAAGGGGCAACAGCAGTATATGCATTCATTGTGCATTGCGGGCCCCAAATCATTCCCAAGACATCTGTGTTCAGTTGTCTGAGCAGTTCATCACAAATCCCTCTCTTCAGCAAACTCAGAGAAACCAGTAGTGTAACTGCCTTGCTGTTTTTTTATATATATATACATACTTTGTTTCAGCTTCTCACACTAGTGAGACAATACCCAGTGTACACATGCGGTTCTGATTTATTTCACTTTATGAGAATGGTCTCCAATTGCTAGATCTCAAATTTTATTTCTGGGCTTTTTACCTCTCAGCGAGCCCGCCTCCTCGCGGTGCGCATGCGTCTGGTCTATCGTCCCTGACTCCGCCCTGCACAGCGCCCATCCCCACTAGTGGCGTTTGGTGACTGCCTGCTTGATGGCATCTCACAGCTGCCAAAGTTGGCAGGTTTTTCTAACCTGTGCCTCCTTTGCCTCCTTCTCCCAGCCACAGGAGCTGGAAGGCAGTGTGGAGGCGACAGGGGCTGGTGCTGGGTCCCTGTGTGGTCATTAGGGTCATTCACTGACCAGCTGTGGAAGGAGGTGGCCTTTCCTCCTCACCTGCAGGGACAAGGACAAGCAGGAGGGGCCTCTGGAGCTAATTGATCATATTTAGTGTTGCCTTTAATTCCTCGGGATGAGGGTCCAGATTAGTGATTTGGAACAGAGAGGGTCCTAGAGGCCTGGGAGGGCACCAAGGGCACGCGAACCACACCCAAGGCCTCTGTGAGGAGGCCTAGCCCCTCCCCGCCACCTCCCGCTGTGCCCCCTTCTCACTGTTGTGCCAGCCTTTGAGAGGGTGCAGTGGGAGCAGGCTTAGCCCCAAGTGAGCTGGGGTGGCTTTCCCGCCTGGCACACAGGGGTGGGGCAGGCCGCAGGGGCACACTAGTGTGCAGGGCATTCGCTCCTCAGTGCTCTGGGGTCGGTTCCATCCACCGTCCCTCCCTCTTGGGCCTATATGAGGATGTGACCTCTGTCCCTAGAGAGGAAGCTGGTGGCCCTGGGGGTGGAGGAGAGCTGAATAGGGGTTGGTGGCAGCATGGTTCTGCTTTGGAGCTGACCAAGGTCCTCACTGCCCTTCGTCCTGTCACCCGCTCCCATTCACCACACACAAGTCCCCCCTAACCTACCCTCTCTCTTTTGTAGAGACAAGAGGAACAGCAGAGACACCGCCCATCCCCCTGGAGGGTCCTGTGCAATCTCATCATGGGACTCCTGCCCTTACCCAGGGCCCATCATGGAGCCCCCGAGATGGAGCCCAATTAGGTGCCCGCATCCGTCCGGTGGACGTCGGGGACCTGGGGGGCAGGACCCTCCCACCTCCTGACGCCCTGGCCAGTGCGGGGGATTTTTTTCTGCACCATGTAGCATACTGGACTAGCAGCCCTGCCTGTCCTGGGGCGGCCCGGGGCAGCTGCCCCAGCCTGGCCCCACTTGGGTGCCCTGATGGACATGTGCCCGGAAGGAGGGCTGAAGGACTGAGCATCCAAAGGTGGCGGTGACCCCCAAGGGGACTGAGCCGCTGCCGCCGCCTCCTCCTCCTCCTCAGCGTCCACCACCATCTCAGGAAAGGCTGCTGGTGCTGGCTGCCCGTTCCAGCTGCAGGGGGGATGCTGGGGGAGGGGTCCCTGGTGCTCCTTCACTTTGGGCCTGGCCTCAGGCCCCTGGTGCTTCCCCCCCTCCTTCTGGGGAGGGGGCCATGAAGAGCAAATGAGCCAAACGTGACCACTGGCCTCCTGGAGCCAGAGCAGGGGGCCAATGGCCTCCCCATGCCAGCACCCAGCCTTGCCCAAGCTGGCTGGCAGGTGGTGGGCTTGCCTGCCTCACCTTACCCCGGGGTGACCAGGAGGGGTCCAGACTGTGAATCCTGTGCGCTGCCTGTGACCACACCCCGTCCCCATCAGTCTCATCGCATAGGTTTAGAAAGAGCACGTGTGACCACTGGCATTCATTTGGGGGGGTGGGAGATTTTGGCAGAAGCTGCCCCAGCCTTAGTCCCCAGGGCAAAGCACTGGGGGGAAGACACGGGGTGTCAGGGAGGGGGGGATCTCAGCGGAGGGAGGAGTCTGGGAGCGGGGAGGGGTGGCCCAGCCTGTAAAATATTGTACATGCGCTGCTGTAGATACCGGAATGAATTTTCTGTACATGTTTGGTTAATTTTTTTTGTACATGATTTTTGTATGTTTCCTTTTCAATAAAATCAGATTGGAACAGTGGATGCATTTTCTGTTTCCTTTCCCCATTCTATGCTTTAGGAACTGTCTGGGAGGTGGGACAGGTGGCTATCTGGGCTCAGGAAGCTCAGCAGGGCGGGCAGCTGGCTATGCTGTACCTAAGGTGGGCTGCCAGGGCTGATGGCCAATGTGAAGGGCAGGATTCTTAGCTCCTGGGCTGCCTCTATCCCACTGGGTCCAGGGTGTCATTGGAGCCTGGCATCTGAAATGGCTGATGGCCCTGCACACCCTGGTTGCCCTCACAGAGGCAGAGGTGCTGGAGCTCCCTGGGGAGCAGTCCAGGCCCCTCTGGCCCCTTTGGCTGGAGGTGCACCCCAAGCCAGATCCAAACAGGGTTTTGCCTCACAACTGCCCTGAGGCCCCACGCCCTGCCTGGAACAGCCTGTGATGAATTCAGGTTACAGACGGGAGCTAAACGCTGTCCTGAACCCTCTCCCATGCTGGACTGGCGCTGGCCCAAGAGGATCAGGGCACAAAATGCATGAGGACACTGGTCGTGACCCCAGCTCGGCTGTTTTTTCTTTCTTTCCCTCTTTCTTTCTTCTTTCTTTCTCTTTCTTTCTTCTTTCTTTCTTTTTCTTTCTTCTTTTTTTTCTTACCTCAAATCCAACTCATGACCTCACACTTGCCAGACAAGATGCCGTGCTGCTGAGCTGCATCCTCAGCCCTTTTCTTTTTTTTATTTTATTTTATTCTTTTTGCTGCTGGGGATCAAACTCATGACATTGAGCTTGCTAGGTAGGCACTTTTTTTTTTTTTTTTTTTAAATAGGCTCTCACTGTGTAGCCCAGGCTGGCCTTGAACTCATGGCAATTCTCCTGCCTCAGCCTCCTGGGTGCTGGGATTACAGGCATGCGCCACCACAACCTGCTTGGCCACTTTCCGGATGTACATCTCTATGGGGGACCTTGAGGAGGTGGCCCTGTGCCCACAATCCAGGAACGGAGAGGAATCTGGCAGCTCCAAGCAGAATTCTGTGCCTGTGGCAGTGGCTGCCCACCAGTCCTTCCCTTGACAGCCCATGTATGTGCAGGAGAGTGTACCTCAGTGTGGCAGCAGCACCCTTCATTCCTGTGGTCGCTTTCAGTTACCCATGGTCAACCCCAGTCAGGAACTGTTAATCAGGGATTCTCAAATGCTGCACTTTCATTGCATGCCTTTCTTTTTCTTTCTTTCTTTCTTTCTTTCTTTCTTTCTTTCTTTCTTTCTTTCTTTCTTTCTTTTTTTTTTTTTTTTTTTTGGTACTGGGGATCAAATTCACGACTGCACACTTGCAAGGCAGCCGCTTATTTTTTGTTTTAAGAGTAGGAAAATTCATGAGGAAAAAGGATGGGGGAATAGGAATAGCTCCTGAGAGACAGGAGAGGGCCGGATGGGTTACCCATGCCTTCACCACTTTTGTTTGTTTCTATTTTTGCTTTGAGACAAGGTTTCACTGTATCATTCAGGCTAGTCTCAAATTCATGGTGATTTCCCTGCCTCAGCCTCCTGAGTGCTGGGATAACAGGATTGCTACCTTGCCCAGCAAATTTTTTTTTTTTTTTTTGTGGTACCGAGGATCAAACTCATGACCCTGTGCTTGCCAGGTGCCTGCCTGAGCTAAATCCCTGGCCCCTCATCCAGCAAATTTAAATGAAATTCTCAAAAATATTCAAGTTATCCAAGGGAGAGCAGGGTGAAGGAAATGGGGACCAAAATGGGACTACTGGAAAGCAACCCTGAGTACCTAAATTCCACCATGAAACATTGCTAGAATCCCAGCACTCTGGAAGGCTGACACAGGAAGATTACTTCAAGTTTAGGGCCAGCCTGCTACACAGTGAGTTCAAGGCTAGTCTGAACTACATAGTGAGATCCTGTCTCAAAAACAAAAAAAACAGCAAAACAAAAATTTGGTTTCCAGCATCAAAAATTATTATCACCATCACGTTATCATTATCATTATTTTGCAGTGCTGGGACTGAACCCAGAGCCTCACATAAACTAGCCACACACAAATTTCACCGCCAGCTCCACAGATAAATTTGTCTTTTTTTAAAAAAAAAATTATATGTCCAAAAAAACAAAAAAAAATTATATGTCTTGGGATTTTTTTTAGCACAGCTTTAAAAATTAAAAAAAATACATCCTGCCAAAACAAAACAAATATATCCTTAGCATTTATAATCTATTTAGAGTTAATATTGTACACTTTTCAAGTATAACATAGGTATCTTTGTTATATAGGTCCATTCACTTGTCGCTCCTATTACATCTGAAACAGTATTGTTGCCATGAGACAATGGAACAACTTTTGTCCTAAAGAGTTATACATGGGGTGTGCTGGTGCACTGGGGAGAGGGAGGCAGAAGGATCACTGTGAATTCAAGTCCAACATGGACAACATAATGGGACCCTGTCTCAGAAAAACTGAAAATAGGCTGGATATGATGGCACACGCCTATAATCCCAGAACTAGGGAGGCTGATGCAGGAGGAGCGCTGAGTTCAAGGCTAGCCTGGGTTGCATAGTGTGTTCACTACATAGTGAGATCCTGTCTCAAAAAAACAAAAAGCAAAAACAAAATTAGGGACACATGACTTCTTTTTAAAATAAAATTTCTCCATTTTCCATTTCTATCACTTTAATCCATCCTGAAGTTCCACAAACCTCTTAGTATTATTTCTCATAACTATGAAAAGTTTCCGTTAGGATTTTCACCCATCATTTTAATTTTTTTGATATGAAATTGACCTGGCAGGACTGAACTTTCCATCTTCCTGCCTCAGCCTCTCTTGGTGCTGGATTATAGAGTATGTGCCATGGTGCCAACTACATTAGAATTTCTTTTTTTTTGTTTTTTTGGTACTGGGGATTGATTTGTTTGTTTTTTTGAGAGAGGAGCTTACTATATAGTTCAGGCTGGCCTTGAACTCACAGCAATCCTCCTGCCTCAGCCTAGTGAGTGTGGGATTACAGGCAAGTGCTGCCACCCCCAGCTCCAATAGAATTTCTTGTAACATATTTTTGCTGGCAACAAATTTCATTTCAGTGTCTTGAAGGATATTTTCACCACTTACAGGACTGTTTTGTTTTGTGCTGGGGACAACCCAGGGCCCAGCAGCTGAGCTCCATCCCCAGCCCTTGACGGATGTTTTCAGCACTTAAAGATAGTTTTCCTGTCTTCTGGTCCCCATCGCTTTGGTGAGGGATCCCAAATCCTTTGGGCCACAGTTTCCAGTTGATAAGGTGTCATTTTTATTAGGTGACTCTCAAGCCTTTTCTTCATTTTGGTTTTCATATGATTATGGTGTGTCTAGATAGTTCCCTTTGTATTTATCCTTTTCAAATGTTTTATTTTGGGACAAGGTTTCACTAACTTGCTCAAGCTGGATTCAAACTTGTGATCTCCTTATGAAGTGAGTTCAGAGCCAGCCCACACGCTAGGGTATTCCTTGTCTCAAACAACCAAAAGCCAAACCAAAACAAAACTTGGAATCCTCCCGCCTCAGCCTCCTCTAGTGCTCAGACTAGATAATTGTTTTATTTTTGTTTTGAGACAGGGTTTCACTACATTGTCCATACTGGCTTTGAACTTTAGATCCTTCTGCCTCAGCCTCAAGTGCTGGGATGTCAGGTATGCACTAAGACTCCCAGCTTTAAGATGGGATAATTTCTATTCATCTATCTGCAGTTCACTGAGTCTTTTCTCCCTTATCTCTTTTCTGCCAGTGGGTCCACTCACTATATTTTTTACTTCAGATCCTCTATTTTTCAGTCTTTTTTTTTTTTTTAAGTTTTTATCGGTACCAGGGATTGAACTCATGACCATGTGCTTGCAAGGCAGGCGCTTATGCCGCTGAGCTAAGCCCCTATTTTTCAGTCTTACGATCCACTTGCTTTATTTTTTCTATTGCACTTTCCTGATTCCATGTATATCAGCTAATTTGGAACTATGTCCCAGATATCATGAATGTTAGTTTACAGATCCCCTGGATTCTGTTAATTTCCTGCAAAGTGCACTGATATGCTTGTTAGCAGAACCTGCAAGGCCCTGTGGGGGGTGACAGCCATATCCTGTCCCCTTCAGTGCTGCTCTGAGACTTCCCTGGGTGGCTCCTTTCTGACCCCCCGAGCCGGCCGCTCTCAGCAGCCGTGGTCACTCTGGACTCTGTCCTCTGCTTCTCCATGCCATGAGGCAGTGGTTTTCTGAGCTTTACTTCCTCAGGATAAAGCTGTTGGAAAAACAAAAACACAACTCACCCAGCATTGGGCTCTTAGAACTTTCAACTCTTTTCAAAAATCCACATCCTTTCTTTCACTCAGAAAGCTTTGGGCCAGATGCAATGGAGCACATCTGTTATTCCAGTGCTTGCGAGGCTGGAATTGAGTGAGGATGGCGGCCACGGGTTCAAAGCCAGCCTGGGCTATGCAGCAAGACTCTTTCAAAAAACAAGCAAACAAACAAACAAACAAAATGCACATAGAATTGCAGTGTTTCTCTTGGTCTTTTGTTTTTGCTGGTACACACGTACATGACAGTGGTCTATGAATCAATGTTTTAGAAACTACAAATCTAGATATTTTTTTTTTTTTTTTTTGGTACTGGGGATCGAACTCATGACCTCGTGCTTGCCAGGCAGGCACTTAAGCCACTGAGCTAAATTCCCGGCCCCAAATCTAGATTTATATTAAATAATGAAATGATTTTGGTCTTAAAAGAAAAAAAAAAAGGTTAGGAGCTCCCAAGCAGTTTTTTTTTTCACTTATCTAGAATTTATATTCTATATTTATTTTCTCCAGGAAGGTTTATCTATTAGATGGTTACCAGAAACATTATTTATTTGATGCTGGGGATTGGATCCTGGGCCTCTTGCAAACAGGCATGTGCTCCCCCACTGAGCTACAGCTCAGATTTTAACATTTTGATTGAGATAGGGTCTCGCTATGCCGTTCAGCTGCAAATGTAGCCCACTATGTAGCCCAGGTTGGCCTTGAACTCATGGTGATCCTCTTGCCTCAGCCTCCCAAGTACTGAGATTACAGGCGTGCACTTCTGTGCCTGGCTCTTCCTTTCTCATAGAACCATCATTTTCGAGGACTGAAAGCAGGGAATCTACCCCCACCACCTTGGTTAGATCCTAAGAGGCAGAGACCCAAGGACAGTTCCAGTGAAGGCCACATCTCTGAAATATCCAATGGGCTGCTAGAAAAGGAAATGTTAAAGCCATCGGTACCGCCTTGTCACTGGACCCAAGGTGCTAAGTGGTCCAGAACGCGGGAGGAGGAGAGGCCTGGAGGACCAGGCAGTGAGGCCCTCAGCCCCACTGCAAGCCCCACCTGGGTGTGGTGGCTCACGCCTGTAATCTCGGTATGTGGCAGGCTGAGGCAGAAGGGTGGCTGAAAGTTTAAGACCAGTCTAGGCTACAAAGTGAGTTCAAGGCCAGCCTGAATTGCACAGCGAGACCCTGCCTCAAAAAGACAAAAATAAATAAATACATAAATAAAAAAAAAAAACCCATGTCGGTATCACTTCTTGCGAACAGCAACTTCTAGGCAGTTTATCTCAAACTTGGAACTGGTAACCCTGCTCTGCTTCCAGATGTTTGCATCTTGCAATGGTCATCCTGTGTACATTTTCCTCCCTTAGAAAAATACTACTGCCAAACAGCACCTGCCTGGCAAGTGCGACACACACACACACAAAAGAGAGAGAGATAGAAAAAAAAAATAGTACTGTGTATCTTTGTAAAACCTGCAGCTCAGTACAAGGTACAAATGAACTATGGAAACAATATGTAAAAGAAATATAGTTGGCACAGTGGTGCATGCCTGTATTTGTAGCTACCCAGGAGGCTGAGGCAGGAGGATCCCAAGTTTGAGGACAACCTGGGCAATTTGCAAGCTTTTATCTCAGATTTTTTTTTTTTTTTTTGAGGTACTGGGAATTGAACTCATATGACCTTGCGCTTGCCAGGCAGGCACTTATGCCACTGAGCTAAATCCCCAGCCCTCTATCTCAGATTTTAAAAGGTGAAATTACAGAAGAGTTGGAGATGCAGTTTAGTGGTAAAACACTCTTGGGTTTGACTCACTCTGTCACTGTGAAATGGTACTACCCTACTCTTTTTTGGCAACTTTTCTTCCTACTGTGTCCCAACCCATCTCCCCTCCCCACATCATCTTCTAGAAAACAGCAACACCTACAATATGTTTATTCACTCTAACGCTGAAACTGGGTCTTGGAGAAGTCTTAGTGTCATAAATGGCATAGCTCAACATCGATAAACGGCAGACTCATCACTCAAATACAGGTGTGGGGCCGGGCTTTATCAGTAGGTGCAACACACTAGATCCTGGCCCCAGCAGCAGACGTGCGCGCGTGCGCACACACACGCGCGCGCGCACACACACACACACACACACACACACACACACGGGTAGTGGCATTTGCTGCACAATGCTAAGGAGGATCTCCAAGACATAAATGGGGAGGGTCAGGCATGGTGGTGCACAGCTGTAATCCCAGCACTTGGGTGGCTGAGGCAGGAGGACTGCCACTAGTTCAAGGCCAGCCTCAACTACACAGAGAGACCCTGTCTCAAAAACAAATATAAATGGGGATGGGGAAAAGCAGTTGCAATAAAATAGTTATGGCTTGGGACTAAAATATCCCCTGAATCAGGTATAGAGGTGCATAGCTGTAATCCTAAGTACTTGGAAGGCTAAAGCAGGAGGATCACAAGTTTGAGCCCAGCCTGGGCAATTTAATGAAACCCTGTCTCAAAGTAAAAAGGACTGGGGACCTAGCTGGGAGGCAGAGTGCTCCTGGGTTCTAGCCTCAGCAGCACAAGATAAATAAAGAAAGGCGTCCAGTAAGGGCTGTGTTCTGAGGTGGGTGGTGCTTGGGACATGTTCCCTCTGGTGCTCCAGCTCAACCTGACTGCTGAATCCTAAGGCTCTGCACCCTGCACAGTGTAGCACTGGGCCACCCCAGCCTCAGGACATACTACTGTCATACCCATTTCACAGAGGGAGCCACTGAGAACCAAAGACTCACTGGCCCAAAGGCACTCAGCTAAGTGGCAGAATCTGGGTTAAACCTGGCACTCTGGGAGGATTTAATCTCGTTATCAGGGGTGACCTCTGGGGAGAAATGAAAGTGGGTCCAGTTAACATGTGCAAAAAGAAGCGCCTTGTGTCTGACACTTCTGAACTGAGAGTGAGGCCAACTTTTTTGTTTTGGTACCAAGAATCAAACTCATGACCACATGTTTGCCAGGCACATGCTGTGCCACTGAGCTGTTCTCTGGTTGTGTTGTTTTTGAGACTGGGTCTATGTAGTTCAAGCTTGCCTTGAATTATGTAGCCAAGACTGGCCTTGAACTTGAGGTGACCCTCCTGCCTCAGCCTCCTGCACATTGGAATTACAGGCATGTGCTACCATGCCCAGCAGCTGCTCCTATTTTGTGGCCCACATTGAACAGTCTGCCAGAGCAAACCTTTTTACTGCTTGATTATATATTGCTTAACTGTTTTACAGGCTTAAAAACAAAATCCTCTTGCTCTTTGGACTCATCTAAAGGCCCTGGTTCAGCACTTGTTGGGCCTGAGATGCCCACTGGGCATCAGGGTTGTGTATGGGCAACATGAGTCACCTCAAGCATACCAAGCCTAACAGGAAACCTGAACTGAATGGGTTTGCTTGTCAGCTGCCAGGTCAGCCCTTGCCCACCAGTGAGGCTGTCTCCTCTGGACCAACCGTCATGGGGGTGCAGTGTAGTTTGAACAACTACAAAGCCGTAATTTCAAAGGTGCCAGGCACTAAGCTACTAGTTATTAGTTACTGAACTGCCTTGCCAATTGAACCTAAGATTCACTTCTGCACTTTAAAAAGTTCAGTATGGAGCTCGGGATGCACGTACTTCCATTTACCAAGTTGATGCAAGAACTGGAAAAGGGTCAGTCTGCGGGACAGGCCACAGAAGGCAGAGCAGCACTTTTTTTTTAATAGTCTATCATATCCCAGCTGGCCTCAAGCTTCACCATCCTCCTGCCTCAGCCTCCCGAGTGCTGGGTTTATAGTGTGAGTCACATGCCCAACTCACTAGCTCATTTTGAGGGTTCAATGACCTCAGCATCTCAAGTACTAAACAGAATGTTGCTCCTACATGAACCAGAGATGAAAGCTGTGTGCAGTGGACTCCAGCTGCCCCAAAGAGCCCACTTTTTCACTTAGTGGCCCCAGCCCCTGGGTAGATGAGCCCCTCCTCCTGGGAAGTGAGGAAAACCTGTTTAGACTAACATGAACCCGTGAATGCAAGTATAATTTGAACTTCACTATTTCCCACCTGGCCTGGGGCTGACAGCTTCATGCACCGCCTGCCCCACCTCCCACCCACTCTGGGGTCTTCTCCAGGCCACTAAGTCTCTGCAGCTCTCTGCAGGCAGAAGGTGGAGTTTGCGAAGCATTGGAGGCAGCCGCAATCCTACCATCTGTTCAGGCCCACTGGCTCCCCCTTATGGCTTCACAGTGCAAGGCCAATGGACTTACTCAAAATCTCAAAAGACCCCGTTGAAGTCAAGAGGCAATGAAACTACGGACCCTGACACTACACCGGGCACTGATGGTGCCCCAGAGCAGGGACCTCTAGCTGTGCCGCGGGGCTGGGGCTGCAGCTTCTTCTCCCAGTGCAGTCACTCACCGGCCTGGGGCAGGCTGTGCTGACAGAAGGGGCAGCCTTACTCAGACTGCGCGCTCCTTCACTGCACGGGTGGCCGGCGTGGCCCCTGCAGGGCGGGGGAGCTGGTGGTGAGGGCACCCCCACGGGTGTGGCCACTGGTGGTGTAAAATTTGGGACCCAAGCCTGGCTGCCACGAGTGTGGCCAGCGACATTTCCGCAGGTTTAAAAAGGCAACAGCAGGCCCACACCCAGGCAGCTTTCAAAGTGGAAGAAAATCACACAAAGTGTAAGGCAAATAACTTTATTATCATTCCTTATTAAAGAACCATGTAGAAAATTCACACAACACCGACAGCTGCGGTTCAGGGGTGAGCGGAGGGAGCACTGCTGCTGTGTTTGCTGGGCTGCTGGCTGGGCTTTTCTAAAATGAGCTCTGCCCAGTCCATGGCTGAGGGGCAGGCACTTCTTCTCTTCCGGCTGGAACTCACTAATCCTGAACTCAGTTGAGCTGCGCCCAGTTCGGGGCCACCTGTTGTTTTCCAGGATGCGTCACTCTGGGGATGCGGGAGGATGGACATTCCGCCCGGCCCACTGCGGCACCTGTCTGCGGTGCTTGAGGTCTCGCTGGAGTGTCCCTCAAGTGTCCCTCAACTCAGGCTTCACTTCCTACCTGAGGTCGCACTCATCTCTGGGACAGCAGGCAGGGAGGAAGTCTGGGTGGCACCCAGAGGCTTGGCGTAGGGAGGTGATGTCCAAGGGTATGTCCCAGACCACACTACGGGAGCGCCTGAAGCCTGGGTCCCGGGCAGCGCTGGGATGGAGGTGGTACCAGCTCCAGCTCCACGCTCAGGGCAGCGCCCTGCCCTAGGTTGGTGACCTCACTGTGTCTTGCTGGGGATGGGGACATGCTGCGGTCACATCCTGGGGCAGAGGGCCACGTCCCAGCTCACTTGGGGCCCAGGCACTCCACAATCCCGTTCCCCTTCATGCCATCAAAGAAGAAGAAATTGTTGTGAGGTGGATCCCGCTGCGACAGGGCCTGGGGAGAAACCCAAAGGGAGTCAGCTCCGCTCTAATGGCCTGTGGAGGGCATGCAGATAGCAGCATCCCTCTTCTGGGAGTGTAAGAGCAAAGGTGAAACCTGAGCAGTCCTTAGCTAGCAAAGGTTCTCAAATGGGACAGAATTTGCTCTAGAGTAGTTGTATAGGAATGTCGAACGGAAAAGACTTTTAAGTTTTTGAGGTGGAGCCTTCTGCCTCAGCTTCCCCATGCACTGTGATTATAGGCATGGCCTATAGTGCCCAGCTCCATGCCTGTATTTTAAGATGGGATTACAGGTGTGTGCCACCATATTTGGCCTAGGGGACAATTTTGTCATGTCTCTGCTTTACCCCTTACCAGATGTGTATGTCTGGGCATATCATTTATTTTCTTTGGAGACAGGGTCTTCTTATGTAGTTTAGGCTGGCCTCGAAATCATAGCAATTCTGCCTCAGCTTCCTGAGTGCTGGGATGATAGGTGTGCACCAGTGCAGCATCCGGCCCTCCAAGCTGCCCATGCGGGGTGGAGACAAGACGAAGCTGGCATGAGTGCCTTGCCATTGTGCTTCGTGGTGGCTTATAAGGCCTGTGTGTGCATGTGTTTTTTTAAGGAGTGGGTTCATAGGTGATAGCAAGGTTGTAATGATAGTGAACCCCCTAAAAGGATGGAGCTTCATCATGAGCCACCATCCGGGGAGAAGGACATCCCCACACACTCCCAGTGCAGTTGAATGGCTCCTGGGAGTGCCACTGCTCATTGTTTTCAAGGTCCCCACCTCAGTGCCATCTGCCTCAGGTGTGGCTTTGATTACTCAGCCAAGCAGAATGTGCTGGGCAACTGCTCCGTCCCAGGTAATGGAAAGGCTGCTATGCTGGGAGCCTGGATCATATAGCGACTTGCAGCTAGGCGAGGCAGTGTGTGGCCCCGATCCCCGCCTTCAGAGGGATGAGCAGGAGGGCAGTGCCCTCACGGCCAGCCTGGGCTACACAATGAGTTCAAGGCCAGCCTGAACCTCACAGCGAGTCCTTGTGTGGGGGTTAGCGGTATATGTACCTGCCTGGCAAGCACAAGGTCTGAGTTCAACACCTCGTATCAAAAAACAAACCAGAAGAGGCTTCCTGCAGAAAAACACTAGCACCTGCCTATCTGCCTGCTGTAAATTCTGAAGACAAAATGTGAGGCTTGCAACGGGCCTGGCACATGCTAAACTCTCCATAGCTAGGGGCTTGCTACCATTAATGAGGGGGAGAGGGGGACCAGGGTGCACCACTAATAGATCTGAGGGAGCCACATACTCAGGCAGGTGTAATGGCCTAGCAAACCCCGGGTGGAGGTTCTAGGAACAAAGCTACAGATGATCCATTTTCTATGTATTGATTGATGATCATAATCACACCAATAGATGGCTCTCACTGTACTCCCAGGTGACAGTGGGACTCCCGGCCCAAGGGACCCTCCCACTATAGCCGTTCAAGCTGCTGGGACCCCAGCCGCGTGACACTACACACAGCCTCAGCCAGGTTCTAATTCAGGGCCCCGGGTGGCTGCTGCCCTGCCCTTGCCTCAGCACTGGGTAGGGGAACTGCCAGGTACTGGGAACGGAAGGAAAGCACGGGCAACTACGGCTTGGGAGTGTGACTACAGTGGTAGATGGAAGAATAAAAGGGAAGGAAACGAGATGATCCCAAGGGAACAGACTGTCCATCTGTCCTTGGCTCCAGTGCTTCCTTTTTGTAGATGGTGAGATGAGGCCTTCAGTGCAGGGCCCTCTTGCCAGCTGGCTGCAGGTTGGGTCAGTGACAAGGGGAGCGGCAGGATAAGAGCAGGGCAAGGGGTGAATGGGGCAAAGTGTAAAGTGCTCCCCACCAAGACAGGGTCAGAGGAGATTCCAAACACACCCAGCAACCAAGAATGCAGAGTGCGCTGCTTCCTGGGAAAACAGAAACAAGATGCTGGGCAACAGCTGTCCATAGTGGGCAGGAAGAAGGGAGCAGCACCAGGACTGGGATGCAGAGAAGCCACCGCAGACAACGGGGTGGAGGCCACCTGCCCCAGCCTCCCACCTCCACCCCCAGGAGGAGCCAGAGCAGGACATGTGGGGGTGGGCTGCGGTCTGGCTGAGTGCGGGACACCAGCCCACTTGGGGCGACACCTGAGGCCTGACTGCCAGGTAGGGAGGAGCACAGGCCAGGAACCAGGTTGCACAGCACGAATGTTGGCAGGTCACTTTTCTGTGGTACTAAGGATCAAAACCAGGGCCCTGTGCATGTAGGCACAGGCTCCAGCACTGAGCCCCACTCCACTCTTGCTGCTTGTCTGATTGGATTTTTTTTTTTTGACATACCATCTATATTGCCCAGACTGGCCTCACACTAATGATCCTCCTGCCTCAGCCTCCTGAGTAACTGCAATTACAGATTCATGCTACCATTGTGGTTTTCTACTACATTTATCCAGGACGTTTTTTGGCGGGTGTGTATGTATGCATGTGTATGTATAGCAGGGATCAAATTCATGACCTCACGTTTGCCAGGCAGGCTATCTAGGCTTTTTTTTTTTTTGAAGACAGGGTCGCACTATGTAACTATGTACCTTGGGCAGCCCTTGAACTCATGTGACCCTTCTGCCTCAGCCTCCTGAGTACTGGGACCACAGGCGTGTATCACCACACACACTACACCTGGACCACTTGTCTACCTCAGTTCTTCCTCTGTAAACTGGGATGGCAACAGTTCCTACCTCATAGGGCTGTCGTGACATACGATGTGTTTCCGCTAACTTTGGTGGCTTATGGTAGGCTTGCAGTAATTATCTATTGTTGCTAGTGATGGTGACACTATAGGCTACAAAAACTCCTTCCCCAGCATTGTTTTCCATTCTCATCTCTCTTTCCTGAGCTGTCCACAAACATCCTTCTGAGCAGCTGCTACGACCTGAGCCAGGCACACACTGACTTTGGCCACCAAGGGCTGAGCAGAGCTGCGGGGGTGGACATGGGCTCGGCCACCGCACACTCCGCTCCCGTTATCCCTCCTGGTGCCTGATACACAGCAGGTCAGACTTCAGCAAAGGAAGGGCTCTCCCAGGAAACGGGGGAAAGAGGAGCCAAATAAGGTGGTATAAACGTCAAACCGAGTCCAGGTTCTCCATGTCTTAGACACGGCGATGAGAACTGGACTTCAACCAAACTGTCCTGCTAAGCTTGAATGTGACATGTCCACATCCAGAGGAAACCATCTCGGCAGGCACGACTATGCCTGAGTGGGAGAAGCCATTACTGCCCATCCACCAAGACAGTAAAGAATCTATGGAGGGCAATGAAACACGGCCTGGGGTCTGACCCTTGTCCTGCATGCGCTCATCACGCACTCTGCCACTGAGCCTCACACTCAGCCTGGCCAAAGACAAATGCAAATGCAGCACTGTAGGGCAAACAGGAAGGCCCTGAAGGAAGTAAGACCCACTGTGGGGAATGCAATACTTTTAACAAGCTGAACTTTCCAGAAGAAACCCCAAAGAGCTGCACTAGTTAGTTGTTGGCTGTGGGGCCCTATGGAGAGTGCAGACACTCACATTCCTCTTCTACAGATGCCTGTGGCAGATGGGGTAGAGACAGGGGCTCTGACGCTATGGTGATGCCATTTTGGGGGCCTTAGTGTCCTCCTCTTTGGTGGGGATTGCTGTGAGCAGCAGAGGAACTGGTGACTCTGCTGGGCCCTTGCTGAATGGCTCCAGGGCAGGACAGAGAGGATAGGCAGGGCACAAGACAAGGCCGGGTGGGGTGAGAACTGGGCAGCTCCCAGGACAATTGGCACACCACTCCATCACCTTTAGTCATGATGCGCACGTGAGCTATTTTCTTTACCTTCACAATTTCCTGGGCCAGGATCCCACCAACCACCGCACACACCGGGGCCATCTCGGAGAAGCAGTACCTGCCAACAAGGACAGCACAAGTGAGGCACGGCGCTGGGCAGTGGGGTGCGATGACATCTGTAGACATGTACGCTGGGCTCTAGGGATGAGCACTGCTCCTTTCAGACGGCCCTGCTGGCTTGAAAATTCAGTGTGATGCAGGGTCGGTCCGGGAGTAGCTGGGAAAGACCTCTGAACTTTGGCAAGAAGGAATTCTTTCACACACTTTTTTCTTTTTGAAGTCAATGGAAAGATTATATCTGTGCTTCCTAAAAATAAGGTCCTACAAATATCAGATGTTTCACTGCCCCGGTCACATTCTCTCAATTCTGCTCTCACCAGAGTGGGGCTGGTTCCACTGCTATTCCCGGCCAAGCAGAGATCGGCAGGGCATGGGCCTGTGTTGACATGCATGAGCCTCCCAACCTGGGGCCCGCACCACCTGCAGGAACTGCCCTGTAGGGCAAGGGTGGTGCATCCAGAGGACATGTGGTAGCTGCTACTGTTACCTGGTCCCCGAAACTGGTCATCCTGAGGACCAAAATACTTTCACTGAACACCTCAACAACAGAGGTGGTAGGGTTCTGCTAATTCCTACAAAGAAATGGTTTTTTCCCTTCTTGCTGACATGGAGACTGAACTCAGAGTCTTTACACTCAACTATACACTTTTTTTTTTTTTTAGGCAGGGCCTCCCTAGTAGCCCAGGTTAGCCTCAAACTCATGGCAATCCTCCTGCCTCAGCCTCCTGAGCTATAGTCAGTTCAAGGCCAGTCTGAACTGCACAGTGAAACCCTATCTCAACAAAACAAAACATAACAAAACTGAAGGGCCAAGTACATAGATCAGTTAGTGATAAATGTTTTGGAGAAAAATGAAGCAAAAGCCAGGAATGGTGGTACATGGTTATAATCTGAGCACTTGGGAGGCTGAGGCAGGAAGATAGCTATGGAATTTGAGGGCAGCCTGGTCTACACAGCAAATTCAAAGCCAGCGTGGACTGCACAGCGAGACCTTGTCTCAACCCCCCCACCCCCACCAAGAATGAGGTGAATGGTCAGAATGCCTTTGGTCATAAGGATCCCAAATAATCCAAACATCCTTCATCTAATAAACAGACAACACACAAAAAGGAATGAGCTACTACTGGTTTATACCATAACATGAATGAATCTCGAATACACCAAACTAAGCAAAAGATAACAGACTCAAAAGACCATAGGGTCGGGCTGGGGATTTAGCTCAGCGGAATAAGTGCCTGCTTTGCAAGTGCAAGGTTGTGAGTTCACTCCTTGGTACCAAAAAAGACCATAGGGTCTATGATACCATTTACATCATATGAAAAAGGCAGAACTACAGAGAGCAAGAGAATAGAGCAGAGGTTGCAGGATGGCACAAGGAACCATGAGGGAAGTTTCTGGCGTAACGAAACCTTCTTTTAAATACAGGGGATTCACCCCATTGCAAAATTTTAAAAATAAGGCAGGAAGCTGGCTGTGGTGGTGCACACTTATAATCTCAGTTACTTGGGAGCCTTAGGCAGGATGATCACAATTTTGAAGTCAGTTTGGGCAGTTTGGTGAGACCCTGCCTCATAAAACAAGCACAAAGAAGGGCTAGGGATGTAGCTCAATGCAAATACCCTGGGTTCAATCTCCAGTACCGCTTACAGACACAAAAAAGCTAAAAAGGTTCATTTACATATACTTTACCATAATAAAAAATTAAATACAATGTAAATTATGCCATATATACAAATTAAGATAAGAATGTTTATCAAGTATCTGTAATAGCGGAAGACAATAAAAACTTATAAATTAATAAGGTATTAGTTAACAATCATATCTAGACAATGAACAATGAGACAACTGGCATGATTCTCTTTTTACATAAACAGGTCCACGATACACTGGAAAAGAACTAGTAAAGAACATACAGATAAGGGCCGGGGATTTAACTTAGTGGCATAAGCGCCTGCCTGGCAAGCGCAAGTTCATGAGTTTGATCCCCAGTAAAAAAAAAAAAAAAAAAACAACCCACATAGTATGGTCTGTTTTGACAGTTAAACAGAAAAAATGATTACATATACAAAGAAAATTCTGATCCTAGACCCAGAAATGCAGCAGTGGCTGGAATTATAGTTGAACCTCTTCTTCTACTTTATACTTCCTAGATATGGGGATCTGTCACTTCATAATCTGGAAAGCAGTAACGCCAAGGAGAGAATAAATAATGTAAGACAAAGATGAGGGCAGGCAGACCTCAGGCAGATGATGGGAACAGAGGCTTGGGCACAGCTTTCCCTGCTGGAGGGCGGGAGCTCAGCTTCAAGACGGCGGCTCATTTTCTCACCAGCACCCTATTCCATCGCAGGCCCACTTTGGTCTGCCCAGACAGGCTTCAAGAGCCTGCCCAATGCCTCTTACTTAACAGGCAATCGAGCTGGAGCGCCTGAACACACGAGACGGAGACACAGGAAAGCAGCTCCCACGGGGAGTGGGCAGGGAAGGAGACGGCTGTGCAGGGAAAAGCTAGCCAGCAGCTCATTTAGGCCGGCAGGGCAGAGCCAGCCCATTCAGCACTGTAAATGGCCTGATGAACCGCTCAGCTGTGTGCTCATGCTGGACACCTGGCACCAGGTACACTGGGCAGCTGTAGCCTGTTGCTGACTACTGGGGTGGGTCGGCTGCAATCGAAGGCCCACGTGACCTGGGCCATGAGGCACAGAGCAGACAACGGCTTCTTACTTATAGGTCCTTCCTGCACCAAGAAATGAGCGCCTGTCTAACTTAGCACAGGACAGGGGCCCCATCCAGACCTCTAATGTCACCAGTCCATAACCTCATGGTGACAGCACCACATAAGACTGCTGTCTAGTTTTATGATGGCTTTGTAGTTCAGGGTTCAGCAGCTAGTTCAAAGATCAATGCTGTTTTGGTGTTGGCTAGTGTGTAAAGGTTTCCAGCAAGATGTGCCGGGGACACAGGTCAGCGGCATAAGTGCCTGTCTGGCAAGTGTGGGGTTGTAAGTTTGATCCCTGGTACCAAAAACAAAATAAAAACAAAAGGTTCCCAGCTAGGAGTGAAGAAAAGAACTAGGAAAGGAGAAACTGATTTTTTTTAGTGTTTTTGAGACAAGGTTAAAACAAACATACACACATACATACTAAGGAAGGCCAGGAGTGTAGCATGGTAGCACACAGCTGAATCCCAGTACTGTAGAATGCTGAAGCAGGAAGATCACAAGTTTGAGCTTAGCCTGGGTAACTTAGTGACTCAGTGAGACCTGGTATCAAAACAAAACAAAAACAAAAAAACCCTAGAAGCTCAGTGTTAAGCCTGGGCTCAATCCCCCATAATAAAAAATGGAAGGGAAAAAAAAGGACCACCAAGCCAGGAGATTGTAAACAGTCAGGCATGGTGGTGCACATCCACAACCCCTAGAATATACAGTGAGACTCTGTCTCAAAAAATAAAAACAAGGGGTGGGGATTTAGCTCAGTGACTTAAGTGCCTGCCTGGCAAGCGCAAGGTCGTGAGTTCGATCCCCAGGACCAAAACAAAACAAAACAAAAACCTAACCTAAATTTAAATAGGGCAACAACATACAATTCAAGAGATAGCTGAGGCAATTACATGCAGCTGGGCAGGTAAAGTCCTGGAAGTCTTTAATACATGATGCTGCTGTTACTAGCTACAGAACTTGGTTGCTTAACTCCTCCAAGATTTGGTTTCCTCACCTATAAAATGCATTGTGAGGATTAAGAGTCTGTGGATATAAAGCAGCTGTCCTGCTACCTGGCATGTAATAGCTACTCAACCAGTTGCAGCCACCGTCATCAGTGCTAAGCCCTTTGCACTCACCTGCACACACAGTGGCCCACAGTGTGTAATACAACCACAACGTTCTGTGGCAATGAAAGCCTAAGCCCCCGCAAGCAGGCCACTGGTTCAGGATGCAGTACCGCTCCAGTCCGATGTGGTAGCTCATGCCTAAATCCCAGTACTACCAGAGGCTGAGACAAGAGGATTATAAAATTGAGCCCAGTAGGTAATTTAGCAAGATCCTGTCTGAAATACTAAAAAATTACTGGGGATATACCTTAGTTTGAAGGGGGTGGGTTCAATCTCCAATACCACAACAAACAAACACAAAACAAATATATCCCAGCTCAACATGCTGGGATACTACAAAGTTGTAGAAAAGAAGACATTATCCACTCATCAGCAAGTGGCACCCAAAAGATAACAGAAAGTAAAAAGGGTGTGGACAGGATAGTGTTAACGTATCCTATACTGCCCCCTGCCCCCAATGTCTCACTAGGTCACTCATACTAGATCCACACTTGCGATTCTCCTGTCTCAGCCTCCGGAAGTGCTGGGATTGTAGTCCTGCACCACCATACCTGGCTCCTGCCTTGAATTTTGTTTCCTTGAGCAGGGTTCTTGGTATGTAGTTCAGCCTGGTCTGAACTCACTATGTAGTCCGGGCTGGCCTTGAATTTGTGGCAACCCTCCTCCCCCAGCCTCTCAAATGCCGGGATTATAGGCATGCACCACCACAGCCAGCCTGACTTGAATTTTGAACTATATGAATGTACTTTTACCTACTGTCAAAAACAGAAACTGCACCTCTTTTATTTTTCATATATTTTCATTCCAGGAGATGTAGTAGGCTTAGGGCTGACAGAATGCTGGACAGGAAATTCTCAGAATGCTAGGTCTCCATGAAAGGTCTCTCCAAGTCAAGGCAAATACCGAACACTGATGTTTATCTGTCCAGGCTAAACCCCAAGAAATATTCAGACCAACCTGACAAAGTCATCAGGAAGCAGGTCAGGGCTCACACCCAGGGAGTCAAGCACATCATTTCGAATGTGAAGCAGCAACTCCGAATCTTCCCCGTAGGTATCTGAACCAGGATCTCTTCCTTTATCTGTGCGGAATTTCAGAAGCACTGGGAACAGGGAAAAGAAGGGAAGTTGTAAAGCTGGTTTGGTTATAATGAATGCTTATAAATACCATTAACACCTATCTATCTACTTATCTCTCTTTTCTTTTCCTCTCTTTTCTTTTTAAATCTTAAAAGAGAAAAAAGCAAAAAAAAATTTCAAAACAAGATAATGAGGGTAACAATGGTTAACACATTTCATATTGTTGTTACCTTTAGTTACTCAAGAGTACAAGATATCAGCATTTAATTGTCCAAACAATATTAGCATATTAGCACAAACTCTTCTTTTGTTCTATCTTTTTTTGAGATGGGGTTCAGACTGACCTCCAAATTACGATGATCCTCCTGCCTCAGCCTCTCCAGTGCTGGGATCACAGGCCTGTGGAACCACACCCAGCTAACATCTTTCTTTGTTACAGGAAGTAGTACATTAATTAAAATGTGGGCCAAAGAAAAACCTAATGTACTTCATTTATCCAATAAATACAGTCAGAGAAACAACTACAAAAACAAACTGGATGTGACAGTATATTGCAAGTCTGACCATCTATAGTGTGGCTTCAGCTAAGGCTTCCCTAAGGACGCCTCAGCCAGTGAGTAAAGTGTCTGTGTGGCAGGGGTGTGTGGGGATGTGGGGGAGGAGGGCAAAGGCCCGACTATGGCCTGAGGAGAGGTCAGGAGAGCAGGAGGCAGGCATTCTAGGCATCAGTTCAAAGAGATGCTTCAGCCAGAAAAGCTGGCCAAATTCTCAGACTTGAGTCATTAGCAGACTATGTCAACTCAGAAACGGACATTTAATTTTGGCTGTGAACCAGATGAAAGGTTCTGATGATCTTTAAGTTACAACTATGTGTAAGGAGACACCCCCAAAATTAAAGCTTTTGCTGGGCGTGGTGGTGCATGCCTGTAATCCCAGCACTTAGGAGGCAAAGGCAGGAGGACTGCTGTGAGTTTGAGGCCAGCCTGGGCTATAAAGTGAGTTTAAGGCCAGCCTGAACCGCATAGTGAAACCCTGTCTCAAAAAAACAAAAAACAAAAAATTTTTAGTTCCCCACTCCCCCAAAAAACTTTTAGCTCAAACAAAAACCCCCCAGAAAAACATGATCCAGTTGACCAGGATATGAGCACACGCTACTGCCACTGCACCTCATCCTTAGCAATAGAGGAAAGGCAGCAATACCCACACAAACAATCCATCATGACCCTCAGACATAGCAAGTCCCTTCCTACTCACTCACTAGCAGCTATATCTGTGCACACAGTGGCCTAGTGTATGATACAAGACAACCACAATGTTCTGTGACATCAAAAGCTCCCTATTTTGGAGCAACCTGGTCCCAGGTTGCCGGCATTGTTCCCTCTGTGCTCCCAAGGCAGAGGGACAGCTTGCTATGTGGATATTTAAAAGTCTGAGCATTTGGCTGGTGTGGTTGCACACACCTGAAATCCCAGCACACGAGAGGCTGAGGCACGAGGATCCTTACAAGCTGGAAACCAGTCTTGGCTACAAAGTGAGCCCAAGGCTAGCCTGAACCACACAGTGAGACCCTGTCTCAAAAAGACAATAAATAAATAAATAAATAAATAAATAAACAAACAAACAAATAAATACCCCCCCCCAGCAATGAGTGGCCAGGGTTGATAACTGCTCTGCAAGAGGCTCGAACTCATTCACCTATCCTGTCTCACTAAGTACACATCTGGCAGGCAGACCCACATGCAGGACAATGGCGAAAGAGGTGGCTCTCTTGCACCTGAACGTGATGGTCATCAGAACAAATCATGCCAGAGAATTCACGATGCAATCATAGAGGCCTTGGTAAAAGAGGCCAGGATCTGCTACCGGGCTGCATTTTTCTCAATGCCAATGCTGAGGTAAGCCTCAGGTCTGATAACTTGCTCCTGCCCAGTGCAGGGTTCTGCATCCCCAATGCTCCAAGATGCCTGTTCATTTTCAATCCTGTCTGCTGTCTGGGAATCTTTCTCTTTCAGAGATACAACTTATGGAGCCCTTGTGCCACCTGTTCTCTTGGCAAACAACTCAGGCTACATGACAATTTGGGTGCCGGCTAATCTCAATGTGTCACCACCTAAATAGAACTTCTAACTCATAGATATGTGGCTGATGTCCTGATCTGTAGGAAATGCACTCCGGCAAGCATTTGAGGACTGATGGAGAAAGACTGTGGGAGTGGCAGCCGTTCCCTGTTTTGGCACAAGCCTCTTTCCAGAGCATCCCGTGAAAACAACGAAATCTGGAAATCTGCTTCAGTCTAGCCACAGCAGAGGATGCTTCATTTGGTACTGAGTTTTTGGTTTTGTTTTCTTTTGTTTTTTTTTTTTTTTTGTACTGGGAATTGAGCTCATGAACCCATGCTTCCCAGGCAGGCGCTGTGCTGCTGAGCTGTATCTCTAGCCCCTGAGGATGATCTATTTGGACTGTGTGGACTCTCAGCAAGAAAAAAAGAGCAGGCTGCTTGTGCCATATAACTCAAGCAGCTTGGCATAACCAAGTAAGGCTATTTGCTTACAAGGTGCTGAGATGAGGACAGTGGCAGAAATGCTATTAGCAGCTCCTGCATGATCCTCTCATTTCTATGTCACTGGGACAGAAATGACAACTGCCATGAGAGACCAGGGAATACAGATAACTTTTTTCTGCCTTTACCACCGAACTTTCAGACTTTGGTTGGAAAGTACAGCTCTGGTAGTAGAGTCCAGAGTGTCAGAGTGCCCATTGCATGCCAAGCGCCATGCCGAACATGCAGTGTGTATGAACGCTCAATCCTTCCTCGTAACAGCCTGCTGAGGCAGGTCAGTCCTACCACCCCTCTACGGATGAGGGAGCGCAGGTTCAGACACTGAGTGGCTGTTCACTGCAATTGCTGAGTAGCAGGGTGGGAAAGTAAACTTCGATCTGGCTTCTAACCTGTAATGCAATGCAGGAGAAATGGTGGGCCTGTGCAGGAACACAGAGGCCAAGTGGTCTGGCTCTCTGTCCCCATCTCAAAAGGCTCCTTTCTGACTACATTTTTGTCAGATGCATTTTCCAGATGGACCACGAACTCTCACAATGGGTGCATTCATTGGGACTACACACTCAGAGAACAGGCAGTGCAGGCGGAGACCATGTAAACCCTGCCCGGCAGTCTTCAGAGAGCAAAAGCAGTTTCGTCTGAGAGAAATAGGATGGCACTTGAGTAGCAGGAAAGCAGCTGGGCAGCTGGCCCCAGACTTCTCCCGGCCCCTGGCCTGCTCCAGTGCAGCCTGCTTGGCTGAGGACCGGCAGGCTGGCCCAAGCCACATAGCTCACTGACCACATCTAAAGTGTTCTTGGGGCCACTGGCGAGGGCACTGGTCAGCTGGGCCACTTATTTCAGTAAGGCAAACAGAAGCTGCTTTTTCCCCTTTTTAAAATGTCAGCACTCCAGTTAGAAGGGTGGAGGAGGCAGGGAGAAACCCGTGTTCTAGAAAGGCAGCAGCCTCAGGACTGACCCTCGCCCATGACGAATTCTTGCTTATTAAATTCTCCTCTTTGTTCTGTTTTCACCGCTCCCAAATAGCCCGACGCGCGCACACTGCTGTTGACTCTGCACTTCTAAAGAGCACCTCCCCACCAGTTCACAGATTATAAAGCCAGACCGTTAAGATCAAACAGCCAGGGATGCAGAGCCCTCTGCCAAAAGATGACTCATTGAATTGTATCAAAACACTGCACAAAATTAGCGTTCCAAACTTGATTAACTTCATCTGAACCTTTTAATTAACTCAGGCTGCTGAAGTCCAGGGGGATGACATCCACCGCTGCACACGACGGGCTGCTGTCTCTGCTGAAGTTCAGGACTTGCCCAAGTAGTGGAAAAGGCAAACTTTGGAAGCCAGAGAACAAGCAGCTTTCCACGGATTTAAAGGAAAACTGCACAAAATGTCCTATTTCAAAAGTACTTCACACACATTGAAATTTAATCTAAATACCCAATATCAAATTAATGCTACAAAGGATTCGGGATAGCAATTTTTTTCAACACTCGGGATTGAACCTAAGGCCTCCTCACACATGCTAGGCAACAGCTCCACCCCTAACCCCTTTTCCTTTGTTGATCATTTTGAGACAACTTCATGTAAAGTTACTAAATTGCCCAGGCTGGACTTACACTTGCAATCCTCCCGCCTCAGTCTCCCAGAGTGGTTGGGATTAGATGGACTAGCGTACCCAGCTGGAGAGCAATTTTATTAATCACTGTTTCTTTTTTTTAAATTTACTACATTCAGATATTGTAATTTTTTTTTAGGAGCCAAAGATGTATGTCAATGGTAGACAGCTTGCCTTGCATACACAAACAAGGCCCCAACTTCAATCCCCACCAATACAAAATAAAAATAATCAAATATCCTGACTATATTTAACGTAATCTCCAAGGTAAGCAAAAACAAACAAACAAACAAAAAAAGCCAAGGTCACCAAAGAAAGCCAAGTATTTTAATAGGAGGATAATAAAGTCAGTGCCACAAAGTAGCCCCCAACACAATCACTGTCCCCAAAACTGGCTCAAGTGAGAAGGAGGGGAAGCTGAATATGCATCAAAACCTCATCTCTGACTGATGCCTGGTATTGTTCTGGTCAGACACCTGAGCCCCAATCCTTCCCACTCCCCCAACCTAAAGTAGTCTGCTCCCCAGCTAGCTCACTTGTGAGAACTTGTTAACTCTGAGGATAGTCTGGAAATCCACTCCTCTCAGGGAGCACACATGTTCAGGAAAACGCAAAGCAGTTATTCGCTTAGCCAAGAGCTATTTTCCAAGACAAAGCTCTAGTTCTGACAGTCATGCGTTCACCTAGGAAATACACAGTGATGACTTTGTGCCAGGCTCTGGACTGGGCAGGGGAGAGTAAAATGATGCCTTGTCCTTTTAGGACAATGCATAAGGCTGACCGTCAAAACCCAAAGGAGACATCAAATATGGCAAGCGGATAAGGAGCTCTGACAACATGACCTGAAAGGAGGCTGCTCTCCCTAAGCAGCCAGGCTCCCTGTGCTGGCAGAGGCCCCACAGCTCACACGCACCCAACTGTCCCCATGCTCTCTGCCCTTGTTAGTTTATACTGGTGCTCTTTAGGACCAACAAGCCTGCTCTCTGCAAGGGCTGTCCCAAGCCTGAAGTGCTTTCAATGTGATGGCTTCAGTGTACCAAGGAAGAAGTTCAGGAAGAGCCAAACTGCCTGGGCTAAAGTCCCTATTTTTCCACTAACATTTCCACTAACCTTCTGCAAATGACAACACCCTTGAGCCTCCTCCAGAAAATGGGACTCCCTAGCTGGTCATGGTGACACATACCTACAATTCCAGCATTCCAGGAGACTGAGGCAGGAGAAGCCTCAGGTTTAAGCTTAGCCTGGGCAACTTAGTGAGACCCTGAGTCAAAATTAAAAAAGAGACGGAGATGGAAAAGCCCTGGGTTCAGTCTTTAGGACCTCCCCCTTCACAGGGAATACTGAGAACACTTAGCTGATAGGATTTATAGGTTAGATAAATGCATCTGTGTATAGCACCTGGGATGGTGCAGGGTGAGATTCCTACTCTGATGGCTACTGTAAACAAACTCACCTCACACAACCTCTAACAAAGCCAAAACACTTGGTTCCAGTGGCCATGGCACTGCAAGATGGCTCATGTTCTAATCACTCATTTACTGTATCACTGCTGATTCAACTGCGAGGGTATTTTTCTTTCCTGCAGTGCTGGGAACTGAAACTAGGGCCTTGAACATGACAGGCAAGTGCTGTACCACTGAGCTGCACCGCAAGTTGGCAACTGTGAACTACTGACTTACCCTGAACCATCTCCTGATCTCAACTCGCAGAACCCTCTCTTGCATCTGACCTGAGTACAAGGGGCAGAAAGGACTCGATGCAGGGCTCCCTTGGCGCAGGCACACTAACAGATCTGTTATGCAGGACGTCTCCGTGGCTGGGGAACTAACATAAAGAAGGTAGGAGTGTTGACAATAAAGTGACACAGGAATAACCTTACAAATCCAAACAAATTAGGTCTGCTTTTTCACTAAGTGATTAGTTTTCAAGATACTCAAAAGGGTTGTTTCTTTTTTTTGGTACCAGGAATCAAAAAAGGTTCTACTTCATAGAATGTTTACGAAGAAAAAGACAGTATACCCTATAAGCCTGCAACAGAGAAGTAAGAAGGAAGCCCCACTTTCAAGGTTGCATCTGAGGGCCAAAGGCAGGGGACAATCATGGGTGAAACTCAGAGGTGGATACAGGTGGGCTGGGGAAGGCAGGGCCATCATGAAAACCTCTGTACCTCTGTCTCCCTGAGCCCCTTCACCACTACAGCAACTGGCCGTCTGCTCAGTTTAGTTCCCACCGTTCCCTTTGTTTACTTCCAGTATTCCTCTTTAACCCAGAAACAGAAGTCTGTGTGTGTGTGTGAATTCATTCACCCATCTACGCACATTTCCTGAGCACCTGCTCTCCACCCCAGCCCTGTGCTAGGACCTGCAAGTGACCACAGAGCCCCAGACCCTGTTCTTGCATGTGAAGCATGCACTCTGCAGAGGACAGGCTCAGAAGCCTGTCTATCACCAGGGCCACCCACGGTACTTAGATCTCTTTCTCCAGAGAGGCCTCCCCTGAATGCCCATTCCAAAATATGTCTCTTTTTGAACTTCAAGTCCAGCCCAACTGCTATGTTTCGAGTATGTGTAGTCCAAAAGCTCATGGATTAATGTTCAGCATGGCACAACTGGAAATCTTTAGGTCACTAAGAGTGCACCCTTAGGGCTGGGGCTTTAGCTCAGTGGCATAAGCACCTGCCTGGCAAGTGTGAGGTCATGAGTTCAATCCCCAGTACCAAAAAAGAAAGAAAAAAACAAAAAAGAAAAAAAGTGTACCCATGAAGGGGAATGTGGGTCCCCTGTCCCCACTTCCTGCCTTTTTACGCTTCCTGAGGCCAGCCTGTCTTGCTCAGCCATGCACTCCTATCATGATGTGCTGCCCCACAACAGGCCCAAAAGCAGATGGATGGAAATGTTCAACACTTTGAGCCAAAACAAACCCTTCCTCCCTTTAGGCTGACTGTCTCAGGTATCTACTGTGGTGACAGAAAGCTAACACATCACCCTTCTTCTGTCCCTCCAACGAGGCTTCACTGATGACTGTGTCAGGAGCAACCCTGCTCTCAGCATCTGCATCTCAGACTCTTCCGACAAAATTCTGAGGCAGACAGATGAAAGCTGTTGATGGGGAAAGGTGAGAGCTAATTCTCAGAAATGATCTCAAAATACGAAGCCATTTTTTTGCTTACCAAATTAAAGACTGAGAGTACTCAACCAAGAAAGCAGAGGGATCTGTTCCTCACCTAGAGCTGACAGGAGCATGAGTGTTCATTAGGTGTTTTTAAAAAATCATTAGATGGGGCTGGAGATTTAGCTCAGAGGCATAAGCACCTGTCTTGCAAGCGCATGGTAGTGAGTTCGATCTCTGGTATCCATAAAAAAAAAAAAAAAAAATCATTAAGATATCTTTTTGGAGAGGAATAGAACATTTAACCGAAACCAGAATCTGAATGAGGAAAGTTGTATTACTCTAAATTAGCAGATTGTGAGGTAAGAAATCCAAATTACAGTGAATCTGGGGCAATGAGGACCATTAGGAAAGGGCTAAATCAGGCATACATGTGTACAGCCCTGTTACTCAAACCACGGAAAACCCAGAAACAATCCTGCATTTAGTAATAGGTGGTTATATAAAATATGTAAGTTGACAAAATGTAATTACTCAGCTACTATGGGGTTTTTTTGGTCTTTTTGAGACAGGACCTTACTATGCAGTTTAGGCTGCTCTTAAACTTGCTGTATAGCCCAAGTTGGCCTCCAACTTGCAACAATTCTCCTGCCTCAGCCTCCTGAGTCCTTGGATTATAGGTATACATCACCACGCCAGGCCTAAGATTATGTTTAGGCAGTTTTTAGAGACTTTTCAGGCAACAATTAAGTTAAAACACACACACACACACACACACACTTCAAAATAAACTCTATTATGTAAAAATAAAATATGACAGGATTAGTAGGTTCAATTGCTACTATCCCTCAATTTTAGAGCTGGACAAACTAACACTGAAGGTGCTCACACACAAAAAAGGAGGGGGCCCTCAACAGTGCAGTGGAACAAAAAATTACTATGTTCTTAATCTCTATGCTATATTACTTTCTACCCTGGGAATGGAGACAACATACAAGACATTCAATTTTTTTAAAAAATCACTTTAATTTGGATTTCTTACCTCACAATCTGCTAACTTAGAGTAATACAAGTCTCCTCATTCAGATTCTAGTCTCCATTAAATATTCTATTCCTCTCTAAAAAATATCTAATGATAAAAAAAAATCTCATGATTTCTGAGCTTGCCTCATCTTCACGCCCACCCCCCTGCTTCTTTTTTCTGGAGCCAAGGTCTTATTATGCAGTTGAGGCCAGCCTTCAACTTATATAGCCAGACTAGCCTTGAACTCAAAATCTTCCTGCCTCAGCCTTCCAGGGGCTGGGATTCTAGGCAAGCACCACCACCACACCTTGCTCCTTGACTTCTATTTTATTTCTGAGAACAGTCTCACCAAGTTGCCCAGGTCAAACTTGAATGTGTGGATCATTCTGCCTTTCCCTCCCAAGCAGCTGGAATAACAGGCATGAACCGCCATACCAGGCTTTGACTCATTTTTAACAGGAACATTTGAACTACTGTAAAGTGACTGTAACTAACAAATATGGAGCACACAGGCGCAAATCATACATAGGGCAAATACACATTCCCCTCTGACACAGCCTTTCATCCATCAGCTTGCTAACTGCACCCTCTAGTCACAGAGCTATTCTGACACAGCCTTCCTCATTGAGACCTACCCAGCCTGGTCACAAGCAGCAGGGAAAGAGGGTCTTTTCTCCAGCTCGGCACTTGAGTGGCACATGACCCTGACTCTGGGCATCTGCTGCTCTCTGCCAACCTCTCTTGCAGAGGGAAGATGGCACACGACATTCCCGTGACTGTTGTCTGACAGAGAAAAGATGTAAGGCTTTCAGCAAGAATTGCAGCTGGGCCTTGAGGCCTGTGGGCCACTCAAACACAGAAAGTTGCCAGAGGTTGGGGCACACAGAGAAAAAGCAAGGCAGGTTCTTGACAATGTGGCCCATTATTGTAATCTGATCTCAGTATGTCTCAGTTTCTCATTTTGAAAAGGGAAATAAACTGTCCTAGAGCTTCTGTGAGTTCAGATAAAACACTATTTGTAAGCCAATAATTAAAGTCTGCCTGAGCACTTTGCTGGGTGAAGGTTAAACACAGGCTCTAGGGACCACAGCTTTGGCTGAGGTTTTGACTAACACTTTCTAGGTTGGCCGATCCTAGACAAATGACTCAGCTTCCTCAAGACCCAATTTCTGGACTGATCATATGGCTCAGTGGTAGAGCTCTTGCCTTGAATGCAAGAGAGCCTGGGTTCGATTCCCAGCACCACAAGAAAGAGAGCGAGTGAGAAAGAGAGAAAGGGAGGGATCTTTAAGTGAAAATGGGGTAAGATCTGATCTGCTGTGGTGCTCTTTAGACTTCATGGAATCATGGGGCACATAAACTGTACTCACTAACACACAGTGTGTGCTTGGCCTCCAATGGTCCTCACAATTCTCCCAGGAGGCTTGAGTTAGGCTTGTTTATCAGACTGAGAGGGAGCTGGCGACCACCCCTCTACCTTCTCCCCAGGCTGTCGTTGCTGCAGGTATAAAGTGCAGAACTGTGCTCGTGGGCCAACACTGCCCTTGCCCTCACCTTTCCTCTCTGCCGGCAGGGCCTTCTTCCTTTCTCAATGACTGTGGTCTCTGCACTGTCTGCCACTGATAAAGGCAGTGGTGCACACATAGATACACAAACACCAACCACTGTGTTTTTTCTTTTTCCCTACAAATTATTTTTAAACATTTGTGGTCGTGACAGCAGCAAATCAACAAGGAGGCAGCTGCTACCCTATTATCGGAAACCATCTCCCTGTGGCTGTCTCCTCTACAGCAGTTCTTGTCACTGAGGGACACCAAAAATCCTCTGGAGAACATCAGGCCCCAGTACTAATGGCTACCTATGGCCTGGATGGCAAAGGTTTCAAGTTCTAAAATCTAAGAAACTTCTGCCAGGTGTGGGGTGGTACATGCCTGTATTCCAGCACTCAGGTGGCTGAGGCAGGAAGATTGCTATGTAGCTTAGGCTATGTAGAAAGCTGAAAGCCTGTCTACACTACACAGTGAGGCTGCCTCAAAAAAAACAAAAACCTACAACAACAACAAAAGCTTTTTAGTAAGATGAGATTTCAGATGTTGATTCCTTATGATAGGTCCTTATGATAGAGTCTACACCTATGTCTTACAGTTCTTTCTATTCTCTCTTCTAGCAGATGCAGTATTTCTGTTTTAGTACATATTACTAGAAGCCAGGAGTATATGGTACTGATGGGAAGGAATTAGTCTACATGAGGAAGATCTCAATGTTTTGAGTTTAGGTCATGAAGAAGTTTCTATAAGTTTCCACAGGAAAAAAGCCCTATGAACTCCAAACTTAACTGCCTAGCTATATGAACCAAGATAATCAGCTGCCTTAGAAAGGCACTAATTCCCCCAGAGGGCCTAGCTGACCTGCTAGCTCCAGATGTTTCTGGTCGGTAGCACGCCCCTGGTTATGGGTAGCTACAAGATGAGGACAGTGTTCCTTAACCCTCTGGACAGATAAAGCTGTAATCTGTGTCTTGTAGCACAGTGGGGAAGAGGCCAAAGGCCGATCATGCAATTACACCTCTAGATCACGTGTGTCAAATCTGGACAGCCAGTATTGCAGCTCCACAAGATCACAAGCTGCTAACACTACCATGTGGTTCTCAGCAGTACTTTTCATGAATTGACTGCATGGTGACTGAGTATGGGCTGTGCAGGTATGGGCAAGGGCACAATGTAGGGCTAATCCTGCCTCCCCACTCACCAGTCAGTGGAATCAAAACTCCATTGTATCTCACCTTCCTTGTGCTTGGTGACCAGGTTACCAATGAACAGTGCTTTCACTGACCTACAGGTGTGTTTGTCTGTGAACAAAGGTGTTTGTTGTATATGGCAGGCATGCAAATTTTTTCACTAAATGTGTTTCTTTGTATTATTTTGTAAAATAATAAATCAAACACAAAATAAACTTTGCCACTTATATGTATTAACTATGTTATGTATTTTATATGTTGTCCAAGACAATTCCTCTTTACTCAATGCAGCCCAGGCAAGATCAAGGGTTGGATACCTATAATCTAGATAGTTTTACAAGCCTAAAATTAATGAAGTCACAGGTTAAGAACTAGCCAGATTCTACAAATTAGAGATAGGTGACCAGAGCCATCAATCCACTCACATTTTCCAAGTCCCTACATCATGTCAGGCCTGGCTGGATAGTCAAGAGGCAAGGGAGCCATGGTCAGCTCTGTCCAGAGCGTGACACAGGGTTTGAGAGGAGAGAAGAGCAGTTAAAAATCCTGGAGGGACCATCACACATGAGTGGTAAGGATGAGCAAAAGCTAAAGACACAGGTACAAGGAACAAAATTATATATAGAAATCCAGGCAGTGAAAGCATAGTTACTGGAGTTTGGAGGTCAGAAAAGTACTCCAAGCCAGGCATAGTAGTACACTCTAAAAACATCATCTACTTAGGAGGCTGAGGCAGGACTTTACAATTTCAAGACCGACCCAAGAAACTTACAAAGACTGGTATGTACCTCAGTGGCAGAGTACATACTAGCATGTGTGTGTGAAGTCCCAGATTTAATCCCAAGAATAAGTAACAGCAGGAAGGCAGGATGGTTCAAGTAGGGCACAAAGCTAGGGTTCAAGGACAGAAGAAAGTTGGAAGAAGAACAAGAAGTCAGCGGGCCCTGTTAAGAGGCTACCTACCAATCTGGGAAGACTGAATTGTACCCTGAAGACAAAAGGGAATGAAGGGTTTCATTTTTAGATGATGATCTGGGATAAGTAAAGGAAACACACTAGGAGGAGGTGTGAAGGCAGAGACCACCAGAAGGCTGGCACCAGGCTATGCTGCCCACCCTGAGAGAATTCTCCCAACAGGAGGGCTGGGGTCTACCATGAACTCCTGCCTCCAAGCTGTGTGTGAAAGGTCTGGCGATGACATTCTTGAACTGAACAGATAGTGGCAAATGAGTCAGAACGAAAACAACATCTTAACCAGGAACACAGTTGTTTCTAAACTCATATTCTGACTCTGCTAAGCCGAATGTTAAGTACAGCTCCACCCCCAGAACCTCATACCTTATCTTTAATCCACCCCACCCAGGGAGGCTCAGGGTGAAGTGACTCACCTAGGCCACACTTGGCACCCTACTGTGCATCCCCCCACCCCAGCCACCATTTGCATTCCTAGGAAGGTCCTTTCAGCTTTCCACAAAAGCTGATTTGCAGTTTGCATTGTTGTTTATATGCAAACACATCCCCCCCAAACGACCATCAGTCTCATTTAGAAAAATCCTTAGGCTAGGACTGGTGGTACAGCTTGAAATCCCAGCTACTTGGGCAAATGAACAAGTTGAAGACCGGTCAAACAAACAAACAAACAAAAAACCCAACAACAACAACAACAAAACCTTAGAAACACAGGGCTGAGGAGAGCTTGCCCTGCATGTACAAGCTACTAGGTTCAACTCCACACATAATGAAATACAAAAAAACAAAGAATGACTGAATGACTGAATAAATCAGAACCAACCATGATCTGGCAGTGGAACGATTCTTTAAGAGGTCAGTGCCTGACATACCGGGGTCCTGCTGTTCCATGTGATATTCCTTTCACCGAATGGGGCCCTGGATAGCCTTAAAAATGTGGAAAAAGCAAATGGCTCCCATCCAGTGGCAAATGTACATGATGAATCAAGATACCATCTTAGTCCTTAGATCTGAAGGCATGAGGACTGGTTGCAGCACTGTGGTAGAGTGCTTATCCAGCCTGGTTTGGTCCCTAACATTCTAAGCACACACACAGACAAATCTTCCTATGGGACCGACATGGATCCAAGCTCTTTGCAGGTATCATTAATCCAGCAACCCAATACTGGGACTTTTCTAGGTGCTAAGAGCTGGTTTTAAGTATTTTCTTTCCATTTAGTATTCTTTTCTTTTTGTGGTACTGAAAATGAAGCCCAAGCTGGGTGTGGTGGCTCACGCCTGTAATCAATCCCAGCACTCGGGAGGTTGAGGCAGGAGGATAGTTGTGAGTTCAAGACCAGCTTGGGCTACAAAGTGAGCGTAAGGCCATCCCGAACTGCATAGAGAGACCCTGTCTCCAAAAGAAAGAAAAAAAAAAGAAAGAAAGAAAGAAAGAAAGAAAGAAAGAAAGAAAGAAAGAAAGAAAGAAAGAGAGAGAGAGAAGCCCATGGACTTGTACATACTAGGCAAGTATGGCATTAAGCCACACCCCAGGTCCCCTATTTTATTTTCAGATGATTTTATGCTTGTATTAGTTGCGACCTCCAGACCTTTTTCAGATTTTACTAACTATTCTTCTAATGTTCTTTAGAGTACAAGGAAAAGGTAATCTTCTCCTGCTGTTCTGGGATCCAATCCAAGGTTCCATTTAGTTATGCCTATTTTCTTCTAGCACCTAGGAGGCTGAGGCAGGAAGATCACTGCCAATCTAGGTCATGTAGGGAATTCAAAGGCCAGCCTGAATTAAATAGTGAGATCCTGTCTCAAAAAAAAAAAAGGGGGGGTGGGAGGTTGGGGATTTAGCTCAGCAGCATAAGCGCCTGCCTGGCAAGTGTGAGGTCGTGAGTTTGAACCCCAGTACAAGAAAGAAAGAAAGAAAGAAAGAAAGAAAGAAAGAAAGAAAGAAAGAAAGAAAGAAAGAAAGAAAGAAAGAAAGAAAGAAAACGAAAAAGAGTCGAGTAATTATCATAATTCATTACATCAGGAGACATGAGATTTGTCTGTCCTATTTCTAGATGTTATGTTAACCATGATCACTATGCTGAGGTAAAACAATCTGCTGGAGATTTAGCTCAGTGGCTCAAGCACTTGCCTGGTAAGTGCAAGGTTGTGGGTTCAATGCCTGGTACCCAAGACAAAAAGCAATTTGCCAGAGTTCTCCCATGTCTCTCTTTGCAATGCATGCTGGGCCAAGCACTCTTATCACTGAGCTACACCCTAAGTTATACATGTCTGTCTGTCTTTCTTTCTTTCTTTTTTGTCTTTTTGAGACAGGGTTTCACTATGCAGTTCAGGCTGGCTTGAGCTCACTTTGTAGCCCAGGCTGGCCTCAAACTTGCAATGATCCTCCTACCTCACCCTCCCAAGTGCTAGGATTACAGGCGTGAGCCACTGTGCTTGGCTTACATGTCTTTCTTTATAATGAAAAGTATTAGAAGATACCCTGTTTCACAGTAAACTTTGCTAGGTCTATAGGACAGGTTTGCTAAGGCTTTTATTTCTTTTGTTTTTCCAGACAGGGTCTTGCTATGTAGCCCAGGGTATCTTTGAATTCCAGAGTTCAAGCGATCCCCCCCGCAAATTAGCCTCCAGAGTAGCTGGGACCTCATGTATGTACAACACCCCTGGCTTCCTAAATTTTTATTTGCAACAATTTTTACTATAGTGATAGACAGATTATTTTTTTTATCTTGATCACTTCTCTTACATTTGTTATCATTCTTGTTCTTTTGATGTGCTCCAGAATTTGTTAGTGAGTACGGATGTGTGTTACTGGTTAGGAACTTAGGGCCTTGTGCAACCCAGGCTAGTACTCTAGCTGCCACTGAGCCATCCACACATGTGGTCATTTTCTCACTGCTTTTAAAGTACCCTTTACTTTCTGGCCTAGCAAGATATCCCTAGCTTACCCTTAACTTTCTTACCCCAGATCTAGAACCAGCCATTCCTCCAAGGATTCCCTGCTTTCATTCAGTGAATGAAGACTAACAAGAACAATCTGGGTATGCATGTGCTTACTGCCTCTAGGATGTCTCTGCATCTATGCCCTGTTCATAAACAAATCTAGGGGCATATACATGAAGTGTGAATGCACGTACACACAAATACCTATTTCTTTTTTTTGTCTTTTTGAGACAGGGTTGCACTATGGGGTTCAGGCTGGCCTTGGGCTCACTTTGTAACTCAGGCTAGTCTCAAACTTGCAATGATTTGCCTGCCTCAGCCTCCCAGGTTACAGGAGTGCACCACCACGCCTGGCTACAAATACCTATTTCTATATCACCACTAAAAAACCTGGAGTTCCAACCCAGCATCACGGGCTTCCTTCTAGCCTGTTCTTTAGTCTGCAGGTATACCGTCAAAATGTTTTAAGAGCTGAGTACTTCTGGTCCTGACTCAGTGCAATGTCACTGTCTCAAACGCAGCACTTCCCACATATTTAAATATAGACAAATGAGGAAACCAAGGTGTCGCTATACAATTTGGGCTCCTTTTTCCCTATGGTAGCAGTTTTCCCTAATAGCTTCAGAATCTTGGAACTTTAGGAAAATCTAAGATACGTAATCACCCCTTGTTATTTTCAGTCAGCCAAGTTACACAAGACAGCCAGGAAATCTATGTTTCAAACATCCTCTGGGTGATGGGAAGCCACTAAGCTCCAGCCTCAGTGTGGCTTGGCCTTTGTCCTGCTGGCCCACTGCATATGCTGCTCCTCTACCTGCAAATTCTCACTTCTCTTTACCACCTCCCAGTACCTGTTTGAGACTGTGCAATTCTCCAGAGATAGCTAGACTCTCAATTCCCTGAGCTCTTGTGGCTGTTTGCTTCTGATTATTGAGTAATTCAGACACACTGAAAAACAGAATACAGTATGACAATATGACAGCTTTTCATTGGGGTGGGGAGGAGATGGGGTCTTGCTGTATGTAGTTCAAGTTGGCTTTGAACTACATACAGCAATGAAGTTCTGACTTCAAACTCAGGGCAATCCTCCTGCCTCAGTCTGCAAGTGCTTGGAGTTATAGGTCTGTGCCACTATACCTGGTTACAATATCTTTGTTTGTCTGAGACAGGGTCTTGCTGTCCTTGAACTCATTACGTAGCCCAGGCTAGCCTCAAACTCACAGTGATTGTCCTGCCTTAGCCTCCCCATAGAAGAGATTATAGGCATACACTACCACACCTGGTTTACGATAGCTTTCTCTTTCTTCCTATAGCACTCCATTACAGTTCTCCTGACAAGGCATAGTACAGTTTATCTTTTCCACTACCAAGGAGACTTACTTTTCCTCTGATGATTCTCTGCAGAGGGATAAGGCAAACATCAGGTGCTCACAAAATGTTTGGTCTGAGATTATTTTCAGTTTCAGTTTGTGACTCAAAAATGGTCTAGGTACTTTTCCCTAATTCACCAGAATAGAGACTGAGAAAGTTAAGACTGTCAAGGATTTTCTGATAAGAACTGTAATTCTCATCTTCAGACAAATCCATCTCTTCCTGCCCTGGATTAAACCTGCATGTTATTGTTCGTGCTGCTAAGTGAATGGTGTTTCCATACTAGACCTGATATTTTTAGCACTCCTGTTATGATAAACTCACCATAACTTCAAAAAGAACAAATCAAAGTCAACTTTTTGCCACAGGAAACCAGCTCCGCTTAATGTTTTGCAACATGCCACAGGGGAATAATAAAAAGACAAGACTCTTGCTCAGAGATGGCAAGGCCAACTCTTAAGATAGTGGAAAAATGCAGCAGGAAGCATTCAATCTGACCACTATCTTACTAAGTAAACTGGAAAAACACTCAAGACCCAAACACAGCAAGGCACACGTTCAAAGATAAGATAGCAGCTGCTGCACCAGAGGCTAAATTGTGAATGAAGCAGCAAGAAATACCTGCCTGTGAGTAGCAGGCCAAAGTCAGGGAGACTCTAGGCCCTTTAAAAGTACAGAGGGTACCCAAGGAGTGGGCACGAAAAGGGCCTTGTGGGAATACAGTGAGCAGTTGCTCTCCCAGTAGGACAAATGACCAGACAAGAAGTAACCAGTCACTCATTAAAAAAAAAAAAAAAAAAAGCATTTACTGCACATCTATTAGGTGTTCAATTAGGCAGTGGTGAAGCAGTCACATTCTTTATTTTCAGATGTGCACCCTGTCTTCATAGAATCGGTATAAAGTTGTATTAGGGTATCACACTAACACATATCTGTCACATTTCCAGAAAAGATCTTGAAGAAAAATTCCAAGGATTAGGAAAAATGCGAACAACATGGCTGTCAGGATGAGACTGGTCATAGATGTGGCCCAGTCAAAGGATTTGCACACTACACAATCCACAAGATATAGTGACTAACATATGCTCCAAAATCTTCCCCCCCCAAAATATTTTCACATTACCTATGTCATTAAGATAAAAAACTTGGCATGTGACATATACCTGCAGTCCCAGCACTCAGAAGGCTGAGGCAAGATGATTACTGCAAGTTTTGAGACCAACCTGTGCTATATAGTGAGTTCAAAGCCATCTTGAACTATACAGTGAGACACGGTTTCCAAAAAAAAAAAAAAGCCAACAAGTGTTTAGCAGTTTGATCATACATGCATGTACACACAGACTCACACATAATTATAAATGCTAGTAATTTTTCAAATAAATAATTAAGAAATTTTACCAGGACCAGGAATTTAGCTTGGTGGCACAAGTGCCTGCTTGGCAAGTCCAAAGTTGTGAGTTTGACCCGGTACAAAAAAAAAAAAAAAGACACTTTTAAAAACAAAATCCAAATATTTCACAGAAAGTAGTCAGATGGCTTTTAGAGTGTTAGAGACTGAACCCATGACATTCCGAGCATGTACTCTATCACTGAGTTACATGCCCATTCCAGGTTTCAGATAAAAAAATAAAACTTTTTTTCAGAGAGGACCTTGCTGTATAGTTCAGGCTGGCCTTCAACTTGTGGCAATTCTCTTGCCTCAGCCTCCTGAAGTGCTAGGATTACAGGTATACACCACTACGCTTGGCTCAGAAAATCTCTTTTTTTTTTTTTTTTTGGTCTTTTTAAAACAGGGTCTCGTTATGCAGTTCAGGCTGGCCTTGAGCTCACTTTATAGCCCAGGATGATCCTGAACTCACAACGATCCTCCTGCCTCAGCCTCCCAAATACTGGGATTACATCACGCCCAGCAGTACAGATAATCTTTAAACTAGTTTTCTACAGTGCAATAGGAATCCCATTTGCCTAGCATGTAGTGCTCCCAATTTGAAATCTAACAGATTAGACACGTGCATTATACAGGTCAAGGGCACAATCCACAGATCCAACACTTTTTTGCCTAAATTCTGGCTTTGCCTATAAAGCCAAGTATACAATGGAACAATCACAACACCACTCATCTCTTGGCCACTTTTATAGGAAAATGGGACAAACAACTATACTTTAAAGGTTGTCATGAGAATAAGGGAGAATGTCAACTGATTATCATAGTGCCAGGTAATGCGGAAAGAGACACTCAATACACATTCTTAGGTGTCGTAAACATAAAGACACTACTGTCTACAAAACACTCCACCTGGATATTCTCCAAGGCTATTCCACATTCTCAAGTCAGTTTATCAAGATTTCATTTTATAAGCTGGCATGGTGGCACACACCTATAACCCCAGCTCTTGGGAGGCTAAGGCAGGAGGACCAAAAATTCAGAGAGAACCTGGGCTATTTTGCAAGACTCTTGTCTCAAAATTTAAAATGGAACCAGGCATGGTAGCTCACACCTGTGACCCAGGGACCCAGAAGGAAGGAAGGACGGACTGACTGATTCTAACTAAAATAGAACTCAAGCACTAACTGGAGGATCTTGTTTGGGGATTAACAGAATAATTTGTAGAGTTTTTCTAAGGAAATATACTTATGATAGACAAACCTACATAAGTCGTACTTCAGTAAAGTTGTCTAAAATATAAAAATAAAAATGCAAAAGGCAAGTTGATTTATTTTTCCAAGATCACAAAGACAGTTAATGGCAAGTACATCTGGCAGAAGGTAGCTTCACACATGAATACAGCTATGTTCTCATAGATAAACCTAATAAGGTCACAGAAAATAAGAACCTCTTAATTATATAACAGTCGGGCATAAAAATCAAAATTAGTATTTCTGTGAATATACAGTAATATATCTGTAGATAATTAGCTTAATATCTCCAGACTATAGGTTCTAAGCTGCCAGCTCAGAAGAGATGAGAGACAATCCCCTCTACTTCTGCAAGTTACATAGTGCAGCAGGCAACCCAGTGAGCCAAGCACGCATGCACTGGGACAGACAGCAACCCAGGCCCTGGTGGCCACAGCATTTAGAATACTCCTTGCAGTTCCTGTTGCAGCTCCTCTGGAAAGACATAAGAGCTCACTAAGACCAGGAGGGGAACATGCAGATATTAACAAACAAGGCTTGTCATCTGTTGCCAAGAAAGGTCATGTTGGATAACTGAAACCTGTGACAGGGCACTGTGTATGACATAAAACAAGTCAGAAGATGGGGTTTAGGCCTAAGCTACTACCAACTTGTATAATTAAGGAGTTACTTCCCTTCCATGCCTCACTTGCACCATAAAAATAGCCTAATCAAAATTGAGAAGTGAGTTCATTTTGCATGCCACATCAGAGAGGGTCTGCAGGTAGTACTGTTCAAAGGGTTCTGAGGCCACAGGGAAAAGTGGCAGGGTACATTAGACACCTGAGAGGATGGAAGGAAGATGGGAAGCACGTGCTTGCTGTTCTCAGCATGGATGATAGTTGGTATGCCTCCTTAAGATTCTGTAACAACAACAGCAAGAAAGAACAACTGGGTAGGGTGGTGCATGCCTGTAATCCCAACACCAGGGAGACTGTGGCAAAATGACCACTGTAAGTTCGAGGCCAGCCTGAACTGCAGTGAGAGATCCGGTGGTAAACAAAGACACAAAGACACCTAACCCTATGTACTTTAAAAAAGTTATCAAGACACTTTCTCAAAAAGACAAAACAAAACACTGGCATCACTACATCTAATACACTTGGAACTTGGAACTACAAGAAGAGAACTAATACCATTTGGAGACTCAAAACATATGGGGTATATTTTCCAACAATGTCATAGGCAGAATATTAAAACCCACCAGGAGGGGCCGAGGATTTGGCTCAGTGGCCTAAGTGCCTGCCTGGCAAGTGCAAGGTTTGATCCCTGGTACCAAAAAACAAGCAAGCAAGCAAACAAACAAACAAACAAAAAAACCCACCACATCAGGATTGTTGCCATGATCACCTACTGAAAGATGAAATTACAGGTAAATGGATCAATCCCCAAACCTCTGCTATGGAGTTGCAAAATGCACATGCTAACAAAAGCACCTAATTCCATGGACCGTACTATTCTTTAAGACTTGCTCTATATTAGGTGTTTTGTTTGTCCATCATCCAAGTCATGCAGAAGTCCTCTGAGGTAAGTGCATCTTTGGGGGGCGGAGGCAGGGGAATTTAAGTCAATGCTCAAGGTCACTCATCTTAAAAAAAAAAAAAAGAAAAAGGCAGGGCTAGGGGTATAGCTCAGTGGCAGAACATTTGCCTAACACATAAGGCCCTGTGTTAGATCCTCTAGCACTGCAGATAAACAAACAAGCAAACAATTTTTAAAATGGCAGATGCTGAATGTGGTAACATGTGCCTGTAAAAATTCCAGCACTTGGGAGACTGAGGCAGGAGGGCTGCTGTAAATCTGAGGTCAGTCTGAGACCAAGTGAGACCAAAAACATGATCTATTCGGAATAGCCACACAGCAATGCCTGCCACATGGGTCATGTTACAGTGGCGTTGTTTCCTCCTTTGGACCCTGCTACTTTTTGATAGTGTAATGGTCAACAGGATGGCCAACAAACCTGGACTTGTCCTCTATTGTCCCAGCATTGAACAGAAGAAGGTTCTGCTTCCTCTGTTCAATGGCCCTACTGAAGGCAGGGTATTTATCAACTTGTGCCTTTGAAGACATCTATAAACAAGGTGTGTCAGTATCTCACACTGATACTACCAAGATCCACCATGGGATGTACAGGTGTACCTCTGGGAATGGACCTGTGTGCTCTCATCACTTCGAACACCAAAGGGTTAATAATCATACTCCAGCACCTGGGTTACTTAAGTTGTCCCTCTTTTGTCATTTATGATCTGTGACTCTTGTTTCCTCAATTCAAGAAAACAAATTGGGAGTCATTTTTGCTACACCTATCTCAGGAGGGTGCCAAAGTGGAGCTGGATGAAAAAATAATGTGGCAACTGCAGAGAGTTAAATCAGGCCTCTCAGTCTGAGCATTACTACCTTTTGTTTTGAGACAGGGTCTCATATGGTCCAGGCTGGCCTTAAATTTGCAATCTTCCTGCCTCCAGCCTCCTGAGCTCTTTGTCATGGGAGCTGCCCTTCACAGTGTGGAGTATTTTGCAAAAACTCTGGCCTCTACCCCCAGGTTACCAAAAATGGTTTCCTGTGCAGTTGTGATACCCAAAATTGTGTCCAGACAGGGCCCAAGAGCCCCAGGTACCAAGGACCCTTCTTCCACAAGCACCACTTAAGAGATGTGCACATCACACCTTTATAGGTGAGTGGCAGATGTTTCCTGAGGGCTTCCAATGTGCTAGGCCCTGAACACCTCGCTTCCCCCATGTGGTCCAGGCACTGTGCTCACAGTGAACCCTGGAATGGACAGGCCGCTGGTTGCTCTAACCCCACCTGAAACTTCCTCCATGCCAGGACCCATGGGCCTGCCCCAGTTACATGCTGGACTCATTTTCCACTTAACTCATTTAATTATTTCTATTCAAATGGAGATATTCAGGACTTTAGAATAATTCATTCTTCCAGACTTTCTAACTCATCTTGTAACGTAATTAACTAGTACTGGAAAAAGCTTTGTGTGCAGAAAATAAACTTGTAGTAGTCTAGTTTGATCCTCTTACTAGTTATCAAGGATGTCTCTCATAATGTGTGTATTTCTCTGCCCCCTCCTTTTCTGGCAGTACCAGGAATTGAATAAAAGGAGTTATATTCCCCAGTACACTTCCTCCTCTTTTTGAGACTGGATTTCAGTAAGTCACACTATGTTCCCCAGGTTGAGTTCAAACTTGTGATTCTCCTTTCTCACCCTTTGGACTCTAGGTGTGCGTGGCACATTCACTCACAGGGATGGGGGTGGGAGGTATGGTGCTGACACAGAGCTGGGGGCAGGGACTCTCATGGCACCCTCATAGGACATAAGATGTCCAGAATACAGTTCAACTCAACCCAGGGTAAAGCGGGGCTGAAAATTGTCCAAACATAACCAAATGATACTTTCCAGGTTTTATCTGAGAATAAGTCACAATTATGCAGAGATATGGATTCCCTTCAGTATCCTATACAAACATTGTGCTACATGTCCTATGTTAATGAAGAAACATAAAAACACGAAAATGTCAAGGTCATGTATTTCCTTCTCTGTGCTTTTCTGGTATGCTGTATAGTAAGTACAAGTTATTTTTAAACTCATTAAAAATATTATTTTTATACCTATTTGCTGTATAACCTTGAGAATAGTAGTATCCTTAATCTGTGCCGGTTTCCTTGCTTAAAAATACAGTTAGAGTGGGGTGGCACACACCTATCAATCCCACTACTCGAGAAGCTAAAGTGGGAGAATCAAGGCCACTTTGGTCTCAAACATTAATTAATTAATTTAAAAAATATGGAGTGGGCCAGGCATCACTTGTAATCCTAGCACTCAAGAAGCTGAGGCAGGAGGATCACCTAGGCGAACCCAAACTACATATACCTTGTGCTTATTATTCAATGTTTTTAATTATTTTATATAATACTTCAAAAATTAGAAGTGCCAGACATAGGAAGAACACTGACAAGTCAATTAATACTTTGCTAACATCTCCCCAAGAATGAGCAAGGATGGAGTGAAAAGCAGCATGCTAGTAGCAATGTGGAAGGGCTGCCCCCAAACCCAAACACCTCTGTGGTTTTCTGATTGGGAAGGGAGACTGACGCCTGTTTTGAGGCCAAGGAAGAACTGTAAAGAAAGAAAAGTGATGGTGAGAAGTTGCTGGGGTTATGATACTATTTCTCTAAGGCTTAACTGTAGAGGGCAGCTCATTTCAACAGAAAGAAGCAAGTCACCAGAAGGCAGAGTTCAATGCTGGACCTCATCCCCATTTATTTATTTTGCCATTCTAGAAGGGCCAACTGAGAGCTAGTTGGAGAGGGAATGGGCTTGGAGTAAATAGCACCTGTGCTGCCCCGCAAAGCCTGGCCCGCCTCACCTTGCAGGAGAAAGTAATCGGAGGTTGTGCGCTTCAGGGCAGCCTTTGCTTTCTCACTGCTCCAGTCCACTTCCAGCGCCTCTTTGACAGGGCAGAAAACCACCTTCTGTTGAGAAAAGGCAGAAATGCTCAGGGATGAAATGTGTTGACTTTAAGCCACAAAGCAGTAGCTTTTTTCTTCTCAGAGAAATTCTATTATTTAAACTTTCCTGATCTCCGGGCGTGGTGGCTCACGCCTGTAATCCCAGCACTCGGGAGGCTGAGGCAGGAGGATCCTTTTGAGTTTGAGACCAGCCTGGGCTACAAAGTGAGCTCAAAGCCAGCCTAAACTGCATAGCGAGACCCTGTCTCAAAAAAGAAAAAAAAAAACTTTCCTGATCACTAAGAGAAACCAAGGCCCATTCAATCTAAAAAATGCTTTCTGGCCACTTGCTGTGGGCCCCTCTGTGTATGGGGACTTTATGACAGACATGCACCCTGCACTGAGGCAGGAGAGCCCACCTCCCAACACTGGGGTCCACCACACTTCCTTAAATCTGGCTGTGTGCACATTGCAGAAATACTTGGTACAGTAAGAAGCAACGCTATGCATCTAAAAATATTAAATAAAACACTCTGATAATATTAAACAAAAATAACTAAAACTTAAATAGTTCTCAGAAGCATGGTTTCATGATGAATGATAACGTTAAGAAAAACACTAACCAGTATGGGACAAAAGTTGTAGAAAAGGCTATGGAAACAGAATAGCATTTGCAAAAGCCCTGGGGTAGGAGAAGTCTGGTTGAAACTTGTAATGATAAATCAAGTTATCTTTTTTTGGTGCTGGGGATTGAACCCAGGTTTGCCTATGTTCTACAAATGAGTTTTATCCTTCTCAGTCCCAAATCAAGTTATCCTAAAAAATGCAATGATACATTTTATTTTAAAATATGAACAACTTATTTTCTAGTTTTGTACAATAAATACACATTATTTATCACTTCCAAACATTAGGAAATAACCATACAAGAAAGATGACTACTATTCTTTCCTTATCACGAGCAATTAAGTTCAAAATCAACATCTGGGAAAAACACTACCACCCAGTGCAAGGCAAAGCCAGAGTGCCCTGGCTTGGTGGCCTGGCCAGAGGGATTAGAGTCCAGTAAGGCAAGAGAGCCATTCCTCCAACTGACTGCGTTCAAAGGCTGAAGTGGTAAGTGTATGTATTGAGAATTTGGGAGGCTGGCTTGACTGCAAAGAGACTTTGAGAGGTGAATGAATTCTCTGGGAATTAAGTAATTATTATCACTGGGAGACAACAGGGACTCATTTTTAATTTTATGGATACAGCAAGGCATTCTGGTATACGCCAGTAATCCCAGCAGGAGGACTGCCATGAGTTTGAGGCCAGCCTACGCTACACAGCAAGCAAGTCGCTGCCTGGAAAAACAAAAACAAAGATACATTCATGGATATAGAAAGCAAGCAAGCGTGTGTGCGTGTGCATGTGTGTACATATACACCCCAACACTAACTAGCTGTGCTGCTGAGAACACCCCAAAGCAATGATACCCTACTAGAAACAAGCACATTTAACTTCCACATCCTGGTTTCTAATCACCATTCCCACTCGCAGAAGCATTTTTCCTTAGAGAAATGGCTGATTTCAAAGTGTGGAGGGGCAGGGCAGGGAGAGCATAAGAGGAACCAAGAACACCTGTGTCACACTAGAAGGTAAGGATGTGCTTCCAGAAGCGAAGTGGAAACAGCAGCCAGCTTAAAGAAACTCCCACTGGTCAAATCTGGGACAGTTTGGCAATTAAAAAAAAAAAAAAAAAATCATACAAGCTGGGTGTGGTGGCACACGCCTGTTATCCCAGCAGGAGACAGGAGGACTGTGGCAAGTTCAAGACTAGCCTAAACTGCATAGCAAGACTGTCTCAAAAATACTTCCCCAATGAAAATAAAATCATACAAATAAATAATATAAAACAACACTTAAATAAACAGGAATCCATTAGTCTACAGACCTAGAATTAACTTAATTAACTAGAAGTTTGATAAGGAATGAGATATTAGCATGCTCAAGTACCTCTCCATAAAGCACATGCTGTTCATGCAAGGCCAAGAGAAACTTCAAATTTGAAACCTGGCAGAAACCTTAAACAATAATATTAACACTACCAGTGAGCCAATGCCAGATCGCAGGATGCAATGGGAAGAGTGCATTCTCAAATACTCTTGCTACAGATGTGTAACTGGTATCTAATCACAAGAAAATATCAGATAGCCCGTGATCCCAGCACTTGGGAAATCAAGGCAGGGGAAATGCTACAAGTTTGAGGCCAGCCTATACCGCAGAGTGAAAACCTGCCTGAAAAAGATAAAACAAAACAAAAAACAACAGCAAAAAAGAAAATATCAGATAAACCCAAAGGAACATTTTATAAAATAATTGGCTTGTAATTTTCAAAGATGTGATAATCCAGATGTAAGCACAATCCTGAACTGGATCCTGGCACCACATAGGAGTTTACTGGAATAACTGGTGAAACTGAGTAAGATCTGATGGTTAGAAGGCAGTGATACATAAATCTGAATTCTCTTGTAATGTTTCTTGAGAAAACAGACTAAAATATTGGTGAGTAAAACAATATTTGAGGGTATTAGGTGGGGGCACTGTGTTGGCACTTTACCTTCAAATAATTCAGACAAAACAATTCTTAGTACTATACACAGCTACTTCCAAAAGCTTAAGAGTGTTAGGCATAGTGGCACACACCTGTAATCTCAGCACTCAGGAGGCTGACGCAGGACAACTGCCCCAAGTTTGAAGCCACCCTGGGCTACACAGTGAGTTCCAGGCCAGAGTGAACTGTAAGACTAGTCTCAAAAAAGTCAACCAAAAAAATAAAACCTCAGAACTGCTGGGCACTGTGGCTTATGCCTGTAATCTCAGCACCTGGGAGCCAAAGGCAGGAGGATCTTAAGTTTGAGGTCAGCCTGGGCAACACAGATGGGCCCTGTCTCTAAATACAAAATTTTTACAATGGCTGAGGAACCAGCCTTGAATTCAATTCCCAGGCAAGAGATTTAGCTTAGGAATCTCTTTCAATCCTTACTGCAACTGAAAGAAAAAGAGAGAAAGAACAAATACATAAAAATCAACAAACCAACTACTACCACTCCATAATTACAGAATTTATCAACTAATTTAGGAAAGAGTATTAAAATTCCTCAAATTAGTCACTTAGTATTTCAGGACAGAGCTAAAAATGAACATGTTTCTTGTTAATTATGAACAAATTCCCTTGGTGTATTTGAATTTTCAAGACCTGTGATAGAGTAGCCACTGTCGGGTGTTTTAACTGTTTCCAACAGCCAGGCATGCTTCGCGCCCATCTGTAATATTAGCACTAGAGGCTGAGGCAGGAGAATCTAAGGCCAGCCTGGGTCACATAGGGAGTTCAAGTCTGTACTATATAGAGACCCCATCTCAAAAAATAAATACATAAATAAAAATTCAACAGACCCTGATAACATGGACAATCCAAAAAACAACCAAAAGCAGCAATGTGGGAGAGTGTCCATGACCTTTTATCCTAAAAGTTATCCAAAATTACTCCAATCTTCACATCTTTATTCCATCATTCTCATAAAATTTCAGCTTACCCTACTAAATCTCTCAGGGAATTCACCTCATAAATCAAATCATGAGTTCTTGGCTACTCATTCCTTCCGTCACTGGGCTGGGGCTGAGAGGTCCCCAGGTTAAAATAAGGAACCTATCCCACCCTTCACAGGTTCACAGAAAAAATTTTCAGGATGAGTCAGTAAGAAGTGCAGGAAGGACAAATTGGGCAGAGGTGTTAGGGTGCCCTGAGTGACCTGCAACTGCGTGTCTCTTTTCTGCCTCATCCTCACTTCTACCCTACCTCACTTCCTCCATAGATGTGGCACCAGGCAGGCCAGGAAGCTTCTCCACGCTTCTCCATCAGGTGTGCATCAGGACAGCAGGACCAGACATGCTTCCTGTACCCCATACTGGGCCTTGCACATATACAATAGGTATTTTAGAACTTACAGGCCTGGCTGTTTCGCGGTAAGGAAAGCCAAAGTGACTCTGCCTCTGTATCTGTTATTTTGTTTAACCTTCTCCTCTGGGGTAATTTCTGACTGAGTTTGTTGACTGGTAAATTTGTACCTCTCATGTCAACTCAAATACTTCCTCTGGTAAACTTTTTTTGGATACTTTTTCACTACCACGTCCTTGCAGTCTCTCTCTTCTCTCCTCTCCCCACTCTTTTCTCTCCCCTCTCCTCTCTTTTCTTCTCCTTTCCCTCTGGTGGTACTGCAGGGGGGGCCCTGAAGCTAGAGCCCTCACACTGAGGTACATCCCCACCCCCTTCAATCTATTTTATTTTTTATAATTTCGAGACAGGATCTTTCTGAGTTGCCAAATTACCCAGGCTAGGCACAAATATAATTGTCTTGCCTCAGCCTCCAAGAGTTCTTGGATTACATGGCTGCATTTCATTGCTCTCCTTTATCTGCTGCATGGTAGGGTCTGAACCAGGCTTGTGACAATTCAATTCTGATTAAATCTGTCTCATGACCTCTCCTGGGTACTAAAGGAAGCAAACAAACTAGAGCCACACATTTTCCTACTGCCTTATTTATGATGGCATGTACTAGAAAAGCCCAGTATCTTCCTAGATGGTGTGAAAACCACAACTTCTGTTTTTCCTCTTTGTTTTTTAAAGTTTCTAATTTAGGAGCATAAAGTGTACCTTGAAGCAAAAGTGGCTTTACAACATTTGGTTTAACCTAGGAATGGGGGGAGGGGAAGGGAACTCTAACCAGAAACCTTTCACAGGAAACAGGAAGTGGCTTCTATCCCACACCCATTCTGTATTCTTTGCATAATCCAACTAGTTATTCTGTACAATTTAGGCAAAAGGGTCCATAATGAATCCAGTTTTTGAGTTCATACATAACTTCAAAATCATAGGGCCACCTCTGCCAAAGTGGAGAAGGCACATATAAGGTGACAAAAGCCATGGCCAAAACCCAGTGTAGTCAAGCACTTCTACAGAGCTCTGGGTAAGACCCCACAAAGACAAGGTTTGGAATCCCAGGGATTGTCATCAGGAATGTATTGAATGCCTTGCAACCTTTCAGGCTCAGGATTGGAATCCAGGCTTGAATTGTACCAGTGTAACAGCTGACTGACAATGTCAGCTGGGGAATATTTTGATACCTTCAAGTTCAGCCCCACATAGGAAGAGGCTGCACAAAAAGCTCTGACTATAGCACCCTGAGGAATGGTACACCAAGCCCAGCCTGAGCCTCTGCCTGAGCTGCCACATTCTCCTCGTTCTGAGATAAAGTGGCTCCCAAAAGGTTTCCAGATCCACCCCAGTGGGCACCATCAGAATTGACTCCAGAGAAACTTCCAGCTGTGAAAGGTGAACAAAGCTAGGCAGCTCCCACTGCATTTGAATGTAAAAAAGTGCTTCACTCAGAGAAGGCCCTAAAGCCGTAAGACCCTGAACACCAAGGCCAAGTGTCACACTAGCAAGAGGGTGTGATTTATAAATTGACAGCACCCACAAAGCTGCTTTTGTACTACTCCAGTTGTTAACAATTTACCACCCCCCATATCAAACTCATGGAGCTTTTCAGATAAAGCCTGACTGCTTGACTGAGCCTCCAAAATTTAAAAAAAGGACGAAAGAAAGAAAGAAAAGAATCAAAGTTTTGGCCAAAACACCAATGTTCAACTCTGATAATTATGGTCCTGTGAATAGACACTAAAATTAGGGCTTAATAATTCCTCTGTATCACACTCACAGCATCTAGCTCTTCCAGTACAAACACAAAAAGCAAAAGAAAGAAAATCTCCAGTGCTGCCTTGTTGGAGCCTCTAAGAGTTCCACTTCTGTGGTTTCTGCAAGTCTCTCTTGTGGTTTCTGCACTCCTTAGAAAGCCCCCTTTAGAGCAAGTTTAACTTGAAATTATGACCCACTGGGTTCTTTTCTCAACATTTAAATCTTTTAAAGCAAAAAGTAAATATGGCTTTGGTCATAACTTCCCTTTCAGTTCAACAAAACCAATTCAGGCCACTTCAAGTTGTTTTCCCCAGTGCATGCATGATTCTAATCTCAGAATCTAATACTTGCTACAGAAACCATTGACTCTGATTCCTTTCCACTCTTTTCCTTAAATAAATTTAGTTCATTCACCAGATCCAAACAAAGGCTCAGCCCCTAACATCAATCACATTACAAAGCATACAACTAAATTACACATGGTGGCAGAGACCTGTAATCTTACTAAGGAGGCTGAGGCAGGAGGATCAGAAGTTTGAGGTCAGCCTGCCTAATTTAGTGAAATCTGTTTCTAAATACAAAAGGCTACAGACATAAATTTGAGACTGCCCAAAGCAATGTGGTAGGGGCTATCTCCCAAAATATCTAAATAACAAAAGAGGACTTGTAGAGTGTTTGTTAGATGCTCAAAGCTGTTTAATTCATGGACTGCCACTCACCAAGCCACACTCTCTTTCTGGTTTTTTTTTTTCTTCCATACCAGGTATCAAACTTACAACCCTGTGCTTGCCAGGCAGGTGCCTGTGCCACTGAGCTAAAATCCCTAGTCCTTTCTAAACAATTGTTTTTTAAAGACAAGTTCTTGCCATGTAGTCCAGAATGGCCCTGAACTCATAGCAAGTCTCTTACTTCAGTCTCCCAAGTGCTGGGGTTACAGGCATGTGCCACCATGCCTGACTGTAATAAGTATTATCAAATGTTCTTTGGTGAGACAAATCAGCCAGGGCATGGTGGCACATACCTATCTATGATCAAGCTATTCAGAGGCTGAGTCAGGATGCTCACAAGTTTAAGGCCAGTCCAGAAAATTCTGTGAGACCCTAGTGAAAATAAAAAAGGACCAGTGGTAGAGCATTTCCCTAGACCTGAGTTCAGTGTGGGGATGGAGGTGCTTAAACTGTCTCCTACACACTTACCAAATTATTTATCTGAAAAAATTATTTGTATAGAAATAATGGTTTCTGGGGGCTGGGGATTTAGCTCAGTGGCACAAGTATGTGCCTGGCAAGTGTGAGTTGATACTACTCCATGCACTACATGTCAAAACTGGTAGCTCCTATACCAAATCAGCCACCCGGGCATGTTCTCTTTGGCTTCCACAGTGTTGACCAAATAGCATTCAAAGCAATTTCAGTAGCAGTTAAAAAATTTGGGACCGTGCATATAAAAATTGGCATTTCCCCAATTTTCTTGAAAATCTACATCTGAAATGTCGACCTTCTTTCCCCCAGAGCAACAGATGATTGGTGCTCAGCTACAGACACCTCTGATGAGTAGGGTAAGCATTGGCCCCTCCTCAAGACTAACCCACTAGATTTGCTGTTTCTCATTTGCAATTGCAAAGGCTCAGCCCCCATTAAGCCCCAGGGGTTCTGAACTTGGCTCTAGCTCCCCATCCCACCCTCTCAAGGCAAGTACTGTACCTTTTTGACCATTGTAGTCTCAGATGAATCAAGTTTTGCTCTCTTGGTGTCAGGTCCATCTTCTACTCCTTGGCTAACTTTGGCAACTTTGGTTTTCTCCCTAGACAATTAAGTTCTACTATTATGAACTGTATCATAATTTAAAAAAATAAGTATTACCAGTAGAGTAGGATGGTGTGTGCAAAGTACAAAACCTTTGAATTCAAGCAAATTTGGGTTCAAATCCCAACTCTGGCACAAACTACCTGATAAATCAGTGACTCACTCTGTGGATACAGCAGTTCCTAACACCATTAATGCAAAAGTGCAATAAAATAAATTACTCGGCACACTGCCCTGCACATGTAAGTGCTCAATAAATGAAAGCAATTACTTTAGACCGTTCTACTGGAATCCTAAAATAAATATCCAGCCAGGTGTGGTGGTGCACACATGTAAACCCAGCACTCAAGAGGCTGAGGCAGGAGGAGCACTGAGAGTTCGAGGCCAGGCTGGGCTAGTCAGTAATTTCAAGGGCAGCCTGAACCACACAGCAAGAGACCCTGTTTCAAAAAAACAAAACTGGGGTCAGGGATATAGTTCAGCAGCACAAGCACCTGCCTGGCAAGCATGAAGTTGTGAGTTTGATCCAAAAAAAACCTCCCCAAAACCCAAAACCAAATTCAAGCTTAATTGCTTCCTTGCCATAGCAAGCCCATGTTAAAATGACTTGGCCTGCTTTTCATCACTGTAACTTTACTTGTAATATGACCAAAAATCTAGATAATTCCAAATCCACGCAATGTTATCATTAGGAGATATCTTCAATACATTTCTCCTTCCTTTGCTTTCAACTGACCAAAGAAACTTTGGCTACTTCCCTGAGAGGCTGACCAGGAGAGCAGTTTTCAGGGCTCTTTTTACCTCTCATTAGCAAGTCGGAGTGGGGCAAGAGTGTGTATCAGAAATTACAACCACAACAACCAACTCACGTAGTTTTACAATACTTCATCACCTGCAATGTCTCATACAGAAGCTACAAACTCAAAACACTACAGGTCCTATCATGTGAGAATTACCAGTCTGCAGCCTCAATGTTTGAAACGAGGAATAAGGTCTGTTCATTCCACCCGAGTAGCCTAACCACAGAAGCTTTCCCAAGGTAGACTTCTGCTGAATGAACCTCCAGGGTGATCCACCTAACTATCCCTCAAACTGAAAGCATGCCTTCCCATGCAGAAGACGTATGTTTGACAACCGAGGTCCAGAATGATCAAATATCCACATGGTGTACTCCACTTGTGGGACAGTGCATTTGCTTTAGGTTTTAGACCAGACTATCACTTTGGAGGGCAGGAGCTGATCTACAATTTTGAACCTACAGTCAATCATAGTAAGTTGTCAATTTTGCAGTAAAATGCTTTAATTCCTACCAACAGATAAGACTACATTTAGAAATATTTCATTCTCCTTTCCATGCCCAACTTACTCTACAAACTCATGCTCTCCAAGATTGGCAAACGTGTAGCCATGGTAGCCAAACACATCTCCTGTGAAGAATTTGATGCTGTTTTTGTGACAGATCTGGTCAACTTTAACTATGACATCCCTGGAGCAGCATGTCAGGCACACCTGCAGGAAGGAAAAAATTGGCTGGGTGTGAGTTTTGCAAACTGTGAATCACTGCCCTAATGTCTAAATAAACCTTAATGAACAGTCAGTCTCTGGGCACATTAAAAGCTAGTTCAAACTGGTACAACAGGTTCTTTGGGTGCTCTGGGTAGAAGATGAAAGAGAAGGTACAAGTTTCAGTGTGTAGAAAATGTAAATTATATGTCAGTCACCTTCTGCAGCCAAAAGAAATGTTTAGCTAGAAAAATAAAATCCATTAAATGAATGTTTCCCCAATCCATGAACATATACAAACTATACTGTTGCCATGAAAAAGACAGTAATAATTCAGCAAGCTATTTCTAACTTAGTGACCAGATTTATTAAAATTCAAAGAACCGATAGTGAAAAGCAAAACAATTTTTTAAAATGGATTCAAAGGTCATATTTCAATAGGAGACCATTCCTCTTTTCTTGATTAGTATGTTAAGAAGACAAATTCTGTTGAAATTATTTTCCCACAGATTTTGGTGTGAAACTTTATCTGAATTAAAGGACAAAAACAAGAGTTACAGGCCAAGTGACCTTCCATTCTGACTGAAAAGACAATAAACCACTGATTCACTCAGTGGAGTTATCAGGGTTGTTCTGCGCCCTCTATGTTGTCTTCCAATAGCCTGCAATGCTGGAAATAGCCAAGTTCTACTGCACAAAATACCATCTTTTAAGAAGCTTTGTGATTGCCATTAAAAGATAACTTTGGGCTGGGGATTTAGCTCAGTGGTTTAAGCGCCTGCCTAGCAAGCGCGAGGTCATGAGTTCAATCCCCAGTACCAAAAAAAAGTAAATAAATAAAAATAAAATTAAAAAAAAAAAAGATAACTTTGGGGCTAGGTATGTAGCTCAATGGTACAGTACTGGCTTAGCATAATTGAGGAACTGGGTTCAATTCCCAGCTCTGAGGGAGAAAAAGGAGGAAGGGAAGAAGGAAAGTTACCTAGCTTCTAAACTGCACATGCTTTCAGATGAACATAAGGCCATTTGATACAACCTCTTTGTCTAGCAGACTGAGTACTAAAATAACACAGGAAAAAAAAAAAAGAAAAACACTTAAAAATGTATTTATTTGGTGTTTCAAAGGATGCAAGCACCCAAAGAAAATGCACACCTAAGAGGTAAGAAAGCCACAGGGAACATACAACCAAGTGATGAACTAGAACCCTACAGAGTCAAAAATGATCACAGAACACCTGTGTGTACCGGCCAAACACAGCCCAGAGAGAAGTCATCCTTGTCCCATGCATGGGCATTACCTGGCCATACTCATCTGGTCTTACAAGCCATAAATCTACAAGTTGAAGGGACATCTTGAATAAACTGTGATTATCATGGATAAGGAAATGAAGAGAAGACTTAAGATTCAAAAGGTTGAGTTTGATCCCCTGTACCAAAAAAAAAGATTCAAATGAAGAGTGCCACAGTACCTGAAGTTATAAAATAGAAGGGACTGGTTAAAAGGTCAAATACACATATGATCCATCATTCCACGCTCACGTTGGACAGATGGGTATACTATGAAATGCAACAGTGTGATGCTGGGCATGGTGACAAATGCCTGTAATCCCATCACTTGGGAGGCTGAGGCAGGAGGATTGCCACAAGTCTGTGGCCCTCCTAGTCTACATAGTGAGTCCATGACTAAACTTAACTACATAGCAAGACCCTGTCTCCAAAATAAAACAAAACAAAAACAAAAAACAGTGTGAAAAACAAAATAGCCAACTTAGTATGTAATAGGTCTTTCACTTAAAAACAAGTACTGCCTTTGTGACCCTTCACTGTACCCTGGCTTTCCCAGTGTTTGAAAGATCAGACACTGAAGCCAGGCGTGGTGACACATGCCTATAATCCCAGCACTCAGGAGGCTGAGGCAGGAGGATCGTTGCAAGTTCAAGACCAGCTTGGGCTATAAAGTGAGCTCAAGTCCAGCCTGAATTGCATACCGAGACCCTGTCTCAAAAAGGAAAAAAAAAAAAAAGATCAGACACTGACACAGAAGTTAACTCATCCTTTCACCCCTGCAGAGAACTGTCAATGAAAGTACATTAACTGGCTATGCCTCACTGGACTTATGACTAAGGTGATTTGCCTCGTTATCCAAGGCAAATCAGGCAGCCACGGGTCAAGGTAAGGTATGTTCTTCCTAAGACAAAACAGGAGCTGTAGTCTGATACAGTATTTCTACCACAAAAGTGCCTCTGCCACTGAAATTAACAACTTGCTGTTTCTAAGAGAAAACATTTGTAATACTATACATCAAAGCTATGTGCAAACATTCTGGAAAGTCAAAACACCAAGGCTGAAATGTGTTTGGGGCAACATATTCCCAGAGAAGACAGCAGACAGTGTCTCACAACCACAGCAAATCCAACAGACAGAATCTTACCTACCAGTATATTTATGAGGTATACTCAGCTAGAACAGAATGGCTTAAAAATATACTTGAGAAGAAGTTGAGAATTTAAAATTTGAAGGCTCTAGTACACCTACATCTAGTGTTTAATTTGCTTTACTCCTCTAGCAATCTTTATTAAGAAACTTACAGCATCAAACTGAGTGAAAAATGACTCAGGCTTCTTCTCTATATCCTCGGTGTCCACCTTCACATCCACCATAGGGTTAAGATTCTGGGCTCTCTCCAAAGAGGCTTCAGCTCTGTTTCGGCCAATGGACCCAGTGCGAATCAGGAACTGAGCTCCAGGATCATCTGGAGATACCTAGGAAGGAATAATTTTTTCTTGATTCTTTTTTTTCTGGTACTGGGAATCGAATTCATAACCTCATGCTTGCCAGGCAGGCACTTATGTGCTGAGCTATATGCCCAGCCTTGGAAAAGAACTTTTGAAGACAATGAACTTCCTATTTTAAAGGATACCTAAAATACTACAATCGAATTGTATTATTGTTCCTATGAGGATTTGCCTAATACAAACTGCCTTCTGAGATTTAAAGCAGTTCATTCAACTTTTTCAAATTGATCACTGATAGACAAAGAGCACCCCCTTGTGTTTATAAAGGAAATTCATTTTAAATCAAAGTCTTGCCTTAAAATTTGCTTATGTTTCTAGCTAATAACAAAATGACTGATCATCAGCGATGAGGACACAGATTTTGCAGGGTACAGCGGCACACATCTGAAATCCCAACACTGAGGAGGCTGAGGCAAAAAAAATTACAAGAGTTATGTCAGCCTGGGCTACATAGTTAAGATCAGCCTGAACTGCACAGCAAAATTCTTTTTTTTTTCTTTTTTTTTTTGGTACCAGAAATTGAACTCTCAGCCTTGTGCTTGCCAGGCAGGTGCTTATGCCACTGAGCTAAGAATGAACAAATGAACAAAACAACCAACCACAGATTTTGGTTACAGTGGTAAGAACACAGCACTGACTACTATAGATACCTACCATGTACCCAACCCAAAGCATTCAAAGAAATGCACGAGGATCCAGTCTCTTACTATAGGTGGCTTAAAATCAGACCAATGCAAAAATCAGACACAGTTAAAAATACCTGAAATGAACTTTTATTGTTTTTTTTTTTTTTTTTTTTTGGTCATTTTTGAGACAGGGTCACACTATGCAGTTAAGGCTGGCCTTGGGCTCATTTTGTAACCCAGGCTGGTTTTGAACTTGCAATGATTCTCCTGCCTCAGCCTCCCGAGTGCTAGGATTACAGTATGCTGCCACCATGCCTGGCCCTGAAATGAACTTTGAAACTTGATTACAATTCAAAGAGAAGATGAGTGGGGGCTAGAGTGTGGACCTCACCGTAAGGCTGAATGTCAGCAGAACAAAGCCTCAAAAATGGAATCATAATCCCGTAAGTACTACAAAACTACAGACTCCATACTGCTCACAAAGCATTTCTTCACGTACCAGTACCTAATTTAGCCATTATTCTCTGTCAGTGATTTCCCCACCTTCGCTAAAACTATATTCAACAGAAGTAATCTCTGCTACCAATCAACCCTAGCATATTTTTCCTCAACTTTCCTCTAAAAAACAATCTGGTCCTCCTAATCCAGGACAACCCTGCAGCATAATCCTTGACCCATCCCTGCCTACTTCTTCAGCCATTTCATTCTGCAGGGGAAGCTGTTATAAGCAAGGGCCCTTAAATAATCCAGGGTTGATTCAAATCTTTTATTCAAAACCTGCTTCAGAGAGGGCCAGGGATTTAGCTCAGTAGCACAAGCGCCTGCCTGGCAAGCACTAGGTCATGAGTTCAATCCCGGATACAAAAAAACCCTACAAAAATCTGCTTGAGCCAGGCATGGTGGCACATGCCTATAATCCCAGCTTTGTGGGAAGCTGAGGCAGGAGAAATAGAAGTGTGAGGCTAGCCTACACAAAGACTCTGTCTCAAAATACAATTTAAAAAATAGTGGGCAACCCACTGGGGACCCCTTCTGTCTCTCCCAGACAGAAGCTTTCTTTCTCTCAATAAATATATTCTGCTCTTTAAAAAAAAATTTAAAAATAGGGCCAGGGATTTAGCTCAGCGGCTTGAGCACCTGCCTGGCAAGCGCTAGGTCGTGGGTTCGATCCCTGGTACCATAAATAAATAAATAAATAAATAAATAAATAAATAAAATAAAACTAAAAATGCTAGGGATGTATCTCAGCACTCTCTGGGTTAATATGCCCAATACCAAAAAACCAAGCCAAAACAACAACAACAAACCCCAAACACCTGGTTCAACTATTTGCTTTGTGACCCTAAGTAAATATAGGAGAATTACATACATTTAATTGTATGCACAAACTTAAGATGTTAATAAAAGCATATCCTCACCCCATCAATGCTAGTCATTACCCCCAGTCATTACCACACATACCTTCCTTCCTCATGACACTCCATGCCTCTAAATCCCAGTCTCTATTTGGCCCTCTTAGTACAGAGGACTCCATTGCAGAACCTCCATAAACCAAATCAATGCCTCTTTTAGTGCCCACCAAAATCTGCAGTCATTTCTCAAATCCCTCTCAATAATGCAGATTTCTTCCTTACATAGCTAAGTTATTTATGAAACTGCCCACCTAGCCACTGCCTCCTGAATATCCAATAGCCTTTTTTCTTTTCCTTCCTTTTTTTTTTTTTTTTGCAGTACTGGGGTTCAAATCCAGATGCTCTACCACTGAGCTACATCCCTCACTCCCATTTTTTTCCATTTTATTTATTTATTTATTTTTGGTGCCAGGGATCGACTCATGACCTCGTGCTTGCTAGGCAGGCACTTAAGCCACTGAGCTAAATCCCCTTTTTCCACTTTATTTTGAGACAGTATCACTAAATTGCCCAGGCAAGATTCAAACTGGTCTCCTCCTACCTTAGCTTCCTTAAATCCTGGGATTACTGGGTACTGTACTTGGCTAAGTCCTTCATGATGGATTCCATCTGTTTGCCATCTCTGTGGGTAAGCCACCAACCGTCTATCCATCCACCCAAGCAGAAACCTGGTCTTCATGTCACTGATATTTCCCTGACTCTAGCTGCATGGAACGGTAGCTAAGGGCATGGGCAGGTCCTGGCCACAACAGTAACTACTGTGAGACCTGGGTGGACTAGGACTTCACTTCCTTTCCAAGTTTTCTTTTCTATAAAACAGGGATGACAACAGGCCCCAGGTGCTGTGAGCTAAACACAACTACAGCTCATAGAACAAGGCCAAGCACCTTCAGGAAAATCTCAGGTGCTGTAGCTATTCCTGCTTCTTCTTAAACTCTAATACGTACACTTCTACCAATTATGTCACCTAAATTTCGCTCTCAGTCATATGCTTCTTGCCATCTGTATCATCAAGATCTTTGCTCAAACCCTTTTCACCTCTCATCTACAAAGCAGCAATCTAAGTGGTCTTCTGCCATGTATCTTGTACTGAACATAATTCACAGAATCATCTGTGATCTACTCAAAGACATATATTTACTGGTAACCTATCCCCATGATAATGATCTACCCTCATTAATGATAAAGCCCAAAGCTGACTAGGTCCACTTACCACCCATTTAAAAATATTTAATGAGCTTTTAGAACCTGTAAGACTGAAACTGTTTTTTAAGAGTAGAAAAATTTATTGCCTAACAGGAATAGCTCTTGAGAGACAGGAAGGGTTCCAAATGGGTTGTCAACAAGCCTCTGTGTGTGTGTGTGTGTGTGTGTGTGTGTGTGTGTGTGTGTGTGTGTTTGAGACAGAGTCTTGCTATGCAGTTCAGGCTGGCCTTGAGCTCACTTGTAGCCCAGGCTCACATCGATCCTCCTGCCTCAGCCTCCCCAAGCGCTGGGATTACAGGCGTGAGCCACCACACCCCACTCAACAAGCCCATTTCTCTGACAAAGTTTTATAGCACAAAGTCACAAATTACAAACAACCAGTAAGATTACAAGTATAGTCATTTAGCTAATATTGATACAAGACATATGGAAAGACTCAAACGGGTGATACCCATAATCTCGAGCTTCCTTAGGGAAGAGTATAAATATAGTCATTGTGACTTTAATCTTCAGATGCACTTACAGCCAGTTTTCGATGTGTTCTCATCTTTTACACTGACCCCCTCAAGAGCCTAGCCCTGTCTGACTGCCTGTATTTCTAGCCAACTTATATGTCTATAGTATTGCCCCTCTGAAGAGCTAATCCTAATTGCAGCTAGGGAAGAAGGGGTATAGTTTCTGCTTCGAGCTGAGAGGAGTCAGTGTAAGGGAGACAGCAATCAGAGGCCTTCTCCAGAGAGCTCATTGAATGGGCCTTGGCTAGGAGTCACATTGAGGTTTAGCAGTTATGAACTCCTTTACAAGGTCCATCTAGTGGATACTGGTAAAAGGAGTTTGGCATATTTGTTGTTGGTTCCACCTGCAGGATCACTTGGGACTGAGTAAAAACTTACAGTGGTCCAGAAGGTCTTCCTAACAGTCTTGACCTGCAACCTGTCCTACTCCCACCATGTTGGGTCTCATACTCTAAAAACACCTAGGTGCTTGTTATACTACATTTCTGCCTTGCTGATGGACCTTTCTGTCACCACTAATGTCCCCTACCTAAAACAGCTCCTCCAACTTGATGCAACTCTATTTTTCAAGACCTATTCAGAATATCCAGGACACCTTCTTGACACAACGACCTGAGTCGGGTAACCTGCACTCTGGTTTCTAGAAAAAATTGTGAAGGGAAACCAAACTTTTAGCATGTTTCTATCTCTAGCACCTAGCAGGCCACAAGGTACACAGCAGGTATGCTCAGATGCTTGCTCAATACAAACCCAAAGTTCTCAGGGGCATCAACATCCTCATTTTAGAGAGAGGCAAACTAAATTTGAGATGTTAAGCCCTTTGTTCAGTCTGAGGAGCTAGGATTTGAGCCCAAGTCTGCTGATTCCAAAACCTTGGTACTTTGCAGCACTGTTTCCCTGGGGTGTTCCTAGTCAGGGAAACTACAGATGGGAAAATCATCATGGGGAGTTCATGAATGGTTAATTTATCTGAGGGAGTCAGGATGAATAAACTGACTGGAAGCAGGTTATATGAAGCCAGCAGTGGTCAACTCTCCCTATCAGATTCACCTAGAGAACTTCGTTTTTATATAACTTCCCGAATATCCTAAAGTACAGCTAAAGCCATGCGTGGTGGGGCATGCCTGTAATCCTAGCGCTCAGGAGGTTGAGGCAGGTGAATGGTTCCAAGCCTGAGCCTGGGCTACAAAGTGAGCTCAAGGCCAGCCTGAACTGTATAGTGAGGCCTTATCTCAAAAAGACGAAAGGAAGGAAGGAAGGAAGGAAGGAAGGAAGGAAGGAAGGAAGGAAGAAAGAAAGAAAGAAAGAAAGAAAGAAAGAAAGAAAGAAAGAAAGAAAGAAAAGAAAGAAAGAAAGAAAGGAAGGAAGGAAGGAAGGGGTTGAGGATCACCTTGTTAGGCAGGAGAAATGCACTGTGGCCCTGCAAGTGAAGCAGTAAGGGACGGCAATCAGCTTGTTCAATGGGGAACAGTCATCACTGTTTTATGTGATATTAGAACCATATCACACGTTTCACTGTATGATCACCCTCCATTCACATATTCCCACAACTAAGTGAGAAAGGTATTATTCCTATTGTTTCTTTTTTTGGTTGGTATTGGGTCTGAACTCAGTCAGTATCTTCACACTGAGCTAGTTCCCACTCCTTTTTGAGACAGGGTCTTGCTAAATTGCCCAAAGTAGGTGATCCTCCTGTCTCAGGGTGCTAGAATTACACACACATGTTAGGTACATGTGGCTGTTTTTTTATATATGTACTTTTAAACAAGGTCACAGTAAATTGCCCAGGATGGTTTCAAACTTGAGACCCTTCTGCCCCAGGTTTCTAAACAGATGGGACTACAGATATGCATTACAATACCCAGTTTCCATGGAGTTTTATTTTTTCAAACCAACTGCTATCAGTGCAGCATCCTATTTAAAGACTCTCTTACCCTTTTCTAGCATCCCTAGTTATTTGAATGAGGTGCTTTGACCTCTAGAGGGCAGTGTGACCAGAAAAAATACACCCTGTCCCCTGGCAGCTAGATTTCAAGAACATTTTTCCTTAGTTTTTTTGTTTTTGTTTTTGTATGGGGAATTAAACTTATGACATGGTATTTTTTAAAATGCAACTTAAAGAGAGCTTGGGATGTAGCTCAGCAGCACAGTACCTGCCTGGCAAGTGTGAGGCCCAGAGTTCAATTCTGGGTACAAAAAAAAAATAAAAATAAATAAATTGGGGTTGTGATATAAAGTGAACCAACAACCACTTCTTTTTATATTTCAGGAGGTATGCGTGTGTGTGTGTGTGTGTGTGTGTGTGTGAGAGAGAGAGAGAGAGAGAGAGAGGGGCAGGCAGGCAGGCAGAGGACTGAATTCAAGGTCACACACTGAACTGCATCCCCAATCCCTTTTTGTTTTACCTTCAGACAGCCCTCACTAAATCACCTGGTTTTGCCTTGAACTTAAAATCCTCCTGCCTTGGTCTCTCAGAAATTACAGGCAATGCACACTATCCCCTGCTTGAAGCAGAATTTTTTAAATAAAAATACTACTTCCAACCAGGTGTGGTGGTACACACTTATAATCTCAGCACTAAGGCTGGGGCAGGACTGCTCTGAGTTTGAGGTCAGCCTAGGCTATAGAGCAAGAACCTGTCTGAAACAAAAACAAAGGGTCAGAGATTTAGCTCGGCAGCTTCAGTGCTTGCATGAGGTCAGTCCCCGATACTTAAAAAAAAAAAAAAAAACCTTCCAGATCTTCCTGAACACTCACAAAAATTTTTTAAAGTTTTTCTTTAATATCCTGGTTGTCTAGTGGCTAAGTAAATAAATAAGCAAGCAAGCTATCTGGGTCACTTGGGCTATGCTGTATTTTCAGTTGGTTATTCAGATGACTTTTAGGGATAAACTGAAAAACCATTTCTCTACTCCTTACAACTACTTTCCTAAGGGAGAGAATACTAACTCAGTTTTACAAACTTGCAAGCTCAGTTTGGTAACCTTGAGTCTGTCTACACTGTCATCCAGCCAGAATGTGGTACAGTTGGAATTCAAAGCTAGTGCCAGCACTGTCATTTTCTAAAAGGCTATAGTTCCCCACTAACTAGAGCCCTTTTTTCCCAGCACAAATAGAAAATCACAAAATAGAGCAAAGAGGAGGGCAGTGATTGGGGGCAAAGGCGCACCTGTTCGTGATCCAGCATGGTCAGTCCTTTCACTCCTGCCAAGATGAGATTCTTGGCAATTTCAGCTCCAAGTCCTTTCATGCCAACTAGAAGCACACGGGAGGCCCGAAGCCTGTTAAAGGAGACACTATTAACCTGATGGTACACAACAGTGGAGTGTGCTGAATCACAAAACAAAGTATCAGGGAACTAGTTCTGGTTTCACAAAATGCCTAGGCTGACCTCAAACTCACAGCAAACCTCCTGCCTCAGTCTCCTGAGTGCTGAGATTACAAGTGTGTACCATCACACCTGGTTGTAAGTGAGACCTGACAACCTCAAACCTACTAAACAGATACACTCCAACCCATCCCACACAAATTCATAGTATTGGCTAGGGTAATGAAATATAGTGATAATATAACAGTCCCTTCCTCCTGGAAGGGAGGAGACAGATAAACACATGCCAACCAGCACCAGGCATGGTGGTACAACTTGTAATTCCAGCATTCTGAGAGGCCAAGGCAGAAGAACCACAAAGTCTTGCCTGGTCTGAGCAGCTTAGCAAGACCCTGTCTCAAAAGGAAGGAGACAGATAGTTTGGTATGTAAGTCCTGAATTCAATTCCAAGTACTGGACAAAAACAAAACAAAACAAAACTTAAGTGATGAAAATTGAGCATAATAAAAATCAAGGATGAGGGCCGGGGATTTAGCTCAGGGGCATAAGCGCCAAGCATTAGGTCATGAGTTCGATCCCAGGTACCAAAAAAACAAAAACAAAACACCAAGGATGAGAGTGAATTTGGGGGGTTGTTTTGTTTCATTTTGTCTTTTTTGAGACAGAGTCTCACTGCGTAGTCCGAGCTAGCCTTGAACACACTATGTAGCCTAGATTGGCCTTGTACTCAGAGCAAACATGAACTCCTCCTGCCTCAGCCACCGGAGTGCTGTGACTACAGGCATGTACCACCGGGCCCAGCATACAAGATAAATTTTTACAGTGATCATGAAAATACAACTCCCTTTCTGAGAAAGTCTTATTTAAATAAAAATCTAAATAAAGGTCAAACACAAATATCTGGGAGCAGAGCATCCCACTAGCAAAGCAAGAAGCATGGAAATCTGAAGCACAGAAATACACCAGCATATTTCAGAGACAGGAGGACAGACAGGAAGACCTGTGCACAAAGGGAAGAATGATAGGAATCAAGGTTGTAGGTTGACCCTGGGGCCATCTCATAAAGACTCTTAGAGGGATTGGGGTTCTGGACTTTTTTCTGACCATGACGGGAAGCCGTGAGATGAGGAAGGTTTCACACTTAAGGTAAGAGAAGATGGTAGAGCTCAGACCAGTGTGATAGCCAAAGAGGGAGTGTGAGGGGGTACTATTTATACTATTAACATAAGCAAAACACATGACACCATGAAAAGAGGGTGTACACAGGTAATGTTTAGCGCTTTTAAATCTGTAGAGTAACAGATGAGGCTAAGAATAAGTCGAGAAAGGCTATCCTGCCAGGTGTGGTGGCTCACACCTGTAATCCCAGCACTTGGGAGGCTGAGGCAGGAGGATCGTTGAGAGTCTGAGACCAGCCTGAAATGCATAGAGACCCTGTCTCAAAAAGACAAAAAAAGACAAAAAAAAAAAAAAGGCTATCCTAAGACTTAACTCCAAGGTCACTGGAAAGCAGGGTAGGTTCACAATATCTGAAATCTCCTGAATCAGAAATGTTTCAGAAGCACAATTTTTCAGATTAGAAAAAGGAAATATAGGGCCGGGGATTTAGCTCAGTGGCATTAAATGCCTGCCTGGCAGGTGCAAGGTCATGAGTTTGATCCCCAAAAAAAACAAAACACAGAAAGAAAAAAAAATATAAACTTTATTTACATCATTATAAGACCTCATCAGGATCTTAGCCAGTGTCTTACAATCAAACCACTAATCATTCTGCAGAACACATACGATTATTTTCACTGAAAAAGATTAATCAGAATTTAGAATAGTATCACACAAATCTACGGTCTGCTGGCCAATGAGCTGCTGCAGAAAAAGGGTTTTCTTAGGGTCAGGCTTAGCTCAGTGGTACAAGCACCTTGCTGGCAAACACAAGGTCCTGAGTTTGATTCCTGGTGCCTCCCCAAAAAACCAAGTTTTCTTTTTGGTACAGAGTCTCACTATGTAGTTCAGGCTGGCCTTAAACTCAATGAATAATAAAAATGTCTCAAGTATACCCTTTTTGGGGCCAGGGTTTAGCTCAATGGCATAAGTGCCTGCCTAGCAAGTGTAAGGTCATGAGTTCGATCCCTGAGGCCAAAAAAAAAAGAAAAAAAGTAGATCCTTTTTTCTGAGTAGTACTGCATTTTTAAAACAACAACAACACTTCTTTATCCACTCACCAGGGTTTTTTTGTTGGTTTGGTTGGGTTTTTTTGAGTACCAGGGATTGGACTCACAACCTCACACCTGCCAGGCAGACACTTGTGCAGCTGAGCTAAATCTGTGGCTCCACTCACCAATCGATAGGCATTTGGGCTATTTCTAAGATTTGGCTATTACAAACTGTGCTATTATAAACATGGGTGTGCATATATTGCTGTGGTTTAACGCTTTTCATTCTTTCATGAAGATATCAAAGATGGCAATAGCTACATCAAATGGAACCATTAGCCCTAGATTTTTTAGGAATCTCCACACTGATTTCCACAGTGGTTGCACCAGTCTACACTCTCACCAACAGTGGAGAAGGGTTCCTTTTCCCCACAACCCTGCCAGTAAGCTATTGGTTGATTTCTTGATAATACTCATTCTTTCCAGGGTGAGATGGAATCTCAGCATTGTTTTAATTTGCGTCTCTCAAATGAGCAAATTTTTCCTTTATTTGCCATTTCCACTTTATCTGAGAAGTGTGTCAATTTCAGATTTTTGGATTGGGTCTTTAAATTTGCACAGTATGGGGGAGGCAGGAAGATCACTCTGAATTCAAAGCCAGCCTGAACTACATGGTAAGTCCAAGGCCAGTCTGAACTACATAGTGAGACCCTGGCTCAAAAAAAAAACCAAACAAACAAAAAAAAAAGTGGCAAGATTTTTGAGTTGTTTATATATTCTAGGTATTAATTCTTTGTCTGAGGAACAGCTCAGACAAATTTTTCCCATTCTGTGGGTTGTCTCTTTACTGTTGATTTTGCTGTGCAAAAGCTTTTGAAACCAGACACAGTGGCTCAAGTCTGTAATCCTAGCACTCGGGAGGCTGGGACAGGAGAATCACTGTGAGTACAAGGATAGCCTAGGCTACAGTGAGTTGAAGGCTAGCCTGCACTACATAGTAAGCCTCTGTTTCAAAAAAACCAAGAGCAACAACTTTTTAGTAAAATGAAATCCCATGTGTTGATTTTTTTATAACTTCTGAGTGATCAGCGTTTTGTTTATAAAGTATTTGCCTACACTTGTATCTTAAAGAGTTCTATCTACTCTACTCTCTCTTCTAGCAGATGTGGTGTTTCTGTTTTAATATTTATTTATTCTGATACCAAAAACCGAACTCAGGACTTGTGCTTGCCAAGCAGGGACTGTGCCACTGAGCCATAGCCCCCAGTCCTGTTTTAATATCTATTTTGACACCAAAACTCGAACTTAGGACCTTGCACTTGCCAGGCAGGTGCTATGCCACGAAGCTACATCCCCTGCCTCTGTTTTAATATTTAGATCTCTGATTCACTTTGATTTTAGTTTAGTGTATGGTGAGAGACATGGGCCTGGTTCAACATGTGAAAAGCCAGTTTTCCCAGCACCATTTATTAGATGTTATCTTTTTTCCAGTAAAGGTCTTTGGCCCTTTTGTGGAAGATAAAGTGAGTGAACATATTTGGAGTTGTTTCTGAATCTTCTAATCTATTCTAATGACCCTAGGTCTGTTTTTTCCCCCCAGTATCAAGCTGTTTTTATCACAGTTGCTTTGTAGTGCAATTGCAAATAGGGACAGTGGTGCTCCCTGCCTTGCCTTGCCTTTCTTGCTCAGAATTGCTTTTGCTATTCTAGGTCTTTTTTGTTTCCAAATGAATTTTAGGAATGTTTTCTCTAATTCTGTGAGGTAAGCTAATGGTTTTTTGATCAGGATTGCATCATATCTGTATAACAACCTTGAGAGTATGGCCATTTTCACTATGTTTGCTCTTCCATCCAAGATCAAGGGATACTGTTCCATTTTCTGATATCCTCTTTGGTCTCCTTTTCTGATATCCTCTTTGGTCTCCTTCTTCAGAGTACTGTAGTTTTTACTGACTTTTGAGTCCTAAGTTTTCATTTTTTGAGAGGATGTTATTGTGAAAAGTGTGATTTCCTTAATTTCTGTCTCAGTTTGTTATTTGTGCATGATGGAGTACTACTCAGCCATAAAGAAGGATAAAATTGAGACACTGCCAGGTAAATGGATGCATCCTGAGACTATACTCTTACTTTTTTTTTTTTTTGTCTTTTTGAGACAAGGTTTCACTAGGCAGTTCAGGCTGGCCTTGAACTCAGCAATCCTCCTGCCTCAGCCTCCTAAGTGCTGCGATTACAGGCATTTGTTACCATGCTCAGCAAGACTACACTCTTAAGTAAAATAAATCAGACACACGTTAATATTGCATTATTTCTCTGGTGTCAGAAACCAAAAATCTACATAATGACCAAAATGTGTAAAAGATATCATGAAACAAGAAGAAAATGTTCAAATGGGAAGGGGAGTGAGGGAAGGAGGAGGGGGAAAGAGAAAGAGAAAAGAAAAAAACAAGAACAAATGAAAACAAAGCTCTTGTAAGTAAGGTAGAGGAGAGAAGGAAGGGAGAGGAGGGCGATGGGGAAAAAAATCAAGATATATCATGTACAGTAGCAAATTCCCTACAATGAATGTGTATATATACCTAACATGTATCAATAAGGATGGGCATGGTGGCACACACCTGTAATCTCAGCATTCAGGAGGCTGAGGCAGGAAAATCAGCATGAGTTCAAGGCCAGCCTGGGCTACAAAGTGAGTTCAATGTCAGCCTGAACTGTATAGCAAGAACCTGTCTCAAAAAGTCACAAAAGAACTTTCTGGAGGACCCCCCCAATGGCTTGCAAATCAGCGTATAACAATGTTTCCAAAGAGAATATAGTACATGTCAAACCTTTGACTACAGAAAGGTTGAGCACCTCTGCACTTATCTGACGATCCCGGGTCCCTGCTGTCACTGATTGTGTCACCCATCCTTTCATCTGGTTTTGCCACCACAAGTTGCAGCTCCAAAATTCTCTTTCAAACTGAGTGACTGGGTCTTGCATGGATAGCTAGCATGGCCTTCCTCTACTCTGGGAATCTCTTCAAACTTTACCAGAGGCCTCCTAATATCCACAGTAACTTTTGTTTAAGCTCTGATCTCCCTGATGTTGCTTTAGTTATGGCCACTGCTAATCATTAATGCCCTCTGAGTGTGAAGACCTGAGTTTGAATTCTGAACCCTGCCACTTCTCAACTCGATGACAGGTAAAGCTAGACAATCACTCTAAACTTCAGTTTATTCATCTGTAAGATGAGGATACTAATTCTGAGTTCAGATCATTTTAATTCCTTTGACAGTCTGCTAAAATGTATGTGAAAAAACTTCTAACATAATATCTGGCCTGTAACAGATACTCAATAAGTATTTTGTGAGTTTACTGAATGTGAATTCACTGAAACTTTCAATCTTTATTGCCTTGATTATAAAAGGGCCCATATGCTAGGCATGGTGCCAACATTCCTTTAATCCCAGCACTCGGGAGCTGAGGCAGGTGGATAACCACAAGTTTGAGGTGAGCCTGTCTCAAAAAAAAAAAAAAAAATCAATCAATGAGAGTCCAGTAAAAGATCTGAATCTAGATTTAAGAAAACAAATATCTAACAGAAAAAAATGTGTAGGCATTCAGAACTCTCTCTATCCTATTTTACCAGTTTATCACCTATTTAGAATACTCCTAAGCATACCTTCAGTTTTCTTCAATCTTCAGACTTTAAATCACAGCACTTCACATTTCTGAAATACATCGCCTCTTTCTCTCTAGCCTGCATACTCAAGCCTTTCCCCTTCCCCCAGACTTGAAAAGCCAAACCCAAATGCCATTTCCTCAAACAGTCCTTTCTTATCAAAGGCCAACTCAGAAGAGCACTCCCTCTCAAGGCTTCCTTATTTATGGCCAAATTACATGAAAAGTGCTTAAAACAGTACCTGACATATAGTTGGCACTTAGTGAATGTCACATCTGATGTAGCCATTCTCCTTTTTTAGAATCAATTCAACAAGCTAGGAATGGTGGCAGATACCTATAATCCTAGCACTCAGGAGGCTGAGGCAGGAGAATTGCCATGAGTTTGAGGCCAGCCTGTTCTACATAGTGAATTTAAGGGCAGCCTGAACTATATACACAGGGAGACAATCCAAAAAAACAAAAAACAAAAAAAATCAATTCAACAGAAATATTTCAATGGGCATAAGAACTGTGCACAAACATATTCTCAGAAGCAAAGTGTGGTGGTGTACGCCTGTAATCTCAGCACACAGGTGCCTCAGGATCACTGGGACAGCCTTGCCAGCTTGGGCTACACAGTGAGTTCAAAGACTTCCTGAACTACATAGTGAGATGCTGTCTCATAAAAGCAATAAACAAACAACAAACAAACCAGGTAACAGTATCTATCTACTTCTCTCTACTTCCCTAGCCACCAGCACTATCTAGTAAGTAGGCTGGTCTGAACTTGCAATGATCCTCTTGCCTCGGACCCTGGAGGACTGGGACTATACTATGTACCACCATTCCTGGCTATATATAAATTTTTGCTGTTGTTATTATTTTTTTGAGACAGGAGCTCACTATGTAGCTCAGGCTGGACTTGAACTCACTATGTAGCCCAGGTCTCAAACTTGTAGTTTGCTGGCCTCAACCTCCCCAGTGGTGGGGTGACAGGTATATGCACCATGCCTGTCTATATTTATTAATAATTTGAGAATGGATGCCACTAAATTGTCCAGGTAGGGCTCAAATTTGTGATCTTTCAGTGAGAGTAGATAAGATAACAAGTGTGTACTATACACTGAGCTAATGAGATTTAAGGTGCTGCACTGTTCCCTTTAGAGGGGACACAGACCAAGGAATGCAGTCAGCCAGCAAGCACCAGAAAAATCAGTTTTTCCTCAAAAGCCTCTACAGGGAGCACAGACCTACTGACACTGTGCACAGTGAACTGATTTCACACCTCTGACCTCCAGAATAGCAAGAGAATAAACCTGTATTGTTTTACACTAGTCAGTTTGTAGTGATTTGTCTCACTAGTAATATGAAAATACTGACAAACAGAGCTATCAGGAACTTGCCCAAGATCACATAGCTACCAAATGGCAAAGCAAGTATCAACAGCTCAGGCAATATTACTCCAGAGCCTGCCTCTCAATATCAGAAATAAAATGTGTAGTCTTAAGTCACATGATAGGTTGAGGCAGCAGAATCACAAGTTCAAGGCCAGCCAGGGCAATTTAGCAAGACTCTTTCTCAAAATATAAAACGAATTGAGGGGAGCAACTCAGTGGTAGAGCACCCCTGGGTTCAAACTCCAGTGTGTCATGAAGAGAAAAAATAAAAGGTTGGCTACCTGTGGAGAAGAGTTAAGAATGGTGAGGGTGAGGGTGGGTTGGGGATTTAGCTCAATGGCACAAGCGCCCAAGTGTGAGGTGGTGAGTTTGATCCCCTGTAGCAGCAAAAAAAAAAAAAAAAAGCAGCAACAGCAGAAAGGTGAGGGAGTGGGTGTGGTGGTGCAAATCTATAATCCCAGCACTAATGGAAGTTGGTAAGGCAAGAGGGCAATTTCAAGTTTGAGGCTACCCTGGACTACATAGTGAGACCCTGACTCAAAATAAAATAAAAAGAAAAAAGAGGTAAGAACAGATTACTGAGGAGACAGTAAGAGAGATGATAGTGTGCCTGGGACTAAGAAATGAAGAAAAGCAGATGAAATAAGACTCAAAAGCAGAGCCAACAGGATTTGCCAATGCATGGGGTATGAACATAAAAGACAAATATTAATAAAATAAAAAAGAGTCTTGGATTTCTGGTCTGTGCCACCAAATAAACAGTGGGGCCATCTACTGGGATGAAAAAGGAAGAGATATGCCTAAAATAGAGTAGGGAAGGGATACAGAATCTTAATTTTTATTTTAGGTTCTGAGAAAATAAGTAAATATAATGCAGAAGCAGAAGAAAAGGGCAGAACTGCAGAAATATATGTGAACTGTTAGTCAAGTTTCCTAGAAAAAAAACTAGTCTATTATACTAACTGCTGAAAAGCCAAGATGAAGATAGATGCTGGGCATGGCAGCGTACACCTATAATCCCGCTCAAGGGGCTGAGGCAAGAGAAGCACTACAAGTTCAACGTCGGCCTGGGCTACATAGTAAGACCCTGTTTCAACAAAAACAAGCTCTCTCTCTAGAGAGGGAGAAGAAGGGAAAAGGAGCGTGTGAGGGAGAGACGAAATACTTCAAGACAAATATTAATGTCACTTAAAATCTCAGAATAAGTAAAGTGCTAGAATCTAGAGCATTTAGTCCTTGCCGCCACCCCTTGTCATAGAGAAACTGACAAGTAGATAGGAGAAACAATTTGCAGATTCAATGGATTTATTGACAGCTGGGGGAAAAAATACTAAGTCTCCAAACTTGCAGTATACTACTTTTTTTAATCTGGACCTAACACACTACCCAATCTCTTTGTCTTAGCAAAAATCCCATTAACGAAAAACTTCAATAACCTTTTCTGTCCAACATTACATTAACAGAGTTTGTAAATTCAAGTCTAGCCTGTGCAACGCAGTGAATCAGGGAGACCCTGTCTCAAAACTTAAAAAGCTGGGAATGTAGTTCAATGGGAAGGCCCTGGATTCAATTCTAGTACAAAACAAAACAGGGCCGGGGATCCCATAACTCACTGGCACAGTGCCTGCCTGGCAAGTGCAAGGTTCTGAGTTTGATTCTCAGTACCAAAACAGAAATAAAAACAAACACCCACCCAAAGATTAAGTAAGGATTTTTTTTTTTTAATCAGTACCGGGGATCAAACGCACGACCACATGCTTAGAAGGCAGGTGCGCTTATAAATCCCCAGCCCGATTTTTTTTTTTTTTTTTTTGGAGCTGAGACTCAAAATTTTTTGTAGGGCTGGGAATACAACCCAGAGCCTTGTGCATGTAAGGCAAGTGTCCAACTACCAAGCTACATCCCTAGCTGACTTTTCTATTTTTCAAGAAAGCCTCAAATAATAAAGTCAAATCTCCAAATTTTCTCCCAACCTTTTGTTGTAACACATTTCAAATGGATTTTGGTGATCCACACCTGTAATTACCAGCTCCTCAGGACACGGATGCAGGGCTGGGGATTTAGCTCTCTCAGTGCTTGCCTGATAAGTGTGAGGTCATGAGTTCCATCTCCAGTACCAGGAAAAAAAAAAAGTATACAGAGGCAGGAGAGATTCCAAGTTCACAACCAGCCTTGGTAGTTTAACAAGACCTTCTCTCAAAATGGGGATGTAGCTCAGGAGTAGAAAGCATATCTCACTTGTGCTCAATGCCTTAGTTCAATTCCTAGTTCCGTTAATTAAAAAAAAAAAAAAATGTTGCCCTGTACACCTATAATTCTAGTACTGGGAGGCTGAGGCAAATCTGGGCTATTTAATGAGTTCAAGGCCAGTCTGCACCACAAGAGCCTGTCAAACACAAAACAAACAAAAAAAAAAATGGCCAGGCATGGTGGCACACACCTGTAATTCCAGCACTTGAGAGGCTAAGAGATTACAGGCATGTGCCATCTCACTTGGTATTATTTCTTGAACCAGGACCCAGCATGGTTCATATGTTACATGTAACTGTCACATTTCTACTTATTTTTTTTTATTGAATCAGGAATAGAACTCAGGACCTTGTGCTTGCCAGATACGTGCCATGTCCCTGCGCTATACCCCTGGCCCTCTACTTTTTTTAATCTACAAGAACTCCTTTTTTTCATGACACTGGTTTTTGGGAAAGCTGTCTCATAAAATGTCCACCACCCTCTCCATCTTATCAGTCTCCCAATTTTCAGCCCTTGCATTTCATAAATGCTCCCAGAGTTCCACTATTCCACGTGGTGCTCTCTTAGAGGCCAAGTAAGGAGCCTCCTACCTTGTCTATACAGGGAATGAAATCACTGTCCTTGCTACTCTAGACAGCTGCTGTTAGTTTAAACAGACACAAGACCTTTTGTGTTTTATTTTGTTGCAACAGGGACTTTTATGTAGTCCAGGTTAGACTTGAACGCACTGTAGTCTGGGCTGGCCCTGAACTCAGTGACCCTCCCACCTCAACCTCCTAAATTACTGAGATTACAGGCAAGTAGCACCTTGTTCACAGAGTACCGCTGTTTTTTGTCGCAAACTTATCCATGACCTCAACCGTGTACCAGAATCTTTAACTGTATCACTGCGTACTGTGCCTTTTTCTCCACAGAATCATCCTTTCAAAGCACAAATCACAATTTACTCCCACACTCAAACACTTCAACAGGTTTCCTAGCAGTTAGAATCAAAGCTACTCTTTAACTCATTTGGCTCAGCCACCCTAAATTCTCTAATCTATCAAGCAGCTCAGACCTCAGGGATTTTGGGGTTACTGTTCCCTATGCTAGGAAGTTCTTTCAGGTGGCTTGAGGGCTGGACAAACCTGAGGCTCAACATCACCTCCTCAGAGGCCTTCTAGGCTGTCTAGTCCTGCGACTCATGCTCTCAGCCTGCAAACACTGCTCAAGAAATACATGACTGATGTAATCCTAGCACTGAGAAGCTGAGGCAGGAGGATCACTGGGATTCAAGGCCAGTCTGAACTGCATGGCGAGACCCTGTCCAAAAAGAAAAAAAAAAATTTTTAAATTTAAAAAAGAAATACATGGGCCTGGGGATTTAGCTCAGCGGCATAAGTGCCTGCCTTGCAAGCACACAGCCCTGAGTTCGATCCCCGATACAAAAAAACAAACAAACAAAAAAACAAAAGAAGAAATACATGATTGAGCCAGGTACACGGGCACACACCTGTAACCCCAGATACTCAGGAGGATAAGCCAGGAACATTACAAGTTCCAGCGCTGCGTGAGCAATTTAACAGCTTGGTCAAACCTTGCCTAAAAAATTTTTTTAAATAACTAAGTAAATAAGGCTGGAGCTATTGGTCAGTGCTTGACAGAATGCTTACGCAGGAGGCGGGAAGCCACAGGACCCCAAAAACGTAATTAATCGCATTTCTAAAATCTTATTCCCCAACACTCAAAACTCAGGTGGCTTCTCTCGTGGGCTCTGGACACACCTCAAACCAAGGCCCCGGTATCTTCTTTTGCTACCTATAGTCAGTCCTCTCATACTCCCCCGGTCTCTCCAATTCTCAAAATCCGCATTCTTTCACCCAGGCCCAGCCCCCAGGAGCCACAAAAAAACACTGCACCCGCGTCACTTAGGCTGGATGGAGCCCGCCCCCTCCTCCTGGAATGAATGAATCACGGTTCCTAGACCCCGACTGCGCGCCCCCCACCTCGCCCGCTTGGGCCCCGCCCTCACCGCTTCCGGAGCCAAATCCTCGGGTTCGAATCCTCCACGCTCTCAGGACCCCCTCCCACCCTGTTTAGAGGCCTCCGACCCCTCCCACTCTACCTGCAACTTCTCATCTTTCATATCCTCCAGAAACACCCGCAGACCATCCTCCAGCCCCCTCAGGAGAGCCAGCCATCGAAATCCTGGCTCTGCTCTTCAAACCAGGCCTCCTGCCCCCTCAGGCTCCAGGGAGCCTCCGACCGTCGCCCCCTCAAAAGCCCAGACGCCTCACGCCCACACCGGCTCTGACCGTTTCTGAGCCTCCAATCCCCAGAGGCGGATCTGCCGATCATACTGTGCCGCCTCCTCTTCACTGATGCCGCCACCGGCCTCCTCCTTCTCGACCATGGCGCCGGTTCTTGCCGCCGCCGCACTCAAGTGTACAAGCCAAAAGTCTGCCGGCTCGCGCGCCTCCAACTGCCGCTAGCTGCGCGCCTGGGCCCTGTCTGCGCCTGCGCAGGAGGCGGGGCCGCGCCTGCGTAGACCGTGCTCCTCGGAATTTCGGGCCACGTGGTACTCCTGCGCCTCAAAACCGGCTTACTAAAAAATAAATAAAAATTTAAAAAGCCGGCTAACTACTCCCAGTCCTCTGTGAGGAAGCGGCGGACCACTCCTACCAAAAGAATGTACCATATTGACAGATTCACGTGCTCATTTGTGGTGCTATTAAATTCTGCAAACGTTTATGGAGCTCCTGCTGAGATTCCAGGTGTGGAGGTGTGGTGAAATAAAGTGGTCAAAAAAACGGTAAGCAAAGGCCTACCCCTAAGGGGCTTACTGTCTCTTGAGGGAAATTTAATTGAAAAAAAATAATAATGCCAGCTGTGGTGGTGTACACCTGTAAAGCCAGCGCTTGGGAGGCAGAGGCAAGAGGATCACTTAAAGTCCAAAACCAGCCTAGGCTACACTGAATTTCAAGGCCAGCCTGCACTATATTGTAAGAGGAATTTAAAACAGACCCCTCTCATGACTAAGAAATTTACGGAATGTACCTTTCTTGAGATATAGAGCCCATATTAGAAAGCACCCTCTGCCGCCCAACTCTAGACCTCCGCCGCCCAACTCTAGACCTCCCTATGGTCGTCTCCTCCAATGAATGTAAAAAGCCATTTAAACTAACCAATGCCTTCTTCTGTAACCGCACTTGCCAAAGCCCTTCCTCCCTTTGTTCTATAGCTTAAAAGCCCTGCTCCGGCTCATCTCGAGGCTCTCTGTTCCTGCGTGTTCAGGGAGCCCCACACATGCTTGGACAATAAAGACCCCTTGCCAATTGCATGAGAAGGCGTCTGTTGGGGTCTTCCTACATGCGGCGGGCGTCTCGACCCTCAAAACATAATGAGATCCGGTCTCAAAAAAATAAAAGAAACCAAAAAACCTAAATAAATAAATTTAGGATTCCTCTGCTTGGTAAATTCAAAAGTGGTCAGTGAGGAAGCGAGATAGTCAAAGGGTTTACAAAACTTTAAGCTCCCTCAAACTTTTACTAGTGTGGAGAAAGGGAAGGAAAAAAAAAGAGGGATGGCCAGAAATAGCAATACACACGATGGAAAAGACTGCAATTAAAAAGAAATAAATGCAATTTTTGGGGGGTTTTTTTTGTACTGGGGATTGATTGATTGATTGATTTTTTTTTTTTTTTTGTCTTTTTGAGACAGGGTCTCGCTATGCAGTTCAGGCTGGCCTTGAGCTCACTTTGTAGCCCAGGCTGGTCTCGAACTCACAATGATCCTCCTGCCTCAGCCTCCTGAGTGCTGGGATTACAGGCGTGAGCCACCATGCCCAGCTGTACAGGGAATTGAACTCATGATCTCATGCTTGCCAGGCAGGCACTTAAGCCACTGAGCTAAATCCCCGGACTTTTTTTGGTCTTTTTGAGACAGAGTATCAATATGCAGTTGAGGCTGGCCTTGAGCTCACTTTATAGCCTGGGCTGTTCTTAAACTCCCAACCATTCTCCTGTGTCAGCCTCCCAACTAAGGATTACAGGCATGCCACCACACCCGGCTAAAAATGCAAATTTGAGCTCTACCTATAAACTCAGTGACTTGGTGAGCCCTGCTGAAAATAAAAATTAACTTCTGGCCCCCCAGGGGTAGAAGGAGAAGCTAGGAACATGCAGTTGGCTGTAGCATTCACCATCTCCCACTGCCATCTGTTCCACCACCTGAGCCTTGGTCCTGAGTCCTGCATCCATCTGTTTTGAAACTTGCTCACTGGGCTGGTGTGACACAAACGCATCAAGGCTACATGGGTGCATGCAAAAGAGATGGGGGGCTATACCAAGAAGCTCATCAATTATGGAAAAATGGGAGACACCAACAAACAAGCCATGAGCATGGCTGACTTCTGGCTTACAGAGAAAAACTTGATCCCAAAGCTGTTTACAGTACTGGCCCTTTGGTACCAAGGTCAGAATGGGGATTACACAAGGATGGTGCAAATCCCAAAGCGAAACAAGCAGGATTAGGCAAAAATGGCAGTCATCAAATATAAAGGGAATTGCCTCCCATCCCTGCCGCTACCTTGGAGAGACAGCAGCTTTGTACTTCTACACTTCTGAAACAGCGGCTGCAGGGACTTTAGCAGGACCTGCAGAAGAACCAAGAAGCAAGTGTCCACAGCTCCCGTGCAGTTCAAACACCAAGGATGTAGCTGGAACTGGAATCTGTGGCTCACTTCAGTGGCCATGCTGACTGGCATTTGGAGTTCTTTTTATGTCTGAGAAAAACTAGAGTTAATTTGTAAAATGGACAGTTTTAATGGGACCCAGAACCTTCTGGGGACCCAGATGGACCTCTCTTTGCCCAAAAGATAAGATTCCTTACCAAGGGCCAGGGATTTAGCTCAGTGGCATAAGCACCTGCCTGGCAAATGCAAGGTCATGAGTTTAATACCTGGTACAAAAAAAAAAAAAAAAGATTCCTTACCAGGAAGAAGAAGGAGAAGAAGGGGAAGAAGAGGAAAGAAAAATTAAAATGAAATAAGAACTGGGGATGTGACTCAGTGTGAAGCCCTGAGTTCAATCATTGGTATGGAAGGAAACACAAAATCCAGGTGGAATGGTGCGCACCTGTAAACCCCACCACATTCATCAAGGCCAGCCTGAACTCCATATGGAGACTCTACATTGAAGACAATGTGGATATATCCTTGAGCCAGCAGGGCTGTCTGGGCTTTAGGTTCAGTTCCTCTGTTCCCTGGAAGCAGGCTGGCACCAGCACGGGAGCAGGAGTGGGAGCAGCAGAGGCAGAGGCTCCAGTACAGCTCTCTCCTCCTCATCTTGTACCTGGGGAGGCCTGGCACTCTGGGAGGCTGGAAGGGCTTCACTGGCCAAGAATGGGAATTCTCTTCACCAGGATATGGACACTGTTCAATCACCAGGAACACAGAGTTTATCACCATTGGGTTGGACAATGCAGGGAAAGCAGCCATCCTGACCAATTTTTTTTTATGAATGAAGATGTGCATACATCCCCTAAATAGGAAAACGTAGGAGAGATAGTGATAAATAATACATGTTCCCCAATGTGAGAGATTGGTGGCCATGATCTCTTCATGCTTCCTGGAACCCTTACTATACTAGTACAGAGTTTGTAATAGTTGTTGACAGTACAGACAGATTTCTGTAATAGAGAACTCCACGAAACATTGGCTCATGAAGACTTAAGGAAAGTTAGACTGCTGGTTTTTGCTAATAAACAAGATGATAAAGAATGTATGACTAGCTGGGTATGGTGGCGCACTCCTGTAATCCCAGTGCTCCAGAGGCTAAGGCAGGAGGATCACTATAATTTTGAGACAAGCCTGGGCTACACAGCCCAAGGCCAGCCTGAACTGCATAGTGGGACCCTGTCTCAAAAAGACACACACACACAAGATAATGTAGAAGTCTCCCAGTACTTGAAGCTCACTTCTGTTAAAGATCAAAAATGGCATATCCAGGAATGCTGTGCTCTTACTGGTGAAGGATTATGCCAAGGGCTTGAATGGATGATGTCACGATTTAAGATTAGATCATAAACAAAGTGCTGGACTTCACCTGAAAGTTTCAAAAATTAATGGTTTAGACATATTTATAAACTGATTTAGTCACACATCAGTAATCCCAGCACTTGGGAGGCTGAGGCAGGAGGATCAATGCAAGTTCGAACCCAGTCTGGGCTACAAAGTGAGCTCAACGCCAGTCTGAACTGCATAGTGAAACCCTGTCTCAAAAAGAAAAAAAAAAGAAAAAAGAGTATATTAAATCCATGATTGGTATTTTTTCTCCTAATAAATCCTTTTAGGACATTTTAGAGCCTGTGGTTAAGAGGAAGACATTTTGAACTTCAAAGAACTTTATTGTCAGTATAACTCTCTCTAGTTGAATGTTGTTCTCTTTGTGTTATGAAATCAAAATAGGAATCAGCACATACTGTTTCCAGTATTTTGAAATGTAATGTTACTTCCAAAAAGTAGGGGCCTGGTGTGATGGCACATGTCTATAATCCTAGCACTGGGGAAGCTGAGACAGGAGGATTGCTATGAGTTCCAGCCCAGCCTGGACTACAAAGTGAGCTCAAGGCCAGCCTGAACTGCACAGCGAAACCCTGTCTCAAAAAGACAAAAAAAAAAACAAAAAAAAAAACAAAGGCTGGGTATGTATTGTGTGTATACCTCAAGCTCAAGTTAATGGCTTTGTTCTAACAAAAGCAAATAATAAAAATTAATAATATCCTTAGCAATTACATCATGAGATAAGTACTGGCACTGGTGTAAAAGTGCTGTTTTTCCCTATGTCATCTGTATTGTAGTAACTGACTCTTGAAATTATTGAGCTGTTGTTTGGGAAAAGAAAGAAAGAAAAAGAAAAAGAGGAAAGAAAGGAAGAAAGGAAGGGAGAAAGAGAAAGAAGAAAGAAGGAAAGAAAAAAAAGAAAAGGACAGACAACATAGTATACCTATTTTTTGTTGCTCAGTAGCACATATGGAAACATAATCCAACTGAGTGGACTGTCAGAGTCTTGGCTTAGTATTACTAATGGACAGAATTGCACAGTGAAGAATTACATTACTTCTTTTGTTGGTTTTATGCCATCTAAATTGCTGAATAAATTAATTCATTAAGCAGTTGACTGTAAATTGTGATTAAAACTATCCAGTGATTTCTTCTTAATTGAAAACTATTCTGGGAAACATGTCTACTGAGAGAAATAACCTTCTAAAAATATTATTAAACAATTTAGCTAAAGTCTTTTAAAGCACAAAACTATATGTCAAACAATTAAAGTGAATTTGAGCTGGGGATTTAGCTCAGTGGCATAAGCACCTGCCTGGCAAGTGCAAGGTCACGAGTTCGATCCCTGGTACCAAAAAAATAAAAATAAAGTGAATTTGAGAGTATGAGTAAGGCATGCTTTCAAATTACATTGGTAATTTCTTAATTTGTAATTTGTTACAAATTTAATTTCTCTTATTTTAAGACAATGTGTAATTTTTTGCAAATTTAATTTCTCTTATTTTAAGAGTTGGAACTTTTTTTTCTTTTCTTTCTCTCTCTTTTTTTTTTTTTTTTGTAGTACCAGGGATCGAAATCACGACCTTGCACTTGCCATGCAGACACTTATGCCACTGAGCTAAATCCCCAACCCGAGTTGGAACATTTTGAGATTTTTGTTTCTATAAATTTTCTTGTATCTTCTTCCACCAGATAAATGCATTGTTTAGCAGTTATAAAGTGTGCCAGGGATGTAACTCAGAGGCATAAGTTCCTGCCTGGAAAAGTCCAGAGTTCAATTCCCAGTACCAAAAAAAAAAAAAAAATATATATATATATATATATATATATAGTGCAATTTTTTTGCATCTGAGATGCATATATACTTCTGAGATGAAGAAGCATAAATGGCAAATAAATATAGAAAAAATGTTCAGCATCACTGCTTATTCAAGAGATGTAAATTAAAACAATGCTGAGATTCCATCTCATTCCAAAATGAATGGCTATTACCAGAAATCAACCAATAGCATACTGGTGGGCCTGTGGCTGTTGGTAGGAGTGTAGACTGGTGCAGCCGCTGTGGAAATTAGTGTGGAGATTCTTCAAAAAACTAGGACTAGCCTCACCTTTGGGAAGCATCAGTGGGCCATGACCCATACCTCTCTGCTACCCTTGGAACTTCGGATCAGAGGAACCCAGGTGCCTGGCCCAATCTTCTGCACCACAGGATGGGCAGCCAGTGCAGGAAGCACCAGGGACTCTGCAACTGGCTGATTCAGAGGAACACAAGAAAATGTCAAGAAGAAGGAGCAAGGTGCAATCTCAGAGCTCCAGTCCACCCAGAACAAAACAGGAGACATGGACACAAAAGAAGTTAGAAGCCACACACTTGAAGTTTCTAAAATGAAAGCAGGACGGGCGTGGTGGCTCACGCCTGTAATCCCAGCACTCGGGAGGCTGATGCAGTAGGATTGTTGTGAGTTCAAGACCAGTTTGGGCCACAAAGTGAGCTCAAGGCCTGCCTGAACTGCATAGAGAGACCCTGTCTCAAAAAGACAAAAAAAAAAAAAAAAAGCAACTCAAAGAAACAATTTAGTGCTTATATTGTTTGATTAATTTTGCATGCTCAGGTCTTATCCAGAACAAGTCAAGGATACATAGACATAGAGGAAATTAGAAGCCACACATCTGAAATTTCTAAGATGATGGCAACTGAAGTAAAGAAACAACTTCATGCTTATATTGTTTGATTAACTTTGCATGCCTATATCTGGTAGTCTGAGGAATTATTTAGAGGATGAAAATTTGCAGTATAGTAACTATTGTTGATTTCCTACTGTCTTGTTTTTGAAATTCAATATCGTTCTCATTGTTTTTTTTGTTGTTGTTGTTGTTTTTTAAAAACCTTGGACTACAGGTTCCTTTTTACTCCTCTTCTTGGTATCTTCCTGAAAGAATTAAAAACTTCAAGCTGGGGATTTAGCTCAGTGGCTTAAGCACCTGCCTGTCAAGCACAAGGTCGTGAGTTCAATCCCTGGTACAAAAAAAAAAAAAGAATTAAAAGCTTCATACTACAGAGGTATATGCGCACCCATGTTTGTAATAGCTAAATCTTGAAAACAGCCCCCAAACCATCAACTGGTGAATGGATAAAGATGTATTTTTATTTATACAATGAAGTACTTCTCTGGTGTAAGGAAGAATAATCTTGAGACATTTCTAGGAGAATGGATGCACCTTGAGACCATATTCTTAAGTGAAATAAATCAAACACGCATGTGTAAAATACTGCATTGTTTCTATAGTGTGAGAAACTGAAAGTGTAAATAAAGACCAAAATGTAGAATAGGTTTTGTGGAATAGGAGGAAAATGTTCAAATGGGGAAAGGACAAGAGCAGGGAAGGGATAGGAAAGGAAAAATTAAAAAAAAAAATTGAAACAAAGCTTTTGTAAATGGGGAGGAAAGCTTTTGTAAATATGAAGGGAGGGTAGGGGAATGGGAAAAAAAGAAATCAAGTTATATCACATACAGGTACAAATTCTCTATGATGAATGTGTTCATTATGTATATCTAAAATGTACCAATAAAGGGGCCAGGGATTTATCTCAGTACTATAAGCACCTGCCTGGCAAGCACAAGATCGTGAGTTCGATCCCTGGTACCAATAAATAAATAAAATAAAATAAGTAAAATAAAATGTACCGATAAAATCTGATTATAAAAACTGTAAGTTTTAAGGCTTTTGTAAATTTGATTGAGAAATTGATTCACATGGTTTACTATTTGTACTAAGGAATAATTTGATACAAGATACCTTTATATTTTACATAAGTTTTTTGGTTTGTCTTTTACTATCTTAAAGGCATTTCTGTCATAAACAAAATTAACCGGTGTTAAAACATATTCTTGAAGCTGGTGTGATGGTGCACAACTGCAATACCAGCACTCGGGAGGCTGAGGCAGGAGAATCTTTGTGAGTTTGAGACCAGCCTGGGCTACAAAGTGAGCTCAAGTCCAGCCTGAACTGCATAGTGAGAGTATGTCTCAAAGGGACAAAACAAAACCAAACCAAAAAAACCCCACATATTTTTGGGTACTCTTTCATGCTCTGAAATTTTTTGAAAGTTAATTCAAAATGGCAAGTTATAGAATATTCAACAAAAGAAATAACTAATCTTTTTGTTTTGTTTTGAAATAGGGTCTTACTATGTAGTCCAAGCTGGCTTTGAATTCTCTTATATAGCACATGCTGACCTTGACCTCACAGTGATCCTCCTGTTTCAGCCTCCCAAATGCGGGGATTACAGATGTGCACCACCATGCCTGACTTGAAATAACTATTCTTAACAACAATTTTTAAAATTTCAGTGAAAGCTGAGGGTTTAGCTCAGCAGCGTAAAGTGCCTACCTGGCAAGCACAAGGTTGTGAGTTCAATCCCCAGTACCAGGAAAAATTTTAAAAATAAATAAATAAATAAATAAATAAATAAATAAATAAATTACAGTGAAAGTTTTGGTAAGAAATGATAATACATACAATGAAAGCATTGATGAAACTTGAAAAGTTTCTTTCTATAAAATTTACTCAACATCTAAATCCAAATTAGGCATGGAAGGTCAGTATTAATATTAGATTTTTGTGTTTTATATTTGTTTTAATGTTCAAATGCAGGTAAAACATTTAATACATGTCAACATGCTTTTACAAAAGTAAATCTTGGGCTGGGATATAGCTCAGGGGCACTTCGCCTGCCTGGCAGGTGTGAGGTCCTGAGTTTGATCCCTGATTACAGAAAAAAAAAAAAAAAAAAGAAGAAGAGGGTTTTATTATGTAGTTCAGGCTGGCCTTGAACTTACTTTGTAGCTCAGGCTGACCTCAAACTCATGGCAGTCCTACTGCTTCAGTCCCTCAGGGCCTGGGATTACAAATATGTGCCAGCACACTCTGTCTTATTTTTTAAATCTATTTTATTTTAAAGAGAAAAAAACCCTACAAAACTTCAAAACAGTAATTAGGGGGTAACAATAGTATATACATTGGGATACGCGCACGCACACACAAACACACACACACACACACAGTTTCTTTCAGCTTCTCACACTAGTGAGACTACGGTGTTTACACTTGCTTGTCTGACTTATTTCACTTATAAGTATGGTCTCAAGTTGCATCCATTGACCTATAAAAGTCTCATTTATCCTTCTTTATGGTTGAGTAGTACTCCATTGTATAAAAATACTACATCTAGCCCAGGGATATAGCTCAGTGGCACAGTACCTGCCTGGCAAGCTCAAGGTCTGAGTTTGATCCCCAGTACCAAACAAACAAAAAAAACCCACATCTTTTTTATCCATGACCCTAGCCTAATCTTTTATTTTGTTCTGTGTTGATTTGTTTTTTGAGAAAGGGTCTCATTATATATTCCTGGGTGGCCCAAATTTGCAGTAATCTTCCTGTCTCAACCTTGAAAATATTGGGATTACAGGCATGCCTCACTACTCCTTTTGCAGGCTTTTTTATTTTTTGAGACAGAGCCTCACAAGTCACTAAACTGTCCAGCTGGGCTCAAAACTGCAATGTCTCTGTCTCAGCCTCTCAGACTGCTTGGATACAGAATATGCTATCACACCAGGATTTAGGCCTTCCTCTTATGGGAAGCTTTTGGGGGGCGGGTACTGGCACTTGAACTCATAACCTTGTGCTTGCCAGGTAGGTACTGTGCCACTGAGCTATATGCCTGGCCCCTAGACTGTCCTTTTATTTATTTATTTGTTTGTTTGTTTTGTCTTTTTGAGACACTATGTAGTTCAGGCTGGCTCTTTTAAAAGGCTAAATAATATTCCTTATGAGTACATAATATTTCATTTGTTCATCTATTGATGCATATTTGACTAGTTCCACCTTTTTTATTTTGAGATAGGAGCTAATTATTTAGTTCAAGCTGGTACTGAACTCTCTATGTAGCCCTGGCTGGCTTCAAACATGCAATGATCCTCCTGCCTCAGCCTCCTGAGTGCTGGGATTATAGCACCACCACACCTGGCTATTTCCACATATAATGTGAATATTTACTATGAATATGTGTGTACAAATACACCTTTGAAGTCCTTTTGCAGTTCTTTGGATATATACCCATGAGGCAGCTTGGTGTTTTTTAGCAACAGCTAATAAGAACAGCTAACAAATTAAGGCTCTGTAATTTAAAAAGGGTGGAGGATGGTTATTCAATACCTTGGCCCCTGGGTTTGCAGATCGCTTAATTACTTCCACCCAGGTGACGGCTCCCCCTTAGCCCAGGCGGACACTCCAATCCCACCTGCACACTGGCATCACCTGGGAGCTTTCTAGTCCATGGTGCCTGGAGCTCTCCTTTGGGGACTCTCATTAACTGGTGTGGGGTGGAGCTGAGACATGGGAGTTTTACAAAATGTTCCCCAGATGATACTAAATGCAGTCAGGGCAGGGAACCATGGAGCCAAGTTGTATGTCCTTGTCTTTGTTTGCTGCAGTCTTTTTTTTGTCTTTTTGAGACAGGGTCTCTCTATGCAGTTTGGGCAGGACTTGAGCTCACTTTGTAGCTCAGGCTGGTCTCGCACTTTCAACAATCCTCCTACCTCAAACTCTTGAGTGCTGGGATTACAGGTGTGAGCCATCACACCCAGCTTGTTTGCTGTAGTCTTGATGTTTTTCTTCTTAGGCGCACATTATAGTCACACTTCAGCACTCACTGCTTGAAGCACATCTGGTTCGGCACGTGAGTGTTCTGAATGGATTTTCCCAGTACTAATTTGTTTGGTACTTGACGTGGAGGCCAGGACTTCTTCATGTCGGCTACCTAGCGGTTCTTGACTTTTCCAGCCAAAATGATTTGTTCACTGCTTCATATTTTTGGTGCTCACTCTGTCAGAAGACAGAGTGTACCAAAGTACCTCTGTCACACTTACAGCTGTTTAATGGCTGTTACATGCTGGGTGTGCTGGCACATGCCTGGCATTTCAGGTACCTGGGAGGCTGGGGCAGGGAGACCATGAGTTCGAGCCCAGACAACACAGAGAGATCCTGTCTCAAAATAAAAAATGGAGAAAAGTGCTAGGGAGGTACCAAGCCCTTGCTAGGTTCAATCCCATGTACTTCCTACCTCCCCCAGAAAGAAGTTAGATGAAAGGGCTGGGTGCATAGCTCAGTGGTGGACCACTCGCCCAACCTGCATGGTGCCTTGGGGTCTATCCTCAGCACTGTAACAAGAGAAAAAAGAGAAAAAAAGAGAAGCTGGGTGTGGTGGGGCAGGCCCGTAATCCCAGCACTCTGACAGGCTGAGGCAGGAGGATTGGCAATTGGAGCCCAAAATGGGTAATTTATCAATTTAATAAGACTCCATCTCAAAAACATATAAAAAATAAAAAAGGGTTGAGGATTTAGCTCTCTGCAAAGTGCCTGGGTTCAATCCCAAAACAGAAAAGAAAAAAGAGGACTGGGAATTTAGCTCTGTGGCATAAGCACCTGCCTGGCAAGCACGAGGTTGTAAATTCAATCCCCAGTACAAAAAAAAAAAAAAGAGACAGAGTTAGAGATTATTTATGCACAGGTATAAGGATTCTGGCTTTATCGCCCAATCCAGGTTTTTGTTGTTCTCAGTACTGTACCAGATATTAAACGACATTCCCAGCTCTTCTCCTCTTTCTACTGTGTTTTTGCTGTATAGTCCAGGCTGGTATCAAACTCTTGAGATCCTCCTGCCTCAGACTCTTGAGCACTGGGATTACAACCACAAACTGCCACAGCTGGCTCTATTTTTGTGATTCTCTCTTTTATTTTATTTTTGTTTTTATTTTTATTGGTACTGGGAATTGAACTCACGATCTTGTGCCTACCACGCAGGCGCTTACACTGCAGAGCTAAATCCCTGGCCCATGGCTCTATTTAAAAAAAAAAAAAATATAATAATAATAATAATAATAAAAAGAGGCTCTTGCCCCTGCCATCTCAGCACTTGAGAGGCTGAAGCAGAAGGATCGATTTAAGTTCGAGGCCAGTTTGGGCAACACAGGAAGTTCAAGGCCATCCTAAACTATACAGTGAGATCTTGTCTCAAAAATAAATGAACAAATAAACATAAAGAAATAGGCTTTTGCTAAATTGATAGGCTGGGCATCAACTTTTTTTTTCCTTTGGACATCAACTTTTGACCCTCCTGCTTTAGCTTCCCAGAGTGGTGGGATTAAAGGCCTATACCACCACATCATGTGTATATCTTCAATCTTAAATTTATGACTCCAAACCTATTGCACTTCAGTGCTTTGTTTTGTTTTGTTCCCCTGAGATGGGAAAATGCCAGTTACAAGATCAAATAACCTCTTCCTTCAGGAAAGACAGAAGTCATAGGATGCTCAAGCAGTGGCGAGACTTATCATGCATATTTTGGCTAAGCCTCTGAAAATAAACACTTCTGCTCACTGTTTGAAATTACTAAACACATAGACCACAGAAAAATAAAGGGAGTTAACTTATTTCTAAGAGCAAAAACACATCCTTGATTTTAAATTAGTTACCAACCCCAACTTTGTTTTTGGTACCATGGATCAAACTCACAATCTCGAGCTTGCCAGGCAGGCGCTTATGCCACTGAGCTAAACCCCCAGCCCTATGTGCCCATTTGTTATGAATATTATATTGTAGAACACTTTAGCACACCTGGAAATAAGCTCCTTATCATTATCACTACTCACCAAAAAAACAAATTTCCAAAATATCCCTAAGAGAGCAATAATATTCCCTTGATAACCAGTCAACAGCCAACAACCACTCATTAATTTTCCTTAGAAATTTCCAAAATATCCTTTAGGGGGCAGCAACATCCCCTTGAGAGCTAAATAGCCGATTCCTCTCTCAATTTGGCCATCACTATTTCTTCTCTCACCTAACCCATATAATTCAGGATTGGAATAGCTAGTTCGGAGTTTTGTTACTTTTTTTTTTTTTTTGTCTTTTTGAGACAGGGTTTCTCTATGCAGTTCAGGCTGGCCTTTAGCTCACTTTGTAGCCCCAGGCTGGTCTCAAACTTGCAATGATTCCCTTGTCTCAGCCTCCTGAGTGCTGGGATTACAGGCATGCACCCAGACTATTACTTTGGTTTTTAAAACAGGGTCTCACCACGTAGTTCAGGCTGGTTTTAAACTCATTACATAACCCAGGCTGGCCTGGAACTACTGGCAATCATCCTGCCTCAGCTTCCCAAGTAGTGGGATTACAGGTATACACCACCATGTCCAGCTACTTCATTACTTTTTATTGAAGAATAACATATAAACAGAAAAGTATGTAACTGCAGGTACACAGTGTGATGCACATACACAAAGTAAGTACATCACATAACCTGCCTTTAAATCAAGAATTTGGAGCCTGGCACAGGGGCACACCTGTAATACCAACAATCAGGAGGCTGAGGCAGGAGAGTCACTGCAAATGCTAGGCCAGCCTGGGTTATATTGTGCGTACAAGTCCAGCCTGAACTATATAGCATGAGTCTGTCTCAAAAAAAAAAAAAGAAAGAAAAGACTGTGTATGTAGGTCAGGCTAAAGGTTCTGGGTTTAATTCCCAGTACTGCAAAGAAAAACAAAACAAAACAAAAAAAGGAAATGCATACCAAAAGGCATGAACAAGAATATTTACCACTGGGTGTGGTAGCATATGCCTATAATCCTAGCATTTGGGAGGCCAAGGCAGGAAGATCTTGACAAACTTGAAGCTAGTTTGGGCTATATAGTGAGCTTAATGTCCCCTTGAACTACACTGAGAGATCCTGTCTCAAAAAAAACAAAAAAACAAAAACAAAAAAAGCAATAAAGCCAAATATGCTGGCACACACCTGTAATCCCAGCAATAAGGAAGCTGAGGCAGGGGATCACTTTGAGTTTAAGGCCAGCCTGAACTATAAAAAACAGGAAAAAAAGAACATAAGACCTAATCAAGAATTAAAAGGTAGCCAGGTGTGGTGGCACAGACACCTCTAATCCTAGCTGAGGCTGAGGCAGGAGGATCATTGCAAATTTGAGATGAATGAACCTGGGCTACAAAGTGAGCTCAAGGCCAGCCAGAAAAACATAGCAAGACCCTGTTTAAAAAAAGAGAAAAGAAAAAGAAAAAAGGAAAAGAAACAAAGAAAGAAAAGAAAGAAGAGTTAAATGGTAAGTCAGAGCAAATAACATCTAAAATTTGGGGCTTTTAAACCAGGGTTTTGTAGCCCATACTTGTGAATGTTCTATTATGACCTGAAGAACTGTTAAGAAACATTCCTGAGGGCTGGGGATTTAGATCAGTGGCTTTAAGTGCCTACCTGGCAAGCATAAGGTCTTGAGTTTGATCCCCGGTACCACAAAAAAAAAAAAAAAAAAAAAAAAAATTCCTGCCTGATGGATGGTAAAAGAAAAACTTGGAAGCAGAACCCCCACACACTGGGGATTGACCCTAGATAGCGCTATGGTACATCTATAGCTTTTTTTAAAAATTCATTTCAGCCCCTTTTAAATTTTTTAATCTTTTTGACGGCAGGACTGATATACTAGGAAGTCACCTAGCACTGACTTGTCATTCGTGCCCTGCAAGTTTTCTTGGTTCCTGGAATTTAAATGGTCTGTGCCTCATCAGAGCTTGAAATAAACTATTTTCTCTGCGTGGAACCTTCTCCTTCTGGTCCCATCCTAAACTACAATCCTGAGTCTTTCCCCACCCCACCTTCCCTATTCTTTAGCTCGCAGTCCCCTCTCTTCCAATTAGGGATTTGTAATTAAACTCGAGAAGCTAGGAATCACTCTGATCATCTATCGCTGGGACGTGGCACTGTAGAAAGGGCAAGTAAATTAGTCAAAGGAAGATCCCTCTGTTAGGCAGACGTTAGTAGATCTGAGACAAAAGGAGAGTCTAAAATAACATGCTGGGACAGTTACAATCAAGGGGTTGGGGATTTAGCTCAGTGGCAAGGTCGTAAATTCGATCCCCAGTATGGGGAGGAGGAGTAAAAAAAGAAAAAAAAAATTGAAATCTACTGATTTGGGGGCTGGGGTAGCTCAGCGGTATATCTGCTTGGCAAATGTGAGGTTGTGAGTTCAAGTTCGATCCCCAGCGCGCGCGCACACACACACACACACACACACAAAACAAAACAAAAAAATGCTGGGACAGTTACAGTCAAGAAACAAAGACCTCAGTGTATAATACACTTATGATCATTTACTCTCAGACCCTTAGAAACAGGTTCTCTTCTAGAACAAGATGCACACTAGTCCTGGCTGCCTACAGCTCAACAGCCCAACGAAGTCAGAAAAGGAAATGGGTCTTTGAAGATCCTCTTGCCTTGGGCTGGGATCTAGTTCACATTAATAAACATCTTTCATAAAATTTTTTCCCTAAGGTTCTTACATGATTAAAGCCCCTGAGGGAACACTGGCTATTTGAAAAAGGCAGAAAGACATTTTACAACTCCAAAGTAACTTCTAACAAAAACATCAATAAGCATCAAAATCACCCGAGTTCTCTGGACCTTTGGAGTAACTTCTTGTGCAGAAAGATAACCACACTCGGGACTTGGATACGAGGGTTTGTGACACTGCCTACTTTCTCACTGCCGTAAAAAATTTATTGTTTTTGATAGGGTTTTGCTGTGTAGTTCAGAGTGGTCTTGAACTCACTATGTAGGCAGGCTGGCCTCAAACTCAGTGATCCTCTTGCCTCAGCCTCTCGAGTGCTGGGATAACAGGCATGCACCATGCCTGGGTTTAAAAATTCTGTTTCTGCAGGCAGTTTGTGCGTTTTGACTGAATTCTCTAACTGCACAAAAGGACAAGGAGATTGGAGTGCCAGTTCCTTGCGGTGTCAATATCTGGCTTCTGGTTGACAATCGGAGGCAAATGGAACTGAACAAGTTTGCAAGAGGCAAGGGAATGACAACTTTGATGAAAAATTTTGTCATGATCCTGACCTGCATCCAGCTCACTCTTATCTTTTTTTTTTTTTTTTTTGCCCCTGTCCTGAAAACTGAACTCACAGCCTTTGCAATATATCCTTAGCTTCTTTTTATTTTGATTTAGTGACAGGGTCGCACTGAATTGTTCAGATTGGGCTGAATCTTAGCATCTTTCCTGCGTCAACCTCCTGGGTCTTGCGCGCCACCACGCCTAACTTTCAGTCATTTTAGTCCTCATCTGCGAAGGGGAATAACAGCGAATTTCCCTAGGACGGTGCGAGCCTGACAAAACCACATTTGTACACTGCTTTGGAACCCAGGTCCAGGCTTCCCGGTGAAAGGTTCCGTACTACAAGCCCCGCCCCTCTCTGCCCTCCATGACGTCACCGACAGAGGTATCTAGTGACACCATCTCCGCCGGGCCCTACTCCAGCCCCTCTTCTCCGGAAATCTACGACTCCTGGGACAGACCTCCGGCTTTCGGTTATTTTTTTCTTCCCTCCCATACTTTCACCTAAAACCTTTCACTTTTTCCGCCTTCCTTTAAGCTAGCAGTTTTCAGTTCTTCTCGCTTGCTGTCTGGCGAGTTCCTCAAAGTCATTTGCTCAGTTAATCGCCTTTCAGCCCCCACCCGTTCGACTTATTCTTAGTCACATTACCCCAGCTCGGTTTCTTTCGGCTATTTCCGCCTCCTACAGCCATCTGTCTTCGGCTCTTTTCGGATTGATTCCTTTCTTTTCGGCCCAGTACCCATCCGCTTCGACTCTTTCCGGCGCCCCATTCTTTTTGTAGCCCTGTCCCTACCATCGTCTTCGGCTGTTTCCGTTTTCTTTCGGCTTCTTCTACCTCTGTGGCCCAAACCATCTTCAGTTCTTTTCGGCTCACCCCAGCCTCCTGCAGTTGCCGGCTCAGCCGCTTTCGGCTTCTTTCGACTCTCCTCGGCCTCGCTTTCCTTTCGGCTGTTTCCGCCGGTCTTCGGACGAGCAGTCGGCCCCTTTCCTCCGCGTGACGCAGCCCGGGCCACCGCCTCTCAGTTACCCCTCCCTCCACGCCCTTCCTCCCGTCTTAGTGTCTAGGTTTGTCCCGGCGGTGCCGCCATTTTGTGTGAATTCCTGACTGCGGCGGGGGCCGGGCAGCCGGGGCACTTAGGACGGGCAGACAAGATAGTCGGCCGGTCTCTCTGTGGCCCGTTTCCTCTCTTCCTAAAATCCTTTTTTGTTTTTTTATCCCTCCTCACTCGCTCACCTCCTCTCCCCTCCCCCTCGCTTGCTCCATCGCGCGCGGACCGCGCTAATTACACCCAACCAACCCACTAGTGTCCGTGTCCTCGGGTACCCCGCCCCGGACCCGTGGGCGAGTGTGTGTGGGGGCGCTCGCTGAGATAAGGGCCCCGCGCCCGTGAGCGAGTGACCGGCCGCGGGCTGCAGAGAAAACAGGTGGCGGGCGGCCCGCCGGGGCCTAGGCCGCGCGGCCTACGCGGAAGTCAGCGCCGAGGTGATTCCGAAACCGAAAAAATACAGACCCAGTTCCCACCAGGAGCCCTCAGAGCCGAAGTGTGCCCCTCCCGCCACGCCCAAGCAGTCCTTTTTCGTGCATTCACGTCCCCTCCCCCCCAAGGATCCATGGAGGCCGCGCCCGGGACCCCCCCACCGCCGCCATCAGAGTCGCCGCCATCGCCATCGCCGCCGCCGCCATCATCGCCTTCGCCTCCTCCGTGTTCCCCCGACGCCTGCCCAGGCTCCCCGCACCTCCTCCACCACCGCCTCCCGCTCCCTGACGACAGGTCAGGCCCCCGGCCGGGCCGGGGCAGCGCCCCCGGGGGGAGGAGGAGGAGGAGGAGGAGGAAGGGCACCCGCCATGTTGGGCCGGGCCGCGGAGGAGGAGGAGGAGGAGGAAGGGCGGGGTCGGTGGGTGTCTCTTGCTCCTCGCTCTTTCTCGCTTGCTTTCTCTCCCGGCCTCATGCGTTTCCCCCCCCTCGCGGCGCTCGCCCGCTCTCCCTCGCTCTCGCTCTGTCTTTTTTGGGCGCCATGCTGAGGGGAAGGTGAGGAGGCGCCCCCCGGACCCCCGTGCCCGCCCTGGGGAGGGGGCACCGGGGGGCGCTGTGGAGGCCCGCGGGGTCCGCGCTGCCCCTGCGCCCGGAGCTGGCAGCCACCGGCCCGCCCGCCGCCTGGCTTCGGGGCGGGGTGGGGGAGGGGCTCCTGGACCCTTTTTGGGGGATCTCAAGCTACAGCTCCAGTCTTAGGGGCTTGGAGTTGGGGATGGTCTTCTAGCCCCCGGCAGTATCCTTTCTCCTGGGGGAGGCGCGCCCTGCCCTTCTTGGATAGGCACCCGAGCTTTATTAGGCAAAAAGTGGGGGTTCGCCCAGTCTTAATCTTTCTAATGGGGGTTCTTTGATGGCTCCTTTGCACTTTTTTTTGGCGGGAGGTGTTGTGTAGCTACACCCCAGAAAACTGAATCGTGGGGTGTATCTAGTCTTTTTGATGAAACCCCTTTTTGGAGGGACAAGCCCTTTCCCCACGCTTGTCCTTAGCGGGAGGGGGTTTTCGTAGGTAGGTGACCTGGGGGAGGGACCCCGGCCGTATTTTCTTTTAGGGGGTGTTTGGTTTCTCTTAGCTTGAGAGAGGAAGTTGACCGTAGCTTTCTTTTGGGGTTCGCCCCACCTTCGGTGTAAAAGGGGGTACCTTTCCCAGAAAGAAGAGGTTTCCTGGTGCTTAAGCAGCGGGTGGAAAGGACGTCCCTCGCCCCTTAAATTCAGTTCGAAATGGGTCCCCACACCCTTCTCTGGCGCGCGATGATGGGGTCAGCCCCGCGCCTTTCAGGATGAGCTGGGGACTCTTTGCCTTCCTAGAGCAGGGGGCGTTGGGGTGCAGGGTCGCTCACCCTTCCTGGTGGGGCAGGGGCAGAGGTTGGAGAGAGAATCTGAGCAGGAAAGGTGGGGTTCAGCCGGCAGGAGAGCAAGTCGCGGAGGGAGTGGGGGTGGGGAGGGAAAGAGAATGCGCTGGGCGGGCGGCTATTCAGGCACAGCCCAGTCGGGGGTCTCAGAACCCCGCAGGCCCCACGGCTCCTTCTCCCCCACTTCCACCTCCCCCTTTTTCCCTTTCTCCTTCACAGACCTTACTTTGCTTTTTAAAAGAAATGCCACCCACATTCAGAGACACAAGTGCAGCAGTTTGGTGAGCGTTTACAAAATTTTTTTTTCTTTTTTTTTTTTTTTTAATTAAATGTATCGTCCTGGGACTCGCAGCCCTTCGCAGCCCGACTCCAGTTCAAGGAAATAAACAGATTAGCAAAGGTCTGTTCGCTAAGCCCACGTTGGGCTTCCGGGGCCCCCTCTCTGGGGGCAGGTGCATTACTCAAAGGTGCTCACACGCTTTATTCGACCTCTAAGGAGTTCTCTTATGTCAGAAGTGTATGTCTTACAATGGGTTGGGATGGTAAGTAGCCTCTTTTATTGAGTAATTCAATTATCTCCCTCTTTGTCCCTTTTCCTGCCTGCCTTACTCCTCGCCTTTAGACCAAAAGTGATGCTTGAGAGAATGAATTTATATGTTCAAATCAGGTTTCTAACCCTGTTGAGCCCTTTTAGACTTGCACATCCTTTCAATGTTTAATTTTTAAAATTTGACGTACACAGTTTTCTCAAAGAAAAAAAAGTATTACTGTAACATGACAAAAGTCTATGTAACAGGCCCATGTTTTCAGACTCTTGGGGACCCTCTTTCCACGTCAGTCCATTACTTTATCCAGCCACGTGTAGGAGACAAGTTTACTAAATTTGGTTTATGATACTTGCATTCAAGTTAAAGTTCTCCCAACCTCTCCGCCAAAAAGCTTGTGGTTCAAGTAGGTCCAGTTTCTTCATTTTATTCCAATGTGTCTTATGGTGACGGACGTTTAAATTGAGCAAGTCATTTGTAAAGTACTGTTGAAGCACAAAATGTGTAAACTGTGTCAAGCCCCAATCTCTGCCTGTCTCCACTGCTCTTTGTTGGAAAGCACATGCCTGACGGTGAAAAGTTGATGCCAAATGTGTTACACGCCCGGTCATGTTGGAGAGAACACTTCTGGTCCCCTATCCTACACATACAAAGGAAAAAAACAAATGACTTGCAGAACCAAACACCACTTCTGATATGTTTTACAAGCATAAGTTTTTGAGTTAAAAGACAAAACACGTTGAAGTTCCGTTTTCATTCTAGCCCACTTTGGTCCCTGACATACTTTGTTAGCAGTCTTTTTAACACATAGCCCTAGCCTTTTCCAAAAGACAGTTTCTTTTTTTCTGTTCTTAGGAGAAACGTGTTCACTCATGTTTAGATGAAATGAACTGCAGTTCATTAGGCCACTTTATTCTTAATATGTTCACAACTGTGGTGCAGTGGTAGTCTTAAGTGTGTAAAATAAGGGAGGAAGTGTGTAAAATATGTGAGGAAGAAATTCCCAGAATGGATAGTATCCTGTGAAAAATGTCCAAAGCACAAAAGGAACACACTGTCCAGTATGAAAAGGAATTGCACTTATTTGAAGTTTCCCATCCTTGGTAAAAATTCTTCCAGGACCTAAGAGCAGAAACTGGATGTTAACTGATGACTCTCAAGTTTATAGGATTACTAAATTGTTGAATGCTTATTTAAGTTTAGTTTTTAAAATGTAATTTTAAGGAAATATTGTTTGATACAGATTCAGCAATCAACTGAATCTGTAGATTTTCTCAAACATTTAAGACACACTCAGACACATCAACACAAGGTTTTGTTTTGTTTTTTGCTTTTTTGTTTTCTCAAAGGAATCTCATCCATCAAGTCTAAGAAGCCCCAGTAATTCAATCAGACTGCATTTTGGTAAACCTTATTTTTAAAATGTCACAGTACTACCTTTTTTCTCCCCTAAACTGATGTACCAGTAGTAGTTAAAAATGAAATTAATGGATGTTGCAAAAGAAAAAGAAAAGGGTGTCACTCAGAATATGCCTGATTTAACAGCAAATTGTAAACCCTTAAAACCTTTTAAATTTTTGTTCTTTCAGGGAAAAAGGATTTATTTCACAGCAAATCTAGATTTCCCATTAGAAACAAAACCAGTTGTGACTGTAAAAGTATGGATGTTATAGTCAAAATTCTTTTTTTATTGTCTCAAATTTGTTATTCTGTAGGAAAAATACAGAATTTCCTAATCCCAATCCATCCTGTCTTCCTGACCCTGAGTCAGGTTTTCAGTTTGGAAGGTTTAAATTGTTGATTCTTGACAAGCTAGAATTTTAGGTAGAGCTAGCTGTTTTAGAATACCACTACCGTGGTTCTGCTTGAGCCAGGAAGGCTGATCCCACGTGAAAAGTGTTTTCACGCCTGTGGAAATGAGGCCTTCTTAGCATGACACCTTGAGTTGAGTATTTGGCTTGAAGTTTGTAAATTTTCATACAGTTGAATGTAGAACAATCTCATTGAGTCTGGTCAGCGATTCATCTTCTAATAATGCCTCTACCTCTGCTCCTTGCGCTTAGATCTCTTACCTCCCTGATGGAAGGAAATGGCTATTTCAAGGTTGCCTTAAGCTGTTCACTTGTGTTTTATTTTTGTGGCTCCTGAGTCCTTAGAAACATCTCTTTATAAAGGCCAGATCTAGTTACAGTTAAATACCTCTGGCGAAAATCACTATTGAAACTTTAAGTCTCTCTGGATAGCTTTAAGTCAAGCCATGTACCAAAGAACCTAACTGTTCCCTGTGGACACTATCTTCTAGTGCCAGAGCAATTGATTATGACCCTGTTTGGGGAAGTTGAATGACAGAGCAAATAGTGAAAAGCAAAGTTGAGCAAGGTGCCTAACCTGTAGCATGGCAGACAGCACAGCTACTGCTAACCCCAGAGAAAAAGGGAAGTTCTGTAGCTTCCTGGTGTATTTTAGGCTCCTTCAAGGACCCTATGAGCAGTCTGCTTATTGGTGGAGAGAATCCTGTTGGAATAAATGTCCAGTTTCAGAATTAGAATCTAATACGGAAAAGCTGCCAGTTCTGGTGGCACTTGAAGTTCACTTTGATGAGTAAAGGTAAAGATGAGATTGAGGGGAGCAAATGTTAATGGATTTAGCTTTCCAAATTTCTTGGCCTAGACTTCCTGCAGAGCTCTTTGCTTTTGATATTAATGTAGACACAATATTAACGTGCTGAGTTTTTTGTGCTAGTAATAATGTGAAGTGGGCAGTAAGATTATTGGTATATTACCCACTAGGGTCATTGTTAATCAGTTGGTGATAATAATGAAGATGGGGCCTCTTGGTTAGTGATAGATATAGTTTCTTTCTTCTTTTTAGGTTTTTGTTGTTTTGTTTGTTGAGAACAGGATCTGGCTATGAAGTTCAGGCTGACCTTGAATTCATTTTGTAGCCCAGGCTGGCCTCAAACTCAGAGCAATCCTCCTGCCTTAGCCTCCCGAATGCTGGGATTACAACAGGTATGCACCACCATGCCCAGCTCTTTAGTTGCTTTCTGTTATGGATATTTATTTTATAGCAGAACATGGGTTATTTGCTGGGAGCATAGTTTACTTTTACTTTTCCCTGTCAGATTGCATGGGATAAGGTATCTTTCTGGTTTTTAAATATTTTTGCCATTTTGCATGTGAGTGGATTGGTGACTCAGCTTGTTTGTCAGGCAAGTGGTGACATCCTTTTGAACACTGGAGGTGGCAGCAGGATGTGGAGGAAGTCTGGGTTTTGGAGCCAGATAAGAGTGCCCAGGCCTGGCCGCTCCCTGGTGGTGTGCATTGGGCCTTGAGCATGGTGCCTACTTCTCAGAGTCATTATGGCCAAATAGATACAAGGGTAACACTCCCACAATACTCAGCATTCAGTGAATCTTTCCCAACTATGTAAAGGTTCTAAATAGAACATTTACAGTCTCCTGGGTAAACAGAAGTAAGCCTGACATCTGTATTTTTGAAGGAATTTGATCTATCACCTTTCAGGTTCTGGTCAGTTTATTTAATGGAACTGCTGATTGGGCTTGAAAGTAAGTAGAAGCCATCTTACAGCATTTCCTGCTTGCCCAGTATCCTTATTCTGGATGCTAAAAGAGTCCTATTGTCTCCAGCAAATACTGACTGTATTGTGAATTAGCTTCTTGTTTTTTCTGTAGTGGGAGAACTCAGCCCTTGGTGTATGCTAAACAAGTATTCTACATCTCTACCCCTTTTATTTTTAATTTTGAGACAGGGTCTTTCCAGGCAGCCCAGGCTGTCCTTGAACTTGTGACCCTCCTGCCTCGGCCTCCCAAGTACCTGGGACTACACTTGTACGAATCTTTTGCACTTGGAATCTGAGCCAGTGCTATAGCCACTTATGGGCTCTTGAGAACTGGGAAACCTGGGAGCTAGAGCTTGAACCCTCCACCAGCTAGTGCTACCACTTTAGTCCGTTGCACCTCTCTAGAATCTCTGAGGGGACAGTCTGTCAGGATCCCACACCAAGTACTTTAGCCAAGCCAGTTAAGGTTTTTTTTATTCTTTGAGCAGCCAGGCTTTGTCCCACACTTTCCCTCCGCACAGAAATGTTTTTGAGTGTACAGTGTGCAAAGACCCTGTCTGTGCTGAGGACTTTGATTATAGAGTTGGGCCAACCTCACCTTTACCAGTTTCATATTCTTAGGTCTGACCTACCTTCTGCAGTTTCTGGGCTCCATAAAGACTTGCTACTGCAGTTTACTGGTCCACAGGTGCAAAGCCCATGCCTTAAAAGCTGCAGGGCTAGGAGCTGGGCATGATGGCATGCACCTGTCATCCCAGCACTGGGAAGGCTAAGGCCAAGTTTGAGGCCTGCCTGGACAACATAGTGAGATACTTTCTCAGAAACCAAAGCAAGTCGTAAGGTTAGCATCAATGGCCTGATGGCAGGCAGAGTCATAAGGAGACCTGTCAGCCCAGCAGCTGGCTGAGACCAGTTTTCTTGTCCCAGTTAGGACTCAGGTGGTCACCGAGAGTGCTTCACAGTGCTAAGGCTGGGTATCCTGCAGTCTGCTCTGCTCCTTCCATGCAGTGCCCTCTGTTGGTATAGAGATATGTTGAGCGTGGTGGTGGCGGCTGGCACCCTGGATGTGACTTCTGTGTTTGTCTACTCCTAAGCCAGTCTCCTTTGTCTCCCCAAGGGGTGACAGCGCCACTTCCATTTGTGCACTGATTGGATAGTTAAAAGATTACCCACCAGGCGCCTGCTGAGGACTTCTCACATTAGTTTATTTGTTGCAGTGGCATTGCAACAGAAAAGGGAAGTCACTTATCCTAGGTCATGGAACTGGTGTGCTGGAGGCACATCTCCCCATTGTGCTGTCCCAGATCTAGTGCATTTTTCTAACTGCAGATTATAGTCATTAGGATATGAAGTCCATTTATTGATTTGTCTTCTCGGTCGTAAAACAAAGCAACAGAAAGGGATCAAGTTAGATGTGGCTTCGTGAAATTTTGGTTTGAGAGGAAAGTAGAGGAGGTGGTATGGGTCAAGGTAAAAAGGTTGAAAGCCACTGCAACCAGGATAGGAGTGGCTTTGAGCCACCACTGCTGACCTGTTTTTTGTAGTGACGGGGTATTGGCAGACAGCCACACGCATTTGTTATATTGGCAGTGTCACCTGGCAGCAGGGAGTCCTTGGGACCTAGACCTTGGCCTAGCCGAGGAAAGCCAACAGTGTTACTCTTTAGCCCTTGCTGGCCTCCTCCCTGCTGTGATCTGCCCACACATCACCCCCCACCCCCACCTGGCACTACTATTGTGGTGGGAGGGAGTTGGGGGTGTAAGGGCTCTGTTTCAAGTCTGCTTCAGAGAGGGGGAGTGCCTCACTCCCTGTTCCCAGTATGCAGCAGGTCTTACATTTCTGTATTCTGCTTTTTCCAGGGAATGTAAAGGCTCAAGCCTGGGCCTTTTTTGTTTGTTTGTTTGTATGTTTGTACCAGGATTGACCTCACAACCTCCTGCTTGCCAGGCAGGCACTTACACTGCTGAGCTAAACCCCCAGCAAGCCTGGGCTTTTGAATATCTAAATTGAAGGGATTTTCATTCATTAGGACTAGAAACTGGATACCAGTTGAGGCCCAGTGCGGAAGTGGATCACAGCTAATACATCCTGCTGTGGCCCAGCCCAAGGATTTGGGCCTTGACACTGTCACTTGTCAAATGACCATTGCAGCTGTCTTGGATTATTGCCCTCTTCATTTTCCTAACAGACACCAGGGTTTAGGTTTCCTTGGGATTCTAGGCTGGCCCTGCAACTGCCTAGGGCACCAGAGCAGTCACAGTAAACAAATCAGATGCATGACATTGCAGGTCACTTCCCTGGGAGGCCCTGTTCACTTCTGTCTATCTCCTCACTCAGCCTGTCTCTTTCTAGCCAATCAGGAAGCCCTTGATAACTCAAAAAATGAGTTTGTGACAGGATAGCCCCTCAGGGACCTCATCAGAGCTTGAAGTGGTTTGCATTGCTGAGGGGGGTTCTTAGGAAATTATCTAAGATGTTTGGGTAGCTGACACAGATGCTCCATTCTTGTGCAGTGTGTCCTGAGTACCCTCCTAGACTGGGTCTGACCTTGTGCTTTGTAAACTTAGGGTGACTGTGAACTTCTTTGTCTTCCTTTATGGTGTCCATAGGCGACTGGAGATTAACATTATTGTCTTTCAGATAATTGCAGCTATAAAGAGAAATTATGTTGTAAGCCAGAAATTTCAAATTCTGGGTCCAGGTCTCAGAGGAAAATAGTAGTACTTTGTTTTGACCCAAAGTATGTAGAATGGAACCATACTGATTCTCCTAAAAAATTATAAACAAGATGTCTTTATTTATAGCTAAATAAGACTTTCCTCTTGGGAGTAGTAGATATCTGGCTGCCTTGGGTAAGATCCAGCACCTCTGCAGCTTTCAGCCATCTGCAGCTCTGTTGGCTTGAGAAGGTGGTTAGAGAGCTTAATTCCTGAGAAGCAAATTCCAGAGGTTGATCTGCCGGGAGAAACTTGGATCTGAGATCTGTGTTTGCTGATTGAGCAAGGCTATATTCTTTTTTTTTTTTTTCTTTTTGAGACAGGGTCTCACTATGCAGTTCAGGCTGGCCTTGAGCTCACTTTGTAGCTCAGGCTGGTCTCAAACTCGCAACAATCCTCTTGCTTCAGCCTCCCGAGTGTTGGGATTGCAGGTGTGAGCCACCACGCTGGCCAAGCAAGGCTATATTCAAAACATAGGAGTGGAAGAAGACTGGTGAGGCAAAGGAAGTGGCAACTTTGTCTCCATGTGGCTCCTTTTGCAGGTTTGGGGTGGGTTTTGTTTTGTTTTGTTTTTTATTGGTACCAGGGATGGAACTCATGACCACGTACTTGCAAGGTAGGTGCTTATGCCACTGAGCTAAATCCCCTGCCCGTTTTGTTTTTTAGAGTGGGTTTCCCTCTACAGCAGTCTTCCTGCCTTGGTCTCTTGAGTACTGGGATTACAAATTTGTGTCTGTTTTTTTGTTGTTTGTTAAGACTGAGCAAATGTTCTGCTCTGAGGTTTGTGTGCTTGCAGGAGTTCCAGTTGTGGGTGCTGCATGCTTGGGGACGAAGGTGTTCAGTTTCCTATTACTGGCCTTTGCAATTTACCTCCCATGGGTGTGCTTTGCTTTCTGCCTTCGTATAAGTCCTATTTATTTCTTATTAGGATTGCTTAGATCTTTCAGTGCACTTCTTATTTCCTAAACTATCCAAACATCCTTGGTCACATTTTTGAATACCATTGTTAGCAGGACTGTACCAATCTTGTATCTGTGCATTTCAGTAGTTTTTACTCCTAAACATTTAGTGAGCTGGGTTTGTGCTCGATGCATTTTGTGTGTACCTAGGCTCGTGGAATTCTCCCCATGACCTCATCCTGGAAGTTCCATCGTTGCTTTCTCCTCACAGTTGAAGAAACTGGGGATATGGGATGTTTAAGAAACTTGTGCCAGTGTCTTTGTGCTTCATTTTGCCAGCTGTTAGAATGCAGTCATACCTAGGGACCTGGCTGCTGTGAAACTCTTTGCATTTGGTGCTCTGCACAGTTTAAGGTGTTTGTCCTGGTGATCAGTGTTTCTTTGACCTGCACAACAGCCAGAACTTAACAGTGTGGATTGCCTCATGACTCCCTACCTTTTCCTGCCAAAACTGTTTGGTCTTTGTCACCTTCTGGAGTCAATTAACAATGAGTATCAAGAAATCACGCTTATTATTTCAATATTCTGTTTTATATACATATGTCTTATTTTTTTGCACTCAAGTTACAAATTTCAAGGTAAGGGTTGGTTGTCAGTTGGCCTGTTTAGTACATTATTCTTTTTCATATAGTTTCTATTGTTAAGAGCTGGAAAAAAAAGAAAACAAACCTGGAGCTTGGGGTCAGAAAGTCTTGGTGGTGGCACCCCTTAATTAAAGAAACTTTGGAGGCTGAAGCAGGAGGATCGCAAATTCAAGATCAGCTTGGGCAATTTATTTTTTATTTTATTTTATTTTTTTTGCGGTACTAAGGATCGAACTCACAACCTCGCGCTTGCCAGGCAGGCGCTTATGCCTCTGAGCTAAATCCCCTGCCCTGCTTGGGCAATTTAATTTAGCAAGATCCTATCTTAGAATAAGAAAGGCTTAGGGATATATAATTCAGTGATAGAGCTCCTGCCTGACATAAGTGAGTTTAATTTTCATAATACTAAAAGAAAAAAGAAAAAGTTCCAAACTCAGGTTTTAATTGTGGTTCTTCCTGCTATCATCCTATGGGCAAATTAATTTCCTCCCATCTGAGAGCTTCACATATGTTAAACAAGTGCTGTGGCCCTGAGCTATATCCCTGGCCCTTTATTTGAAAACAAGTCTCACTGAATTTCCCAGGCTGGCCGCCTCAACTTTCCTCCTTCTTCAATTTCCCTATACCTGAGGTCATAGATATGTGTCTCCATTCCATACTGGGGATTGAACCCATGACTTCCACACTGAACTGCATCCCTAGCAGCTTCCCACCCTGCCTTTTTTTTTTTTTTTTTAACTTGAGAAAGGGTCTGGCTAAGTTAACCAGGCTGGACTCAAATTTGCAATCCTGTGCCTCAGCTTCCCAGAGTGCTGGAATTACAGGTGACTATCACCATGCCTGGCAGGATTTATTTTTTATATGGCAAAAGATGCTGCCATCTTTCCTAACAAAATTAACAAGTAGTTAATGTATCAAATACCCAGTCTAGGTTCCGATTGCTCTGGTATCCTGTGTCAAAGCTGCCAGGAGGTGATGGCTTGGGTTTGGATGCCTGTATGGTATGCCATCTTGCTTGTGCAGAAATGAAATTCTCTGATTGGGCTCTGCCTGCCGCTCAGCTGATTGCTGTGATGTTGGCATGTTACCATGGAAAGATGTGACATCACAGAGTGGGCTGTGACCACATCTGAGAATGATGAGGTGAAGGGAGACACAGAGCTCCATTGCCCTCAGTTTCTAGTTGATGAACTAGGATGTGAAAAACACATCCAGAGCCTAGAGATTTAGTTCAAGGCTTTCCTGGCTCTGAAAGCCCTCAGCAAGCTTCCCCTTTGGCTGTTCTATACTTCCTAATTCAAGGGAAGGTTGTGGAGGCCCTTCTTAGGTGTGAAGCCTGATCTTATGTTCTACAGGAAAAGGAAAGGCCCTAGGCCTTTGCTCGTGCCTCCAACAGAGATAGGCCCGGATCTCGGATTTCTGTGCCTAGGCCAGCGCTTAAACATTTGAAGAGACAGCCTCCTTGTAATTTTCGTAATTTTGTCCCTAGTTAATGGGTCATTCAGTGCCTACTCGGGCAATCTGTTGAGAGTCTGGGCAGTTAATGATCATAACCCTGACCTTCACATTAACCTAGCTGCCTCATGAACATCAGGTAATAGCCACTGTTCCCACGAGTTCCTTGTTTTGCCTCTTTTTTCCCTCATAAGTCAGGTATCTTCCAGCTTTGTCCAACTTTTTTTATTTTATTTTTTGAGATAGGGTCTTTATAGTGCAGGCTGCTCTTGAACCCACTACATATCCCAGACTAGCCTCAAGCTTGTAGTGGTTCTCCTGCCTCGACCTCCTGAAGTGCTAGGATTTTAGGCGTGTGTTGTTCAACTCTCTTGCCTGGACAGTTGCCATGCTGCAGGCATTGTTTTCCCAGGGGCTTTTTGTCCTTTCTACCTAGGTCTGGCCTCTCCCTGTCTCTCTTCCTGTTGGTCAACCACCTGGTTACTTTCTAGCATTGCTTAGCTGAGAGCTGAGGAAGGGAAGATGCTGGTTTTGTCAGTTTTGCCAGCTGGATTGGTTGGGAGAGAGTGGAAGCAGTCAGCAGAGCATGCATTGCCACCAGCATCAGCCAGTCTAGGGTTGTCTGTAATTGGGTATGCTCATGCTAGCTGGTTCTTCAAATCTGTAGCTTCTGTTTTTCTCTGTGTCCTTGCCTCCCATGTCAGATGCTTCATCCTTATTGTCTGATTTGAACCTTTCACCCCTCAAAATAGGCAATGTTATGCACTCCACAGATGAGAGCACCAAGGCTCAGGTTATAGAGCAAGAGCGCTTGCTAAAGAAAAGGCAGAGTTGGTTGAGTTCCTTGCAGGAAGAAACATGGTGCCTGAGCCACGAGACTGTGTGGCATAGCAGGTCTGTTTTCCAAGTACAGTACTGTTTTTGCTGAGCCCACGGTATGTGATGAACCCTACACACATCTGTGCCTTGGGGAGTTGACCCAGCAGGTATTACTTAGGCCAGGAGCCCAGATCTGTTTGACCCAAAAGGCAGTCTGCTAGCTCTGAAAATGGCAACTCAGATGCTCAGGAAGCTTTGTCCATCTGGAGGTTCAGGGTAGAGACCTGCCTCTGGGCAGGCATTGGTTTCTTCCCAGTTCCTCCTGGGGGCCCTTCCCTGGCGTCTCACAGTGTGGCTGGTCTCCGGTCGCCTGCAGCTCTGGTGGCCGGGCTGGCTACAGCCGTGGCAGGACATTGCCGGGCTAGGCTCTGGGAATACAGCGGCCTCCTCACAGGCTGGCCTTGCAGGGTTTGCTCCTACAAGCTGGTCTCAAGAGGATTTGGCAGGTCTAGATTGAAATGATTAGCGCAGTGGGGTTTCCCCACTTTTCTTGGGGGATTATGTCACAGTCTGTTAAGCATGCTCCCTCACTATTTAATCCCACTCTGACATGGATTTTGCTGGCAGCCTGTTAAGTGGCACTGCTTAAACCTGGTTGCCATTTTATGGAAACAGCCTTTGTGCAGTCGTATGAATGGCCCTCAGGATTCTACCCGCTCTCCCAGTGGGCTTGATTTCCTTCCTTTCTGTTGAACAGAGTCTAAAGGAAGCAGTCAGACCTAATATTGTTGTAGGCCTTTTAGCCAGAATGGCATGGCCCATGTGACCCTCAGCAGAGTTAGGCTGGGCCCTAGCACAGGAAAGGCACATCCATCTATCCACTTCAGTGAATGAATCATCAGTGATCTTTATAAAGTTCCTGCTTTTCAGCTGCACTCTAGGTAGGGAGACTTCCAAGTTTGCACTGCCTGTTGGGTAGAAAGTTGTGCAGTTGAACCCTCCTGAGCCCTGATGTGTCTTGGAGTATTGGTAGACAGTATGGAGAATCCATCTTTGGCTGAAGCCTGCAGAGGATACAAATGCTGTACTTGCCCACCTTGGTAAAAATGTTTTGGAAAAAAGAGGCTTCTTCCAGAGTCATTCCGGATGATGGTTAAGGTGCTTGAGTGCCTTGGCTGGTCTTTTGTTGTAGTGCTGAGACCATTCTCACATGTTAGGTTAGAGCAGTTGTGTGTTTGTAAGGGCCAATTCTGGAAGGGGGACTGTGTGGAAGCCTCAGATATCCCTGGACAAAACAGTCCCTTGTGTCTGATGGAGGGTTCCCTGGGGCTGCGACCGGTTCTGGCTCAGTTGACTTGCTCTCCAGGTCATAGAAGCCGTCTTGTGAACTGAATTTCTGAAATGTATCAGTTTTCTATTAGGAAAATGAAAAGGTGGATAGCTCGGTAGCTGGTACTGTGTAGGGACTCAGAAATGATTGTGGCCTGAATGGCGTCTGACCTCGGCGTTTCCCATTCCAGAATACAGTGTGGAAGACAGTGCTGTGGTCAGCTTTTCCTTATGGATTCAGACTGTTACCTCTCTGGGCTGGCTCCAGGCCCTCTCTGCCTTTCTTTGTGTTTGTCCCCTGTGTTTCTCTGGGTGTGGTCCTTGCCCGCCCACAGTATTCCCATGGGGACAGTCAGTCTGTTCCAGTCACCACCTCCAGTGACTACACAGCAGGAAGTTTGCTGTGTCACTGAGTAACAGCTCCTCCCTGAGGAATAAAGCAGTTTTCCCAGTCAGGTGCTGCTCTTAAAGTGGGTGAGGCCATCCTGCTGATTTATGGCTCCTGCCTAGCTGGAAGGTGCCTCACTGTCAGGAATGCCACCCCTCCTGTCCAGAGGTTGCTGGGTGTCTCCCTGAGGGGTCCCAGCCAGCCTGGAAGGTCAGAAAGAAACAGCAATCTCAGCACATTGTTACATCTCCTGTCATTTCCTTTGAAATGACAGAGCTTCCTGTCTTGACTTTTGTTCTGGAGCAGGCCTTGACCTCTGTCTCTGGGGATCTGGGAGGCAGCACCATTTGGGGTTTAAATCAGACCCTTCTCCTTTGAATCAAGTGTGAGATTGATAGAAAAGCTCTTCTTGAGGGACTGCTTGGTGTTTGGGGCACAATCCTTGGGAGGACAAAGAGTGATGTGAGTGAAAGGGCCATGGAGGGTCCTAAGGAAATGACAGTTTGTTTCTCTTCACAAAGCCCCTAGACCCTTTTGGGCTCCTGCCTAGCTGTTGCAGTCCCAGGGCCTCCCTGTTTTGGACTTGTTTTGTTACTGTTTTGTGGGGAGGTAATGAGGATTGAACCCAGAGCCTCATACATGCTGGGCAGGTGCTCTACCAGTGAGCTACACCCTCTGTTTTTTGATACAGGGTCTTACTAAGTTGCCCAGGCTGGCTTTGAATTTGCAATCCTCCTACCTTGGCTGTCTATAGCTGGGATTACAGGCATGCACCCCTGTGCCTAGCTTTGTCACTCTTGACATTATCTTTGTTTCTTTGTGTCCTAGTTAACTGAGATGGACAGAATTTTTATGCTCACATACAAAACTTGCTGTAGTCATTCATAAGGAACTTTTAAGAGCTTTATTTTGTTGTTGTTTTGTTTTGTTACCAGGAATAGAACTCAGGACTTTGTGCTTGCCAGACAGGCACTTATACCACTGAGTTATAAGCCTGGTCCTCTTTTAGAGCTTTCAAATTAATTTTTGGTTTTGTTTTTCTTTCCTCTACTACCTTTTGTACTTGTGAAAACTGTGTCTGTGGGTTTGGCTTGAAATCTGAATTCCTTTCCTATCTGCTGTCCTCCCTGATCACTCCCTCACCACCACCCCACTCACAGCATGCTGCTGGTAGTGTCGACCTTTGGACAACACTTTCTAAAGTATTGGGCATTGGGGTGACATGGGAGAGGTGACAAAAAAATGGGAGTCACAAGGCAGAGAAGGAGGTGAAGCAAGTCAGAGGAGGGAAGGAGAAAACCGCCTCAGCCTAGGAGAGTTCCCCCTGCTCAGCATCCCTGTCTGACTGTGTCCCATCCCCGCTCAGCAATGGGACTGATGGGTAAATCAGACCCCGAAGCCCAGAGCCCACATCCTCTACACCAGTGGTTGTTCAGGAAACCATTGTGGAGTCCTTCAGTACCCCAGGCCCTCTCAGGAGTATGGCGAGCTGCATGCAGGTCACCCCAGTGCAGACCCAGGGCTTTCCCATCACTGTCCATGGCCACCATCTCTCCTTTCACTGAGTGTCCGTAGGGACATAGCCTCCAGCTGCCAGGTCACTGCTGCAGAAGGGGTACCAGTCCTGGCTCCCTGGGCCAGGCACTTCTTTGGTCAAGGGGGTTTCAGAAACGCTGCCGAGTAAGTTGAGCGACTGCTGATGGTGAGGTTCTCTGAGGCCCCTGGCCAGCCCCAGCTGGGGCGCTCCCTTCCTCCCCTCATGTGACCACAGAACCTGCTGCCATCGGCTAAGAATGGTGGTCCCAAGGGACATTAAGAGAAATCCTAGCTTGGGTTTGTCTACAACCTTGCTGGTGGTGTCCCTGACTTTTTATTTTTCGTGGTTCCAGGAATTGTGCTCACCACCTTTTGTAACCAGGCAAATGCTGTGTCACTGAGCTAAACTTCAGCCCCAGCCTGCTAGCAGTGATGCTTTTACATTTCATTGGTTTTTCTACCACCACCTGTCCAGCCAGTTACACTCACAGGCACAGTGCTTTTGGGGTGAAATGAGGGTGGTCTTCACATCCTTCTACTTCCCATCCCGAAGATCACAGTGCTTGATCACTCCTGTGGGTTCCCCAACCCTGAGCCCTTGGGTTCTGCTCTTGACACCCCCCATTTCATGCTGCCTTTGGGGTTGCTTTTAGGGAAGATGGTGAGTTGGAAGAAGGTGAACTGGAAGATGATGGGGCGGAGGAGACCCAGGACACCCCAGGAGGGCAAGAGAGAAGTCGGAAAGAAAAGGGGGAGAAACACCATAGCGACTCAGATGAGGAGAAGTCTCACAGGAGGCTGAAGCGGAAACGGAAGAAAGAACGGGAGAAGGAGAAGAGGAGGTCGAAGAAGAGGAGGAAATCCAAGCACAAAGTAGGTCCAGGAAGGTTGGCGTTGCTGCACTGCTGGCACAGGACATGTCCTGTCTGCCCAGAGGGCATTCTTCTTGGTGTCTCTGTCTTAATGAGCTGGCAGCTTGTGCTCCACTGCCACTGAGTGCCCTCAGGTGAGGCAATTCAGGTGGAACGTGGTGCCCTTGGGACACGGGCCAGCATTGCGTGTCCTGGGGCTATGTGCAGGGTGGCTACCTGCAGTGGTCACTAACCTACCTCTCCTGTCACTGCAGCGACATGCTTCTTCCAGTGATGACTTCTCAGACTTCTCAGATGAGTCAGATTTCAGCCCTAACGAGAAGGGGCACCGCAAGTACCGGGAGTATAGCCCCCCGTATGCTCCGGTGAGTGACTGCTTGGCACCCTGGCATTCAGGGGGTCTGGACCAGGAGTACTCCAGGACCCATGTTCATAGAGTTCTTTCCACATTTGGACTTTCTTCCATGAACTTGGCATGGATTTTTTACCCTATAATATTAGGTGCTATTTTTGTCCTTGTTTATAGATGAGAAAACTGGGAGAAAATTTTAATGGTGTCACCAGCTCTAAAGTAGAAGAGCTAGGATTTAAACCCAGTGACAGATCTCTGTAAGGCTTGCTCTTGAACCTTCTCTGGGCTGTGTTTACTCCAAAGTCGTGGCAGGACTCCGTATGTCTCACTGGCCCAGGTGACAGCTGAATGCTTTCTGCTGTTCATAGGTGACTTGTGGCAAAAGAAGGAAATGGTCAGGGACATAAATTATCTTAAAAGATTGTTTGTTTCTTAAAGGTTTTACACTAATAGGTCAAATACTGCATTACATCTCTGAATTTAAGAATATAAATCAGTTTGTGTACATTTTTTCCCCCAGAAAAATCCATGCCCAGCTTAAATGTGGATATTTTAAAATTAATGGACTTCGCTAGGCATGGTGTCACATGCATGTAATCCCTGCTCTTAGGAGGCTAAGACAGGAGGATCGCTGCAATTTAAGGTCAGGATGGGCTACATACTAAGTGTAAGGCCAGCCTGAAATAACATAGTGAGACTCTGTCACAAAAACAAAAACACAACAACAAAAAATAAAATCTGTACACTTTTATTTTTTAGAACCGTTTTATATCTAGGAAACTGGACAAATAGTGCAGCTCCCTTACCCTCTCATGCCGCAGTTCCTACTATCATTGACGCCTGCACTAGTGTGACTCATGGTTATGCCGTGGAATTCCTCGCTGATCCAGTATTGTTCACTGGTGTCCTTCACTTAGGTTACAGCTCTGGGTTTGGTTGTAGCATCACACAGTAGTTTCACTGCTTATGCTCTTCCTGTTTATCCTTGGCTTCTTCTCCACCCCGACTCCCAATCTTTTACTATCTCCGCAGTTTTGGCTTTTCTGAAATGCCTGTCTTGGTTGGAACCATACAGTCCACAGTATTTTGGAACTGGCTTTTTTCTTCTAGCAATATTCATTCATTCATTTATTTTGAGATGGGGATCACACTGTGGTGCCTAAACTGGCCTTGACCCCCTAGGCTCAAATGATTTTCCTGCCTCAGGCTCTCCAATAGCTAGAACTGTAAGCCAAGCATATACCATGGCACCCTGTCTCAGCAACATGCCCTTAGGGTTTCTCCATTTTCCTTTTCCTTTTTTTTTTTTTTTTTTTTCCATGGCGCTAGGGATCTAACCCAGGGCCTTGTGCATGCAAGGCAAGCACTCTTTTTTTCATTGCTCTGTAGCTCTTTTCTTTGCCCTGTTGTCTGAACACATAATTAGTCTGTCCATTCCTTTTGTGTGTGCACATGTGTATGGCTAAGGATTAAACCTGGGTCCTCATACCTGCTCAGCAAGTGCTATGCAGCTGAGCCACATCCCCAGACCTGTGCATTTTCTCATTAAAGGACATCCCGTTCCTTCTGTGTATACATGTTTTCCTCTTCTCCAGCACCACTTGGCACTAGCACACCTTGGAAAGCATCTTCTGAAACTGCTCTTTAGTGTGGTTGGCAAGCAGGACAGTAATTGAACTCTAAGGTTCTAGAGTGATTTCCAGTTCAGCGGGCTTCCTGCCGGTGGTCCCCCTCCCAAACGTGGTTGCCCTGCATCCCCAGCAATGCCTCTTCTCTCACCCTTGGTTTACCAGGGGTCATAGGGCCTGGGTTTCTGCTTCCTTTGAATGGCTGCCCTTTCTTAAGAGTCAACACCTTGTCCCAGCCCTTCAGGGGAAAGCCAGGCCCCAAAGTCATCTGGGGGAGCTGTGGGCACCTGGGTGGTTGGTGGCCCCCAGCCATGAGGCCAACTCACTTCTCCCCCCCTCTCCCTGGGTCCCAGTCCCACCAGCAGTACCCCCCATCACACACCTCATCCCTCCCCAAGAAGTCCTACTCCAAGATGGACAGCAAGGGCTACAGCATGTATGAAGACTACGAGAATGAGCAGTATGGAGAGTATGAGGGGGACGAGGAAGAAGATATGGGCAAGGATGACTACGACGACTTCACCAAAGAGCTGAACCAGTATCGCCGCTCCAAGGAGGGCAGCAGCCGAGTTCGAGGTGAGCCAGCCCAGCAGTGTCTCCTCTAGGGCTGGAGCCAGGCAGACTACAACGCCTGGCCCTCCAGAGGCTCACATCTGGGAGGAGACACAGGTGGTCATTTAGGAAGGGGGCACATGTGAAGTGCTGTGGTGAGCCGCCCCCCCCCCCCCCCCGTGGTGTCAGGAAGATCCCTGGCCAGGCTGAGCTCGGGATGGTGCCAGGGTGGTAGAAGGCAGGGAAAATGCCAGGCTGCCTGAAGTGCAGTTTTAAAAGTTCATTTCTGGTGAGCTATGGAGAGAGAGAAGAGGGACAGACAGTTTCTTTCTCATCTGAGCCAATATATCAGCTGCCCGCTGCCTTCCTTATCCCTGGCTCTCATCACCTGATCAGGTGTGGCTGCAGCCCTGGCCTCTACCACACCTCTAGACCTTGAACCTGTGGCCTCCAGCCTGTGAGAGGATGGTGGAGGAGGGCCAAACACCAGAGATAACAGCCCAGCCTGGAGCCTTGGAACTGTCTCCTTCCAAAGACAGTCTGGCCCAGAGGGCCTTTTGAAATCTGTTTGTTTGTTTGTTTGTTTGTTTGTTTGTTTGAGACAGGGTCTTACTGTGTAGTTCAGGCTGCCTTTGGACTTATTGTGTAGCCCAACCTGGCTGTGAATTTGCAGCCATCCTCCTGCCTCAGCCTCCTGAGTGCTGGGATTATAGGTATGTGCCACCATCCCTGGCGTGGTTTTGCTTTTTTTTTTTCAGACAGGGTCTCCTATGTAGTTCAGCCTGGCCTCAAACTTGGACAGACTTCTGCCTCAGCCTCCAGGGTGCTGGGATTACGGGCATGTGTCACAGGCCTGGCCAGAGTATTCTAATTGAGAGGTTTTTCAGATTTGTGACCCCTGCCTGTTGCTAGTGGCCACACATTTGTCTTTCCTTGGACACCTCCTTTTGACAGGCCCTATGTGTGGGGGAGACCCTAGAGCAGTGTGTCAGGCAACCATGTCATGTGATGCCAGCCATCATGTCATGTTACGTGTTCCAGAGCCACGTTTGCAAAGCAAACATTAAACAAACTTTAATAACCGATCTCATTAACTGATATATTCCAAATCTATTTCAACAATTGAAATGATTTCTATTCTCTTTCTCCATAAGTCTTTGAAGTCAGTGTGTGTTTTATACTCACATCTCTTAGCTTGGAGCAGCTGTGCCCCAGGTGCTTGTGTGGCTGGTGGCCTCGTGTCCAGAAAGCCAGGGTGGGTGGCAGGGACCAAACTCAAGAAGGGCAGCAGGGGGCTGCCTCTTTCTCACCACTCCTCCAAGGCTCACTGTGAATCTCCACACAGGCAGCCGAGGCCGGGGCAGGGGCTACAGAGGCCGAGGAAGCCGCGGGGGATCTCGAGGCCGGGGCATGGGCAGGGGCAGCCGAGGCCGGGGCAGAGGCTCTGTGGGAGGAGAGCACCCTGACGATGAGGAGGACTTCTATGAGGAGGAGATGGAGGTAAGGTTTCCTGTGGGCCCAGACACGGTGGGAGGAGGCTACAGCAAGGACCCTCAGCTGTGCTGAGGGAAAGGTGGCCTCAGGTGGCAGGTTCCTGTGCTTTAAATGTTTACTTTAGAAGAGAGGAGCTCTTCACATAGAGTGAAATAGAAAATGTGTCAAATGACAGACTGAAGAAAATCCCCTCCTTAGAAACAGGTTCCCGAGCATCCTCTGGACTCGCTCTACACCTTTCCTGTGCAGGCACCTGTGCGTTCACCCTGCCCAAGGAGGTCTCGTCCGGGTGCTGATCTTCCCACCATTCTGTGCCAGCTGCTATGTGTGGCACCACTGTGCTGACCCTGCCAGGGCCTGCTGTCCCAGCAGCACATTCAGTCCCTCGGGTTGGTCCCCTGCCTCCAAGAAGGCAGAGTGCACAGTTCAGGCAGTGCGCCTCAGGTCCTCCCTGACACTGTCTTGCCCTCCCCTTCTTTCTGGAATTGCAGTATGGAGAAGGTGAGGAGCCGATGGGGGATGATGACTACGATGAATACTCCAAGGAGCTGAACCAGTACCGCCGGTCCAAGGACAGCCGAGGCCGAGGTGGGCAGGGGTCCTGGAGGCGACATGGTGGGCATGGGACCCAGGAAGGGTCAGCAGACTGACGTCCTCTCTGCCTCCTGCAGGATTAAGTCGAGGCCGTGGCCGTGGTTCCCGGGGCCGAGGGAAAGGGATGGGCAGAGGCCGAGGCCGAGGTGGCAGCCGAGGAGGGATGAACAAGGGTGGAATGAACGATGATGAAGACTACTATGACGATGACATGGGCGTGAGTGACTCCTCTTTTGGATCTGATGATTTTGGCCAAGGCTCCTTGTGGGAATTCCTGGGTTTTTTTTGTTGTTGTTGTTGTTTTTTCCCTGGTTTTTTTAATGAGTCGTTGGGTGAGGTTCATCGTGTCCCCCTGCTCACAGCATCCCTTCCCAGGGGCTGACAGGCATTGTCATCTCTTGTGGAGGCTATTCTGCTGGCGGGACCTGCTGTGTTTACTGGCCCATATTGTCAGCATGTGCAGCCTTCTCAGTGGTCTGCACTTCAGCAGCTTCTAGCAACTCAGCCAGTTAGCCTGGGAAGCCTCTCAGGAGGGCTGTGGCCCGTGCTCTGGGGGTAGGTGTGTTCCTGTCAGGTGGGTGGAACTCAAGCTTTCTACTGCCCTCAGCTTCAGGTGCCAGTGGCTTTCTTGCACCAGCATTAGTACCTGGCCCCCAGGCCCAGCGCCTGCAGCCTTGGTGTGTCGGTGTCCTCTCAAGCACCCATCCCCTTTTCCTGTTGGTTACTCACCGGCCAGAGCCCGTCTCCACCCTTCCTGTGGGTTCCCCACCACACCATGTCCTGTGCTCCTTACAGGATGGCGGTGGGGGCAGTTACCGGAGGGGTGACCATGACAAACCCCACCAGCAGTCTGACAAGAAGGGCAAAGTCATCTGCAAGTACTTCGTGGAGGGGCGATGCACATGGGTAAGGAACCGCATGGCCTCTGGGAATTGAATGTTGGGGGTGACCCTGACTGTAGGGAAGCAGGGAGTGATTGTGTAGTAGTCTGTGGTTGTACGTCACCTGTTGGCACTGAGAGACGCCCAGGGAGATCTGGAGAAGGCTCAGTTCACTTCTCAGGGTGAGGAGGACTAAGAGCAAAACAACATGTGATTATTTTGGTTTCATGGATTTTTTTGGCCAAATTTCTCACCTAATCCTTATGGCCTCAAGGACATGTATGAGCTGATGCTTATGTAAAGGTGTGATGTGTCCTGCATAAGAGTTGGGGAGGGAATTACTAGCCCGACCAGCAGGAGTCAGCCTGAGCCACAGATGTGAGAAAAGTTCAGGGCTGGGCGATGGAGCAGTGGCCGCAGCGCTCCGTAGGAACCTAACATGGCTGGTGGGTTTGTCCAGCAGACACGTGTGCACTCAGGCCCTGCTGCTCCTATCTAGGAGAGAATTCAGTGTGTGGATGTGAACTATTCCATGTTCTCATCACAATTCATTTCTTTTTAAAAGTTTGAATTATATGTATGAGCGAAGAAAAATGAGTGGCCATTGCCAAGGGTACAGGGAAGTGGATAGAGAGCAGCTTCAGAAAGTGTGACCCCATTGGCTCCAGCACAGAGATCTGGGGAACCTGAGGGAGGGTGAGCAGTGCAGTGCTCAGTGACACGCGAGTGCCTAGACTCGTACCCTCCACTGTCTTTAAGTGTATGGCTGTGGTCCTTGTGTTTGCATAGTGGCTGCTGTGCCTCTGGACATCACATCGAAGTACAAGGAGGAAAAAAAAATGGGCTAAGGAATATTTTTTATTCAGAAATTTTCCTCTTCAGCTTTTGCCTGTATCTCATTGGTTCTGCAAAGGAGCCTGGGAAATGGGATACTTTCAGCTAGGCACATTCTTTCCAGGACTAAATGAGGGTTCTGTTGGGAAGGAAAAAGCATGAGACTGAATTTTAGGTAGGTGATGCACAGCAAATGGTTAAAAAAAAAATGAATAGTGAGCAGGATGGGAAATAAGAGAGGAAGACAGAGAAGAGAATTGGAAAGCAGCAGCCATGGAGAAGGGAGGATTGCAATGTTGGAAGAGCAGGGAGCCAAATGGAAGGCATGTGGGCAGGTTCTGGGCTTGATGCTGGGCAGAAGCATCAAGGTCAGGAAGCCTGCCTTTCCTGAGCCGCCCTTTCTAGGGGCCTTGGTTCTGTCCTATGCAGTGGCGACAGTGCTTCTCTTTGTAGACAGGCATAAGCAAGGACTTGTGGCACCACCACCTTATGCTTTCTGTGCTTCTCTTCCAGGGAGACCACTGTAACTTTAGCCATGACATTGAACTGCCAAAGAAGCGAGAGCTATGCAAGTTCTACATCACAGGGTTCTGTGCCCGAGCCGAGAACTGCCCCTACATGCATGATATCCTTTGCCACTGCCACAGCTGCTGCTGCTCCCCCAGACAAAGCAGGGCTCTTTATTCCCCCTCACCTCTGCCCCACAGCAGGCCTGCCGGTCCACTCTGCAGGTCAGAGATGTGCCTGCCATGTGTCCTGTCAGCATACATGCTCCATGTTGGCCTTCATGCGGCCTGAGTTGTTTTCCAGCTGGCTCTGTGACCTCGGGCAAATCTCTTTAAGGTCCCCCTCCATTAGGGTCTGAGGACACAGCCCCAAGGCCAGCTCAGTGGTGCAGAAATTGTTCTGGAATAGGAGTTTTGTGAGTCATGTCTCCTCTTGAGTCTGCTGCCAGCCCAGTGGGCAGCCTGAGAAAGTGTGCTCAGCTCTGGGCTTCATTCTTCATCGCCAGAGCAGAAGGGGCCAGGTTCTGTGTGGGGAGGACCTCTGAGGTGAAGCCTTTGCCTTAACTTGCTGTGAACGCGACTTTCCCTGTAAGCTGTACCACACGACAGGGAACTGCATCAATGGGGATGACTGCATGTTCTCCCATGACCCTCTGACCGAGGAGACACGAGAGCTCCTGGATAAGGTAGGGGGTACAGGGCCACACTCACAGGAGCCAGGAAGCCTGCCTGCCACAGCCTTGGTGTTGCTGCTGCCCACTCCCGCCTTGGCAGGACCACAGTTCCCAGTCGCAGTGATCTGGGGCTGGGCTGTCTGAGGAGGAACCAAGACTGTGATCCCTGCCTGGACATTGTGTGGGTGATTGGGCCCATGTGTATCTTATCTCCAGCAGCTAGGGCAGGCTGCTGTGAGGTGCACTGGGGGCCCTCGGTGAGGAATGCTGCCTGGTCGGTCTCCACATGCACCTTGTGATGTGTTAGAGACAAGGTGCTGGACGTGTGAGGTGCTTAGGTGCAGCTCCCAGCTGTTCTCATGCAGATTGGGGGTCTAGGAGGAGGAGACTTGCTCAGAGTGCTGTTGGGGTGATTAGGGCTTGTTGTCCTCGCTTTTCTGACACACAGATCCATATAGGGAATAAAGGGGGAGGAGCAGATAGCCTTCCGCTTGGTGCTTGCCCCTCCTACTGTGCAGAGATCGAAGGGGATTGGCTAGTTTTTAAGAGGACTGAGACCATCAGTAAATCAGCTAGCTTGAAGGGTCTGTCCATGAGGACTGTAGGGGCCACACGGAGAAGCCCTGGGGAAGCAAAAGGGAGAGACTCCCAAGCTGTCTGTGGGGAGACTGCTTGCTTTTGCCATTTCCTTTGGGGAGTCTTAATCACCCTAGAATTGGTAACCAGGAAGTACCTAGAGTTCAGTTCTCTTACAGAGGGAGTAATGATGGCCCTTTATTTGGTGGACTGGGTAATCTCTAACTGACCTCTGCCCCCTGTTGGAAGTTTAGAGTTTTGCTTTAATAGGAACAACTTTTAGTATTTTTAGTACTGTTTTTATTTTTAACTTTTTAAAATTTCCTACTTGTTTTTTTGTTCTTGTTTTGAGGCAGGGTGTATTTTTGGTTTTTTGAGACAGGGTCTTGCTATGTAGTTGAGGCTGGCCTTGAACTCATTGTATAGCCCAGGCTGGTCTTGAACTTACAATGATCCTCCTGCCTCAGCTTCTTGAGTGCTGGGATTATAGGTGTGCATCATTACACCTGCCTTCCATTTTTTTTCCTTCTTCTCCCCCTCTTTCTTTCCTTTCCATCTCTCTTCCCTTGTACCTCTTTTCATCTGAACATTTTCTTCTCATTTTCCAATGTCTATTTTACATTTTGGTTCTTACTTACATTTTTAGTTTCTTACACCAGAGAAACAAGGTGGTATTTAAAAATATGTGTCCAATTTATTTCACTTCAGAGTATGATCTCAAGGTGCAGCCATTTAGTTAGAAATGTCTCCAGCTTATCCTTTATTGTAGTGTATTCTATTGCAGAATACCATTTTAGCAATCAGTGAATAGCAAAGGAAACTGAGAGTTACTTTCTTTTTCATGGCACTGGGAATTGAACCAGGGGCTCAAGCATGCTCAGCAAGCTGCGTCCCTAGCCATGGAGAGTTGTGTTTTCTGCTCGTCGGCCTCCATGTGGGTCAGTTCTGTTTCCAGCACTTGCTGGCTGCAGGTGGCATAGGCCTCTATGTTAGACAGTACTACTCCAGAGGCCCTTCTGAAAACAAAGTGGCGTATTTCAGCTCCTGGCCACACACCTCAAAAAGTACATAGGTTTAAAGACTGCTAAACCAGGAAGAAGAAGCATGCTGGGATGAGGATTGTCTGAAAGTACGGTGTGCCCTCCCCTCAGAAGGGCCTCCCTGGAACCGAGGAGCCTAGGGCTCCCTGGTGCCTATGGTAGTCTGAGCTGTGGTGCCACTCAGGTGAGGCCCAGCCTCCCTCTTCTAAACTGTCTGCCTTTTTTCTTTTTCTTTTTTTTTCTTTTTCTCTTTGTTAGTGTTGTGGCTTGAACCCAAACCTTCACACTGAGCCACATCCTCAGCCTTTGTTTTTCTATTCTGAGACAAAGTTTCACTAAGTTGGGCCAGGGATTTAGCTCAGTGGCATAAGCGCCTGCCTTGCAAATGTGTGGTCGTGAGTTTGATCCCTGCTACAAAAAATAAAAAAAAGTTTCAGAGTATTCCAGGCTAGGGTCAAACTTGCAGTCTTCCTACCCCAGCCTCCCAAAGTGCTGGGATTCACTTGGTGTCTGCTCTTGTACCCTCCCCACCCTCCCCACCCTCCCCTTTCAGTTTTATCTTCCCATTTGGTATGTTTTTCTGTCTGTTGAGGAATGCGAGTTTCCTGCTGTCCACTCCATCAGAGGTTGGCAATGAGGCTTACTTGGGAACAAGTGGCAAGTATAACAGTTTCCCTGCCCAGGTTCATCTGCCAGTGATATTTTGTCCCATTTCCTTTATTAGGCACTGTGGCTTAGTGTAGCTGTGTGTGTGTATGCATTGCTCTTGAGCATTAGAGAATAATGTGTGTGCACCTTGGTCTTTCAGTACTTCAGTCACAGATAGGATTTTTTTCCCCCTGTTTTTCTTTTTTGAGACAGAGTTCTTACTGTGTAGGTTACACTGACCTTTCAGTTCACTATGTAGCTAAGACTGGCCTTGAACTCTAAGCCATTATCCTGCCTCAGCCTCCTGAGTGCTGGGATTTCTAGTGTGTACTAGCATGCCCAGTGATAGTGTTTTTTGTTTTCTGTCTTTTTATAGTCAGGCGTTAAGATATAATTGGGAGCCGGGCATGGTGGCTCACACCTGTAATCCCAGCACTTGGGAGGCTGAGGCAGGAGGATCGTTGCAAGTTCGAGACTAGCCTGGGTTACAAAGTGAGCTCAAGGCCTTCCTCTGAACTGCATAGAGACTCTGTCTCAAAAAGACAAAAAAAAAAAAAGATATAGTTGGGATCCAGAAAATTCTCCTGTGCAGTTTGCAGTTCTGTGACTTGACCAACAGGTAGAATCATTGTCACTGTCACACAGGAAAAGAGCGTTATACATATGGAAGTGCCTGATAAATAGCCCTAGGGGGAGCGGAATGTGGCTTCTCAGACTGAGGATAATGCATTTGAGATTTACCCAGCTGTTTAGGCTTGTTGCTGCTGGTTGCTGCGTCGCTCTTTGCTGTGTGGATGGCCAACTTTGCTTAGCCAGGTGTTGGTTGAAGAACATTATATGTGGACAGCAGCTTAAGAGTTTGTGACCCACTGTCTTGAACTCATTTATGTGGCAAAGCCAAAGCCTTTGTATCTATGCAAGTGTGACCCTTGTTAGGCTGAGAAGGTGACTTTGGCTTTAGGAAACCCATCAGGTCACTGAGCATCAGTCCAGGGGGGTTGCAGGACTCAGCAGGGTGCTGATGACCGTGTCTGGGTCAGTGGCCCTACAGTGGGGAGGCCAGGAAGTTCCTGGGCCCGATGAACAGTACAACATATCCATGCCAAAGGACCTCCCAGTAGTTTGGGTTCAGTCTGCCTGCTTATTTTCTCTTGGGTAATTTACATGTTGCAGTTAGCGCTGGGTGCAGGATGCAGGGAGCCCATCTGTATCTTGAGCGCGTCCTTCCTGGACGTTCCCAGATTGTGCGGACAGGGAGGCTTGTGTGCTGCTGAGCACCAGAGGTGGGGAGCGCTTGTTCTCAGCACAGACGGGTGGTGGAAGCCAGCTGAGATGTGTTTGTGCAGAGTACAACAGGCCCTGGGGAAGAGCAGGTGATCACCTCGCTGGCCTTGGTGTGCCCTGATGGAGCATCTCACTCCAGTCACTTGACCAAGGGTCCCTGAGGTGCCTTCTGGGTGTGACCACTGTGTTTGAGCTGCCTAACGGCTGTCTCAGTCCACAAAGCCAACAGTCTGATGGAGAAGGGGCAGTGGCTGACTTCTCACATCTGCTGAGCAGTGGAGAGAAGTACAGCATGTGTTCTGTGGCCTCAAAGGAACAAGCTCTTCTGGGGATGTGAGGAGGCTTTGTGAGGGCTGGGGTCAGGGTGACTTGGAATAAGAACAGAGGCAGGTGTTGCTTTAAGGGACCCTGGTATGGGGCCGGAAGCCAGGGAGGTGAGAGGTGCATGGGCCACCCAGGAGCTTGTGGAAGGAGAGGGTTGAAAGGAAGCCAGTGCAAAGTATGTTCCTGTTTAATGGGCCATAACCTTGTTAATTTTGGCCTTTGACTGGAAAGCATTGAGACTATGCTGAAAAGATTGAGGGGCCAGTGGCATGGCCATGTTTGTGACCTTGAACTTTGTGGTGTGCAGAGGATGCTGGGAGATTTGCGGGAGGCTGGGACCAGGACCAGGGCCCAGGACCAAGACAGCAGGCAGCATGTGGAGAGCGCTCAGGGTCCCAGCTGCTGAGATGTTGTGTTCCAGTGTAGACATGGGTGTTTTCAGTGTCACCCTGTGGCAGGTCTGTGCTGGCAGCTGGGAATGCAGCAGCAAAGGCAGTAGTCCCTGCCTCCCTGAGGTGGACAGGATGGGCAAGCCAGGGGTCAGTCAGTAAGGGAATTGCTGAATATGTGGTCTTCTCAGGGACGGCAGCGCTCTGAGGCAGCTCACAGTGCCTGGGTGGGGAACACAGGAGACAGGCACCAGCACTCTCCATTGACATTTCAGACCCCAATAAGTGGACCAGAACCACACTAGAATAAAAGCCCACGGTGAAGTCTGGGCTGAACTGAGTCCTACAGGAAGACCTTGGCTGTCCTGTCATGCTGAGTCATGGTTGGCAGTTGGGGTTTTACTGCAGGAGAGATGGGAGGCCTTCATCCAGGCCGATACTCCTGCCAGAAAAGAAACATGGCTGGGCTGTGAGCTTGGGGTGAAGTGCTTGCCTAGCATACATAAGGCCCTGGATTCATCTCCAGCAGTACATAAAAAAGAAGGCAAGAAGGAAGGATAGACTGACAGGTGGTGTAATGTGGTAAAACTTGCTAAGTGAAAAGCCTGTCATAAAAGACACTAACGCGTGGTTCTTAGTCGTTTCCTAAGTAGACTAATCTGTAGAGTAGGTGAGTGGTTGCCAGGGACTGGGGAGGAAGAGGCAGGAAGTGACTGTCTAATGTACAGTCTCCTTGGGAATGTTGAAAATGCTCTCTGCAAGTAGACAAGGTGGCACTTGCCCACCTCAGAGTGTGTTTGGTGCCCTGAATTGTTCACTGGAAAGCAGTTGAAATGCTACACATGATGAGATTTGTATTTTGCCTCACAGGGCAGGAATAGCTCCCCCTGCTTGCTGATCCCAGAGATGAGCCACAGAGTGTATCTGATAAAGGTTTTTGCTTCTTGGTTTGGTTTGGTTTGGTTTGGTTTGGTTTGGTTTGGTTTGGTTTGGTTTTTGAGACAGAGTCTCACTATGTAGTACAGGCTGGCCTCAAACTCAGGGCAGTCCTCCTGCCTTAGCCTCCTGAGTACTGGGATGATAGGCATGTGCCACCATATTCAGCTTGTTTGGTTTTAGTGGTGGTGGGGGGTTGTTTTTGTTTTTGGGTTTGTTTTTTTTTTAATTTTGAGACAGTGTGTCTATGTAGTTAAGGCTGGTCTTAGACTTACTATGTAGCCCAGACTGGCCTTGAATTTGTGGTAATCCTCCTGCCTCAGCCTCCTAAGTGATGGAATTATAGCCATGTGCTACCACAGGCAGCAGGTTTTGAGATAGTACTTCATGTACCCCATGCTGACCTCAAACTTGCCTCAGCCCTAGTGATGAGGATTTTGTTATAAAAAGGATTTGTGGGGCTGGGGTGTAGTTTTAGTGGTAGAGCACTTGCCTAGTGGTGTGAGGGCCTGGGTTGGGTTCATCCCTAGTGCTGCCAAAAAAGGGCAGGGCGGGGGTGGGGGGTTACAGGGGGTCCTGGCTCTGTGCTGTCAGGCCCTCAGCATGTTGGTATTTTACAGTTTTCCTTGGCAATCGAGCCTCTCCTTTGTCCCCTTTCTTACACAGATGTTGGCCGATGATGCAGAAGCAGGTGCTGAAGATGAGAAGGAAGTTGAGGAACTGAAGAAGCAGGGCATCAATCCCCTGCCCAAACCACCACCTGGTGTGGGCCTCCTGCCCACCCCACCTCGGCCCCCTGGGCCCCAGGCCCCCACCTCTCCCAATGGCAGGCCCATACAGGGCGGGCCCCCGCCCCCGCCTCCACCCCCACCCCCTCCTGCCGGGCCCCCTCAGATGTCCATGCCAGTGCACGAGCCACTGTCCCCACAGCAGCTGCAGCAGCAGCAGGACATGTACAACAAGAAGATCCCCTCCCTGTTTGAGATCGTCGTGCGGCCCACAGGACAGCTGGCTGAGAAGCTGGGCGTGAGGTGAGTGCTCCAGCCTCGAGGGCCTCAGGCTCAGGCCCCAGCGGGTTCCTGCCTCTCCACAGAGGTATTGGAGTTCCCTCCTGGGACCCATGACCATGAGCTCCCAGCCCTTTGCGCTTGGAGCTCCCTCCTCCACCTGGGGGTGGGTGCCGCCACCAAGCCTCAGCAGCAGCTTTCACAGGCACCATTTCCTCCTCTAGGTTCCCTGGACCCGGTGGACCCCCAGGGCCAATGGGTCCTGGGCCAAACATGGGACCCCCAGGGCCAATGGGGGGCCCCATGCACCCCGACATGCATCCGGACATGCACCCAGACATGCACCCTGATATGCATCCGGACATGCACCCTGATATGCCGATGGGCCCTGGCATGAACCCTGGCCCCCCTGTGGGTCCCAGCGGTCCCCCCATGATGCCTTATGGTCCTGGAGACTCCCCACATTCTGGAATGATGCCCCCCATCCCGCCAGCCCAGAACTTCTATGAAAACTTCTACCAGCAGCAGGAGGGCATAGAGATGGAGCCAGGCCTCATCGGGGATGCAGGTGCGCCGGGTGTCCTGGGGGCTGGGCTTAGCAGGGTGGAAGGGAATGAAGGTGCAGTTTTTCTTCCTTGCTGAAAGGCTCAGGTTGCCCAAACAGGCCTCAAACTTGGCAGTCCTCCTGCCTCAGCCTCCTAAGTATCTGGGACTAACAGTCCTGCTTACCATGCCTGACATTTTATTTGGTTTTTAAGAATTTGTGCACTGTGCTTAGAATCAGGAGCATGACCACATCAGAAATAAGTATCTTGGCTGAAGTCTTCTTTTAAGACAGTTCTGGGCTTGGAGCTCCCAGTCCTGACTTGTGACTGTGCTTGTCCCATCCCTGTGCCTGGCATTTTCCTTCCTCTCTTTCTGTCTGGGTTGGTGGTATCCTAGTGCCACAGTTAGTGAGGGCTGAGTGACGTGCACAGCAGCAGGCACCCTCAGAGCAGAGGAGATTAACTTGTAGCCCTCAAGGTTCAGGTCGCATAGCCAGGCCTGGCCTCACTGTTCTGGTGGAGTAGGGAAGCTGGGAATGGGTGATCAGCTTGATTCAGCACTGACCATTGTTAGAAGACACAGAGTAGCATGGTGGAGTGACAGCTGGAGACTCGGGGCTCTGTCAGGGACAGTCACAGAGGCCTGCCTTTCTGGGAAGCAAGAGAGGGCCAGTTAGGCCTAGAGATGGCTGCAGGCTGAGTTCCGCATCCTGGCAGCAGCTTGTCAGATGGGCCCAGCCTGTGGGGGGAAGGCTGAGGGGGCCCTGTGAGCAGACTGTGTTGGCTGTGACCCTGTGGCTGTGAGGAACACTTGGCAGTAGATGAGGGCATTGGAAATCAGGGCACCTGAGCTAACATAGAGTGTCCACGACAGAAGTGAGCGGGCATAGCAGGGTGGGGTTCATGGACAGGACCCCTGCTGTGCTGGCCAGGATGGTGCAGAAGGTAGGGTGGGCCAGGTCTGCAGAGCGGGTGGCTCGGAGCAGCCCTTGAGCTTTGGTCACCTAGAGATTATAAAGGGTGCTCTAGAGGCATCAGCGAGCCCTGCAGGGTGGAGGTGAGAATGTAAATAGCCTCTGCTTGTGGAGCTGAGAAGGCAGAGTGGGGCGGGGACACTAACAGTGCTGCATCAGTGTTTTGTAGACGGGTGTGGAAAAGGCTCTGCTGGGAGGCAGACCAAGGATCAGTCAGCCTTTAACATAGTAACCCTAAGCCAGGCACAGTTGCGCCACCTATAATCCCAGCACTCAGAAGGCAGAGACAGGAGGATCACTGTGAGGTTGAAGCCAGCCTGGGCTCTGCAGTGGGTTGAAGGCCTTGTCTCAAAAAGTAAAGTAATTCTGGTCTCTAGAGCAGCAGTGTGGAACGTATGGCACATGTGTTATAGCAGCCTATTTGCTGTCATTGGAAGCTCCAAGACATTTGCCATCACTGCTGTAGGATAATTTGCTTTTTTAAGAAATTGAGATCAGGGGATTTAGCTCAGCAACATAAGCACTTGCCTAGAAAGCACAAGGTCCTGAGTTCAAACCCTGGTACAAAAAAAAGAAATTGAGATCAGTTGCCAGGGATTGAGCTCAACACTGTGAGTGCCTGCCTGGCAAGCATGAGGTCGTAAGTTTGATCCCTGGTACCAAAAAATAAAAATTAAAAATTGAGATCTGCTAGGCATGGTGGCACTCACCTGTGAACCCAGCATGCAGGGGGCTGAGGCCAGAGGATCACTGTGAGTTGAGGTCAGCCTGGGCTACAGAGTGAGCTCAAGGCCAGTCTGAACTGCATAGTGAGACTGTTTCACAAACAAACAATAAAATGTATAAGCCCCTATCATCAAACCCACCGTCCCCATAGTTATGCTACCACGCACTGTTGCTCGTGACTGCTATGCCGTGAAATAGGCTTGGCTGTTGTGTCACCAAGTGCCCTGTCCCCAGCAGGCGAGGCACAGAACAGGCTCCTGGCCACCTGTCTGGGCGCACAGCCAGGTGCACACAGCTGACCACAGGCATGCTCTTGTTTTTTGCTCCGAGCCTCATCAATGAAATATTTGTCAGTTTTTCAGTTTTAGTCCAATTAATCCTTTGGTAACACCAGCCACATTTCCAATCCTCAGTTGTTCAGACAGGGTAGAGGTGGCCATGCCACATGTGAGAGGAACAGCAGTGACCCTGGACACATTCTGTCCTCAGTTCTCATGCGCCAACTTGCTCAGCATTATGTACATACTCAGCCCATGTCCGAGAGTGGCACCAGGTGACTAACTCGGCCCTGCAGCTTTGAGCTGCTGGGCAAGCCGCACTGGGAGGGGAGTGGGGAATTCAGGGCCTGCCCAGGAGGAGCAGAAGTTGTTCCCAGCCTCTGGGTTGCTATGGAGGCTTCACTCTCCTCTCTGGGATGTTTGTTTGATTGATTTTGGCAGACACGATTGGTTGAGCTCACCATGAGATTCAGTGGTTCTTTTCATGACTTTACCTCGAGAATCACAAAACCAAACTGGTGCTCATTACAGATAGGTTAGAAGCGGGCAGGGAAAGCGAAAGCTTCCCCAAGGCCTGCCAGCTCCTGTCCCTGCAAGGACAGTCTTCTGTTTATCCTGTCTGTCCTCTTGCCCCACTCCACTTTGCACATGGCCAACATCCTCCCGTTTCCATTAGTGAGCGCTGACTGTCGTTGCGCCCCTCCCTCCCCTTGTAGACTGGACTGCCTCATGGCCTGCTCGCCATTGGGTCCTCTGTGGGCACCAGGCACGGGAAAGGGCAGGACAGCTGGACGCCTACACTCGGCGCCCTGCAGGTGTCTCCTCCAGTGGAGGGCTGGGGATGGAGTTGGTGCTGCAGTGTCCTTCCCAACCCGAACCCTCGGTTCTTCCCTGCCACAGAGGACTACGGGCACTACGAAGAGCTGCCGGGGCAGCCTGGGGAGCCCCTCTTCCCCGAGCACCCTCTGGAGCCAGACAGCTTCTCTGAGGGAGGGCCCCCAGGCCGGCCAAAGCCGGGTACCGGTGTCCCCGACTTCCTGCCCTCAACCCAGAGGGCCCTGTACCTGAGGATCCAGCAGAAGCAGCAGGAGGAGGAGGAAAGAGCGAGGAGGCTGGCTGAGAGCAGCAAGCAGGACCGGGAGAATGAGGAAGGCATGTGTCTTGCAGGGCAGGGCTCGGTGGGGACGAGGTTGGGTCTCCTGGTGGGTAGGAGCCTAAATCAGGGAGGACCGCTGTTCATGGTCATGCAGTCAGGCCAGGCTGCTGCTATTATATGTCCCTTGAGGAAACTACAGGCCAGGCTGCCCTTCTGTGACTCAGGAGAGACTTGATCCCGCCGAGGAGGGTGGTGGGCTGGCAGGACAGGTTCCCGCACCTTGGAAAGGGGGCTTGGGGCCTCTCACTCCTGTCTCTGGAGTGTCCCCCGTGGGAGCCAAGAGAAAAAGTCTAATCACTTAAGTCTGTGTGGTCACAGGGCCAGGTGGGCAGCCTGGTGGCACCCATCTTGGGGAAGTGTGCAAGTGGCATCTGGGTGCAAAGGCCAGGGCCACGGAGCCAATAAGTGCGTGGGAGCTGGTGGGGAGGAGGGGCAGGTTGGTGGCCCTCCCAGGTGGTTCAGGTTCCTCAGCCAGGGTTTTGCTTGCACCAGCTCCAATGGTGGCTCAGCCCTCATCCTTCCTGAGGGCACTGTAACATTGTAAGGGACCTAAGGACAATGCCTGAGAGCCTCCGCCAGGGCCTCCTGGCCTGGGGTAGGAGGAGGCAGTGGAGCCTGGGCTGGGTGTCCTCACTCACTCTTGGCTCTGCTGGACATGTCAGTGACATGACTTCTTGGGCAGCTGACAAGCCATTTAAATGCGACAGACCACTTGGGACAGTGCCGGCACAGTGGGAAGCGCCACAGATGGCAGCCTCAGCCTGCCGGGCCCAGTGTTGGGCCCAAGGCTCCAGGATCTCCCATGTCCCAGGAGACCCCGAGAAGAGACCTTGGCTGTGTGTACTGAGAGCAGAGCGGCCCTTAACCCTGTGAGCTGCCTGGGGATCCAGAGGGCTGGGGGCAGATATGGTGACTACTGACCCTTCCCTGCCCCTCTGTTCTTGCTCAGGTGATACCGGAAACTGGTACTCAAGTGATGAGGATGAAGGTGGGAGCAGTGTCACCTCCATCCTGAAGACACTGAGGCAGCAGACATCCAGCCGACCCCCGGCGTCAGTTGGGGAGCTGAGCAGCAGTGGATTGGGGGACCCCCGCCTCCAGAAGGTGCACGCCACTGGAGGCCGACTGGCCGACCCCCGCCTCAGCAGGGACCCCAGACTCTCCCGCCATGCTGAGGCTTCCAGCAGCTTGGGCCCTGGAGACACTGGGCCTTCTGACCCCCGGCTGGCTCGCTCCCTGCCTGCCTCAAAGGCTGAGGGGAGCCTTCATTCCAGCCCCACTGGCCCCAGTAGCTCCAAGGGCTCTGGGGCTCCCCCTCAGGAGGAGGAGGAGGGCGAGCGGGCCCTACGGGAGAAGGCCGTGAACATACCCCTGGATCCCCTGCCCGGGCACCCGCTGCGGGACCCGAGGTCGCAGCTGCAGCAGTTCAGTCACATCAAGAAGGATGTGACCCTGAGCAAGCCCAGCTTCGCCCGCACTGTGCTCTGGAACCCCGAGGACCTGATCCCTCTGCCCGTCCCCAAGCAGGACATGGTGCCCCCTGTACCTGCTGCCCTGCAGTCCATGCCTGCCTTGGACCCCAGGCTACACCGTTCCAACCCCACAGGGCCCTCTGGTGCCCGCCAGCGCCCGGGCACCTCTGCAGACCCCAGCACCTCCAGCTCTAACCTGCCCGACTTTGAACTCCTCTCTCGTATCCTCAAGACTGTTAATGTTACCGGCCCCTCAGCAGCTCCCAGCCCAAGCGACAAGCCCAGCGACCCCAGGGTGCGGAAGGCCCCTACCGACCCCCGACTGCAGAAACCAGCAGACTCAGTGAGCTCCTCACGTGCGGCCAAGCCCAGCCCTCCCGAGGGGTCTTCTCCAGCCTCCAGCCCCAGTGGAGGGTCCTCCCCGCCAGCCACAGCACCCTATGACCCCAGGGTGTTGGCAGCCGGCGGGCTGGGCCAGGGCAGCAGCGGTGGGCAGAGCAGTGTGCTGAGTGGCATCAGCCTCTATGACCCGAGGACTCCCAACGCAAGTGGCAAAGCTGGGGAGCCTGCTGCTGACTTGGGCGCCCAGTCCAAAGGGCCCGAGGGTAATGGCAAGAGCTTGGCCTCCAAGTCCAAGGAGCCCCCTTTTGTCCGAAAGTCTGCATTGGAGCAGCCAGAAACAGGGAAAGCAAGTGCAGATGGGGCTTCTGCCTCTGCCACAGACAGGTACAACAGCTATAACCGGCCCCGGCCCAAGGCCACTGCGGTCTCAGCCGCAGCCACGGTCACCACACCTGTAGAGGGTGCCGCACCCCAGCCCGGAGTGCACAACCTGCCTGTGCCCGCACTCTTCGGGACTGCGAAGCCAGCGCCCAAGACAGGCTCAGGAAGCCCATTCGCTGGCAACAGTCCGGCCCGTGAAGGCGAGCAGGACGCAGGATCCCTGAAAGATGTTTTTAAAGGCTTCGACCCCACCGCCTCCCCCTTCTGCCAGTAGTGTTAGCCTGGGCCAGCACTCCTGCCACCCCACCTTGTCCAGGGTGATATTTAAGGGCAGCAGTCAGAGCTGGAATGGGGGGAGATGGGGAGGGACCGGGCGTGCTTTCTTTTCTTTTTCTCTTTTTTTTTTTTTTTGTTTTGTTTTGTTTTGTTTTCCTTCAAGTAGTATTCCTTTGAGACATAAACTGTACATAACCATCTTGGGTGGATTCCGTCCGTGCTGCAGGGCTCCCCCCAGGACAAAGGGAGGCGCAGAGGGTCACTAACCCCACGGCGGGTGAGGAGGGACTGGAGCCCGAGCTCTTGGGGCCTCGAGAAGCCCGTGCCCACAGCTTCAGCCAGGGAGAGCAGAAAGGGATCAAGCAGCCAGCCGGGAACCCTCCCGGCGCCCCCTCTGCCCAGCCTGGCCTCCAGTGCCTCCCCAGACCGGGCCTCCAGCCTGCACAGCAGCCTGGGTGCATGGTGGCCTTGAAGAGCTGCCTGGCAGCACGCGTTCTGTCAGTATTACCTGTCCTGCCCCGCACGCCGGGGTCTGCCCTGGCCCAGCGAAGCCACAGCACCCTATGCGCCTGCACTGCCGGCCTCTTCCCTGGCGACAGCTCAAGGATCCACAGCCATCCTCCCACAGGAGCCCAGATGCCCCGGCACAGTGTTGGCGTGTTCTGCTTTCGCTCCTTAAACCATAGTGTCTGAAGGAGACAGGGTACTGGTGCGTGGGCTTCCTCTCCCAGGCCAGTAGACGCCACAGTTCAGGGTGTCATGCACTTTCTGGAAGGGGGATGGGGCCGAAGACGAGCTAGAGCAGGAAGAAGGGCCAGGATCCCCGGGGACCTAGAGGGCTGAAGGTTCAGCTGAACCAACACAGAGCAGAGATGTCCAGCGGCCTCTTTCCCCAATCCTCCCACCCCGCCTGAGGACTGGCTTTGTCTCAGGGCCCCATGGTAGCAGGCCCATAAGGCTCCTGGGCCACTTCCACCCCAGAGAGAAGAAATAACTCACCAATTTGGGGCCAGGAGCCAGGGTGGGAGTGGCCGGGTTGAGTGCACAGTAGGTCGGGGCTAAGGTGGGGGCCAGGTGCTGGCCAGCCACCACCTTTCATGTTGTTTTCCAAAGCAATCATCTGTGAGATTTGTTGTCAGTACCCAGAGCTGGCCATGGGCAGAGGCCCAGACGTGTGAGATGAGGAAGGGCACAGTGTGGCAGTGTTTTGGGTTTGGCTTTTCCCCCCTCCTCTGAGAAAGTAAATGCTTTTTTAAAACCGAAATCTGTGGATGAAATAGAAGCTAAAATGCTCCTCAGAACATTCAGCTTCGAACCTCACGGGACTATGAATTCATCCAGAATTCCTTTTTGCCATCAGGCCGAGCTTTTAAAGAAAAATTGTTCTCTAACCAGGATTGTAACAAAAGTGTAAATACTATTTCAGAGTTGAAAGTTGATGGTGCAAATATGTATATAATGTACTGTATTTTTACAATGATCGTCGCATGACTACCCCACCCCCTTTTGTACTCCATATCTGTCTTCCAGAAACCTCTCCTGCCTTTTCTCCTTTGTCTCTTAATCTGATAATTGTATTACTGCCATTAAAGGATGCAGTTATTTTAAACAGCCTTCTGGTCTCTCTTCTGCCCTAGGTGGTGTGCCCCCACCAGTGGCGGGGGGGGGGGCTCTGTGTACTGCTGCTGCTTTGTTCTTCTTGGTCGTCCTGTGTGACTGCACTCTGCCACCAAGTCGCACCTCAGCCCCCACTGACACAGCAGCTGCATCGGGGCTCCCCAGGGAGCTAGAAGGAAGGGACACATGCAGTGGGATGGTGGCCCTGTGGCATGAACGTGAGCCTGTGTCTATATGCGGATGCATAGGTGGCCCCTTCCAGCAATATTTGACTTGGGATATTTAGACTTTATCATGGGGCAAAAGCAGCATGCACGGAGCAGACTATGCTTTTGAATTTGAATTTTGAACTAAGATCTTTTCCCTGGCTGGCGATGTACAATCTGATTATTCTTGGGGTGCTGAGAGGGGGCAGTGAGGTGCAGCTCCCACTACACACACAAGGTGCTTGGCCAGGTGTGGTGCAGCCTATAGCCCTGGTACTCAGGAGGCTGAGAGGAGAATTGCCACGAATTCAAGGACAGTCTGAGCTACATAGTCAGGCCCTACCTCAACAAAACAAAACTCACAAGGTGCTGAACACTTTGTTATAACAGGCTTTAGTGAGGCCAGTGACACACAGCTGTAATCTCAGCACTTGGGAGGCTGAGGCAGGAGGATCACTGCCAGTCCAAGGCTTACCTTTGACAACATAGTGAGTTCAAGGCCAACCTGAACTGAACTATATAGGGAGATGCTGTCTCAAAAAAAAAAGGCTGTGGATGGAGGTCAGTCTAAAAGCCCCGAGTTCGGTCACAGCAGCACAAATAAGCAGGCCTGGTGCTGGATGGTGGTACTAACTGGCAGCAGCTGTGAGCCAGTAGTGAAGCATTCTGAGCACCTTTAAAAGCTGCAGGGAGGCGCCAGCCTGGCCAGCACAAGGTCCTGAGTTCAATTCCCTGTCCAAAAAAAAAAAGCTGCGGTGCTCAACGCTATGAGGAGGTGACACTGCCCTGAGTTAAGTGGAGGGGGAGTGGGGCTTTGCCCCACTGTGGAGGGTGACATGTCCAAAGCTGGCAGAGAAGGCGAGTTTTGTTTTGTTTTGTTTGGTACTGGGAATCAAAACACAACCTTGTGCTTGCCAGGCAGGTGCTATATTCCCAGCCCTCTCTTGATTTTTTTTTTTTTTTTTTTTTGAGACAGGATCTCACTATGCTGGTTCAGGCTGGTTTTGGACTCACTCTGTAGCCCAGGCTGGCCTTGAACTCACAGTGATCCTTCTGCCTCAGCCTCCCAAGTGTTGGGATTGTAGGTGTGGACCACCAAACTCAGGCAAATGTTGTGTTCTTCCTGAGATGGTCTGGCCATATCACCAGGCTGGCCTCAAATCTGCAGTCCCACCTCAGCCTCTAAAGTTCATTGCTATCACAGGTGCACAGCAACACATGTGGCTTTTATTTACTGCTCCTCTTTTGTTCCTGTTTTGCTTTCCCAAATGGGGCTGAGGATGGAGCCCAGGGCCTGGCCCACGATAATGGCCGCATTTCAATGGGCCCCCCTCTGGAGGGCATTCTTTCCACAAAGCCTGATTTAGATGCCAGTCTCATCCAAACACCTCACAGGACTATCTAGAGTGGTGGGCCAGATACCTGGCTCATTCGACCCAGCGAAATTCACACAAAGTTAACCATCAGGGACCACCACTGAGGTGAGGAGCCCCTTTATTCATTGCCTGACTACAGTTGCCCACACCCAATAACGGGCAGGAGAGGCACCCAGGGAGCCAGGATTAAAGTGGGTGCCCTCTCAGTAGACCTTCAAAGGGCACGCAAGTACGGTGCCACCCCTGCACCTTGCCTCACCCCCACCTTGGTCCTGAGGCTGCCAAAAGCATGGTGACTACACAGTTCAAGACCCACAAGAAGGAGCTGGGGGTTTAGCTCAGCGGCATAAGTGCCTGCTTGGGAAATGCGAGGTCATGAGTTTGATCCCTGGCACCAAAAAAAAAAAAGAAAAGAAAAAAAAAGACCCACAAGAGCTTACCCTTGGGCAAGAGGGCACACCTGTCACCTGTGCAGAACATGCGGAAGGCAGAGGAGAATGTATCTGTCTTAGGAGGTGGAGATGAAGTTGCAGAGACAGTTTAGTTGGTGCACTTGTATAATCTAAGCACTCTGGGAGGCTGAGACAGGAGGATTTCAATTCAAAGTCCAGGCTGGACAACTTAATGTCTGAGCAAGACACCACCTCAAAATAAATGTTGGGGCTGTAGCTCAGTGTGAAGGCCCCCGATTCAATCCCAAGTACTGACAAAAAAAATAAAATAAAATAAAATAAAATAAAATAAAATAAAATAAAATAAAATAAAAGGCAGGCGTAGCTCAGTGTTGGAGTGATTGCAAAGAGAGATTCCCTGCCATGTAGTACTCCTTGCTACAGCCACTGTCACCAGATACCATTGACTGGGTGGCTTCCACTTGCACAGAACAGGCACACTTTAGTCCACAGCACCCACACAGTCCCATGCCACCATGTCCCCGTTTGCCCAATGAAACGGAAAAAGCTTTACACATTCTTTTAAATTTTTCTAGCAATTACTGTTTTAAACTATGTGTGGGCTTCAGATACTTTATCAGCTTATCGTTCCCTGTTCTCAGCCCTTTAGCTTTTTTTTTTTCCTTTGAGGAAAGATCTCACTAAGTGGCTAAATTGCCCAAGCTGGATTTGAGGTTGTGATCCACCTGCCTCAGCCTCCCAGAGTGCTGGGAGGGATTATGGACCTGTACCACCACGCCCGGTTTTTAACTGATTGTGTAACATTAAATAATGTGATTGATGCCTTATCCCCTGCACAGAACATTAGAATGTCCCACCATGGTGCAGGTGTCTTCTGTCCTTGCTGTCCCGTACAGTTGTCACAGCCCTGTGTGGCTACCACACAGTGTGTTGACTGTGGCAGGTACCACACAGGTGTTGACTTTATTTTTAATGATGTTTAAATAACCCCATGGACCTGGTGGCTGCAGAACCACAGCAAACCACAGTTGCTGCCCTTTATCTCTGGCTACTGTTCCCCTCTGCAGACCTCCCACTGCTTGCTCAGTGCTTGTCTGTGTTGCCCTAACAAATGACCACAAATTTAGGGGCTTGAAACAGTGTGTAAGTGAGGATGCTTTTTGTTATTTTGTTTTGCAACTGGGCATGGTGGCATGGCCCTCTAATCCCAGCATTCTGGGAAGCTGAGGTGGGAAGATCACAAATTCAAGCCTTGCCTGAGCAATTTAGCCACTTAATGAGAGCCTGGCTCCAGGTAAAAGGGAGACAGAGAGATTGCTGAGAATGTAGCTCAGTGCAAAGGCCCTGGGTTCAGTCTCCAGTATCAGGAAAGATGGAGTGGTTTGGGGGATAGATTTGTTTTTTGGTTTTGTTTTGTTTTTGTGGTACTGGTCTTTTTTTTTGTTCTTTAAACAGGACCTCACTAACTCTCTACATTGCCCAAATGGAGTTCAAACTTATAACCCTCCTGCTTTAGCTTCCTAGAGTGTGGGACGACAGGTACACACTACCTTGCCCAGCAAGACAGCATCAGAATTACCTAGCAACCGTGGCCTCCCTCCAGCCACCATCCAGACAAGCAAGGGTGCTTCCGACGCTCGATCCAAGCTGAAATAAGATGACTGTGCCCTTCTAGTCCTTGAAGAAGAGACTGTTACAGCAGGAAGCTGTGTGTGTCCCAATTCTGTTCTTCCGGTCTGTGGTAAGTCCACATTTAACAGGGGCCCAGACAGCAGTAACTCAGCTGGGGCCAGCTAGGTAAATCTGGAATTCCCTTCCCCTTTCCTCTGAGCTACATCCCCAGCCTTTTATGTTTGTATTTTGACATGAGATCTCTTTAAGTCTTTAAATTTTGACTTTAAATTTATGATTCTCCTGACTCAGCCTCCTGCCCAGGTGCTAGGATAACATGTGGGTGTCAGCATGACAGCCTCTTCATGGAATGCCTAACTTTCACTGAACCATGATGCAAGTGTCATGTTCCCCATTTCACAGATAAGCAAACTGAGGCACAGACTAACCTGTTTAGATCAATAGCTGCTCAGTGGCAAAATAGGGCTTCAGAGACTGGCTCCAGTGTTGTCTTTCTGGGGTATGGAATCTCCCAGGCCAGGGGTCAGGGGAATCCAGAGTGGCCCTTTTCCTATTCACTCAGTCAACACCCAATCAGGGAAACAAATCACTCTCAGTACTATGTGGACCAGCAGGAATGTAGTGCAAGGAACTGAACCCAAAGGACTGGGAGGCTCAGAGGAGTTAAAAGACGGCTGATCAGTTTACCGAAGATTAGCAGATGCGAGAAGCTGCTGCCTCTGCAGGGCCAAGGGGCCCAGAGGAAAATGTGAAATGTGGATTGCAGGCTTACAGCCTCAGCCACAGAGCAGGACCAGGAGGACCACTCACATGAACCTGAGTGGCCGAGGACTTCTCAGCTGTGTCCAGGTCACCATGCTCCATGGGAGCCCCTGGAAGCCCTCTGGGGCCTGGACTTTCACCATTGTAAAGCACACAACCCACATCCTGCATAGTCCTTAGAGTTTCAGCCTGATGTAGATGAGAGTCCCTGGTGATAAGGATGTGGTGCAGCTTTGGGGGGCAGAGAAATGTGACAGAGACAACCCCATCCCAGGAATCCCTGTGTAACCTCGTGTACCATGTGAGTGGGAGGCAGAGGACCTGCACCCTTTCCTGGAAGGTGCCTCTTCCTCAGCTCTTTCTTTCCCTCACAGGCCTCTTCACTCAGCCTTCAGCCTGCAGCTGTTCCTTTATTTCCCATGTATGCCGTTGTCTTCCCAAAAGCCATGTTAGGACAAATAGCCAATGCCCCAAGCCAGTTGTCATGTACACTCAAATCCCGTGGGTCATGTCTTGTGAGAGGAAGTGCAATGGTTCCCTCTGATCCTCTGTTTTGTTGACCACAGTTTGTTTCCTGCTGTCAACCACAGTCCTAATATACTAAATGGAAAATTCCAGAAATAATTCCTAAATTGAATTGGCACCTGGTCTTGATGAAATCTCATGGTGTCCCAGTTCTGTCCCGCCAAGGACAAGGAATCATCCACCTGTGCAACGTGTTCACACTCTATATGTTACCTGTCTGCCTGTTACCAGCATGCTCCAGAGCCATCTCTACTGGCACTGTCGTATCTAGTGTTTGGCATTTGATTTCCTCAGTTTCAGAAATGCACTAGGAGTCTTGGGACATATCCCCCAAAGACACGGGGGGACCACTGTATCCCTTGAACTAAATATGTCATTTTGATGATTATGACAATCACACCATCATTGTGCTATAGTTGACATCTATAGGTGAATCAAGATGCCTCTGTCAAATTCCAAGACCAGCCCTTAGCTCTCTGTACTCCTGTATGCAAGATGGAAAAATAAAGGACCAGCAGGGCTGTGTGCATCTATAATCCCAGCACTCAGGGAAGCTGAGGCAGGAGGATTGCAAATTTCAATCCAGCTTTGGCAACTCAGGGAGAACCTGTTTCAAAATTAAAAATAAAAAATGGGCTGGGGTCCTGAACAGAATCCATTGAAAATATGTATAAATAATTTGTAATATACAATAAATTCTACTGGGGTAGCTGGGGTGTAGCCTTGGGTTCAGTCCCCAGTAATACATATAGAAGCAAAGGGTATAGACTTAACTGGAGTTTTTTTTTTTTTTTTTTCAATATGTTTTCATCAGGGCTGGGGATTTAGCTCAGCCGCATAAGTGCTTGCCTTGCAAGTTTGATCCACGGTACCAATAAAAAAAAATGTTAGCTGTGATTGTCACTGCTATTATAAATGTTTTCATCTACTTTATTTACTGGTTAACCTTTTTATTTTTATTTATTTATTTATTTTAGTGTTTTGAGACAGGGTCTCACTATGTAGTGCAGGCTGGCCTCAAACTCACAGCAATCCTCCTGCCTCAGCCTCCCAAGGGCTGGGATTACAGTCATGCACTACCACTCTTACCTGGGAGAAGTTGGGGGTTTTTTTTGTTTTGGGGGGGTTTTGGTATCAGGGATTGAACTCATGACCTCACATTTGCCAGGCAGGTGCTTATGACACTAAGCTAAATCGCTGGCCCCAGGAGAAGTTTTTTTTAAAGGATTTTATTTCCAGGCTGGGGATTTATCTCAGTGGCTTAAGTGCTTGCCTGGTAAGCACAAGGTCGTGCGTTCAATCCCCAGTACCAAAAAAAAAAAAAAAGGATTTTATTTCCATGCCTGCTGTGACACGGGATCTCACATAAACTACCATGAGCCCAAGTGATTCCCCACATTACGGGTCCAGTTACACACCTCTGCAGTGCCGGTGCCCATTTAGGCCATGGTGGATCAGGGCTCAACAGAGACTCTGCTTACCCACACCCAGAGCAGTGCAGGCGCCTGGCTTTCTGAGGAGGAGCTTTCTTCTTTGGGGTGGTCATTGCACTCAGACAGTTCGGGTGGGGCTGGCTTGATTTTAACTGATTCAGCTCTGTCTCTACTGCCATACTGAAGGGGGTGCAGGGGTCCCCAAAAAGGGGCTCTTTCACTTTGCCCTTGACTGGGCTGCAGGAGCCCCTTCTCACCAAGATTTAATGGGCACGTGGTCTCCACAGCAGACACTGGGGGTCCCCGGGCAAGGAGCTGGTAGGACTTTTTTCCCAGCTTGTTGTTCATAGCCCAGATTAATGAGATACTGTAAGAGCCCTGTGGCCTGGACCCACTACTACATCAGAAGATGGGGAAGACCACTGCATGCATCTCAAAGGGACTCAAATGGTTTGGGGTGTTTTGAACCCTTCTGAGGGCTGTTGGCAAGAAACAAAGACAAGACACGGAAGTCTGTTGACAAAGTGGTTGTATTTTGGTGGTGGTTGTTTGTTTTTCTTTTTGAGACAGGGTCTCAATATGTAGTTCAGGCTGGCCTTAAACTCACTGTGTAGTCTAGGCTGGCCTCAAACTCATGGTGATCCTCCTGCTTCAGCCTCCCAAGTGTTGGGAATCACAGGTGTGCATCACAATGCCTAGCTCTAGGCAAAATTTTGCCAGAGCTCCCTGTAGGGTCTGGTTGGCACTCTCAACCTTTCCAGAGGGCCGAGGTCTCCGGGGCAGAATGGAGATGGAATTTTATTCCTAAAGCCTTTACCACCCGCTGAGTTATTTGAGAAGTAAAAGAAGGCCCCCTGCCACTCGGAAGGGACTGGAGTGGTTCAAACTGAGGCTCGATTTCTGCTAGAGAACCTAACCTACCTCCACAGCCTTCTCTGAACGGGTAGGGAAGGCCTCAGTCCAACCTGCAAGGGTGCCAGTCAGGACCAATATCTGTTTCAGCCCCACCTGGTGGCCTGAGGATAAATTCTGATTGCTACGGTGGGGAGGGACTGCCATGCTGCCTTTTTTGCTCCCTGTCAGCTTCTTGACTTCCCAAGGGGACTTTAGAAAGGCCCCTTTGGTGTCCCTTGCAATGAATGACAGTGACCTGCCTGACTGTCCCAGCATTGTTGAATTTTTCTTGTGCTTTATAGATAATTGTTTATTAGTTACCAAGCCTCCCCCACCAATTTTTTTAGATGAGCACGTAGCACCAGAAAGACATATTTGCACTCTGTATAAATATTTAGCTGCTTTTTTTTTTTTTTTTGGTACCAGGGATTGAACTCATGGCCTTGTGCTTGCCAGGCTGAGCTAAATCCCCAGTTTTAGCTTTTTTTTTTTGGTACTGGGTTTCAAGCTCATGACCTCATGCTTGCTAGGCAGGCATTTATACTACTCAGCTAAATCCCCAGCCCCCAAGCTTTAGCTTCTTAAATGATAAAAGTCTGAGATTTTGATATGCTTAATATATTGAGTTGATCATTACACTGTGCATGAATGTAAGACAACCCTGTATCTCATTGAGATATACAATTATTATCTATCCATTAAATAATAAAGAAAAGCCGGGCATGGTTGTGCACTCCTGTATTTCCAGCACTTGGGAGGCTGAGGCAGGAGGATTGTTACAAGTTCAAGACCAGCCTAGACTTCAAAGTGAGCCCAAGTCTAGCCTGAGCTGCACAACAAGACCCTGTCTCCAAAAGAAAATAATAATGATAATAATAATAATAATGAAAAATTGAAAAGATAAGAAAATATTTACCTTCTTGCCTTTTCCTAATATCAATGCCTGAGTAAGAGCTATGAGCTCTGCTTTTTGAGCAGAGGTCCCTTGGGGGGAGAGTTCAGCCTCAGTGATCTGTTGTAGACTGACAACTGCAAAATTGCCTTTCTATGTCCTTGGACAAAGCTATTTCCATCAGTGAAGCACTCCTCAGGATTTTGGGGAAGCAGGTCACTGATGTCCTGCCTGCTTGCAGAGGTCTGGGAAATCACCTGTTGACATGAGTGGCTAATTTCTGAGCCTGTAGACATCAGAGAGGGAGGATTAAGAGTAGTACAAATTTTCGCTGGGTGTGGTGGCACATGCCTATAATCCCAGCACTCAGGAGGCTGAAGCAGAAGGGTCGTTGCAAGTTTGAGACCAGCCTGGGCTACACAGTGAGCTCAAGGCCAGCCTGAACTGCATAGTGAGACCCTGTCTCAAAAAAGACAAAAAAAAAAAGTATTAGGTTAAAGAACAAGGCCTACTAAGCTGTTTCTCTGCTGTCTCTGTCACAAGTGAATGTTAGTCCCAAGAACGTGGGGAGTTGGGACTTGTAGTTTTTGCCCTAAGTTTTTTTGCAGCTTCTTCTGTTAGCATAGCAATAGCTGCTCTTGCCCTCAGGCATGGTGGCCATGCAGGAGCCACTCCATCTAACTTCCTTGATAAGTGTGTCAATGGGTAGATTTCCTGTTCCAGGCTTTCACTTAAGATACCCAAAGCAGGGGCTGGGGATTCAGCTCAGTGGCATAAGTATCTGCTTGGCAAGCACGAGGTTGTGAGTTTGATGTCCAGTATCCCCCCAAAAAAATACTCAAAGCAATTCCTCTCTTTTCTAATACATAGAAGAAAGAGTGGGGGTTTTTTGTTTGGTTTTAGTTTTAGTTTGTTGTTTTGAGACAGGATCTTGAACTTACACTGGCCCCAAAATTGTAACCGTCAGAGGCATGGTAACACAGGCCTGTGATCCTAGCACTGTGGAAGCTGAAGCAGGAGGGTTGCTGTGAGTTCCAGGCCAGCCTGGACTACATAGTGAGTTCAAGGCCAGCCTGATCTACACAGCAACACCCTATCTCAAAAATAAACCAAAAAAGAGAATATCATTTACATGATATTTAAGTTTCAGGTTCCTTAATTCTTTTCCCAGTGCCAAAGCAGAACAGACCGTTGAGAGAACTGTCCAAATATACTGTTTTTTCTTTGAATTGGGACTTTTTTTTTCCCCAAAGGTAAACACAATTGGGAACCTGAATGAAAAGGAATGGAAAAGAAAGACTTTTTAAGCTATAAGTCTGAGAAACAACTTGTCTTACCTTTAATTCTGGAAAGGATTGTATCTATAGATTGGCAGATTGGGTTACAGCCACCTTGATGAGGCGGTGGTTTGGTTTTGTTTTGTTTTGTTCTGTTTTTGAGACATGGTCCCACTATGCAATCCAGGCTGGCCATAAACTCTCTGTGTAGTGCAACTGTGTGCCCCTGTGCCTGGCAATCTGGAGGTCTCACACCATCCTACAGTCTTCTGAAGGTTTTCTAATGGGGAGAATAGGAGTATTACAAGGGGCTGGAGAGACCATAGAAGGCCATATTTGAGAAACCTGTCGCTGATTGGATCCTTGGGAAACTGGCTGGGAGCTTTGAGTTTTACAGCCCCCAGCAGTGCTGAATTTGCCCTCCCCGGTATTGGTATTTGATTACACCAGGCAGCAGGAACTGCCTGCTGGCTAATTAGATCCTCCGATCCAGGAGGCCTGGTGGCGTCTCAACAGGTAAAATCTGCCTGGGCCTTTGCTGAAACTGGTGAACCACCATGGTTTCACTAGTAAAATTTTTCCTAGTAAGGGAGCAGTAGTATGGACAGCTGTTAGTAAAAATATTCTGGGCAGTCGTCATTCAGGTAGGCCCTTGCGGGAGTCAGTGCAGGAGATGAAAACACGTTGTAGCTGTGGCCAGAGGCTCACTGGTCAGAGAGCAGGCCTCGAGAGAAAGACAAGATGACCAGACTGACACACCCTCCAGGGGACAAGCAGTCCATTAATTAACATTGACATCAGTCACCTGGGTGGGTGGCCAGGATACCTTCCCCTCCAGTCATCTCTTGCTGAAAAGGTCCTTGTTCTTTCCAGGTACACTTGCTGCAGCTGATCCCCATTAGATCAATGTCATCTACCCAGTGAACTGTAATATTGCTTGCTCCTACTTTTGTCCTGCCCTGTGCCCACCTCAGGATTTTGCCCTATAAACTTTACTCTAAAATGCGCTCCACAGCAACTCATTTTTTCGGGTTCCCTCCTGTCTCTCAGGAGCTTTTGGTTTTGCTTCATTTTGTTTTTGTAACTGGAATCAAACTCATGACTTTGTGCTTGCCAGGCAGCTTCTGAGCCACTGGCCCAGGAGCTATCTCTCAATAAATATTCTCTCCAGTAAGTATTTCCTACTTCTTAAGCTCTGTTGTTCCTTACAATTCATTCCTTGATTTTAGGGAGCACAAACGCAGCATATCTGACAACAGGTTGGGAGTGTTACATTTATTTCCCCTATACCAGCAGGACACCGTGGGACAGTGAATAACTCATGGCTGAACACTGACCTGTGAATGACATGTTAGAGTAGGAGTAATGCAGATACGTAACTGGGAGTCCTGGGACTAGGGGGTGGCTCGGTGGTAGAACTCTTGCCTTACACGCACAAGGCCCTGGGTTCGATCCTCACAGACCACACATACACAGAAAATAATAACTAGAAGTCCCCTCAACTCCGTTTATAGCTATAGATCTAGAGGAGGATTTTCTCAAGTTGGAAGTTAAAACAGAGTAAGCTGCGCCTGTGTCCAAAAGGCTGCTCAGAGGACAGGGAGATATCTGTGGACAGGGGCATTGCAAGTGGTCCTGGGCCCCTTTAGTCCTCTTCAGTCGGAGACCATCGAACCTCCAGTAACATGGATTAGGCACATCAGCCACCTGACGGGTGGAGCAGGGTCAGAGTGGTCACCTGGTACAATCTCAAGCCTAGGGCCCGGTTGGTTTCTTGGCATGAAACGTCCCTTGACTGACCCTAGGTTTCCCCCTGGGTAACCTGGGCATGCTTAAAGCATTGCCAATTGCCACAGCCATAATTTTGGCTTTTTTTTTTCTTCCAAGACAAGGTCTCAATCTGTATTTCAGGCTAGCCATGCACTCACTTTGTAGCCCAGGCTGGTCTTGAACTTGCAATGATCCTCCTGCCTCAACCTCCTGAGTGCTGGGATTACAGGTGTGCACCACCAAACCTGGCCAACTATCAATGTTAATGGTCTCAATTCACCAATCAAAAGAAACAGACTGACAGAATGGGTCAAGAAGCAAGATCCAATAATATACTGCGGACAAGAAACACATTTAATTAAAGAAGAAATTCATAGACTGAAAGTCAAAGGATGGAAAACAATACTCCATGGGACAAGAACCCAGGAAAAAAGCAGGGGTAGCTATTCTATTTGCAAAGTGGGACTTCAAGCCAAGTCTGCCTAAGAGAAACAAATAAGGTTGATATATCCTTGTAAAGGGAACAATGCAAGAGGAGGCAGTGACAATCATAAGTAAATATGCACCAAATACCAGTGCACACAACTATATAAAACAAATATTAATAGACATGAAAAATCAAACAAGCACTAATACAAGTGTAAGGGGGGCCTTCAATACTATCCTGTCACAAATAGATCAACTAGACCAAAAATTAACAATGAAATATAAGAACCAAACCATACTTTAGAACATACCAACTTAGTAGATGTCAACAGAGTGTTCCACCCAAGAACATCAGAACATTCTTCTCAGCTGCACATGGGATGTTCTCTACAATAGACCACATACTAGCTCACCTAACATGCTCACATAACTAGCTCACATAACATGCTTAAGTAAATGCAAAGGAACTGAAAATATCCCATGCATATTATCAGATTACAGTGCAATGAGTTGGAAATTAGTGGCAAAAGAAACCATGAGAACTTCATAAACACATGGAAATTAAATAACATCCTTCCAAGTAATCAATGGGTCACAGATGAAATTAAACAGTTTCTATAATTAAATGATAATGCCAGTACAATATACTGGAACTTATGATATGCACGAAAGCAGTCCTACAAGGGTAATTTACAGTGGTGAATTTCCGTTTCAGAAAAAGGGAGATCAAAAATCAACCTCATGTTGAACCTCAGTCTTCTAGAAACGAAGAGCATGTCAAGCCCAAAGATCATACAAGGGAGGATATTGTAAAGATCAGAAGAAAAAGTAATACAGTGAAGACTAAGAAAACAGTACAAATGATCAATGAATTGAAGAGTTGGTTCTTTGAATGGTTAAATAAAATCAAATAAGCCTTAGCTAATCTGATTAAAAATAGGAAAGAAAAGACGCAAATTTTTTAAAAAATGTTCAGAGTTGGGCATGGTAGCACACTCCTGTAACCCCAGCACTAGGGAGGCTGAGGCAGGAGGATCACAGTGCATTCAAAGCCAACTTGGTCTACAAAGTGAGTTCAAGACCATCCTGAACTGCATAGTGAAACCCTGCCTCAAAAAGACCAAAATAAAATAAAAGGCCAGGGGTTTAGCTCAGTGGTGTAAATGCCTGCCTGGCAAGTGCAAAGTTGTGAGTTTGATCCCTGGTACCAAAAAAAAAAAAAAAAAAAAGAATCTGTATTCTAATTAGATGGGAAAAAAGAAATGGACAGATTCCAAGATACATATGAATTACCAAAGTTGAATTAAGAAGATGCACAAATTCATAATAAACCAATATCAGTCAGTGAAATTGAAGATAAAATTAAAAACCTACTGCCTGCTCGGCATGGTGGTGTATGCCTGTAATCCCAGCACTCAGGAGGCTGAGGCAGGATTGCTGCAAGTTTGAGGCCAACCTGGAGTATAAAGGCCAGTTTGAACTGCATAGTAAAACTCTGTCTCAAAAGACAAAAAAAACCTACTGTTGTAGTCAGGGTTTACAGGGAAAATATTTAATACAACACACATGATTTATAGGATCATTTTAAAAATTCACCTAGAGTCAAATGCAAAAGAGTAAAAATAAAGAAAAATAAATGCAAAAGAGTGCAAGAGATCTGTCCACATACTAGAGAGTCAAAGAATCTAGCTGAAGGCCTGAAACCCATGGCAATGTCCTCTACAAGGCCAACTGGAGGCCTAGAGCCCACAATGTCTCCTATAAGTCTGTATCAAGGATCTGCGCTGGGAAGACCCAAAGGTCAGTGGTGGAAGTTAGAAAGTCTGCACCAGTGGGGTGAAGGCTCTGTGCCAGCAGGCTGGGGGAGCTGCACTGGAGCCAGGAAGAGACACTCAAGGTAAGGACCAGAGCTCCCCTGAAAAGAACTGCAGCCATCCTCAGAAACAACAAGGTCCCAAACTCCTCTGAGGACACCAGCTGAGTTCATGTCAGGACACCAGTATAACAAGCCTCTCCAGGAGAATTAACAGCACCTTCCTCCCCTCAGTCCTTTTATGCTGTAGGCAGTGATCCCCAGGTGGGCCCTCCACACCCGGTGAGGCACTGACTCAGTTCAGCTGGGTGTTCCAAATTGACCATTAATTAATACACCACACCTACCAACAAAGAAAAGCCCAGGCCCTAATGGATTCAGTGCTGAATTCTACAAGGAATTTAGAGAAGACCTAATGCTGCTCTTTCTCAGTCTCTTTCATGAAATTGAAAGGGAAGCAATACTTCTGAATTCATTCCTGGAAGCAAGCATTACCCTGATACCAAAACCAGAGAAGGATTCAACCAAAAAGGAGGACTGCAGGCTAATCTCCCTAATGAACACTGACAAAAAATCTTCAATAAGATACTGGCGGGGCTGGGGATTTAGCTCAGTGGCATAAGCGCCTGCCTTGCAAGCAGGCAGTTGTGAGTTCAATTCCCCGGTACCGATTCAAAAAAAAAAAAAAAAAAAAAGATACTGGCAAGCAGACTGCAGCAAATCATCAAGAAGATTATACACCATGACCAAGTGGAATTTGTTCCAGAGATTCAGGGATGGTTCAACATATGCAAATCAAAAAATGTAACACATCATATTAACAGAGCCAAAGATGAACACTGTATGATCATCTCAATAAGATGCATGTGGGGGCCAGGAATTTAGCTCAGTGGTTTAAGTGCTTGCCTGGTAAGTACAAGGTCATGAGTTCAATCCCAAGTAGGAAAAAAAAAAATGCATGTGGAGACCCACACAGACTGCTTCAAAACTCAGGGCCATTGGGCTGGGGATTTAGCTCAGTGGCTTAAGCACCTGCCTAGCAAGCGCGAGGTTGTGAGCTCAATCCCTGGTACAAAAAAAAAACAAAAAAAACAAAAAAACTCAGGAGCATCTAAAGACACTTGGAAACGTGACCCGGTCTAGTGTAGGTGTACAGTGGGATACAGTTGTATAACTAACAGCACAGGTAAACACACATGCACTGGTTCTACACTCTACAGGAATGTAAATATGAGATAACGTGTAAAGAATTATACAAGAAAGACACAGGCGGCTGTCTTGCACTCTCTGGCTCTCTGCTCTGCTCCATGCTGCCTGTTGTTGCTGATGTCTTGCACATGTGTGTGCTTTACCCTTGGGACCTCACCTGTGAGAGTTTTCCTTGCCCACCCCAAGTGGGCTGGCAGTGCAGAAAAATTTGACAAAGTCCAGCACCCATTCATGATTAAAACCTTTACCAAAGACTGGAAGAGATGGTCTTATCACAATCTGATAAAGGTCACCTATGACCAGCCAACAGTCAGCATCATACTATAGGGACAAAACTGAAAGTTTTTACTCTAAAATCAGGAACAAGATGAGGATGTCCACTGTCACCACTCTTGTTAAACACAGTTCTGAAAACTTTAGCCAGAACAATTAGACAAGAGAAAGAAATGAAAAGAATAAGGCAAGGAAAGGAAGAAGTTCATTATCATTATTTGCGGATGACTTGATACTCTACATAGAAGACCCCAAAAACTCCACCAAAAGACTTCTAAGTTTAATAACCAAATTGAAAGGGGGCCGGGGATATAGCTCAGTGGCACAAGTGCCTGTCTGGGGAATGCAAGGTCATGAGTTCGACACCCACTACCAAAAACAAACAAAAAACCAAACTGAGCCATGTAGCTGAATACAAAGTTGACACAGGATATAATTTGGTTTTTTCCCCATTTCCCTCCCCTCCCTTTAACTCCTTTTCCCTTCCTGTTTACAAAAGCTTTGTTTCCATTTTTTCCTTCTATTCTCATTTTTTCCCCTTTCCCCTTCCTTTCTTTCCTCTTTGCTCTCCCTAGTTTCCCATTTATATACTTTGGTCCTTATTGACACTTTCAGTTTCTCACACCAGCGAGTACTGTAGTTTTCAATGTAAAGAAAGGTCTTTTATATCCTTTGTTAGACTGATTCCTAAGTATTTCATATCTTTGGATGCTATTTAAAAAGTATTGGGCCGGGCGTGGTGGCTCATGCCTGTAATCCCAGCACTCGGGAGGCTGAGGCAGGAGGATTTTTATGAAGTTTGAGACCAGCCTGGGCTACAAAGTGAGCTCAAGGCCAGTCTGAACTGCATAGCAAGACACTGTCTCAAAAAGACAAAAAAAAAAAAAAAAAAAAAAAAGAAAGGTATTGTTTCCCTGGTTTCTCTTTCAGTGTTGTATATAGGAAGGCTATTGATTTTTATGTTTTTTTTTTTTTTTTTGTACTGGGGATTGAACTCATGACCTCATGCTTGCCAGGCAGGAGCTTATGCTGCTGAGCTAAATCCCTGGTCCCTGATTTTTATGTTTTATTTATTTATTTAGGTACCGGGGATCAAGCTCATGACCTTGAGCTTGCCAGGGCAGGCACTTTAAGCCACTGCTAAGCTAAACTCCCAGCATGGCTATTGAATCAAGTTATATCCTGCACAGGTTCAAATTCCCTATGATGAATGTGATCATTATGTATACCTAAAACGTATCCATAAGCTTAACTAATTAAAAAATAAAACTACAGTAATCTGAAAAAAGAGATTGAAGAGGATATCAAGAAATGGAATGCCCCTTGTTCTTCAGTAGGAAGAACCAATATACTGACAATTGTTATACAGATGTAATGCAATCCAGATCACCATTAGCATACCTCACAGAATTAGAGAAAACAATCCTAAAATTCACTTGGAATCAGAAGAGACATAGAATAGCAAAATCAATTCTGAGAAACAAAGGCAAGATGGGAGGCATCTCAATCTCTGACTTGAAATTATACTACAAAGCTACTGTAATCAAAACATCATGGTACTGGCAAAAACCAAAACAAAACAAAAAACAAATCTGAAGATTAATGGAATAGATTAGAAGATGCAGAAACAGCTCCAAACACAATCCACCACCTTATCTTTGACAAATGAGAAATGAGTCAAACACCTTCACTGGAAGAAAGATACTCTTTTTAATAAATGGTGCTGGAAAATCTGTCTTTCCACATGCCAAAAAACTAGACCCATATTTTCACCATGCATTAAACTAAATTGAAATGGATCAAGATCTAAAATTTATTTTTTTTAATTAAAAAAAATTTTTTTTTGTCTTTTTGAGACAGGTTCTCGCTATGCAGTTCAGGTTGGTTTTGGGCTCATTTGGTAGCCCAGGCTGGTTTTGAATTTACAATGTTCCTCCTACCTCAGCCTCCCAAGTGCTGGGATTACAGGAGTGCACCACCACACCTGTCTAAAGATCTATAATTTAAAATAGAAACATTAAATGTGCTGGAAAATAGGATAGATAGAGGGCCAGGGATTTAGCTCAATGGCATAATCGCCTGTCTGAAAAGCTTAAGGTCATGAGTTCAATTCCTAGCTACAAAAAAAAAAAAAAAAAAAAACCAGAAGTCTTTTTTTTTTTGATACTAGGAATCAGACTCATGACCTCATGCTTGCCAGGCAGGCACTATGCCACTGAGCTATATCCCTGGCCCAGAATGGGGGGAACTCTTGAAGACATTGGTATAAAGACTTTATGAACAAAACCCTGATCACACAGGAAATATCACCAAGAATCAACATCTGTGATCTCATTTTTTTTTGAATTTGTTTATTTACTTATCTGGATAACAGGAATCAAACTCGTAACCTTGTACTTCCAGGTAGGCACTTACACCACTGAGTTAAACCCCTGGCCTTGTGATCTCATCTTATTAAAAAGTTTTTGTATAGCAAAAGAAATTACCAAGAGAGTGAAGAGACAACCCACATATGGGAAAAACTTTTGCCAGCTGTTCCTCAAAGGACTAATATCTAGATATAAAAGCCTCAAAAAGAAATTAGACCCTCCAAATTAAAAAAAAATTTTTTGTACCAAGCGAGGATTGAACTCACAACCTCATGCTTGCCAAGCAGGCACTCATGCTGTTGAGCTAAACCCCCAGCTTGATCCCCCAAATTTAAAGACCCAATTCAAAAATGGGTATCTAAAATGAACATAAACTTCTCAGGATGAAGAAATAGAAATGACAAATAAATACAGGAAAAAATGTTAAACATCACCAGTCATTCCATAGATGTGAATTAAAATAATGCTGAGCCATGCATTGTGGCACAGGCCTATAACCCCAGCACTTGGGAGGCTGAGGCAGGAGGATCACTATGAATTCCAGGCCAGCTTGGGCTACATAGTGAACTCAAGGTCAGCCTGAACTACATAGCAAGACCTTGTCTCAAAACAAAACAAAATGAAAAAAACATAATAAAGACATTAATTCTGAGATTCATCTCATCCAGAAACAATGACTATTATCAAGAAATCAACCCATAACAAATCCATGGTGGGGCTGAAGGGAAAAAGGAACCCTTCTCTACTGTTGATGGGTTTGTAGACTGGCACAATCACTGTGGAAATCAGCATGGAGATTCCTCAAAAAATTAGGACTAGAGGTTCCATTCTACCTGGCTATTCCCTTTCTTGGTATGTGCCACGACCCAGTGTGACTCCTGAGGTTCTGGGGAGCCCTTACTCTCCTGATGGGAGGAAAGGTACTGCTCAACCAACACATGTTTATTTATATACCAGGAAGGATGACATCAATTTCAGCCCCTCTGCCTAGCAACCCACTGCTTGGATTGTCTAGGAGCTTGATGTTTTTCTGGGCCGCAGCAATTTCTTCAGGTGGCTGACCTGGGGCTTTTTGCTTTCTGGTAGGATCACGCACTAGGTCAATTTCCAGCTTCCACAGCTCCCAACAGGCATGTTCCCAAAAGAATTAAAAGCATCATAGCACAGGGATATAGGCGTACCTATGTTTATAGTGGCACAGTTTGTAATAGCTAAATCTTGGAAGCAACCCAAATGGCCATCAACCAATGAATGGATAAAGAAGATGTGGGTTTTTAAAAATATATTTTAAGCAAATGGAGTACCACTCTGCCAGAAAGAAGGATAAGTCTGAGACATTCCTAGGTAAATCGATGTACCTTGAGACCATATTCATAAGTGAAATAAATCATACACACATGTCCAAATATTGCATGGTTTTATGGTGTGAGAAACCAAAAGTGTGAATAAGGACCAAAATGTATCATAGATATAGGGAAATGGTAAGAAAATGTTTAAATGAAGGAGTTGAAGGGAAGGCAGGGAAGTGGGGGAATAAGAAGAATCGAGATATATATCATGTACAGGTACAAATTCTCTGATGAATGTTACATTATGTACATCTAAAATGTATCAATAAAATTAAAACAAGAAAAAACCCACTTAACTCTCTAAAACATTAAAAATAAAGTCAATCCTGTCATGGTGGCACACACCTGCAATCCCAAAACTCAGGAGGCTGATTGAGGCAGGAGGATTGCTGCAAATTCCAGGCCAGCCTGGATTACAAAGTGAATTCAAAGCCACTCTGAATTGCATGGTGAAACCATCTAAAAAAAAAAAATAGCCCGACCTCTGTAAGGAGGATTTGTTTCTCCTGTTGAATACCAGACTCTTTCTGGTATTCAACAGTTTATTTCTCAATAGCATCCTTAGCCAAGAATGTGAACAATGTGTCTCAAATATTTCCCCTTCTCACTGAAGCTACCGACCAGCTGTGTATGGTTGCAAGCCACAAGCTTGTCCTGGGCATGCGACCATTTGGGGCCACCTCCCTCTCTCCCTACTGGAGAAAACTTCCAACCTTCTCACGAAAGCAGTAGGCCCAGTTCCTGGCCACCAAGATCCCTCCCAGGGCGATGGCCATGCTCTGAGCTCTTCTGTCCGCGAGGGTTTAAGACTAGGAAAGGACCGCACTTCTCTGCCCGCTAAACCAGTTTCCAAACTGCGCTGCTGCTCCCCCTTTTCCTCTCCCCTCCCCCTTAAGTCTGACTGGCCTTGAACTCAGTGATCTTGCTGCCTCAACCTCTTGAGTGAAGGGATTACAGGCTTGCGCCACCACGCCCGACATCACCTTTTTTAAAATTACAAAAAAAAAAAAAAATTCATAGATGCCTGGCAAGCGCTAGGTCGTGAGTTTGATTCCCAGTACCAAAACAAAACAAAGCAAATTCATAGAGAAATGTTCAATGACCTAAGTTAATGTTCCCAATAGTTATATGAAAAAATAATTTGTCAAACGGCATTTTATTTTATATCTGCATAGAATCATACAGTAATACCACAAAATAGTAACTGTACATTGATGAGATTACTGGTTTTACTCTTCCGTCTTGGTACCCCGGAGTTTTTCAGATTGCACCTTATGAATCTAGAGTTTTTGTTTTGTGGCCACTGGAATTAAAGGTTTTTTTTGGTACTGGGAACCGAACTCAAGACCTCGCGCTCGGTCCTAAAATCGTTACGATTACAACTCCAAACAAAACAAACTACAAGTCCAGTAGACCTCGCGCCGGGACTTTGAAGCCCGCCTTCCCCCAAAGCGCTGACCGTCGGGACTTGTAGTCAAGAAGCAAAAGCGAGGAGGGATGCGCACTACCGGCATAGATGACAGAGGAGGGAACCACCACCACTTTGACCAATGGACAACGCTTATTGGGCCTGAGTAGCGGGCAAACAACCAATAGTGAGGCGCTCCGCCTGAGTGATGTGAGTGGTAGCCTACGGGCGCCCCATGGGGTGGAGCGGCGCGAGGCGGCCGTAGTGTGAACCATGGGAGGCAGCTGGTGGTGGGCTCGGGTCTCTCGCCTGGCCCGACTCCGCTTCCGGGGCTCGCTGCTGCCTCCACAGCGGCTCCGGAGCGGGGGTGCGCGGGGATCCTTCGCTCCAGGCCATGGTCCCCGCGCCGGGGCTTCGCCGCCCGCAGTGTCCGAGCTGGACCGCGCGGACGCCTGGATCCTCCGGAAGGCTCACGAGACAGGTCAGGGGCAGGGGCTGGGGTCCAGCCGGGCAGGAGAAGGGGCTCCGCAACCGAGCGTGCGAGCGCGTGTACGGGCCGCGAGGCTGCAGCCGCTGCTGGAGGCAGGGCCCGGGCACCGCGGCGACGGGGGCTTCCGTATCCGCGCAGAGACGCTGACTGCAGGGGCGCAGGCAGGATAGGGGTTTGTGCGAAAGGCGGTGGGGTCCGGGCCAACGGGGCGCAGTGGGGAGCAGGGCAGGCGACTCGGCTAGAGGAGGCGGCCGGCAGAATTGCACCTGCACACGAGGGGACTTCTCCTGGGCAGCTAACGGTAAGGGGTTCCCCGCCACAGAGATCCGCATGGGTGGCCGAGGGGACCACTCTGCGCACAGCAGAGTGCGGCTCCCAGTAGAAGATGGGGGGAGCTCCGGATTGGAGGAGGGCTCAGCCAATAGGGGCGAGGTTCTCTGCTGATTGGACGAGGAGGCTCCTAGGGGAGGAGCCTCGAGTGGGAGGGTGACAGATGGTAGATAGGGTGGTGGGATACAGGAAGGGGTAGGGGATTTGAGCTGGAGAAGTGTGGATCCTTTTAAGCTGGCCTTATACTGTAGGAGAGAGTGGCGTTTGAAGAAGATCAAGGAGGGTGTCTGAGAATGGCCTGCGCGGGGAATGTGTCCCAGGGATCTGAGAAAAATGGGGACTAGGGGCTACATTTGGGGAGAGGGCTTGGCCGAGATGGCCCCCGTGGAGCCTTTCTACCTGGAGAGAGAGGGTTCTTCACTTTTGGTTCTAGATCGCCCTCTAGGTTCCACAAAGCCATCTTCAATCTTTGGTGTTGGAGAATTTAGGGGGAAGTTCAGAAATGGGGATGAGATTATGGGGCGTTTGGTGGGGGCTTCCTGGAAGAGGTGGGGATTTGGAGAGGGTTGGTCTCTTGGCTGCACAGTGAGGAGACAAGGAAAAGCCCCTCAGGTTAACTGGGCAGAAGGGCGTCTGGGAGCAGTGCTTGGGCTGACCCCTATCTTCCTCTCCCTGCAGCCTTCCTGTCCTGGTTCCGCAATGGTCTCCTGGCTTCGGGCATCGGGGTCATCTCCTTCATGCAAAGTGACATGGGACGGGAAGCTGCCTATGGTGAGTGCTGACCCCTTCAAAGGACTGAGAGTGCTCTGGGCCCTAATGTAAGTGTGCACCCTGAGCATTGTCCTCCTGCCACTAGTGGGCCGGGGCACGGGTCTAATGCTACCTCTCAGAGACCAGGGGTCTGGAGCCAGCACCCTCCACCCCCTGGCTCTGGACCCCACCCCAAAGATATTGACACCCTGATGGCTGTGCCTGCCCCCTCGGGTTTGTTCCCTGGCCTTTTGACCTGGGTTGACGGCCCCCCCAACCCCCTCTCCCTCTCTGCAGGCTTCTTCCTGCTGGGCGGCCTGTGTGTGGTGTGGGGCAGCGCCTCCTACGCTGTGGGCCTGGCCTCCCTGCGTGGGCCCATGCAGCTATCGCTGGGGGGCGCAGCGGCCGGTGTGAGCGCGGTCCTAGCTGCCAGCCTGTTGTGGGCCTGTGCCGTGGGCCTCTACATGGGCCAGCTTGAGCTCGACGTGGAACTGGTGCCCGATGATGATGGGGCAGCCACCACTGAAGGTCCCGATGAAGCCAGCCGGCCGCCACCAGAGTGAGCAGCAGGGCTGTGAGGACAGACCGGCCCAAGGACTGGGACATTAAAACCTGAGCTGACCGCGCTCCAGACTCCATACTCGGAGTGGTGGCTCATTTTCCTTGGGGAAGGCGCGACTGGAGAACAGGGCCTGGAGGGGGCGGCGGAGGGAGAGCAGCGGGAGGAGGGGAAGTGGAGGGAGGAAGAGCAGGAGGAAGGAGCAGGCAAGGTGCGGAGGGGAGAAGAACCCGGTGGAGGAGGGAGGAGATGGACAAGCGCTGCCTGTGGAGGCACCAGGCCAGGGCAGCTGGCTCTAATCCCCGGCCGAGGTCCTCAGTCCCCCTTGTGCTGTGCTCTGGGGCCCGCTAGCCCGAGCCCAGGGCAGGGCAGGCCAAGTGCGGGGCAGAGGGCGCCGGGCAGGCGCGGGCACACAAGGCCCAGCTCAGCCGGTGCGTAGCGGATGGTGCCGGGTGCGCAGAGGTCGCGCACCACAGGTGGCAGGAAGCCCGCAGGCAGCAGGGTGGGTGGCAGTGACGGTGGCAGGGGCAGCGGCGGCTCACGAGGAGGTTCAGGGCCCCATGGCCTCAGTGCACCCCGGATGACCGACGTGAACCCGGGCCGCGTGGCTTGAGGCTGCTCCGTGACTTCCTCGTCCCCGCTGCCCTCTGAGCCCCTGGCTTCCCGAGTGCGAGGCTCCACTTTGATGTGCTTACCCCGGACTTGAGGGGCGTCATCCTGGTCTGGAGGAGCAGCCTGCTTCCCTTCAGCTGGAGGCCCCCCATCTGAAAGAGGAAGATCACGATGGACTGGTGGGTGTCCTGGGCCTCAGTTTCCCCGACTGCAGCTGTGCTCAGTGGGTAGACTCAGGGTTGTCAGCAGATAGGACTGTCCCCAATGAAACACTTGGCAGTGGCTGGGGACATTCTTGATTGTCAAAGGCAGGGGAGGCTGCCACTGGTATCAGAGGGGGCTGCACAGGACTGGGCCCACACCCTGGAACCATCAGCCTGAACTGTCAGGCAGGCAGGGATTGAGAAACCCTGTGTAAGGCAAGTTCAAGTTGGCCTTGAACTCATGGTGATCCTCCTGCTTTAGCACCCGAGTGCTGGGATTACAGGCCTGTGCCATCACACCCAGCGATGCATTTTTAATATTCATAGGCATGGCCACATGTCCAGGTGACTTCACACCTAGACAAAGCTTCCAGGGGCCATCTGGGCTTACCAAGGATAGTGGGGGCAGGGAGGTAATCTTACCGGTGGGCTCTGACACAGGACTGGACACATCCTCACAGGCCGTGCTGGCTGGAAGCTGGAAGGTGTCCAGAGGTGTCTGACCACCTTCAGCATGGCTGGGGAGAAGAGGATGAGGTTGAGAGCCATGGGTTCCTGGCCACCCAACCTCTGGTGACCCTCCTGTCCCACACAATGCCAGTAGGAAGCACAGGTCCCTCACTCAGAGCAGGCACCCACCCCCTCACCCAGATGCTGACCCCCAGCCCAAAGCTGGGTCTAGCCCAGCTTGGCTTGCTCTTCTGAGGCCAGACCCACATAGCCATTGGATGGCATCACCTGAGTTTCCCCAAGATGCCCCATGCTCACCTGACCTCAGTATCTTCCTCTAAAACTACTGTTCCTCTCCCAGGCAAGTTCAGAGACTTGGGTAGAAGATGCCCTTGTCCCTTTCCCGCAAACTTGGAGTCTGGCATTTCCCCGAGACCTGCCCTGGCCTCGTTGCTGACACCCCTTCTCTACAGCAGCAAGGAGACTCTCTCTAAAAACCATGACTCCAACTCTAAAGCCTTCCATGGCTCCCCAGTTCTCCTGAGACAAAAGACCCCACAGCCATGTGCAGGCTTTTTTCTCTGAGGACCTTAACCTATAGCCCTGTGTGCTCCAGTTCCTTCTATGAACAGCTCACTGTTGGTTTTTTGACTCTGCTGGGCCCTCTGCTGGCAGTGCCCTTTCCAAGCTGGGCTCTAGCTTGGTGATCCTCCTGCCTCAGCCTCCCAAACAGCTTCAGCTTCTCTCCTTGATTTGGTTCACTTTGGGCCTCCATGGCAAGAGCCTCCCATAGCTCCCCAGTACCCCCAGTCAAGTCTAGACCATCGTGCTGGGCTGGAGGCTGCTGTGAACCTGTCTTGCCTCTCTCCCTGCACTGACTGTCATTGTCCCCTGCACCTCTAACCTCTTTGCTCTCACTTCCTGCTCCCTTCCCATCCACGTGTCCTGTCCCTAGAGGGCACCCACCCCAAGATGGGGCACAGCAGCTCCTGAACCTGCAAAAGGGGCAGGGCCTGTGGCTGTCACCTGAGCACGTGGCTGACCCAGAGCACATGGTGCTCCCCAGGGCTCTTTCCGCTCCCAGCCACGGTGGCCACGGACTGCAGCCACACAAAGCCGCCCGCGCGCTGCAGCCAGCGGTAGTATCCGGTCATCACCTGGCCTTTGTCTAGCACTGGGCCCAGCCATGGCGGGAGAGACAGGAGGGACAGAGCAGAGGAGAGGCCAGGGAGGGCGAGACCAGCAGGGGGGAGGGGGGAGAGCCAGGGGTGCAGGGAAGGAGACAGAAAGCAAGTCAGAGGGAGCAGAGCTTGGTGGCAGCAGGGCTCCCCGAGTATTAAGAGTGGGTCGCTGAGACCCCACAGCCCGCCCCCATGTGAACCAGAGCTCAGTGTCCTCAAGCATCTTCCGGTGCTGACCAGGCCCCTCGAGCTGTAGGCGCAGCAGGAAGGACCATGGCCAGCTTGGAAGGACTTCCTGGGGACAGGGGCAGCAGAGATGAGTGTCAGAGATGGGCCTCACAGTCCAGGTGGCTTTGGCGGATCCTGGTGGCATCCTGTCCATGGACAAACTGATAGCAGCTGCGGCCCACCAGCTCTGAGGGCCCCAGGTCCATGTGATCACTGACTCTGGAGGTGACGGAGGAGAGGGGAGGAGCCTGAATTGGCTTCGGAGCACCCAGAGCCCAAGGCCTAGCTCCACAGCGCTCTGGGCTTGTTTGGCCCTCTGTGAAATGGGCATCATAGTGACCCTCCGAGGGCGGCTGTGAGCGTGCGCAGGGCCCTCCAAATACTCCGGGCCAGGACTAGTTCGCTAAGTGCCCACTGCCTGGTGCAGGCGAAGCAGCAGTAGAGAGGTGAGATGAGAGACAGGGGTCCTGAAGGGTGGGGCTCTGCAGACCCTCAGGGACCCCAGCGTGACATGGACCACCCAGGTGCACAAGGCTGGTAGGCTTGGCCATCACTCCCCTGGGCTCTTTATCGGTCCCGCCTCCTCCGTGGCTTCCCACTGTGCAGAGCCTGCCACCCAGGGTGGCCCTGACTTCCCATAGAACCAAGCTCTCCCGGGCACACACACACCCCCCCCCGCACCTGCCTCAGCCCCCAGCCCCGGTACCTGCTCTCACAAGCAAGGATGGTGAGACCCAGGCTGAGGCGGAAGACGATCATGTGTCCATGGAGAGGCAGCTCTGCCACAGGGGCTGGGGGCAACGTATGGCCCAGGGCCACAAGGCCCAGTGCACGGGCGCGCAGGCGCCCTGTCACGTGGATGACCTGCTGGGAGGCTGAAGTTGATGGAGGAGCAAGGCCGGGCAGCAGTGGGGGTGTCTGATGGGGGAAGGCGGGGCCGAGGGCTGGTGGGCATGGCCAGGGAAGCCCGCTGGCTGTGGTGGCACGGTTGGAAGAGGGGCAAGGTGGGCCAGGTTCCATCTATCACCCACAGTGGGGGGCACAGGGGCCAGCTTGTAGCTCCCAGTTCCCTAAACTACAGCACCCAGTAAAGTCACCAGTCTGGTTCCCTTGGTTACGCTCCGGGATAGGCCAGAGTTGGCAGGAACTCTCTAGTAGCCAAGCACCCACCTTGTACCCCGAAGCCTTGACATGCAGCCCCCTCTTGGTGAGGGTGGATTTCATTCGGACGAAGAAGGAGCGCTCCTGGACCCGGGTGGAAGGGGGCACCTCGGCAGGGCTGGCATCTGGGGTGAGAAAAGCGGTTATGTGCCCCAAAGAGGAGAGGAGAGAGGAGATGCTGCACCTGCACTCCCACCACACCATCTCTGAGCCAGGGACCCCAGGGGTGCTAAGCCATCGTGGTCACCACCTTGAGTCTCCAGCGTCAGGCTTGTGACAGAGCATGGGCTCCAGGAAGGGCAACAAATCATACTCCCAAATCTAGATGATTCTGGGACCCCATCCTGTGGTGTCATAACTGCTCACAGACACCACCGTGCCTCACACTGTCACAGGCAGCTGCGGGGTTCTGGACACCTCCCCAGGCACTGCTGAAGTGCTAACTGAGCAAACCCAGTGCAGGGAGTCCCTGTCTACAGGACAGTGAGCCTCAAAGACCCCCAACATTGAACTAGGAGGTGCCCCGCCCCAAGGAGGGTGGAAATTCCCACGGCGGAGGACTGGGGGTGCAGGTGCTGAAGTCAGGTAAACAGGCTAGAGCTGTGATCTGGATGATTAACTTAGCTTCTCCGTGCTGCACCCTAAAATGGAGTGGACTTGCTCTGTGGGTTTGAGGTTAGCATCCAGTGCAAGTGTGCACGCCCAGGAAGCCTGAGGACCCCACCTACTCAGCAGCAAGAGAGGTCTTTCTAAAGCTCACGTCTTGGGGCACCTGGCATTCTAGGGAGCTCGGTCAATTTTAGGGAGCCGATTCTATTATTATTATTATTTTTTTTTTTTTACTGGTACCAGGGATCGAACTCACGACTGCTTGTAAGACAGGCGCTTATGCCGCCGAGCTAAATCCCCAGCCCCTAGGGAGCCGATTCTGGTTTGTTGTACAAAGCTTCACTTCGCACAACTCAAGGAGAGCAGGCTTAGCTCTATGCAGAGTAACTGGCACCCCCAGTCTACACTCAGGCTTCATACTTTGGGGGACCCTTAGAATTACCGGTCTCAAGGCAGGAGGATTGCTGAGTTCGAGACCAGCCTGGGCTACAAAGTGAGTTCAAGGCCAGCCTGAGCTGCATAGCGAAACTGTTTCAAAAAGAAAAAAAAAAGCATTACCGATCTCAGAGGTATCCGCCAGCGAGGAGGAAGAGGAGGAGGAAGAGGAGGAGACAGAAGGCGGGGTGGGGGGGCCGGGGGTCGGGGCCCGCAGCCCCAGTTGCTCCAGCACCTCCGAGTGGTCCCCGGGGTGGATGTAGTCGAAGACGCTGCTGCCCGTCAGCTCCACCTGTCGGCGACGGAAGGGAGTGCAGGGGCGGCTGAAGTGCAACGCAGAACCAATGGCCTTTCTGCTGGTTTTGGTTTTTATCCTTTGCTTGTTTGTTTTTGGTACTGAGAGCTGAACTCAGGCTCTTTGCACTGTTCTCCCTGCATCCCTGCCCCTATAAACTGCCTTTCTTCCCTTTTCTCTTCCCTTCCTTAGCCGGGTATGATGGCACACACTTGTAATCCCAGCACTTGGGAGGCTGAGGCAGGAGGATTGCTGGGAGCTTAAAGCCAGCCTCAAGTACAGGGCAATACCCTGTCTCAAACACGCACACACGGACACAAACGTCCCCCTTTCTTTTGGGTCTTCTTCCAGGAATCTCTAACAACTCACTGAAAAGCTGCTCACAAGGACCAAGTCACCAAGGGCACTGAATTCTAACTTCTCATTTGCCAAAATGTTTGGGAAAACGATGAAAGGTGAAAGCAATTTGTATGAACTAATCAGCAAGGCCTGGGTGCTGCAGGAGGCCAAACCTTCTCCTAGTGCTCAGAGGCAGGAGCTGAGGCAGAAACTGCTCCCAGAGACAAAGCCTCAGACATCATGCAGAGTCGCCCCATAAGAACTACTATAAACCAGCTGGGTGTATTAGTGCACAGCTGTGATCCCAGCACTTGAAAAGCTGAGGCAGGAGGGTCTGGAGCCCAGCCTGGGCAATTAGCAACTTAGTAGACCTTGTCTTAAGCAGATGGATGGATGGATGGATGGATGGATGGATGGATGGATGGGTGGGTGGGTGGGTGGTCTGGGGATTACACAACTCAGGTGAATGTCCTGGGTTCAATTCCAGTACTGAAAGAAAACAAAACTTGTGGGCTGGGGATTTAGCTCAGTGGCTTAAGCGCCTGCCTGGCAAGCACGAGGTGGTGAGTTCCATCCCTGATAGCCCTCCTCCCAAAAAAGAAAAAAACAAAACTTGTAAACTTTTAAAAAAGAACAAGTGTTAGCAAATATTGTGCATCTTGCCATCCAGTCAGTGATGAACTGATTTTTCAGCTCATTGCTTTCCTTAGACTGACCCAGTACAACCTCCTTCGCCATGACAAGCCACCTGGGTGTCACGTGGGATTCCAGGGAACAGATTTTGGGAGCCACAGATCCATTTTTTTTTTCTTCCATGCTGGGACGGAGGCCAGGAGAGCAAGGCCTGCACCGCCTGGGCGGGCACAGCAGCCGCTGGGGACCTTACCTGTGAGAGACCCAGGTAGATGGAAACGGTTTCGGAGATGTACAGGAATTTTCCTTCCTGATTCAAGGCGAACACGAAGCCGTCCAGGGACTGCAGTCGGGGAAAACGGGACAGGAATAGGGAGGATTCCACCCGCAGCGGAAGTCTGGGTCTCCCCTCCGGGTGCAGTGAACCCGGGTGGCAGGCGGCAGGGGGCGCGCGAGCGTCCGCCTTGGGGTCCGCGCGCAGCACGTGGGTGCGAGAAGAGGCTGCTGTTCCGAGATCGGCCACCAGGTGGCAGCAGAGATCGGCGACGGAGCCTCACCTGCAGTATGTGTCCTCCCAGGTGCTGCTCGAAGATCTCAGAGACCAGCGCCGCGGGGCCCTGGCGGCCAGGGGCTGCGGGCGGAGGGAAGGGTGCGCGGGGTCGGTTGGTCTGGCGGGCCCAGCTGCTGGCGACCCTAATGAGCCGTGCTATAAACCTCCTAAGCCCCTCCCGGCCTGTGGTCACCTTGGGGTACTTGGGGCACCCAGGGTCGCAGGGTTCAGTAGGGGTGAGCTGGGGTGTGGAGAGGGTGCGAGATGTGGGGTCCAGTGACAGGGTGACAAGACGCATACACAGAGGAGAGCGTAGATAGGGATCCCTACAAGCTGCCTGAACCCTACTGTCCCTGTCTTGTGCTGGGCAGTGCTGGGAGCACAGCAGTGATCAGCACAACTCAGCTGCTGTAGCCTGGCTCGGGCCGGGGTAGATGAACACCAAGTAACAAACAAACACATGGAGACTGTGGCTGGGGTCCTGCAGGTTTGATGGCATTAAAGAGCCTGAGAGCCTACAACCTGTAATTCAGTACTTGGGAGGCTAAGACAGGAGCATCGCTGTGAGTTTGAGGGCAACCTGGGCTACACAGTGAGATCAAGGCCAACCTGAACTACATAGCAAGACCCTGTCTCAAAAACAAAACAAAACAACTAGATAAATACACAAAGGACTGGAGAAGTGGGTCAGTGTGAAGGACTTGGGTTCAATCCAGTACTCCACCAACCCCCCCAAAAAAGGAAAAAAAGCAAACAGTGGTAAAGAATTGAAATAAGCATTTTTTCCAAAGAAGATGTGCAAACAGCCAATAAGCACAGGGATAGATGCTCAGTCTCACTCTTCACTAGGGAAATGCAAATCCCAGCTACAGTGAGACGCCCACCACCTAACTCCCACCCTAATGGCCATGAATGGAAAATAAAAAGAGACAAAGTAAGTGCTGAGAAGTGGAGGCAGAGAAATGCAAAATGCATCTTCCCTGGCTGCGGGGGAGGGCGGTGGGCGGGACAGTGGGAGTGGGAGAGCGAGGCGGGCTGTCCAGTCACCCAGTAAACATGGGGTTGTCACAGGAGCCTAGGACCCTTCTGCTAGATGTGTAAGCAGAAGCAAAGCACGAAAGACAGGCTTGAAACAAACGCAGGCCCATGCACATCGCGTCCGAAAGGTGGAAATGGAGCCCGGTGGCCCCCAGCGGTCCAGCGGATGGGTCGCGCAGCACTGGGGTGCAGCCCAGTGTGGGAGAGGGGCTCAGCACGCAGGAGGCTTAGGTTCTAGCGCCAGCCCCACCAAGGAAGTTGGGAGATGGGATGAAGCTGGGCCCGGTGGCATGAGCTGTCATTTCAGCACTCTGGGAAGCTGAGGTAGGAGGACTGCAAGGCGTGGGGTTCAGTCCCCAGTGTTGGAGGGGAAAAAAAAGCACTAGCACATTTATGATACATGAACTGTAGTGGGAAGGAGGCTCAGCTGCTTGTCAGGCCTGGGGACTCTTTCTGGGGGTGACAGAAATGCCCTGGAACTAGAGGGCTGCGATGGATCCTACTGAATGCCACTGATTTGCACATTTTAAAATGGCAAATCTTAGCTGGGCATGGTGGCTCAGGCCTGTAATCCCAACACTCGTGAGGCTGAGGCAGGAGGATTGTTTCAAGTTCAAGACCAGCCTGGGCTACAAAGTGAGCTCAAAGCCTGCCGGAACTGCATAGAGAGACCCTGTCTCAAAAAAGATTAAAATAAATAAATAAATAAATAATTTAAAAAATGGCAAATCTTAGCCAACCATGGTGGTGCACATCTGTCATGCCAGCCCTTGGGAGGCTGAGGCAAGAGGACTGCCATGAGTTTGAGGCCAACCTGGGCAACATAAGTGAGTTCAAGGCCAGCCTGGACTGCATAGCAAAACTGTCTCACAAAAAGAGCAAAATGGCCAGTCTTGTTCATTTTGTGGTTCTGGGATTGACCAGAGGACTTTGCACTGAGCTATACACCCAGCCATTTATTTATTTATTCATTTATTTATTTATTTATTTATTTATTTATTTATTTATTTATTTATTTATTGTGAGACAGGATCTTGGTAAGTCACTAAATTACCCACAGGCTCAAAATTGGGCTCCTCCTGCCTCAGCCTCCCAGGATGCTGGGATTATAGGCCTGCACCAATATGATTGGCTTAAAGTGGCCAATCTTTTTTTTTTTTTTTTGTCTTTTTGAGACAGGGTCTCACCATGCAGTTCAGGCTGGCCTTGAGCTCACTTTGTAGCCCAGGCTGGTCTTGAACTCGCAAAGATCCTCCTGCCTCAGCCTCCCGAGTGCTGGGATTACAGGTGTGAGCCACCACACCGGCAATCTTTTCTTTTCTTTTCTTTTTTTTTTTGGTACCAGGGATCAAACTCATGACCTTGCGCTTGCCAGGCAGGCGCTTATGCCATTGAGCTAAATCCTGGGCTAAAGTGGCCAATCTTACCTCAGTTATTTGTTTAAAGATAGGGTAGAGACATAAACAGAGAAACAGACAGGGGCAGAGAGAGTAAAAGGATGTGGAGACAGAGATGGCAAGGGAGACAGAGGCAGGCGCTGCAGCCCCCAGCCCCACTGTCAGGAGACTGGCAGAGATAAGGAAGTCTTGGAGCCCGACCGCAGCTGGCACCCCCAGTACCCCTGACCCTGCAGAGGACGGACCCCTCTTCCCAAGGGAATCAGGTACTCTGGTGAAGCCAGAGAAGGACTCAGGCTTCAGGGTCCTAAGCGCCTGCTTTCTGCTGGGTCGAGGGTACAGGCTGAGGTCAAGCTCCCGTGCTGTCCTGCCTAGCCCCATCTCTGTGCCTCAGTTTGCCCCTGTGAAGTGGGTTTGCAAGGAGCACCCAGTCATCTCAGCAGACAGAGGGGCCCAGCTGGGAAGCCAGGGACCGGGTTAAGCCTATGCTGTTGTCTCCCCCACAATCTCAAAACCCCAGGCCCCACCCCCCAGCCTCTCTCCCAGCACCCCGCCTTTCTCCAGGCGGTCTGGCCTCTCCTTGAGCTGCTGGAAAACAATAACTGAGGGGGCTGAGGGGGACCCCTCCCCCGAGATGCAGCTCCAGCCGGCCTGGTGACAGGCGGGAACAATGCTGCCTGCTAATTGTCGCAATTTTCCCCTGTCATTTTTGCTAATTCCTTCATTTTCCTTCTCCCAGGATCAGCCCAGGTCAGACTGAGCTGCCGCAATTAACGGCATTAATGGGCTCGGCGGGCTGGGGTGCAGGGGCCTGCTGCTCCCCACGCGCGGCCTGGTCCCCCGTGACAGGAACCTGGCTCTACCTACGATCGCGGATGGCTCTGGTCTTCCTGCCCTGGCTTCTGCCTCAACGTCCAGGCCCCTCTCTGTCCCCCAAATTCACCCCGCCTGGATCCACCTCCCTCTGCAAGTCCCAGCCTCACAGGTCACCAGTCACCCAATGCTGGTTTCTCCTGAGGACCCACCCAGCGCGTGGAGGTGGAGAGGGGTGTCCCCTGAGGTGGCCTCTGCTGTCCCCAGCCCCATCTGCGGTCTGTGAGCCAGCGGGCACAGTGAGATCAAAAGGTGCCTCCCCAGCACACAGTAGGCACCTAATCCCTGACACCACTGTGAATGACGCTGGCACTGCACCCGTGAAAGCGTGCACTCCCCCCCCCCACCCGCAGGGCCCTTTACCTCCCACACACGAGCCACATCAGCAAGCCCAGGGGCCAGGGAGTCCCCATCACCACCTCCACCAGCTCTTGCCATGCCCCAGCCTGGTCTGGCTGCCCCTCCCTGGTCAGAACTCAGTGGGGTCATCACCAGCTCAGTCCTTGCCAGGCCATGGGACCCTGTGAGGGACCCTGCTGACCTTCATCCCCAAACTCTACAGGCTCCAGGTGGCAGCTACTCCCAGCAAGTGGGCCCACCAGCTTCAGGACCTTTGCACGGACTGTGCCCTGTCATTCACCCCTGGAATGGAATCTCAGCTCACAGGTCATTTCCTCTAAGAGTGGTGCCCAAGCTTGATGTCACTTATTCTGGGTCCACACTCACCCAACAGCTATGTACAGAGCCCAGGCATGGTTGGAAGCTCATAAGTGATGAATGGGAGAGGACAGACTCTAGCAACAAGGTCAGTAAATGTCTGAGGGGGTAGAAGACAGAGCTTTGGAAAACAAGCAGGAGAGGCACTGGGGAGGGGTGGTGGGGTGCTGTGGAGGCAGGTAGGGCCTTCTGGGGAGAAGCCTGCTGAGCAAAGCAGCCCTGGTGCTGAGCAGGGCAGTGCCAAGGCCCTGCGGCGGAGATACGCTTGGTCGGAACAGGATGAGCTGGTGCTGGAGGAAGTGAAGGACTCTGGGTGATCTGGAGAGTGGGAAGGGCCCATCCTGGGGGACAGGGACACTGACTGTTGCCAGCAAGTGGCATGAACGTGAGCGGGGATGGTGTGGGGGGGGGGTGGAGGGGACAGGGAACTGGCCAGGAGTTGGAGTCTCATTCCTCGCCAAGTTGGAGGCCCAGGGCTAGATATGAACAACTATCGTCCAGCCAGAGGGTCCCGACACCTAGGCTTGGGGGCTGCCCTGCAAGCCAAGGCCTGTGTGTGCCCTAGGCAGGAAGCTTCCTCTGGCTGGGCCTCAGCTTTCTGCGTCTGTGATGGGAACTGTACGGGCCTTCCCAGCAGTGCTTTGTGTAAAGTGCAGGACCTAGCATCTGGAACATGTATTGTACCTGTTTCTTTTAGTTACTCAGTACTAGGAATGAACCCAGAACCCTCACACTGAGCTATATCCCTGACCCCTTTTAATTTTCATATTTTGAGGCAGGGTCTTGCTAGATCACTAAGCTGCCCAGGCTTATGCAACCCTCCCGCCTCAGCCTCCCAGAGAGCTGGGGTTCCAGGTGCACACCCCCCCCCATACTGTCACTCACTGGGGATCCTGTCTTTTCAGACTGGATATTTGGTGTCTTTTTGAGGACCCTGCAGGGCCACCTCCCTCGGTTTCCCAACTTGAGGGCCCGCAGGCCCATGCAGATGGGCACCCCACATGTGCTGGGCACACGCTGGGCTGGCTGAAGGTGGCCACGTGTCACCCCTGTGCTGTGACCTCACCAGCAGCCTCTGGATGCCCAGCCAGATAAGGGGGTGCTCCGGCAGCGCCCCTCCCCAGCTCCAGGACAATAGACAAGATGTTTATCGTACGGCAAGCGACGCACGTGTTGTTGGGTAATGGCTGTAATCAGCGGCGCTAATGCGGCATTCTCTCCGCGCCAGTCAATTCGCCTAATTACCGCCTGCGAGGCCGGATTATTTAAATTTAAATGGTGATTTATTGCGGGCTTAATCAATGCTATTTTCTCCCCCACCCCGCTCCCCTGGGGCCAGGGCACGAGGGGAACTGGAGCCCCTCCAACGCCACCCTGGGGACGTCCTTTCCCCGCGCTGGGCACAGTGGGGACGCAGCGCGGCCTGTCCCCGTGGCCTGCGTCCCCGGGTGGCACCTTTCGCAGGGAGACACCAAGTAGAAGCGGTAACGGTGACAATGGCACCGGCGGCTGTCAGGGATCCAGTCTGAGCGACGATGAAACCGGAGCTCCCCGCCGCCCTGTCACCGCCTGTCTTTCTACACATGGCATGGTCCCGCCCCGGCCACTAGCAGGGCCGCCTCTCCGGGGCCGGGACTTTTGTTTCCCGCGGGATCCTGAGCGATCGGACAGCGCCACACGCAGTCGCGGCCCCGGCAGCTCCGCGAGGTGACCAGACACAGGCAACTCCGCTCCGAGCTGGCCGAGGTCGCCCGTGATCGTCCCCTGGGGGAGGTCAGGGAACTGGCGCGTGGCCGAGGCCGCGCAGGCCCCGGAGCCTTCCCAAGGCCCCCACTCCCCGCCATTACCTCTCCTGCACCCCCAAACGGGGAATCCACACTCCCTGCGACCCCTCTGAGGCCCCGCAGTCCTGGATGCGGGGTCTCTCTCCCGTTAGACAGTGCGCCAGCGTGGGAGCATACGCCTGTGTTCCCAGCACGAGGGAGGCTGAGGCAGGGCAGCTGTGAGGGTTTTTTAAAATTTGTTTGATTTTTTTGAGACAGGGTCTCACTGTGCAGTTCAGCCTTGAGCTCAGTGTGTACCTCAGAGTGGCCTTGTACTTGTGGCAGTCCTGCCTCAGCCTCCCCAGTGCTGGGAAAGGGATAACAGGCGTGTGCCACCACACCCATCGGATCGCTGTGAGTTTGAGGCCAGCCTGGACTGTACAGAGTCCCAGTCTCAGAGAATCAATACCCAAACCCAAATCCCAATCCCTTAGTGAGAGGGAGGCCTGAGCGGGTTCTGCCTGGCTCCTCCGTGCAGTTTTTCCTTTCGTGATAATAATGGTTCACCTTCCCCAATAAAATATAAGCATTCCCCGTGCTGTGATCCCTGAGGTTGCTGGATCCCATTTAGGCTCAAATTCACAAAACCCGCCCTACTTGCGTGCCCATTTCACAGATGAGTAAACCGAGGCCTGGCAAGCAGCCGCCACCCCTGGCGACACACAGCTGCCGCAGCTAGTGGGGTGGGGGTGGGGGCCGCGCATGCGCACTCACCGAGCCCGGCCGGGGACCCCAGGACCCGCAGTCCCCAAGGCGGCGCCCCGAGCGCGGCGAAGCGGCGCAGGCGGAGGTAGGTGACGCTGAGGCGCACGATGGACGCCTTATCCAGCTGGCTGGAGATGGCGCCGGGCAGTGGGAGCAGCTTGGACAGCTCGAAGAACTCCAGGTTTTCCTTCCCGCGCCGCGAGCGCGCCGCGTTGCGAGACTTTTCCTTGCGCTGCGCCTGCAGGCTGGGCGGGTGGCGCGGAGGAGGCGTCGCGGGGGAGCAGGGCGGACTCGGCCCTCCGAATGGGGGCAGTCCTGAGGGCGGTTCCACCCCCGCAGGCCGTGGGTGGGGACAGAACCTGGGGTGTGAATTTGAGCTCCTTGGGTTAGGAATGGGGATGCATTCTTTTTGTTGTTGAGTTAGGGTCTCGCGCTGCAGCCAGGTCTGGCCTCCAACTCGCGGCGATTCTCCTGCCTCAGCCACCCGATGGCTGGGATGACAGGCGTGCGCCCCCACGCCCGGCTTGGGGAATGGCTGGTTGAATCCCGAGACAGGGGTCGGGCATCTGGACAGGTCAGGGTGGGAAATCCCAGTCCAGGGGCGGGGCAGGAAGCTGGGGGGGGGTGCCTTCTCCTCCCCAGGGACGGGGACCGAACCCCGGGGTCCCGGCTTCGGGGGCGGGACCATGCTCACCAGGTTCCGGGAGGGGCCTTGACCATCAGGCCGGGCAGAAAATCCCACGGGACGCTGGCGCCGCGGCCCGCCCCGCACTTGACCTCGCTACCGGGGTACGGGGTCGCCATCTCCTGGATCGGGTCAGGCGGGCTCAGGGACCCTCGACTCCTGCTGCTGGGAGGAGGTCGGGGCGGCACTTAGTGCCCCAGGAAGACCTTCTAGGGAAACTGAGGCCCTTGTGGAGTCCAGGGGTCCAGCGAAGAGCGGGGCTGGTTGTGCCTCAGTTTCCCCTTCCTGGGGCTGGGCACCGAGACACTCCTGGCTTGGGCTAGGACGTGGCCAGCACCGCCCCCGCCCGCCCGCCCGCCAGCCAGCGCCCGCCCGCCAGCCAGCGCCCGCCGCACGCCCGCGCCGGGCCGGCTCCCGCATACCAATGGGCGCACGCGGCGCGCATACGGATCGCACCGCGCTGCGTGCCAGGCATCGCCAAGCCGGCGGGCGGCGGGCGGCGGGCGGGTGCCTCGGGGCCCAGCGGCCCAGCCCCGCACCCCTGAGCAACCCCTGGCCTCCGACCCCCAGACCTGCGGGGTACCTCTTTCCCAGTGGGACTCAAAAGGTTGGAAAGAGCAGAGCGCAGGGACCCCGCCTTGCGCCCTGCTCCAGGAACCCCCACCCCAATCCCTTAGGGTGATGCCACGTGTCCCGGCCCCCAAATCTCGGCCACCAACTTCCTCCCTGCAGATCCTAGCACGCGCCCTAGTCTGCGACGCCTCGGCCCACGGCGCCCCCCACATGCACCCCACACCTGGAGGAGGGCGCCCTGCACCAGAGCACCAGGTCCCCTAGAACCAAGGAGTGGGTCAGTTGGGGCTCCCTGCTTCCTGGCCCCTCACCCCAGGGTCCAAGCTACCCCAAGCCTCTCAGCCAGGGTTTCACACGGATGCCTCATTGCCTGGCGTCTGGGTTCCTTTGCCAGCTTGAGGATTCAGGCGTCCTCACACTTTAGCCTCCAGGACGCAGAGCTGCAGCTCCCCACTCTCTCCAGCACCCAGGGGTCCCTGCGCCTTCTGCTGAGCCTCCAGGCGTCCCCTCCCGCGGACCCCGCCCCGGCTACCTGTTCGCAGCGCAGGCTCGGGGTTGGCCGGGCGGCGCAGAGGGGCCGCGCCATAGACCCCGGGCGGTGAGCGGCTCTCGGCGCCCAGCACCACCCCGCAGACTTGGAGACCGAGGACAGCGCCGGGGCGTGGCCTGGGGAGCCCCGCCCACAGATGCCCCGCCCCCGCGCGCCTTTCAGGGGTCGTGGCCCCCACGCGGAGTACTGCCGATCTGGCGTCCGAGTCCCTCTCCCACGGCGGCATCAGGGGTCAGGAGACGTTTGCGGTCGGAGCTCTGGAGAGGAATCTGGAACCCGAGCTCTCCCGCGCCCCAGCAGTCCCGGACGAGGGAGGGGGGCGCCCTGCACCGGAGCCCCGCGCGGCGCCTCCTGCAGGGTCGCGGGTCCATCCAGGCCTCGGGGACTCTCGCTTTCCAGAAGAGGACTCAGGCTCAGCACAGGTCCCCGCTGAGGCCAGCGCTCAAGCTTAGGAGGCCAGGGTTTGGCTCGGGGGCAGTTTCCTCCCGCAGGTGTCAGGGGCTCCAGGACCAGGGTTGTGGGGTCTCCTCTCCATGCCCCTCCGAGGGACTGGAACTCGCTTTCGGGCTGCCCGGCGCCTGGCGCAGGGCCCAGGATCTCCCAGCAGCCTCACGCTCGCCAGTAAACCCCACTGCGGGACCCCAGTGTGGGAAGAGAAATAGGGAGGTCTAGGAGAGGGAGGCTCCCAAAGAGTGTGGACAGCACCCCCGGGTGGATCAAGGGGGAAACCGAGTCATACACGAACACGCTGTGCACAGTCAGGGTTTATGTCCGAGTCCTTTGCCCCTCCCTAAGTAAGGTCGGCCTGGGCTCCTTCTGGAGCTAGGGAAGCAGACACCCGAGGCCATAGAGCTTGGTGACAGTGCTGTGGCCAGCACGGTCCCCGCCTGTCCCCAGAGTCAATGTCAGGGGAGGGACTCGGGCGCCGATCTCCGGCTCCTGATACTTGCTGGCGACGCGACCTGGCAGGGGCCGTGCCAGCCCTGGGCGGGGCACACAATCCCATCTGCCGCCATGCAACAGGCCTGGCTGCTGGGGTTCAAACCCCAGCTCTGCCACTTACTGCTGAGTGGCTATGACTGGGAAGTCAGCTTCCTGGGCCCTTGTTTCCTCCTCATAAAAGGAGGACATTTCATCCTAGTGCTCATGGTCCCAAACCTGTGGCCCAGGGCAGTTCTTGAGGGTTTCCACAGGCCTGGTTTTTTTTTTTTTTTTTGGTGGTGGCCGTGGTGGTGGTGGGGTGGTACTCTGAGTTCCTTGAACCCAGGACCTTTGCCCCAAGGTAATGCCCAAATCTTTTTTATATTGTTTTATTTTTAGACAAGGACTCACTGAGTTTAGTGAGTCCTTGTCTCACAAGGACTCACTAAATTGTCTGGGACGAGCTCAAAATTGCCATCTTCCTGTTTCAGCCTCCCAGAGTGCTGGAATTACAGGTGTGCACTGCCATGCCTGGCTCATGCCATGTTTTCATACTGCGAGGTTTTCTGTGTTTTCTGCCACCTGTGTCCCGTGGGGTTTCTGAGCCTCCTGGAGCAAACTGCTGGCAGAAGCACCCTGGAGAGTTAGCTGGCTCCTAGAGGGCTGGCCGTGAGGGAGACCTCGAAAAAGTAAATAAAGCCACTCCTCTCACTGAATTCTTTCTGTATTGGCAAATTCATTTTTCATAAAATGTTATTTGTGTTGTAATGCCTTTAGTTATTTATTTGCTTATTTTTGTCCACACTGGGGATTGAAACTTAACCTAGGATTTTTGCAGTCAGCTACATTCCCTGCCCTTTTCCATTTTTTATTTTGAGACACAGTCTCATTAAATTGCCCAGACTGGACTTGAGTTTGTGATCTTCTTGCCTCAGCCTCCTGAGTGCTGGGATCACAGCTGTACACTAGCACATCTGGCCATGAATATTATTTTTAAAAATTTAGGCAGGTGTGGTGGTGCATGCCTATAATCCCAGCACTCAGGAAGCTGAGGCAGGAGTTGCTGTGAATCTGAGGACAGGTTGCACTACAGAGTGAGCTCGAGGCCAGCCTGAACTGCATAGCGAGACCCTGTCTCAAAAAGACAAAAAAGAAAAAAAAAAGGAAGGGACCAAGAGAAGGAAGGGAGGGAGCGGAAAGGGAGGGAGGCATGAAAGGGACTGAGCTGTGCTCTGCAGTTCCCACAAGGGATATGACCATTGTGCACTACAAACACATATTAATGAAAATTTAAAAAATGACAATACAGTAAAAAGAAAGCATGAAGGGCCGGGGATTCAGCTTAGTGGCATAAGTGCCTGACTAGCAAGTGCAAAGTCATGAGTTCGATCATTGGTATAAAAAAAAAGAAAATAAATAAATAAATAAAAATAAAAGAAAGGGCGAACATCAGCCTGTGCTTTCAGGGTAGGTCAGCTGCAGAGCACAGGCCCAGCATGGCTGAGGCCCAGGTTGATCTGCAGTACAGCAAAAAAATAACTAAAACAATAAAAAATAAGCTAGGTGTGGTGGCGTACGCCTATAATCCTAGCACTGGGGAAGCTGAGGCAGGAGGGTCACCATGAGTTCCAGACAAGTTTAGACTACATGATGAGTTCAAGGCCAGCCTGAACAGCATAGTGACATCTTGTCTGCTAAAAACAAACAAACAAAAACCATGTCAGGCGAGTGCTGAGTGCCGTGGTGCAGGCCTGTAACCCCTCACTTGGGAGATGAGGTGGGAGAATGGAGAATCTGAGCCCAGCCTGAACCACTGAGCAACTTAGTGAGCTTTTGTCTGAAAGTGAAATAGAAAGGGCTGAGCTGGCACTCAAGAATGAGGACTCCTGGGGCATCCCCTGCAACTTCCACCCCCAAAACGGGAGTGTAAAGGGGGCCCAGAGCCCTGGGGTGCCACTGCCCTGACTGAACATGGTGAACATCGTCCTAATGTAAGGACAAAATCATAGAACAGCAGATGTATGGACATTTTATGGCAGCAGCTAAAAATCAGCTAGTGGCCTGTGACTGTGCTCCTGCTGCCTGTCACATTACTCAGCCTGCTAAGCTCAGTCAGCATTGACTGGGTCCAGCGGCTCCTTCCAGATAACACGCTAGGTCAACCTGTCTGCATCCAACTGTAATGCTTGCGTTTTTCCTGACTCAGAAAAATATATACTTGCTTCAAGGACTTCATGTCTGGGACAGGCTGGCTCCACTCAAACCTCCTCCTCTCCTGCCCGGAATGTTCCTACATTATGATAAACAATTCCTTTTATTTTATTTATTTCTTTATTTTTGGTACCGGGGATAGAAGTCTTGACCTTACACTTGCCAGGCAGGCGCTTATGCCGCTGAGCTAAATCCCCGGCATAACAGTTCCTTTTAAGTAAATCTGCTGATAACTATCTTGCTTGACAACATATGACTTAATTCATGTAGCCAATCATGTAATAACCTGCTATCAGCCTTGTACTTCCTGTTTGCAAAATGTATTTACATTGAACTCTAAACTCGGGGCTGGTGATTTGGACCTGGTCCCCACCAGCCTGCTAGCGTAATAAAACTTTGCCTTCCAAACTCCTGTATGGAGTGTTTTCCTTTTGGTTCAGGTTTTTTCTGAAACACTAACACACCGGGCTTGTGCATGCACGCACACACACACACACACAGACCCCACACACACGTGTGTGTGTGTGTGTGTGTGTGTGTGCATGCGCACAACCACCCTTTGGGTCTCACCTGCCCATCTGTGGCCTGGGTGGCTGTCCCCTGATCTCTGTGGCTGGATGACAGCCTTCTGGCCAGGTTGAGTACTACGGTACCCACCTCTGGGAGTGCCAGTATCTCACATGGGGCTCCTGACACAGGAGGAGTTTTGGGGTGGGGCTGGGGAGTAGCAGGGTTGGTGGAGCAGGGATAGCGACCCAGGCCTGGGTGGAGGGACAGCCATCCCCAGCCTTCGCTGGCAGGGGCGTTGGGGCGGTGCAGACACAGGCATCAGAGCAGGGCATGGAGTGCGTCCCTCGGAGGGGTGAGAAGGAGTTCCAGCCACCCCACCCAGCCACCCCACCCAGCTCTGGCCTCTCAGCTGGCTCTCCTTGTCCTTCCCGTGCTGCTTTGATATTCCTGAAGCAGCCCAGGTGGAAGTGATGGGAAAAAGAAAGGACAGTGTGCTCCCTTTCAGTGTAGTGAGCTCCCTGTCAGGAGGGAGACAAGCATTTTGGTATGCGCTGGGTGTGTATGTTTAGGGAGGGTCCCAACGACTTGGTTTAAACATACTCATCTTCCCTACAGGGGGGAGGGTGGACGGCACAGTTTTAGCCTCAAATGGCTCCAGGTCAAATTCTAGCCCCACCTGTGAACTTGAGCAGCTTCTTTCATCTCGGGGTCTCACTATCCTCATCTGTGAAATGGGGATAGGTAACAGTATTCCCAAGTAAATGAGCGAATTCTGCCCCTATCCACATGTACTTTGAAAATAGAATCTCAGCTGGGTGTGGTGGCACATCCCCGTAATTCCAGCACTTGGGAGGCTGAGGCAGGAGGATTGCCACAAATTTGAGGCCAGCCTGGGCTATATTTGTGAGTTCATGGCCAGCCTGGACTACAAAGGGAGAACTGGTAGCAATCATTTTTTTTTCTATTTGTTTTTTGAGACAGAGTCTTGCTACATAGCCCAGGCTAACCTGGAATTTGAGATCCTCCTGTTTCAGCCTCCAAGTGGTAGGATCACTATGCCTAACATCTTATGCAAATGGTGGGTTCCCAGATGTCCACTTAATGGTCAGTTATTATTTTAAACCAGGCAGACATGTTTGCTCAGTCTGGCTGGATTCAGTTCATAGCAATGAAAGGGAGTTGGGGAGCACAATGTGGGCTGAGCCCAGAATGCCTTGCAATCCCTACCTGGAAGGGACCACTTGAAGATAGGTGTGGTCTTAAGAAAGGTGACAGAGTTAAGGTAAGGTCATGAGTGTGGGCCCTAAAGCAATCTGACCAACATCCTTACAGGAAGGGGAAACATGCTGTGGTGACAACACATGCCTATAATCCTGGCACTCTGGGAGGCTGAGGCAAGAAGATTGAAAGTTTGAGCCCAGCCTGGCTGACTTAATGAAATCTTGTCTGAAAACAAAAAATAAAGAAGGACTGGAGATGTGAAGAGGTGGGTCTGTGTGAAGGGCCAGGTTTCAATCCTAGTGACACACACACACACACACACACACACACACACACACAAAGGGGAGTGGAGAGCATGGAGGAGAGGCAGGCAGGGACCAACGGAGAGGTGGCTGCAAGCAAAGACAGGGCCACAACCCCTGCAGGAAGCACAGAAGTCGGTTAGGTGGGGATCAGACGCTTCTCACAGCCTGGCAGAGAGTTGCTGGGTCTTTGGGCTCTAGAACCATGAGAACAAGGACAGGGCACTGCCTGGTGAGCATAACCTTACCATGGCAGCCAATTATTTTCTGCAGTACTGGAGATTGAGCCTCAGGCTTTCCCATGGAACTACATCTTACCAGCCTTTAAATTTTGAGACAGGGCCTCCCTAAGTCCCTAAGTAGCTTAGGTTGAGCTTGAGCTTGGGATCCTCCTGCCTCAGCCTCCCAGAGGGCTGTGACTATTGCAGGTGTGGGTCACCAGGCCCGGCTGGCAGTGCCATCCTGCAAGTGTTCAGGTGGGAGCTACACTCCTTTCTTCTGCCACACCATATCCAGTCACCGGTCAGGAACGGCTTTCTGAATGTCCCCAAAATCCTCCATTGCAGGCACCTCACCTGCCATCTCTGTCCGGGCTCCCCTCACCTCTGCCTGCGCTTTTCCAGTGACCTCCACCCGTGCTGGGAAGTGGCTCTCACCCTCTCTCAGGGTCCATGGCCTTCCTAGTGATCAAGGCTGCCTTCAGAAGTGGAAATCAAGAACACACACCAGCTACCAGGGACGCTGAGACAGGAGGATCATAAGTTAGAGCCCAGCCTGGCAACTTAGTGACATGTAAGACCTCGCCTCAAAATAAAAAATAAAAGCAGGGCTGGCGATGTAGCTCAGTGAGAAGGTCCTGGGTTCAATTCCCAGCGTGTGTGGGATGCTAGTCTCTGGGGACCCTCCGGTGCCCTGGTGCCGCGTCTCCTCCAGCTCCTCCCGCTCCGGCCGTCTCCCCGCTGATCCAGCCCCCTCCGTGGCGCTCCAGAGTCCCGAGGACTAACCTGGAACTTACTCTTGCCCTGCGAGGCCCGGGTGACTGGGTGGATGAGCGGCCGGGAATTGCAGGTCCCGCCCGGCTCCTGGGCCGCCCCGGGATGCTTGGCTTCCACCCGCCTCGGCCGGGCACCCGCTGCTCGGGGTCCGGCTCCCCTGGCGACCCCTGGCCGGGTTGGGCAGGGCGGCGCTCTGCCTCCCCCTGGTGGCCACAAGGAGGAACGTAGCGCACTCTGCCTAGGCCGTGGCCTGGAACTGGTTGGCTCCCAGCCAGGAATAAAGGACTGTCCACAAATTCTGTCGCCTTGACCGCCACGACACCCTGAATCCGCGTTGTCCACAGGGGCCGCTCGCTCTGGCAGGACCCAGCCTGACCTCCAGCTGAGCTCCTGGTCGCCTCCTGCCTAAGGCTCCAGGACAGTTCGTTGCACTGTTCCTGATTGGTCCTTTGAATCTCAATTTTTGTTTATCATGAATTTTTCCCCCCTGGTATTGGGGATTGAACCCAGGGCCTTCACATTTAGCTACGTTCCCATCCCTGTTTATCTATCATGTATTTATCTATCTATCTATCATCTATCTATCTATCTATTTATAGTCTGAAATGAGGTCTTGCTAAATTGATAAGGTGCCCACACTGGTTTCAGGCTAGTCTCCTGCCTCAGCCTCCTACAGTACTGAGATTGTAGGTGTACACCACCACACCTAGCTTGAACTATTTTTAGAGACTGGGTCTAATGTAGTTCAGGCTGGCCTTGAGCTTCTTATGTTGCCCAGGCTGGCCTCAAGCTCATAGTGACCCTCCTGCCTCAGCTTCCTGAGTGCTGAGATTACACGTGTGTGCCACCAGGTGAGGGTTGAACTTTATTTATTTTGGTACTGAGGATCGAACTCAGGAACTCGTGCTTGCCAGGTAGGTGCCATGCCACTGAGGTATATCACCTGGCCCGTGAACTTTCATCTTTTAAAAAATATTTCTGAGCATTTTAGTAGAGAACTCCTCTCCAAACGGGACAGGACTCAGCCTGGAGGGCAGGGTTAGGGTTAGAGATGTCCACCCCGGCAGACAAGTGGACAGTGAGGTGGCAGATGGCCTGCGGTGGGTGGGCCCTGGTCCAGGCCAAGAGGGCTCTTGACCCAGGCTCCCCTTGGAGCACGCACAGAGGCCCGGATGCTGAGTGCCAAAAGCTTCCTGGGTGCTACGCGGGGCAGATGCCAGGTGGGGCTGGAACAGGCCGGGCCAGGAGCTTGGTGGAAGGCGAGGAGGGGCTCCCAGGGCTGTGGTGCCCCAGGATCTCTGGCTTGTGGGTGAACTGGAAGACGGAGAGGTGTTGAGAATGCTGAGGTGTCAGGAGCCAGGCAGCTGGGCAACTCCACAGGGATGCCAGAGCCTCGAGGGGCCTGCGGGGACACCATGGAGCACCGACCAGGATCAGGTCAGGCTGAGCCCTGCGGGGAAGAGCCAGGGAGTGAGGGGAATCGGCCGCGCCCCGTGTGGCGGAGCGGGGGGGGCATGTCTCGGTGGCTGCCTGGCTGACGCCCATGGCAAGCAAAAGGTGTCCCCAGCACCAGGGCCACTGTGACTTTGGCCATGGATTCTGAGCTACTTGCTGTGTCCGCAGTGGCAAAGCTGAGGCGCCACAGGTTTCTACTCCTGCCATGGGTAAAGTGAAGAGGTGGGAGCAAGGGCCAGGAGGCCAGCCCGGGGTCCAGGGCGGGGAGGCGTGGGGAGCCTGGAGAGGAGGGGAAGGGGGAAGGGCAGATCACCAGGACGGCTCCGAGGTGCATGCCTGTAACCCTGGGACTGCAGTAGGCTAAGGCAGGGGGATCTCTAGGACAAGTGGGGATGCAGCACAATATGAAAGCCTTGGGCTCCATCCTGGGACCTCCAAAAAAAGTTCTTCTTGGCCTCACTGCGTGTTGAGCCCAAGGCCTGCTCATGCCGGGGGAGCCTCTACAGCCCCAGCCAGTGGTGGTGGTCGGCAGGGGGTGGGTTGTTTCTAGGGCAGGTGGCTCACAGCCATTGCTGGAGGAGCAGTCCTGGGCAGTGGTGGGGACAGCAGATGGTTGTCCGGATGCAGCAGTAGGCTGGCCACATCCCTGTACTTCCAGAGCCCAGGTCTCTGATGCTGGCTCCGGCACCAGGCGGAGGTGAGCCAGGCTCTGCCTCTGCTTGCAGCATGGCCTGCACCCTGCTGGCCCGGGGTGCTGCAGCCCTGGCAGGAGGCCCCTATATCTCTCTCCGCTTTGGTTTTTTACAAGATTGATTTATTAACTATGATACATTTCACATAAGGCCTTTTCAGTTTTTTACACCATTCCCATTGAGACAAGTACAATACTTGGTAGCAAATACATGATTTTAAAAAACAAAACCAAACAAAAACACCTCCTTCAGAGATGCCGCAGCCTTCGTGAGGGCTGACCATGCACTAATCAGGCTGGAGCCTCAAAACCCAAGACGTGTTAAAGAAAAAAATGGAAACGAAGCCAACATTCCTAACACCAACTAGAAGAGGTGCTGGTTAAAGCCCCTAAAATACAAGAAATAACTGTTATACTTTCTTTACATACAGTTCTCCACTTTTGCTGCAAAACAGAATTTTGGGCACATGGCCAGACTACTAACACATTTCAATACCATTAATATGCTTTTGTTTTTCTCAGGAAACTCAAAATATTTGTTAATTCAACATATATAAAGATCATTTAACGTGAAAATACAAGTACCAGAAAAATAAGCTGGCAGCAGCACTATTCCAAATTTTCAAACAAGTTTTATTCCCATACAATTTGGAGACATTTCTTTTTAAAATGTACACAGGGAACATGATTTTTTGATGCAAACAATAACTTACGCCCTGTCTCCACTGCGCGGAAAGCTGTTGGTAGCTGTGGTTGTGACTGACAGGACCACTGGGAGGGCACAGGCACGTGACAGCCCAGATGGCTCCAAGGGGAAGGAGGGAGGGACAGGTCCTGGGTGTGCGATCTTTCCTCTTCCCCAAGTACGCTTGGCCTGCACACAGCCCTTGGCACTAGTGTGCCCACCTCTCAGACTGCCCAGGACAGAGACCTTGCTGGGCCACTACTGCCAATGCAGCACAGCTTTGCTCACAGGATAGGGGAGGGTGCACAGCCAGAGCTGACCTGATGACAAGACGCTGCCTCAGACCTGCTGCAGCTTCAGTGGGCCTGGGGCCAAGGGAACTACCAGGGGCTACAGCCACCAGGGTTCTCTCCCCAGACCGGGAGGAAGCAAGAGCGAGCCGCTCCTGTGATGTCCCCCACAGCCAAGTGGCAGAGACAAACAGCACACCAGAAGCTTCCCGAGCAGGGGAGCACGGGGTGGGGATGCAGACTCAGAAGTGTGCATCTCTCCGTGTTCCTCCAGAAAACGCTGTGATGGGGAGTGACAGAATGAAGTGGGGCAAGGTGACACCAACTGTGACACAGGCCAGCCCTCTCCCACACAGCTGGGGGCTGAGTAGAGTGCCTTTGGGCATGGCAGCTCTTGGATGGAGGGCCCTCTGGCCACCACGGGTCCATGTGTGCCGCAACCCATGAGTGTCCGCATGGAAACACCTTCCAGAATCTGCTGCCCGATGGACACCAGGGCAGGCAGCATTCTGTGTGGCCAACCTGTCCCCAACCAGCCCGGCCACAGTACCGTGGCACAGAATGAGTGACCATCTGCTGGCCCCTCAGCCTGGAGAAGCAGGAAGCGAGGGCAACATCAGAAGCTCTGGGCCACTGTCCCTAAGGCTGGGCTGGACAGGGTTACCAGTGTTGAGGTCCTTTTGGCAGCCCCCGGGGTGTTGGCTTCCCAGCCAGGCTAAGTGGCTCGGCACAGCAGGGTGGAAGCAAGGCAGGGAACCCACATGACACAATTCCGGGGTCCAGTCACCTGCCGTGCTCAGAGCCCAGATGGGGGTAGGGGTGGGGTGGGGTGGGTGCACCTCAGGCTTGGCCTAGGCAGGTTCCTGGAGGGCTGACAGAACTGCAGGCTAAATTACTGTTTCCAAGCACCTTATCTGTCCACCAGCAACTGGAGACACAGCCAGCTTATCCAAAGGAGGGGCTGGGAGAGGGGAGCAGATGGGAGGTGCAGGGGGGCCCCTCAGAACTTGCCACATAAGCTGCTTCTAAAGTGCAACAGCGGGACCAGGGCGGGGCGGCGCAAGCCCTCCGCCCCCTCTCCCATGCCCAGGTACCTCAGTGTTAGGTGTGGCCCAGCCCTGAGGATGGACACTTGGGCGGCAGGGATGCTGGCCGGCAGAACTGCTGTGCTGGGAGTGGAGGGGGAATGGGAGGGGTCATGAGGGTGTTGACTGGCAGGGACAAACTCAGGCCTTGCTGGCCCAGGGGGCACAAGGGATCCCTGCGCAGGCCCCACAGATCACCAATTCTCTGTGGCCCACGCCAACACACACCCCAGACACTCCCGCCGGTGCCACTCCACCCCGAGCCCTAGCCCAGGCTGACGGTGAGTAGTGGTTCCCCAGGGTAGTGTTGGAGCCTGGGGCCAGCCTGGTCCCACCACCAGTGTCGCCCAAGGGCTCAAACCATCTTAGGGACAGAGTTCTGCTGAGAAGACCCAAGCCAGGAGTAAAGGCTTACAGGCCATGCCATGCTGTCCATCAGGGCACCCTCCACCTGCCTGCCGCAAGGAGCTGGGAGGGGTGGGGCTTGAGGTCTGTAGTGTTCTTTCTGGGGCGCCTTCCTTGTCTGCTCTGCTCTCAGAGGGGAGGGGTGCGCAGCTCCTTCCAGTGTTGCTCTGCTGTGAAGGGTCTGTGTGCAAAGTCCTGGCGGGCACGCGCTGGGGATGTGCACCCCTGGGCCAGGCCTGAAGCTCCCCTCGTTAGGCTCCAACCTGCTGGGCAGGCAGCCCGAGTGGACCCCTGCTCCAGTGTGCGCAGATGTGGAGGTGGGGAGGGACAAGACAGACAGGTAGGGTGTGTTCTCTTCAGGGCACAGCTGGCTGGGGCAGCCATCTCCGGGTGCTCTGATCCCTGGGCAGAGGCTGGGATGTCCCAGGAGCCGGCTCCGCAGAAGCTGGCAGCACCACGGGGCTGGTGTGCGCAGATGGCAGAGGTCTAGGGAGTAGTGCCTGACCAGTCTGGTCCCCAGGGTCCACGTCAGAGGGCATGGCCCATTCATGGCGCTGCCTGAGGCCACTAGGCCTACAACATTTCCCTTGGGGTGCCTGAGAGCCTGGCCTGTGGGGGACCACTGGACCACTGGATCCTGAGGTCTCAAGAAGGTGACATGGGCAGTGACCCCGGCCTCTGCTCTGGGCAGCAAACTTGGCTTTGTTCAAGGCCCAGTGCTGCCCTGTCATGGAGAAGACTGGCTCTCCCGCTGCCCGGGCATGTGGCTCACAGCGTGTGTTCAGCTTGCAGCTGGGAGGGGAGCAGGGGCTGCATTGGGGACTGGGGGGTGGGCGGGGGTGACTGAGGGGGCGACGGCTGGCTCTGGACTGGCGTGGAAGTGAGGAAGGGGACGGTCGGAGCCACTGCTGAGGGGGAGCTGGGCACAGCACCCGGGGGCTCACTGATGGGCCGGTTGTAGAAGAAGAAGGGGCACTGCTGGATGAAGAGCTCGATGATTGTCTGGTAGGTGCGCGTGGCTGTGAGCGCGTCCATGGTGCTGAAGTCCGGCCTCATCAGCGTGGGCCAGAAGCAGATGGAAAGGTTCTCACTCGTCATAAGGTTCACCTTGTTGTTGTGGCTGACCCTGCAGGTGACATCAAACCCAGTCAGGGCCCCGCCTGTGTCCCTAGTCCTCATCCAGAACTGTCCTCCCTGCCTGCTACCCCCATGCAGCCTGGCTCGCTGAACAATCTGGTGTGATGCACCTGGCTGTAGGGAGCTACTCAGGAATGCTGCTGGCTGCCAGCATCGCCCCTCCTGGAGTGGAAACAGAGGGGACTGCAGGTCCTGCTGGCACTCATTTCTGGAGGTGCCAGTACCCAATGAGACTCCTCCCGGTCTTCTGCTTTGGAGGGTGTAAGGGCATAGACGCCACAAAGTGGCCTACAAGCTTGGCTAAAGCCAAGCACATTGTCTGGTGCTGGGCACAGAAACCATGGTGTCCAGGGAGGAAGCCAGGCAGTGCCAGTGACCCCCCCTCCCTGCACCAGGCTGAGAGGGGAGCCTTGCTAACAGCTCATAACTGACCCTGGCCATTCCCTTCCTCAACCTACTTGTTCAGGTGAGAGATGACGTATTTGAAGACTTCATGGTTTTCCTTTGGGAACCTCTTTAATACTTCCTTAAGGGCATGTAACTTCTGTTCTCGGTCGTTGATTTCTGAGGAGACAAAAATTAGACTTTTATGACCAGAGCTGATGGGGCATCCTATGGTTTAGAATCAGGACCCATCGGAGGAACCCATGCATGGGCTGGTGTGGGGGTTCGGGCCCTCTGGAGGGGGAGATTCATACGCGCCAACCCTGGCCTTCTCCCCAAAGCCTGTGTCCATAGCTGGCACACCTGGCAGTGGCATGCACCCAGTGGCAAAGCTCACCTCTGTGTCCCGGGCCCCTGCTGAAGTGTGGTACTGTGTGCTGGGGCTTCCTGCCCCCCACCAACCTGAGACGGAACCATCCAGAGACTCCACCAAAAAGAACACCATTCTTTGCCCCTCCGGTTGCCCCTGGAGACAGGCATCCCAATGCAGAAAGACTGCTTGCTTCCTAATCACCCATCCACACCAACAGACATCTATGGAGGGCACCTGCCACAAGACCAGGGCTCTGTCCTTTCCCAGGGTTCCAGGGAGCCTCCATACATTGCCTGGTGACACTTGGGGCTGGTGGAAACAGTGGGGGATTCTTATATAGCTCATCAAAAGGGCCTTGCACCCCCCCACTGCCGCCTACACACTGCCCATTGGGAAATCCTAATGTCCTAGGAGAGGGAAGCAGACTGCCCTGAAGGAAGTGCAAAACCATGCCAGGCCTGATGCAATCAGAATTTGGAGGCAGGACAGTTCTAGCACATTTGGAACATAAGGAATCAGGTGCCCAGAGGTGGCAGAGCTGGGAATGGAAAGCTGAGCGCCTGGCTGTGGAGCCTGAGCTGTGACCACAGGGCTCCCTGGTGCCTTGGCTCCCATCCTGCAGTGGCCTGGTCCATTGAGGCCATAAAGCAGAACTAGCCCAGCACCCAACTGAGCTATCTATGCTTAGCCAAGGCAGAGCTCTCTGCCCAACAGACTTCCCTGGAGCTCCTCCAGATAGAAGGGCAGCTCTAACATGCCAAGGCTCAGGAAAGCCACTAGAGGGCCCAGAAGGGGAGTGTGGCCATTCCAGCTGGCAGGCCAGGGCTTCCTGGGGGGCTTGTTAAAAACCACAATGGGCTAGGCGTGGGGTCACACACCTGTAATCCCAGCACTCAGGAGGCTGAGGCAGGAGGCTCACTGTGAGTTTGGGGCCAACCTGAGCTATATAAGCAAGTTTGAGGCCAGCCTAAACTACACAGTGAGACCCTGTCTCAAAAACACCCCCAAAAAACAAAATCCAACCAAACAAAAAAAACTCCAAAACCCCTACAATGGTTCCGAGTGGGTTTGGATGCACAGGCTTCTTAGACACTGATGAGAGCCCTGGATGCTCTCCTGCAGCTATACCATGGCCCTTCCTGTCCCAGACTCCTGGAGGCTAACGGATCCTCCACATTGTGAGTTTGTGAGGGCCACAGCCTATTCGGTAAGAACCTCCACAGTAGGTGATGCTTGGGAGCAAGCTGGGCAGGGCTGAGCAGAGAGGAAGGTGTGCAGAGGTTCAGAGTCCAGATCCCAACTTGGACAGTTCTGGGTACCAATCTTCTTTCTAGTGTGTGACCTTGGACAAGGACACCAGAGTGTCAGTTAAGAGCAGAGCTCAGAGTGGGACACAAGACAAGCACCAGGAGTGACCTAGGCTGGCAGGTGTGTGAGGGAGGGTGAGAGCAGGTAGAGCTTTGTTTGCTCTGAGAGTTGGGACTGGTTAAGAGAAGCATCCGTTAGAAAATGACTAAAAACCACAAGAAGTAATGTAGAACTATGATCAGCCTCATTCTCTGAACCCAAGATTCATTTTAAGGGTTCAACTTCAATAGCAGATTCTTGGCAGCCTGTATTGTTGTCTCAATGAAGTTGGCTTAGAAAAAGTAAACTGGAACTGGGCATGGTGGTGCATGCCTATAATCCCAACACTTGGGAGGATGAGGCAGGAGGATCACTTTGAGTTCAAGGATAGCCTGGATTACATGGGGAGACCCTCTTTCAAAAAAGAAAGAAAAGAAAAAAATCTACTACAGGGAGGTCAGAGATCACTCGAGGAAACACAATAAACATGTGTACTATGGCTCCAAGTTCCGCTTAATAAAATAATCAAGCCCCCTTCCCGATGTGGGTGCCGGTGTGACACAAACACAGCTGTGTTTGTTTTAATCAGGTCCTTGAATGGCAGCACCTTCGAACAACAGCAGAGTCTCAGCCTGGCTGAGACAGGAAGCTGGGCTGGGTAGGCCACAGGCTGCTGGATGCCCTCTCCTTCCTACCCAAGGAGCAGCGAAGACGGGGCTTCCGCTCTTTCTTCCCTGGGGCAGTAATGGAGCTGCGGGAGGAAGCCCAGTCCTCCTCTGTCCAGGCCTGCAGCTTGGAGCCTGATGAGGGGCTGGTGGCCAGTGTCTTGCCCTTTTCCTCCCTTCCTCCAGCCTTGGCCCAGAACTCAGGAGCACCTTGAGAGAAGGGAAGACCTGGCAAAGCCCAGCCCAGCCTCTGCAGGAGACCAACCCTGCCTGTGTCTTTTGGGCGTGACCCCCTTCTCCTCTTCCTCCCAGAGCTCACCCTGGCTCCCCAGGCTCCTCTCGGAGAGGGACTGACTCATGGCCCAGACCTCTACATGTGCAGAAGACACTAGTGATGCCTGATACCTGCCAGTTATCGGAGCATTTCACAGCTGCTCTTGGGGAGCCTCGCCATGCACTGGGTGGAGAGAAGGGGGCTGGACTTTCCCCCATGCTGGCTGAGGGACAGATGGGTGGGAGGCAACCACAGGCCAGGCTCCCAGCTAAGACGTGTGCTCCAATCCCAGACATGCCTCCAGCTGCAGGAATCTCCTGGGAAGAAGGGATGGGGCCCCACACAGACAGCGAGGAAAGTACAAGGGGGCATTCTGGGCCCAGGTGAGCCAGACCAAGACTGGATACAGTAGGTGTCTGGGAGCTGTGGCACTCTAGGAACTCAGGAGAGAGTGGGGGGCGGGGACACAGCCAGAGGCCATGGGGAACCTTAGACACCTTGTATAGTATAAACCAGGGCTCAAAAAGGTATAAAAACTGGTCCTAAGTCACCCAGGCTGGTGGCAGGATCCCTGTCCTGGCAGCCTGCCACCTTTGGCCCCAGGCTGCCAAGCCAGTACACAGCTTGATCTGCTGCTGCCCCCTCAGTGCCTGGAGCGCCTTGCATACCCACATCACGAGAAAGAGAAACAGCCTGGCTCAAGGCCACAGGCATTGTGTGTGGCAGCCAGTGTGTGACTTGCCCTATCCCCCAAGTGGCAGGTGACTCCAAGGCCAGGCTGGGATCTCACCGTATGTGCCTGTAACGGAAATTTCAGGCTGTCTTTCTGGAGGTGACTTTGCAACCCACATGTTCGCTGCCCCACAAGACTGAGGAGGAGCCACATACGCTCTGACCACTGCCATATGCCTGTCCACACGGAGCCTGGCATATCAGTGTATCTGTGAAATTTATAAAGCTGGGTTTGGGAGGGAGGGTCAGGCAAGAGGAAGGCAGGGTCCTAGAATCAGCAATGTCACAGGCAGTGGGGGGAACAAGAACCCTAGGGCAGCGTCTGCTGACTTCGGCAATGGGACTTCACTTATCTCTAGCCTAGGCTGTCTCAGCAGTCAAAGGGGAAGGGGAGGATGGTAAACCAGTATCCCAAATCACTTCCCCCGAACAATCCGGTAAAGCTAGTAGCCTTCTCCCTAGGCTACAAAGATGCAGCTTGACAAGCAGTTTTAAGGGTCAATGGGGGCCCTACGGCTAAGGCTGTAGTCCAGAACTTCTGGCCTAGGATGGAACCAGCTGTGGAACCCCTGATACACAAAAGCCGTCAGACAGGGCTTGGGGACTAGACCAGGCAGGGTTAGAGATAGGGAGGGAGGTAGAATGGGGAGAGAGGAGAAAGCAGATCCAGGGCAGGAATTCTTCCTACACCAGGTAAGGTACAAGCAGGGCAAAGATGGGTGACACAAAGGCTTTTTCTCCACCTCCTGGAGTCTTGGTCCTGGTCTGACCTGAGGCCACAGCTCAGGCCCTCCCCTCACTCCCTACTCATCACGTGGCCTGCAATTCTCACTCTGCTCACCTTACAGTCTGCAGAGAATGTCACTGCGCTGCTCGCCACTCCCTAGCAGGGTAGTTCTGGGCCTCAAGCCGAGCTGTGCTCCTTCCCAGAGCCTCAGTTTCCTCTTCTGTCAGACCCTCAGTGCTGCCAAGAGCACTGACACCTTGCACACTGCCCCCACCATGTCATTCTCAGTGTGGCAGGAAGATAACTGGTGAGTAATCACAAAAACCTCTACTTTGTGGGCACATTTTCAACATTGTTCTATATTGTGAAATTCTGTTGTTAACAGAACAATGAGATAGGGACCTCAGTGCTCATGGTGATGTATGTTAAAGCAGGCCCAAGCTACAACCCACAGGCACAGCTGCTCTTAGGTATTAAGTGGAAGGAGCTGGTCAAGTTGGTGTTGCCATGGAGATACAACCAGTCTGGAAATAGCTATATTCGGGTATGATGTCCCCTAACACTAACTTTTGTACTACCTGGTATCGCTGACTCAGCTGCCCCTGCCCCATATGGCTGCAGTCACTTGTCCTGGTTGCTTCAGCTCTGAGAGGGACTGTGACAGTGACAGCCCTCCTCCCCCATTCTCTTCTGCCAGGTCCAAGACTGTGAAGGAGCCCCAGCTGACTAGTGCGGGCGCAGGAAACACACAATGGGGAGAGGAAGCTGAAAACCTCCACCCTTTTCCAGGCTGCCACAGCAACCTCTTCAGCAGTGGGAGCCCCAGGGAAGTGGTGCTGGAGGAAGGGGGGCTGGTTCACTATCAACAGCACCTCCCCAAGCAAAAAGGTGCCCTGTCAGCTCTTCCCACGGAGACAATGGCTTTCTGTGGCATGCCAGGATCTCGCATGCCTCTAGGTGGCGCCATGGCAAGACAAATGCAGAGAGGCACCTAGGCCTTCCAGAGGCTGAGGGACCAGGCCACACCTTCCTCTCCCAACTTCGGTTCAGACTGGAGCTTGGGTCAAGGGCAGAGTGAGGGCCTGCTCCAGAGATTTCCTATGCTTTTCACTGCAGCCGGCAGGAAAGCCAGCACGTGTCCCCACCCCTAAGTCCAGTTTGCAGGGGCAGGTGGGAGGGAGGGCCAGGCCCTGTGACAGGCTCCCAAGTGTGATGCAGCCTTGCCCCTTCTCTGGTGTATGAGGTAACCTGAGGGTGAGGTTAGGAGCTGTGACCAACTCCTTCTGGCTTGGCCACATGGCCAGAAGCAGGGAAAGGAGCACCTAGGCTGCAGACAAGAGCAGCAGGGGAGATGCAGACCCTGGAGAGGTGACCTTGAGGGCAGCTTAGTGGTCTCTGCTCATGAATGGGCTTCCTCAGCACCTGCTTCTGTTAGAAGCCACCAAGAATGTGGGACCCAGACTGGAGGGGAACTGAGCCATAACATCTAAGTTCTGCCTCACCACTGAGCTTGTGGGTAAATGGCTTATTTCAAACCCCTCCTCTGAGTTGGCAAGTGACAAGATGAGTCTGATGTCCCATAGCCTGAGGCACGTGCCTCTTCTCCTCTTTCCAGCCCTCTGGCAGCTTCTTTCCCCTCTGGGCAGCCCAGGGAACTCCCTTCTGCAGGTGCCAGGCAACAGCTGCTTCTGGGTCCTGGCCTGCAGTGGGGCGAAATCAGAAGCTGCCTTTGGCTAGAATAGGTAGTGTGTCCATGGGGCAGCTCCTACTGGTCAGGGGAGATGGCACGCAGGGACTGCTGCTGCGAGTAGAGGGGCAAGTGTGCTGCAGCACCAGGAGCATCTTGGCTGGGGCCATAGGAACTGTCCCTTTCCCCCTAGAGTAGCTTTCTAAGCAGTGGCATGGCCTCAGACATTACCTCCCTCCCACGATGGGTGGAAAGGCAGGGAATGACAGGAGGAGAGAAAAACCTGCTACAAAATCAGTCCTGGTCAGCCTCACTCACAGACCTTTCCAAGCCTCCTTTCACCCACAGCAGGGAGGGTGAGGGCAGCAGGGCTTTGACCAGGCCAGGCACCCAAACCACGTGCTTCATGGACAGGGTGCTTGGGAAAACTGCTGCCGCCCTGGTGAAACCCTCAGAGCCCACCTGTGGTCTGCTGAGGCGGGGCCTAACTGAAAGGCGCCTGGGCCTAATGGCTACTTCCTTCTCCTGCAGCCCGTCCAGCCCCGGCGCAAGGCGAGCGCACCTCTGCTGAGGGAAGGTCCCATTTGTACAGAGCTATACCCTCTCTTCCTCTGGCCCACCCAGGCCTGACCTGCTATGCAGCCCACAGCCCTGGCCCTAGGGCATTGGTACTCACTGTGCGCCTCCACCAAATCAATCTGCATGTTGTACGGGACCAGGGGGTCTGGCAGTTCTGAGAAAAAGCTCTTCATGGCACCAGCCACAGTATTTACCGTGAAGTCTTTCTCTGCCAAGTCCAGGTTGTGGTCTGAAAGGAAGTCAGGAGAGTGAGGCTGGACCAGACAATGCTAGGCAGAAACAACAGGGACACTCAAGGCCCAGGAGATGCCAGACAAGGCTCAGGGGTCTGGGTTGCTGGCCAGGGACTCTGGATTAGAAAGGACTGAGGAGGAGGTGGCATGTGTGAACACTGCTAGAGTCTGAACCTTGGCATGGTGGTGCACACCTGTTATCCTAGCACTCAAGAGAGGCTGAGGCAGAAGGATTTCAAATTCAAGCCCACCCTCCTAGGTAACCAAAAAGACCCTGTATTAAAAGCGGGGTAACCTCTGGGGATGTAACAGGACGCAGGCCCCAGGTTTAACCTCTAGTTGCATAAACATAAAAAGAAAGCAGATCTGTGGTTGAAAGAGGGAAGTGACCCTAAGCCTTCTTTCCAAGGTGGCTGGATCCACTGTCTTTTGAGTAGGGGTTGCACCACGGTGTGTCTGAGCCGCATGGCTCCCTCCCTGGCAGCAGCATGGGGCTGCCTTTCTTCATTGCCTTCCCCAGGAGGAAAGGAAGAGGCTCTGCTGCAAGGCTGCTAACTTGCTCACTCTAGGTGCGTCCCCAAAGTGTGACAGCCATCCTGCGACCGGCTCCACCTGTACCCTGTGGCTGTGGAGTTTGAGAGATACCATGGCTCCAATGACCTTGCCTCTAGCTTTCTCTCTCCCTGCATTCCTCACCCTGTGATGGGCACTGTCAAGAGTCCATCTGGGGAGCTGTCAACTCCTCAGACTCTTGCCTCTCTTGTCACAAACCACCTAACCATGTTCTAGTCACCAGCACGTGTGACTGTGGTCCCATGAGATGGTACTGCCTAGTGACAATGTGGCTGTTCTAGCCTGGGTAAGCACACTGCGATGTAAGCCCGGTTCCAGAACAGTAGAGAATGCAATTCTCAGAATGTGTCCCCCACCTTTGGCGACATGAGACTAAGTGCAACTTCTGAGGTAGGGCTCTGCCTTAATTTTGTTGTTGTTCTTTGTAGTGGCAGGGGTGGGACCCTGTATCATACTAAGCAAGTGCTGCACCACTGAGCCACAGCCCCACCCCTCTACCCTCCTCTGACCTTAGCCTTCGGACTCTAAGAGTGACATGTGGCTTCCCACTCCTGTGCACTCACCCTAGCCTGCCGCAGCTAGCTGGGAGTGACAGGAGTGCGTGAGGTGTGTAGTGGGGTTCAGCCCTCCCTTCTGTGGTCTCTGCTGGCCTCCTTCCCTGCTCACTGATCACCAGAAACTTCTGCTGCCCTAGGCCACTGGCTTCTGGCATGAGCAAGTGTGGTTCCTCACAGCCAGGCCAGCTCAGGAGAGGGAGCCCTGCTGTGAGCCAGTATGGTGCAGCCCAGCCCCCCTCTCCAGCAGGCTGGGGTACTCCCAGCCCCTCAGGAACAGGACCACCATCTCATCCAACTTCTGTGTTATGTCCCTAGTCAAGGAGGTGGCCTGTGTCGGGCCACCTGGAGCAGTGTCTGTGTGTGGTGATTCAGAGAGTGGTCTGGCACAGGGACTCGGCCTCAGCAGGCATGGTGCTTCAGCTGGCTCACAGGTCGGCTCTCTGTGTAAGGCAGCATGACCACAGAGCGAGAGCTGCCTGGGGCCACAAGCAGCATCTTCTTCCAGCTCTGAGCCAATGCACCCTGGTTGTGGCTTTGCAGGAGCACCCCCCCACCCCAAGGGCAATGCGGCTGTGGTATTTGCCTTGTTTGGGCTCTGGTAGCCAGGGCCTGGCCAGGGGCACCTCACCTTGGTCGAACTGTCTCTGCAGACTCTCCATTTCAGACTTGTTCCCACTAACCCGGTAGATGCCTTCCGTGCTCAGTCCTGAGGGGAAAGGAACAGGTAAGGATCCCATTAGCAGGAAATGTGGAACAGGAAACAAAGTATGCACACAAGGAATGAAGGGCACCAGGTGCTTACCTCGCGAGGAACAGGGCTATGCTTTCTCGTTAGGTTTTTCTAGATGCTTTAACCCACTTCGTATTTCCCTTTTCACTTAAAAATTTAAAATAGCCGACTTTGGTGGTATACGCCTATAATCTCTGCTATTCAGGAGGCTGAAGCAGGAGGATCAAAAGTCTGAGGCAAATTTGGGCAATCCAGAGAAACCTTGCCTCAAAACAAACAAAAAAGGGGTTGTGGGTATAGCTCAGTGCAAAGGCCCTGGGTTCAATGCTTCTTTTCACCAAGTACCAAGGAATTAAGTTAATGTTATTAATGTTAATCACCTACTGCATCACTTTTTTGGTGACAGGGTCTCTCTGCTGCCCAGCTTGATCTTGAATTTCTCAGCTCAAGCAATCCTTGCCACAGCCTCCTGAGTAGCTGGGACTATAGGTGTGTACCACCACACCTGGCTCTTGTCTTTAATTAAATTTTTAAAAGGTATACAATGCAAAAATTTTTTTGACACAGGGTCTGGCCTGGAACTCACAGTGATCCGCCTGCATCAGCTTCCCAAGTGCTGAGATTACAGAAGTGTGCCACCACACCCAGCTATGATTTTTTTAAAAACTGCCATTTCCCTAGAATTTATTTGGTGTACACTGTAAGGAAAACACAATAGTACAAATCAATTACTTAAATGATATGGAACATAAAAAAACAAGTGACAGACTGATTGCAGCCCCTGCCTTGGGGAAGAGGTCATGCTGTTCAGTTTTGGGTGGACCCCAAGCACGGGCTACTGAGCCCACTCTCCCATCCCGGGGATGGAAAACATGGTTCACCACCAAGATCACAAGTCTAAAGGAGAGTGAAATCACTGTTAAAAACCAAGATGAGATCTGCTGGTCAAAGAATCTCTGGGCCCCTTGTGAAGAGCCTGGTCCTAAGCACTGCTCGCTTGCTGAGGACATGCCCTGGTGGCCACCACAGGGCATGTGGGCAGTGTAAGCAGCAGAGGGAGGACCAGGCCTGAGGGGAGCGGGGCCCGAGAGCCCGGGGTGTCAAGGTCATGGCTAGTGTGGCTGCTGCATCTGTGTGTCCCCATCTCACAGGAGCAAGGCAGTCATTCTACCGTCAGGGCCCCAGCAGGAGAGCACTGAAAAGCATCAGCACAGAGGCATCGGTTTCTGCTTAAAAGCTGTTAACTGTACAAAGCCTCTTACCCAGAGAGAAAGGGGCTAATGGCCAGCCCCAAGGACACAGTGAGCGACCAGGTGCTGCCCTGGCGGTGCTCTGCTGCCACATGCTCCCCACAGGAGCAGGGCCCCTGCTGTGCACCACACCCACCATGCACTTAGTCATGAGTCAGGAGGCCATCACCATCCCCACCCCTGGGAGGAGGGGACAGAATACAGCTGTGAAAAGCAAAGTTTATGTGGGCAGCTGAAGTCCTTGCCCCAAGTTGCATGGCTGCAGGGTGGCCCATCAGAGCCACATGTGCACCTCTGCACTGTTCCAGAAACCCCAGCTTGGCCTCATGGGCTTCACTGTAACCCACTGGGCTGGCTCTGGCTCACAGTGTCCCCAGGAGAAGCCCCACATGTGCTAAGTTCCCTGGCTGTGCATGGCTTCTGGGACCATTCACCATGCTGAGTCTGCATAGCACAATGACCACGCTGACCTAGGTGGCTTTTTCTAAGCTGTTCTCAGACGTGTATGAGCTTCCTACCTTTTTCACAGCTGAGGTGCCACACCAAAGGCTTACATGTGAGATCACCCACATGCTGACAAGCCATGAATATGTGTCACGGTTTCAGATCTTTACTTCCAAGTTGGAAAAAAATAAGTATTTTCCCTTCCCTTTCCCCGAATATCAGCTGCTTTTTGAAAAAATTTGTTAGTACACATTTGTAATACATTAAGAATTATACTCACTGTAGGAAGCTGGTACACACAGATAACACATTTTAATTCTTTTTACTTCTCCTTGTTGCTTATCTCCATCCCTGCCTTTTTTTTTTTTAATTTGAGATGGGTTTCAGCTGGGTGTGGTGACACACACCTGTAATACCAGCACTTAAGAAGTTGAGGCAGGAGGATCGCTGTGAGTTCCAGACAAGCCTGGGCTATAAAGTGAGTTCAAAGCCAGCCTGACTGTGTATCGAGACCCTGTTTCAAAGACACACACACACACACACACACACACACACACACACACACACACCATATCCACACACAAAACAAACAAGCAAAAAACCCTAAGCCAACCAAACCAAAAAATAAAAGAGTATGCCTGGCTCCACCAGCCCAATTTAATGCAAAGAAAATGATGGAGCTTACAAAGCCCTTGATAATGCAGCAGCGTCACAGATGCCATATCCCAGTGGGAAGAAGCACATCTGCTCTGTGGAAGATCTGATAGCTCCCGGCCATTTGTCACCTTCTGCATCCCAACCCTTGGAGTGGACAGTGCCCAGTGTACGGTCTCCTCCTGGCATCTGCACTGGCACCAGAGGGCAGAAGACAAACTACACAACAGCTATCTGGGAACAATCAGAGGTGTGGACCTACCGAAGCCTTGCTAGATGGATCATCACCAAGATGGAAGCATTTGTAAACACAAGGCCAGCTCTAGAGCACCAATTAATCATCAACTTAGTATTTCCTGTACTCTGAATATGTGTTTGTTTATAAAATCTCATTTGAAAATAGCAATTCTGTTACTATCATACCTAACACCATGGCATAATCTAGGAAAGGTATCATTAGCTTGGCCAGTACAATTTATCACAACTACTAATCAGACATCAATTTAAAAACGAGTGCTCACTGCCAATGTCATGAAGGCTGCCAGTAACTAGTAGGAGCTGGTGCCCAGCTGCGAACCAGGACTTGGAACAGAGCAGCTTGCTGAGGGACTCCAGACCACTGCAGAACAAGCCAGGGGCCTGGTGCCCACAGAACACTGCAGGAGTGGCTCGGCACATGCCTGCTACAGAAAGCAGAACTCCTTCCAGAAGCGGCCCCTATCCACTGTGTCCACTCCAGGTTCCCAAGTTCACGTGAAAAAACACCAAGCTTAAACTAATATTCATACCCCTCCCTCCCTATCGGTACTGGGGACTGAACATAGGAACCTTTCTATAGGGCTACATTCCCAGTCCTCTTTTATTCTGAGAGAAGGTCTTGCTAAATCGCTAAGTCACCCAGGCTGGGTCTGAATTTGCAACCCTCCTGCCTCAGGCTCTTGAAGTGCTGGGATTATAGGCATGTACCATCATACTGCCTTCTTTTTAAAAGAAATTTCACTGAAATTTAAATTAATCTTTGGGATTAGGACAAGAAAAAGCTCAAAATGGCTAAAGTGACTATTTTCAAATATATGAACTACCACCATGTAGAACAGTCTTGGTCCAGTGGCTCTAGGACTAGAGCTACAACTAAGGGTGGAAATTACTTTCTCTCAGTATATAAAATGCCTATTCATGGCTACAGACATCATTTATTGGAAATGGCCAAAGCTTTTGCAGTCCCTCCTCACTTGACAGCCATCTGACTGGATGTGTTTAAGATTAGTATCTGATCTAGGAAGACAGTTTAAAACAACAATCATATCACAAACCACTTGCCGAATGCCTACTACACGTGGGGCCTGCAATGCTGTTTGCCCAGCTCTTTTCCATTAGTGCTCACAGTGATCCCTCAGACAGGCAACCACTAATCCCACTGCACAGATGAGCACTCGAGGCTCAGAGGCAGTGCGCACAAACTGGAGAGCTTGTGAGCTATGCATCTGTGGTCTGAACCCTGGTGGATTCTCAGGGCCTGTGGCCTATCATGCTTTACCCTGCCAGTTCTCAGAACTGAGTACACATCAGAATTAGCTGGAGGGCTTGTCACAGAAGCTGAGACCCTGGATTCTGTTGCTTTAGAGTGGAGGCCGAGTCTGCATTTTCACACATTCCCAGGGTTGCTGCTTTTGGATGGTTCAGGCTACCACGGTTTCTCTGGCTCCTGAATTCAATGAGGCAACACAATGGGGGCAATATACCAAGTAAAACAGACAGACACGGGACAGACACTCACACGTGCACACACACCTTCCAAAGCCCAAACTCAAGACACCAGAGCCAGTATGGTGGCTTGTTCCTATAATCCTAGCACTCTAGGAAGTTGAGGCAGGAGTTTCAAGTTTGAGCCCAGCCTAGGCAACTGAACAAGACAGTCTCAAAATAACAAAGTAAAAAGAAAAGAGTTGGGTTCAATCCCCACTACTGTTAAAAATTTGTTTTTAAGAAAGGTCAGATACTTTAAGAACAAAGCATTTCCAAGAGGTATTATAACAGCTGCTTTTTAAATGTAAGTAAGCTTTTAACTATAATGTAATCTCTTAACCATGGTCACGCATGAGTTTCAAAAAAATTTTTAAAGACAGTAGATAAAAGCAGTAATACATGCTCACTGAGCAGACATCTGCATGACAGGTAGATCCAGGCTTGGCTCCCTCCACCACTACGGCTTCCCTGGGCTCAGACACGGCAGGTTCTGCCCTGGCTCCTGAGAGATGCCAGCAGCACTTGGCAGGTCTAGGGCCCTACAGGAGCTTGGAAGCCAATGGGGAGAATCTGCTCTTGGCCCAGGATGGGCTTGGCTTTCTAAGATGTCCAAACAAGTTTTTTCCTAGGTCCCACGCCAGCCTTAGCCAGGAGTTCTTCTGCATTCGGCCCCATCAGGTCTCCCTGCTGCTCTTTGACACCAGGCTTTGGTTCTTCTGAAGTTTCATTTCTAGCAACGAATCAATTCTTCCTCCAAGACAAACTCGGATTTGCTTATTTTTTCCTTTCTATATTTAGATATAAAAACTCAGCAATTTTGTCCTTTACAAAAATTTACCCAGCTCAGTCAGTGTGCTAAAACAGACAGGATGAACTTTTCTGGAGGCTGAGAGCATGGAATAAAGTATTCTCCTTCTCTCTTGTGTGAGCAGGCTGAGGCAGGCTAGGCCACAAGGCCCAAGGGATACTGAGAGGTCAGAGACAAGGAGCCTCCCTCGCACGCCAGGACCGCCCTGTTGTGGGATCGGGGAGCTTCTTTGGCCTTTGCAGCCCTTTCTTTGGGATGCATGCCAGCAGCCTATAGCACACCTCCTTTTGAGGACCCTGCTGCTTCCCTGCCTCTCACTTTCATGGCAGATGAAAGAACAAGTGGCTGGGGCAGGTTGGGTCAGAACCAAAAGCCAGTGTTCGCATGACCCTCTGCACAGCAGCAACAGTAGTTCAGCGTGGTGGGTGTGTTTAATAAGATCTTGGCACCGTGCTCTCAGCGCCTAATGATCACATTAGCTTAACCACCTAGTAACAGCAGGTGGACAGGCTGAAACAATGAGTTTTGCTGTCAGGGAGGTGTAGGTTCGAATCCTGAGCCCGATGCTGCTCATCTGGCTGTGTAAGCCAGCACCTACAAACTGACCTCTGTAAAGCCCACAGCCTGATGCCTACCATTGTCTGTGTCCCCGTGCCCACCTGTAACAAACCTCAGCAGCAGCGCCTGCCTGAGGCATAGCTTCAGTTCTGAAGGCCTGGCCAAGAACAAGCCAGTCAGCAGAACGGCATTTAAAAACATGTATAGGCTTCCACACCACAGCAACTTTGGTTCAGATCCTCACTCTACTTAGTGCTAAGCTGGTTGGCTGAGAATAAAGCACCTCACCTCTCCAAGGCTTGGGATTCTTACCAAATGGGTAACAGGCTGGGGATGGTGGCACATGTCTGAAATTCCAGCACTCAGGAGGCTGAGGTGGGAGAAATGTGAATTCAAGGCCAGCCTGGATCACATAGGGAGTGACCATAGGACCGTGCTGGATCATATAGTTAAAACAGGTCTCAAAAACAAAAATGAGTAGGGCATGGTGGCACATGTCTGTAATCCCAGCACTTGGAAGACTGAGAGGCAAGAGGATCACTGCAAGTTTAAAGCCAGCCTAAGCCACATAGCAAGACCCTGTCTCAAAAAGCAACCCCCCCACCAAAACAAACAAACAAACAAACAAACAAACCCAAAAAACAAAAAACCCCAAACCTGGGAGGTTGAAGTGGGAGGATCATTGTGACTCTGAGGCCAGGCAGGGTTACTGAGTGAGTTCAGGGCCAGCCTGAACTACACAGCAAGGCCCTGTCTCCAAAAATCAAAAAGAAGCTATGAATATTGAGGTTATATAAAAGAAAGTAGTTAGTATGAGTAGGCAGCATAGTGAAATAACATTGAAATAATCATAGTTAACTTCTGGCTGAGGAATTACCAAGTACCAGGCACTATAATCAGCTCTTCATTAGAAACAGCATCGTGAATTCCCCAATAATTTTATTGTTTTACAGTACTGATGTTTGAACCCAGGGCTTTCACACTGAGCTACATTATTTTTTCATTTTTAAATTTTGATAGCTGGGCATAGTGGTGCACTCCTGTAATTCCAGCACTTAGGAGCCTGCAGTGGAAGGATCACTGTATGAGGTCAGCCTGGGCTACATAAATGAGTTCAAGGTTCCTGTTTGCTTTCTCTGTGAAGATCTGGGAGGGCTATGCTCACAGTCCCTACCAGGTTTCCTTGCTGCCTTCCTGTTCCAATGTGCCTGGAATATCTTTCTTGCCCTTCTCCTGCTGGAACACGAGGGCTACTCGCTCCAGTGCCCATTATCCGTCGTCCCCAGCAATTCAATCAAGAGCAGCTCTGCAAGAGCAGGTAGAACAGTGCCAGCCTGTTCTCCCTAGGACAAAATGCCGCAAATGCTCTATTAATGACTGCCTGACTGAGTGTTAGCTCTACAAGCAGGCAGTGAGGCTCTGTGCAACCCCAACATCATCACAGGTCCACAAGATCCTGGCATAATTCTCAGGGCTGATGGGGAAGGTGGAGGATCTGGAGGAGACGCCAGGAAAACCTCACACTAGGTCTGGGGCATCATATGGCTCTGGCATCTGGCTGGTCCTGCATGAACTACAAAGCAGAGCTTCTGGACCTTGCTCTGAGCCAAACACAGGCTCTGTGTTCCCCACCTCTCAAGAGAGGACACCAGGGCTATGCTGAAAAAAAATCACACAGGCAAAGTGAGACACGGGCCTCTGGGAACTGACACTGCCCAGCCTGGAGAGTGAGAAATGTGAGCCACCATCGAGGTGAGCAGGCCACTCTGTGCAGAACAGGAAAGAATGTTCCAAGCCAGAACAGCTGGGAGACCCCTCTTGCCAAGTACACAACATGATGTCTCTGAGATGTGATTCTGCCCGCACACTGCCCAAGCCCAGTGATAAAGAGGCGATGCCAGCATGGCAGAGGGCAGCTGATGCCGCCACTTGGAGGGTCTCATGGGTAACAAAGGAGGTACCCATGAAGCCACAGCCTGCCTGCCAGCACACAGGCACATTAACCCCACTTCCACACACCATACCAATTCCATCTGTGGCCCAAGTGGAAAAGGCCCACGAGGACACAGGCAGACTCCCCCTCAGCTCTAATAAAAACAGAGGCTAACTTTCTCCAGGTTCCTGATTCCCAGGGTCCCAGAAAGGAAGCAAAGATGGCACCAGTCACAGCTTTCACAGTCAGAAGCTCAAAAATCTCTGGAAGAAAAGCTCCTCCCAGCCCCCATAATCTAGGCACATATAACGAACTTCCCAATATGGGATTTCAGTTGGACCTGTCACCAGGCTCAAGCCTGTTACCTCCCCCTGCCCCACTTCACTCCAAGTCCAGTGGCCTTTCAGCCTTGAAGCAATCACCACTTCCTGCCTCAGGGCCTTCCCCAGGCTAGCCTTTTGCCTTTACCTCCATACTGTGCTGGCCCTGTTATAATGATGATGCCGCCTACATTTGTGGCCCACTAACCTCCTGGGCCAGGCACACCCACATGCATCGTACACAGAGCATCCCGCCAAGCCCTCACAACCACCATACAAGCTGCACACTATCATCATACTTCCTATTCCGTAACTGGAGAAACTGGGCCAGGTGGCAAAGAGTGAGCAGGGCTGATTTTTAAGCCTGGGCAGTCTGATTCCATGGCTGTGCTTAAGCGAGACAGCACACTCTTCCTACACAGCAGTGAGCAGCACAGGAAGTCACTGCAGTGTGTCCCTGCTTAAAGCTGCTCCCCCTAGTTCCCTCCAAAGTCCCAGAGAGCAGATGGTGCTTTCTTTTTTTTTTTTCTTCTTCTTTTTTTTTTCCTGTCTTTTTGAGACAGGGTCTAGCTATGCAGTTCAGGCTGGCCTTGAGCTCACTTTGTAGCCCAGGCTGGTCTTGAACTTGGAATGATCCTCCTACCTCAGCCTCTGGAGTGCTTTGATTACAGGGATGTGCCACCACACCCAGCTTAGGCAGTGCTTTCTGATGGCCCTCCCGGCAGTTGGGCTGGGCACAGTTACTAGCACATAGACGAGGGCTTGGAGACTACCTGTGGGTGGGAGAGCCCACCTCCTCTCCCCCACAGATGTGTGCAGGTTCTGCCTCCCCATCTCCTCCTTCCCAGTGACTGCATCCGTCATTACAGTCTAGCCTTTACTGCTCTAAGCCTGGTCTGCTGACCCACTTGGACAGGGCAAGACCACAGTTTGGCTTTGGCTGGCAGCTCACTGAGGGTGGTGTGACTCCATAGAGATGCCCACAAGTTCCTTAATGAGATCCTTTATTGGGGCTCAATTCTTCCAGCTTCCCAGTGTGCTGCAGGTGGGCCTCTGACATGTTTGGGGTCAGCCTAGTGCAGAGAAACACATGATTTCATACAGAGTTCTCTGGTTTCAGTGAAATGATCAGGAAGAAAGTGGGCCAGGCTCTTGGTTCCAGCGCTGGCTCTACTGCCACCTGGTGGTGCACGCTGCCTCGGTGCTCCCATCTGAAAAAACTGGGCTGGTGGAAGGACCTCTGTCCGAGGCTGCTGTGTATGTCAGTCCAGCCACAGAGCACCGGTGCAGACAGCCTAGGCCTGGAGAACACCAGGCACACAGGACTCTCCCCTCCTTGTCCCTGTTAACCTGAATTGGGAGGGCAGGAGTGTGAAAGCCCAGCACTAAGGCAACACTGTGTGTGTGTAAGGCAGGCAGATGGACACATGCAGGGCAAGAGCAGGTAGACCAGCTCCAGAAGAGGGCTGCTCTCCAGTACACAACCTGTTGTCTCTCTGTGCCCTCCTGCTTGTCCTTCATGGTGAACCCAGACCCCTCTTCTCTCAGCCTGCAGAGTGGGGCACATGTGGCAGGACAGCCAGGCTAAGGAGGCCCACGGGACTGTGTTGGGGACCTGGGCTGCCACCCAGACCATTCCTGTCTGGGGCGGAAGGCAGGATTACTGCGAGACAAGCCCTACTTCTCTTTGGCTATTGGGCTGTCCAGGCAGTGTGCCAGGGCACACTGTTCCGATCAGGCAGGGCATTGGGTCCTGAGGAAATCCGCTTGAAACGCCGAGTCACAAGCTCAATGAACTCTGCTTATCTGGAACAGCCAAGAGCTGGCGAGCGGACTACTGGCCTGCATGGCAGTGGGACATTTTTGGAATGCAAGTGATTTCTGCTTCATTTACAAGCAAACAGAATGGGTGCATGGAAGGCAGCAAAAATGAAAAAACTGTGGAGAGACTTTTGGTTTAAAGCTATTTGGATTGTAAAAAAGCGATTTGTTAATAAGCCTAGAATTATGGGGAGGGAGAGATTAAGTCACATAGATCCCTTCTGAAAAATCATAGCCTATGTAACCAAATACTTTGTATTTTATTGCCAATTCAGAGCACAAATATGGCATTCACTCACAGTGAGCCTGCTGGTGTGTCCAGGCTGTAGTGGCACCTAAGCAACAGCTATAGCAATAGATGGGAGCAGACACTGAAAAAACAGCTGCCTTGCTGGAAACACTGCCAGAGAACTGGGCTTTCTGCAAGGAAATCACTGACTGAACTGAATGCTCTAGACTCACTAGTGTTTTGTTTTGTTTTTGAGACAAGGTCTCGCTGTGTAGTTCAGGCAGGCCTTGAGCTCAGTATGTAGCCCAGGCTGGTCTCAAACTCATGACGATCCTCTTGCCCCAGCCTCCCAGTGCTAGGATTATAGGCGTGAGCCACCATGCCCAGCTTCACCACTTTCCTTCATGGTAGCCCCACAACAGGGCTTGTAGGGTAGCTAACTGCTTCCCAAGTTGGAAGGAATCTGGGGAAATTCTTGATCTGTCCAGTCAGAGCTATAAAGCCCACAGCCCCATCAGTCTTCAGCACAGAAGAAATGGTGGGAATTTGCCCTCCTCTCTGGAGCTGTGAGCAGCCTGTGCCCAAAGGCCTCTGGGGTTTCTGCCTTTTTTTTTTTTGGTACTGAGGATTGAACTCAGGCCTTATGCATGCTAGGCAAGCACTTTACCCCTGAGCTGTACCTCCAGCCCTCAGCTTCCTCTTGTAAAAAGGATTAGTACTCTGAGATTAATACCATCCTCCAGCTCATGGAAGATTAATTTATGTGAAGGTGCTCTGTGAACACAAAGCCCCACACAAACCCAAGGTTATCACTGTGCTCACGAGAGGCAAATGACCCCTGTACCCCCAGTCTCGGTTCCCCGGGCCTTTCCTGATGCTCCTGCCAGCTTCAGATGGCAGCCTCTTCAGCTGGGTGCCTCCAGGGGGCAGTGGAAGCCCACTCCCAAGGTCTTAGATTTAGGAGTCTAGGAGTAGGGGATGGAGCAGTAGTAGGACATATATATTTGGTATTTGTCCTTGGTTCCTGGTGCAGTTTCTAAAACTCTTGGAATTTCCTGAATAATAGAAATGTCTTTAGTTACTCATGGAGAATGATTTAATCAATCATGCCTATGAAATGGGAACTCGATAAAACATCAGGGTCTGCAGAGCATCTGGATTAGTTAGCATATGAAGTGCATAGGGTGGGGGAGAGGTGTGGGCAGGTGTGAGGTATGTGCTAGGGCGTCCTGGGGACTCGGAATCTCCACAAGCCTCCCTTCCCTTGCCCTAGGCATCACTTCCACCTGGCCATTCCTGAGCTGCAGCCTCCTCAGAACCAGTAATTGTAAATAAACTGCTTTCCTGAGTCCTTTGAGCTGTTTCAGCAAATTATCTATTCCTGCAGATAAGAGGGGCTCATCTTGGTCTGGTACTTTAGAGCCAAGTCAGTAAGCTGGCTTGTGTTTAGTCACCCAATACTTCCCCAAAGTCAGAAGTGGGGGCAGTCTTGTGGGACTGAGGCCTTCCTTACACTTGTGAGTGCCATGCCTACTCCCAGTTAGTATCAGTTGTCAGAGACCCAGCGGTGTTAAGGGGCTGGAAAGCGCCCCCTCAACATTTGGGATGAGGAAAAAGCCCTTTCCAGCAGTTAGGATTTTGGTGTGAGTGAGTGAGTAGAGTCCAGCATCTTCTGGCCTGATTCCACTTCTCCATGGGCTGCTGGGGCCCCACCTGTGAGCTTCAGAGTACCTTCAAAGACAGGAGGCAATGTGGCTGGGGAGATGATGGTTTTGGGTTTGAATCCCATTTTCCTTATCAGAACATTGGCAATTACAGCTGTCTCATTGGGTTGCCCCGAGGATTAAACTTGTGGAAACTTTAGCTCAGAGCGTGGCAGGTGAATGCAGAGCTCACACTTTTAATGCACACAATGACCCTGCAAGGCAGCTATTTTTGTCTTTATGCTACAGTCAAGGAAACAGACTCAGAGAAATGAAGGAACTTGCTCAGGGCCACCATGGCCACACACCCGCAGACGCTGTGCTGGTACCTCCCATGGAAGGCTCTGTGCTGTGTGCCTGGTTGAAACGAAGGGCACTTCCAGCTGGATTAAGCAATCTGGGAGTTCACCAACAGCTGTGGGGAATCAGCTAAAGCAATAGTTGGCCTTTTGTCCTGCTGTCTCCCATCAGGACATTGTAACTTGGTCTCAGTTAGTTAGAAAGCTGAAAATATTTGCATATTATTTATTCCAAATACTTAAGGGTCATTTTCCATTTAATAATTTTATGGTGGAATTTTCTGGAGGGCAGTTCCAGGAAAAATTGGATTGATATTTTCTGAAATGATACACTACTCACTGAAGTGTTCCCTAATATTTATTTCTTGATAACATGTACAAACATAAAAAAAGCAGAAATATGTCAGGCCATCTCCCTATGGAAAAGCATGACACTGTGGCAGTTGTTAGAACCTAGCAACCCAGATGGTTTTGCTCTTGCTTTTTACTTCTAGGGGTTAAATCCAGGGCTTATGCCCTTTTTAATTTTTTTCATTTTGAGATAAGGCCTCACTAAGTTGCCCAGGTTGGGTTCAAACGTGTGATCTTCTGCCTCAAGAATATTAGGATTGTGCTCACTTTGGCTGCACATATACTAAAATTGGAACGATACAGAGAAGATTAGCATGGTCCCTGCGCAATGATGACACGCAAATTCATGAAGTGTTCCATATTTTTAGGGCTGGGGGTTTAGCTCAGTGGCTCAAGCACTTGCCTGGTAAGCACAAAGTTGTGAGTTTGATCTTCAGTAGCAAAACAGAACAAAACAAAACACCAAAGAGTACTGAGATCATAGGCATGCACTGCCACGCTCGTGCTGGACATTTGCTTGCGTTCTAGAAGACAGGTGCGATATAGGAAGTAAAGCCAGCACTAATGTGACTGAAACACTGCTAATTACAATTATTATTGTCATGACTTTGCTGCGGACAGGAAGCAGTGGCAAGAGATAGGCACAGAGTAAAGCTAGAGGTCTGCTGCAGCTAACTTGGGAAGCTGTGAGGTCTCCTATGTCAGAGAGCTGTGAAGAATAAACTAGCCTGATGCCATCTGTCCAATCCAGCTCATCCTGTCAATCTGAGTACATCTCCCTCTTGGTCCCTGTGGCCTCCCCTCATATGATCCTGAAGTAGTTTTATCTTTGTGGATGGCTGAGGATGAGGCTGGGTTGCTGGCTGTGCTTGCCCCAGATCCTGCAATGGTACTCCACACACACTTTGGGTGGATGGTAGCCTGTGATCCTGTAGAAGGTACACACCCCCCACTTTGGTGATTTAATGAAGGCGGCGGATACCCTGCTCCACATTGTGTGCAAATGCTCATGTGCATGTATATGCACTTGTGTACACAGAATCTCTCCAGTGATTTCAGGTTAGGGCTTTGGAGTCCCAGAAGCCTATCCAAAGACCATCAGTTAAACCTAAGTAAAAAAGATACCTGGGGTTGCATGCCTGTAATACCAGCACTTAGGAGGTGAGGTAGGAAGATCAAAGGTTTGAGAACAGGCTGCATAGTGAGTTCAAGGGCAGCCCAGACTTCACAGAGAGACTCTTTTTCAACCCCACCCTCCAAAACCCATCCTCAAACAAAAAAGGTCTACCTGCTTGCCCAGTCCTTCAAGTTACAGATTATACCATCTGAGAACCTCCTTTCCCCTAAATTTTCTGCTCTACCCTGTGCCAGGGTGCTCAAATGACAAATATTTAAGGACACTCTAAAGATGACCCTGAGGCCACAGCACTCTAGCATTCAAAGGTAAAAGAAAACTTGTAAGCAACATGCCCAATGGAAATAGGCCAAACCTGGCAAGGGAAAGGAAAAGGGAAACAACCAGTCAATCAGAGATCTCCAAGTGATCACCCCAAGAATTCATCTGCAGTTTGTGAGTTGGTTTCCTTATTTGCCCTACACTAACTCACTTAGTACATGGGAAGAATAACTTGTTATCTATCTTTTCAGTAAGCTCCCCAGTGCCAACCTGGGTCAGGTGCCGTTGATGGATGATGGGAAGAAAGCACTTGCCCAGATCCCACATGGGTTAGTATGGGAAGTGGACAAGCAAAGTGGCAGGGACGCGACAGGGCATTCTATCTGGCCTTTGGCAGGCGAGAGGGAGGGTATCTGGGGAAGGACTTCTAAAATCAGGGAGATCAACATAAAAGCCAAGGCAGAAGGGACCCAGACCAAGCAGCTTGTAGCAAAAAGTGGGCAAACACATGAGAAGCTCAACTGCCCACATAGGGCCAGGAGGGAGCCAGTGCTGCTTCCCCAAGGCTGTGGGCACCCCAGGCAGCACTGTACTTGGGGTGCTCCATCTTCAAAGCCCTGAAAATCTGCATGTGTCCTCTCCTGTTCTGTGTGCTGTTGCTGCCCACACTAGCTAGATGCAGACACCACTGTCTCTCCCAAGCCCAGCTGTTTCCCAGAGCTGAGCAATGCCTCGAGCAGGCCACTTCTCTGAAACAACCAAGGGTCCACCTTGGTTACTTCATGCCTCTGTGGTCTTAAGGGAAAACTTATTGAACCTGGAGGAAAACACCTATTTCTCTATCCTCTACTATTATTTTACAAGTTTTACTAATACAGTTTACATCTACACAATTTGTTCATTAGGATACAGTTTATATCCATATAATTTGCTCATTTACAAGTACAGAATATACTTTAACTGGGCCTGGAGGCTGCATGCCTGCAATCCCAGCACTTTGGGAAGCTATGGGAAGAGGATCAAAGATTGAGACCAGTCGGGGCACATCAGCAACTTAGCAAAAGCCTGTCTCAAAATAAAAAGGGAGATGCAGCCACAGATGTAGTTCAGCATGCAGGCCGCCTTGGGTTCAATTCCCAGTTTTTGTTTTTTTTTCTGAGCATGGTGGTGCATGCCTGTAATCCCAGCACTTAGAAGAAAGCTGAAGCAGTAGGACTGCTGTGAGTTTGAGACCAGCAGTCTGATCAACACAGTGAGATAAGACCCTCCCTCAAAGAAAATTAAAAGAAAATCATATTCACAGGTGAATATGGTGGCACACACCTATAATTCCAGCACTTGGGAGGCTGAGGCAGGAGGATCACTGGGAGTTCAAGGCCAGTCTGGGCTATATGGCAAAGTCCTATCTCCCTTGCCCAGACTGGCCTTGAAATTATGGTGTTACCTCCTGTCTCAGCCTATGGGATTATAGGTAGGTACCACCATGCCAAGCTTAATTTTATACTTTAATCAACACATACAGAAATGCCATCTGGGCATGGTGGCATACTTCTGTAATCTGGCACTCAGGAGGCTGAGGCAAGAGGATTGTAATGAGTTTGAGCCCAGCCTGGACTACAAAGTGACACTGTCTCAAAACAAACAAACAGACAAACAGAAACTCCATAGCCATGAACAGCCACTCCAAACTTCTTTGCAGTTCCTGGAAACCACTAACCTACTTTCTGAATTTACAGATTTGCCTATTCTGGACTATTTTTTTGTCTTTTTGAGACAGGGTCTGATTATGCAGTTCAGGGTGGCCTTGGGCTCACTTTGTAACTCAGTTTGGTCTTGATTGCAATAATCCTGCCTCATCCTCACTAGTGCTGGGATTACAGGCATGTGCTACCACACTTGGCTCTATTCTAGACATTTTGTACAAAAGGGATCATACAATACATGGTCTTTTGGAAATGGTTTATTTTACTTACCACAGTGTTTTCTAGCTTCTCAGTACTTCACTGCTTTCTAAGGCTGAATAAGTCTACTGTATGGGATGTATTACATTTTGTTTGCCATGCATCAGTTTATTTGGGCTGTTACCACTTGTCATTATTATGAATAATGCTATCTCCACATTATTTTGTTAAGGGTCTCTTATTTCTGAACTTGGGGAAGATGTCTTGGTATCCATTGCCAGTTCTCACCCTGCTGACATCAAGCTCCCCATCAACCCCCTACAACACTGCTCCGTCTTTGAAAGCCCGTGTACTGGACACCCTACCTAGATGTCACACACACACTGTGAGCTGTCAGCAGCATCTCCTCTACCCCCACACCACACACACAGGGCATCTGTTCCCACCCAGATGTTGCAACCTTGCTCAAGATCTTACTATTATATACATCTTTTCCCTTCGCCTTTTCTATATACGCAACTTCACGTTTTCACTGCTGAATGGAGCTTTTGTGGGATGAAGTCTTTTGAGTGTCCCCACATCATTCAGTCATTCACAGTCATTTATTGGGCCACTGTGTACTTAGTTTGGAGGAGACAATGATGAAGACCCAGTCCTTTTCCTTAAGGAACTTAGGGTCTATTGAGGGAGGCAGACAATTGGTATCCAGTGTGCTAAACACTCACAGAGGGAGGCACAGAGCATGACGGACCACAAGGCAGGGCCAAGGCTCAGGGTCCCTTAGAGAAAGACTCAGGAGGGGCTCCTGAGGTGGAACCACACACAGCTCTACCCCATGGCCACAGGTGTGGGCTGGAGGAAGGAAACAGCAAGAGGCAAGGACAGACAACGGGCAGGGGCAGATTCTGCTGGCAACAGCAGTCAACTGTGTCCTGCAGTGATGGAGAACAACTGAGGGGTTTTCAGAAGGGGAAGGGGAAGCGGAAGTGAAGTCCAGCTGTTTTAGAAATACATTTGCAGCAGTGTACATGAGGGACTGAAGGATGTGAGACCTGGAGCAGCGAGACCAGTCACTGAGAGATTGTGACAGTAAATGCAGAAGAGTGTAAGAGCGAGTGCCGAGAGTGAGTGACACGGCAAGTGCTGGCCCAAGACACCTGGAAGGGTAGAAATGGTGGGGCTGGGGCTGGGCTGAGTGTGCAGGGAGCTAAAAAGGAGTGGCCCAAGGCTTCCTGCTGACCTGGACCAGTGACACCTCTTGGATGAAAACATTCAAAATCGATCTTCCCTGATGATGGTGACAGCTGACAGGCTTTCTCCAGAGCGACAAGATCTCTTCCAAACGAAATCTTAAGCTGAACCTTAAGGGACCAGACTCCAGTGTCCTGGCCTTTTTCCTCCTTCCTTAGAGTCCTAGGGATCCAAGGCAAGATCCAAAAAGTCCTGGATGCTGGAAGCTTCCCTTCAGAGGATTTGGGGCAACATCACCCCTCATCCCCACCTGTCTCATACCCAGTCCACACCCACTACCCTCAAGACTCTGCTCTCTCTCTGAAAGAGTTCAGCTGTGTCTCAGGGGAGCCAGCACTCAGACCTGCGCTGCTTTCTTCCTTCCTAACGTCAGGACACCAAGGGCATGCAGCCCCCTGATGCTGGGTGAATCTGCTGCCAGAAGCTATCACACTCGCTCCGATCGAGTCATCTCTCCAGGTAGAGCTGGCCTGAGGTTTCCTTACTATCTTCTTAGCACAGAAACATTTATGGACAGATGACTTAATACACTCATCCTATCTCATCACCCCTAAAAAGTAAAATCAACAACTCTAATGACCACATGAGAAAGAAGAGGGGGGAAAAAGGCCCCAAGATCAAGAGTTTGGGTTGAAAGACCATATATCCTAAAGATATTCAACAACATTTTAAACATAAATAAAAATCTCAATGTAATGATGATAATACAGAGCAACGTAATTCCAAATATAGTACCACAGTTTGCTCCAAAAAAGAAAGAAACCTCATTAAAAGTATCTGAAAATGATCCAATAGAAAATATCACAGAGAGCAAGTAAGTTCAAGGTGTATGTGAGGGGGCTGCTGGACATATTAACAAAGTAGGTACTGGGCTGCACACCCCGACTGACTTGGTCCTGACCATAGTATCTCTAGACCAAAAGTCCTTTAGGGCTGCATTGATTAATCTCCAGCACCTAATAAAATGGACACATAACAATACCATAATTACTACTTTAGGATTGTGAAGCTATAGAATATTCTAATAAATAGAACAAATAAGGGAGTATAAAGTAATTAATTTTACCAGCTTTTTTTTTTTCTTTCTGAGCAGGGTCTCAATACATAGTCCAGATTGGCCTTGAACTACCTTACGTAGTCCAGGCTGACCTTGAACTCATGGTGATCCTCCTGCCTCAGCCTCCAGAGTGCTGGGGTTATAGGTGTGCACCACCATGAAGCTATTAAAGCTATTAAGATACATTATAAAATAAGAATTTAGGCAACATTTTGGTATTAAAACAACAAAGTCAAATCAGTAAAACAAAAATATTAGAAAAGACTCAGTTTTAAAGATTTACTATTTGATAAAATAATGGTGACAAAATATGATAGAATACCAAAGAGTATTATAACTGAACAAATACAGAAGAAGAAATAAATCTCTCTCACTCTATGCTTCATATTCTAGGAGGCTATCCCAAAAGGGCCATGACTGCTTGATTCTACAAGTTCCTGAGGCTTCCACTTTCAGGTGAGTTCTTAGCTTGAAGGAGACAATGTGTCGCCATGCGCCTACTTCTACCTTTGCAAAGGGCTCCCACACTGACCTCACGACCAGTGCAGCCTCCCTCTTGGTCCCGAGCCTCCCTGGCTGTTCTGATGAACAAAAAGCTGCTGCATCAAGTACATGTTTCCCACATTCAGAGGTGACCTGAGGTTAGCTGGGACTTAAAACATGTTGTCACACAGTGTTTCTATGGGTGACTGACTGGCATGTGTTGCCACCTAATCAGGTTCACAGGATAAAAACTAAAATTTTAACTTATAACTGTCTTTGATGCTATGGTGTAACATATGGTGGCATTTAAGAAACAGTAAGAAAGTAATCAATCATCACTAAAAGCATACTGTGTGTGGGATCCTTCACCAATCCTATGGGGGATACAAAAATCGACAACCTTTTAGGAGAAAATAACTGAGTAGGGGAGACAGGGAAAGGGAAAGAGTTAATCAGCTTGAAAGATGATAAGAGATAACAAGGCCAAAGGGGACCATGGTCCCCTGCTAACCACAGTGCAGAGACTCAGGGACACAAGTCCAGAGCAGGTAGGGGAGGGTGGCTCATGCCACAGTGCACTTTGCGCAGTCTCTTGGCTGACAACTGGCTGCAGCCAGAAAGGAGGAAGGAGGCAGCGAAAAGGCTGAGTGCACCCATTTGTAGGGCACCCACAGATGTGCCTGAACGAGGTCAGCTGTGTGTATGCTGGCCAGCGCTCAGAATGGATGGAATTTCCACTCCAAGGCAAGTGTTCTGACCACAGGAAATGCTCACACATCAGCTCTGCTTTGAGTCATACAGAAAGCTTCCTGACAGAACTCCCCAGGAAAGTAAAGGAGTGCTGGCTGCTAAAAATCTCCCACCTCAGTCACACCAGACAAACAATTCCTTTGAGTTTACCACTCTCTGTCCTCCCAGAGCAAGCCCACAAAGAATAAAACAGAAATCTGTTTTCTTTTTATCCTAAGCAAATAATATTACTGAAAAAGACAAAATGATCTGCAGCACTGGCCTGAAAGGATCAGAAAGCAGCAGCAGTGGAGTGGAGATCTGGAGGCCGGGCGGAGGAGGAAGTCGAGGAACTCATAAATGAGAAGGGCTGGATAGCAGGCAGCGGGACATCAGCAGTAACCCTTCCAGAGCTTGTCTGCCACCTGGGTGTGAGGACTGGTGCTAGGATCTCTGCCCCAAACCCAACAGCTCAAGCTGTAAAAGCAGAAACTCCACTTGACACATCAGTTGGCTCTCAGACACTCCATTACTCTTCCAGGGCCTCAAGGTGAGAGACGGTCTCACACCACGCCAACAACATGGCTAGGCCAGCCTTGTCACAACAGCACCAGGCTCACAGGAAACCTCAGCTGTGTATGGCAGGAGAGGGAGGAAACTTCATATTTTAGGGTCTTATTTATAAGGGCTGGGATAGGTGCTTTAATTTTTTTTTTTTTTTTTTACTGGAAGATAAGACACATTCCAAGTTTATAGAGACTGACCACACTCATGTGAATGAGATCCACAGATCAAGAAACAGAATGTCCTAGCATTCTAGAAGGCCAGGGTGCCCTCTCTCAATCTACCTTCCCCAAATGACAGCCTCTTCACTGATTTCTAATAGCACAGGTCAGTTTTTTCATTTTACAGAAACAGAATCCAATAGTATGCATTCTCCGTAGACCATGCTACTTACACATTGCTTACACTTTCACTCTGAAGAGCTTTTGGCAGTATCTTCTGAGATACAAAACGCACATACCTTCTACCCATCTAATTCATTCATATTTACCCTACAAATACAACAACGCATCCACATGTGTGTATGTATATCTACACTCACATGTGCAGATCTACTGCAATAATATTTTTCTATAATTTAATGTTTTTGTGATACTGGGGATTGAACTCAGGGTCTTACATATGCTAGGCAAGCACTCTACCACTGAGCTATATCCCTAGCCCTCCAACAGTATTTATAATAACATAAGACTGAAAACGAGAGACTGATTACATTATGATATGCCCAAAGAAACACTATGCAGTCAATTTTTCAGCAGAAAAGAAGTTCAGCTGGCTGTGGTGATATACTCTTGTAATCCCAGGGCTTGGGAGGCTGAGGTAGGAGTATCATCATGAGTACAAGGTCAGCGTGGGCTACACAGTGAGTTCAAGGTCAGCTTGAACTATATAGTGAGACTCTGTCTAAAAAAAAAAAAATCATCTATACCTCTATACCTATGGTTACTGAAAAATGTTCACAATATATTTTCAAGAAGAAAAAGCAAGTCATAGAACAGTACAAGAACAATAAGCACATGCTACATAGGATGTGTAAGTATATACATAAAAAAGAAATTTCTGGAAATACCATTCAAACTATTAACAGATGATAACTATGGGGAATGAGAAAATTTTTGTTTTTAGTTCTGATAATTCTTTGACTTTTTAATAAGAGTAATATTTATTGTTAATTTTTTTTGTATATTACAGAAATACATGAAGTAGTAAAAAGCTCTATTTTCTTTAATTTGTTCTCTAAAAGGAATCCCTCTTTATGTAGAGTAGAATAAAAACCTGTCAAATTCTCCACCAGTCATGGCCAAAGGAAGCCATGAGACCTGGGAATCTCAAATCCAAGCTCACCAAGGGCTTTTGGCTGCAGTAGTCACCTTGGTCTGAGTAGGCTCCAGCAGTGCACATGCATGACCATGGAGACGTGGCTCCTGGAAGTATCTCGGCAGAACGATACATATACATGGGGTGGGGAGCCAGGGCCAAAGATCTGACTGGACCACTAACTAAATCACAGACAGAAACAGCTGGGATAATGGAGGGAAGGCAGAAGAGGGCACAGGACTAAACCTTCAAGTCATTCCTCAAAAGATTAGGTTACCTTTAAGTGATACAAAACCAGCAGTTTCCCAGTTAGGAGATTCTCTTCTGTAGGCAAAATATAATGACCATTAAAAAAAGGCCATATTTCAGATTGCTAAATTTATTTAACTTAAAGGACTGGACTTATTTTAAAAACAGCAGAATAAAGACCTCCTCTAGAGAATCACACAAAAGCAACCAGGAGAATGAGAAACAGAAACATCACATCTTTGACAAAACTGGAGACATCTGTGACCCCGAACCCCAGTATGTAATTAAGAAGAGCCAAATGCTGTAAAGGTCAAAGAAGGGTGTGGGAAAGTGAGAAGAGCATGCCTGTTGTTACAGATGTCAGACAAAGCACAAAGCACACCATGCCATTTCTCAAAAGTAAATGCTTGGTACCAGAAGCCAAAGTCCATTGTTCCAAGCAGTGGGGCTGGTTCAGGACTGGTGACCAAAGGGTCCTCACACCCAGGTTAGTGTAAACAATTATAAACACAGCCAAATGTGTAGGAAGCCGTCTATCGATGAGACGATTGACAGTGACTGGTCTGAGGACAAGGGGTTCTAGCACCATTCTCGTACAAAACATTCAAGGAAAAGCCCTGTTAAGCAAGGCCATCTCCCAAGGAGTTTTCTATAGATTGCTCCAAGATGAAGGAATTAATTACCTCCACAAAGACAATCAATTATTTTTTTTTTCCCACAGTACCAGTGCCTCTACACCGAGTTGCAACTCCAGGCATTTAATTTTATTTTTATTTATTTAATTTTAATTTTACTTTATTTTGAATCCAAAATTTGGAGACACCAGCAGAGGTTATGGCTAAACTCACAACCTCTTACTACATCTGCAAGAAGTAAGTAAGACATTACATCCTGGTAATAATGTGTCCTATGTAGAGGGCAAGGCCTTCCACCTTTGTAGTGCTGAGTATAGAACCCAGGACTAAGCTGGGTGTGGTAGCACATGCCTATAATCCCAGCTCTCAGAAGGCTGAGTCAGGAAGATTATGCAAGTTTTTTTTTGGTACTGGGGATCAAACTCATGACCTTGTGCTCACCAGGCAGGCACTTGTGCTGCTGAGTTAAACCTCTGGCCCAATCACTGCAACTTTGAGGCCAGCCTGGGCTACAGAGTAAGACCAAGGACAGCGTAGAGTACACAGCAAGATCTTGTCTCAAAAGGAAAGAAAAAAAAAAAAAAGGAACCTAGGACCTCACAAGCTTACACAAAGACTCTGCCACTGAGCTGCATTCTCAGCTCACACATTTAATCTCTTTCAAAATTTTATGATACCATTAGAATGTCAGTCTCACACGCCTGTGGTACAGAGCAGAGGGAACAAGCACGTAGCATAATCCTAGCCAAGAGTAGAAGGCCCAACTTCTAGGCTTAAATCAGGACACTAACACACCCCCAGAAAGAGAGTAGCTGCAGTCTCAGGATGTACAGAGCATCTTCATGTGTCTTTCCTTTCATCTTCAACATTGTTCTGCAGTGCGTAGAGTATGGTCTAGGCAGACAGGATCTCCACTGTGCATCGAAGAAATTAAGGACGAGAGATGAAATAACAACAACAACAACCAAAAAAAAGGGAGGGGGGAGAAAAAAATTAACAGGAAAACATTTTTTAAAAAGCAAAGCAAAGCAAAACAAAAAACACCCAAAAACAAAAAAATCACAAACTGAAGGGGTATGGGGTGACACTGAGATTCTCAGTCTTTATTTTGCGGTACATGTGTACAAGTTTGTTCTGTCTCTGAGCCACACCCCAGTTCCTCAGGGCTTTCAATAAAGGAAATTTCCCTGTTCCTACACCTGTTTCCCATTCCCTAAATCCTAGGGGCAGGGACTATGTCTGGTTCCTTATCCTTGGTCTCCTGGAGGTTCTTTCCCCGAGACAGGGTTTTGCTGTGTAGTTTAGGCTGGCCTCAAACCCAGTGATCCTCCTGCCTCAGCCTCCCAAGCACTGGGATTACAGGCATGTGCCAATACACCAGGCAAATGCTTTAAGACAGAATCTTGCTTTATAGTCCAGGCTGGTCTTGAATTTGCAGGGATTCTCCTGCCTCAGTTTTGTAAATGCTAGGATTATAGGCATGCTCAGTTAAATCAGATTTTTTTCACAGACAAAGATCAGGACTATTTAAATCGCAGTGTTATAAGGCCTGCTGTAACAGCTAACACTCATTTGTAAGCAGGTGCTAATACCTATAATAAAATGTTTCTCAATGCTTAGAAACAGTTGGTTAAACCTAGGACAAGCCAGGTATAGTGGCACATACCTATAGTTCCATCTACTGTTTTTTTTTTTTTTTTCAAGACAGGGTCTCACTATGTCATCCAGGCTGATCTTGAACTCACTATGTCCAGGCTGGCCTCCAACTCACAGCAATCCTCCTGGCTCAGGGCTGGGATTACAGGTGTGTGCCACCATGCCAGCTCAACCCATCTACTCTTGAGGCTAAAGATCCTTGAGCCCATAAGTATGAGACCAACATAGACAGCAGAGAGACATCCTTGCCTCAAAAAACAAAAATAAACCAAGGGCACAGTGATGCTGCCTATAATCCCAGCACTTGGGAAACTGAAGCAGGAGGACTGCTGAGTTTGAGGCCAGGCTGGGCTTCACGCAGTGAGTTCAAAGCCAGCTGGGACTACACTGATACACTGACTCTCTCTCTCTCTCTCTCTCTCTCTCTTTCTCTCTCTCACACACACACACACACACACACACACACACACACACACACACACACATACACACACACACTCACACCCAGAAACCTAGGTATATGTGAAAACAGTCACTTGTCATCCTCATTCTGTAGGGAAGGAAATGAGGGGCATGAACTGGGCAGGCTGCTGAGTGGCGGTGCTAGGTCTGACGCAGACCCTACTGGCTCTAGCTGGTTTCTACTAGGGGCTCTGGGGCACTCCTGGTTGTATTTGCATGGCAGCCATAAGGTTCATTTTTACTTTTTCTTTTGTATCTTTTAGGAGGAAAAGCATAGCAATATAGTGATTTCCATTTTCTGAAAAAGAAACTCTTTTCCTTAATGGTCTAAGGGGTTCCCTGGTAATCTTGGTTACTTTATTTAAATGCTGAGTAAGTCCTTCCCTTCAACAATCACTGTGAAGATAAAGCTTCCTTGTCCGAAATACAGGAAATATGAAATAGTGCTGCTTAGATTAGGAAGATATTGTCAGCTTTGTATAATTGCTGCCAAGAAGGCTGCTGAAAGCTAGCTGTGTGTGGCCAGGAGACAGCTCCTCTGAGGTGCTGTCCCTCACGGGGAGGATGAAGTAAGACAATGCCGCTAAAGAGCTTAGGCCTGTGCTGCCTAAACGTTCATTATCCTCATCATTCTTATAATTAAAATAGCTCCTGCCACAGTCTTGCTCTCTGATGATGTATAACTCTGCCTATTTTAATGTTTTCCACGGCAGGCTGACTTACCATTAATACCTGTGCTTACCTGCTGCCACCCCCTCCTCCCCAGGCAGTAAGAAAGGGAGCTGTAAATGGTGGCAGCACACAATCAACAATTACTGTACTGAGTTTAATTCAGGCTAGGAATTTCTATCTTATTCTTCCTCTACCTCTCTTAGTGATATCAGTATCACCACCAACTACTACACAACCTATTTTTCACATCAGGCCTGCCAGATCTATGCTGAAGACTTTCCAAGGCTCAGAAAATTGTGAATTCACCCAGAATCAGGGTCCCTTGTGGCTTCAGGGTCAGAGAGGGCCCAGCCCAGGGAGTGAATACCTACCTCATTACATATTAAGCTTTCACAAAAAAAAGCTCTCTCACTGTCACAGCCCAAATGCTGGCTCCCAACAACCACAACAGAAGAAAAGAGTCTCTGTTGTGGCTTTTGAAACACACAAAATAGATCACCAAACAGAAACACCAATTGTAGTTCTAGTTATCAGGGGCTTTGGACTACATTCTAGAAAGGTCTCATTTTAACTAAACCACAGCTGACGTGAAAAGATAAATTGTATGAGGCTTTTGTTTTAAATTGTTGGGAGGCCACCAAATTTAAATAGCCAAAGGATTCCAGCCAAGACTGAAGAACTCAAACTGGGGTGCGATCACAAGGTCTCGCGCCATCTGTTTGAAAAGTAGGATTCAATTGTTTGACACCCGTCATCTTACATTTCAAACCAGTAAAGCATCCAAGAGCCAGGCACTGCACAAAAGAGTGCGTTTATCTTCCCGACCCAGGTTCTCAAGTGGTATTCTCCTACGTCTTCACCCACCTGTCCAGTCCTTCTCATTCTGCTGCCTCAATTCCCATTCCTACTGACCCAGTTCTCTGTTCTGGTCCTGCCTGAGGCCTCTGAAGAGCTGGGCTCACAGGGACAAATGAGTGAGAGGATCTCAGGTGTTCTGATCCTGCAGCAATCCCTCCCTGTCTGTATGAGCTGTCTCAACAAAATACCACGACCTGGGCGGTCTGAGTAACACATATTCATGTCCTCACAGCTGTGGACGCCTCAAAGGCCTCGAAGTCCAGGATCAGGGTGCTCACCAATTTAGTTCCGGTGAGGCCTCTCTTCCTGTTGGTCTGTAGCTGCCTTCTTGCTGTGCCCTCATGCAGCGAGAGGACAGTGTGAGCAGGTGAGCCTTTCGTGTCTTTTCTTGTGAAGAATGGCAGAGAGAAACAGATAACCCTACTGTAAAGGGAAAGGACTATCCTATATGCTGGCTAGAATGAAGGCTTCAGAAAGACCAGAGACCAATTAGGCTGGAAAGAGCACAACAAATCAGTCAGTCAGAAGTGATGACAATGATATCCAAGCATGACACTGCTTGAAAAGGAACAGGGTATCCAGCGTGAAGAGAACTGAAGTGGGACAGGCCACTGTGACCCTCCTGCCAATGCTGTGTTCTTCTACAGTGGGCTACAGCTGAGTTGCATGATTCAGTCCTTTCGAGCCTGGGTGATCAAGGCTGGTAGTACAGGACAGGATCTCTGTTCCTCTTAGTCTCATGGAGGGGAGAGTAAAGAGAGGAAGACATCTAGAGCACTGGAGTCCTCAAGGCTAGCACTGTCTTCCCTAACAGTGGCAGGGTAAACTATGTCAGACAGATGCCAAATCTAGTCCTGCTCAGGACCCTCCAATGGCTTCCTTCCTCAGAGTGAAAGTCAGGGCTCTGCTAGGAACAGTCCAGCCTCAGAGTTTTGCACTTGTCTGCTGAGGATTCTCCCCCAGGCAACACTCTGCCTCACCTCCTTCAGGCCCTCCTCAGAGGCACTTTCCCCATTTTCTTTATCTGAATGTCAACACTCACCTAGACAATTCTCATCCCTGGGATGATGCTTTAGTTTTTTGTCCTGAGCACTAGTCACCAAGATCCTTTGTACAATTTGACTTATTACTGTGCATCTCCACTATATTGTCACGTGTATAGCATAGGGGCAAGGATGTTTGTCTTTTGGTCCAACAGTGGATGGTCAGCGGCTTGAACATGTATGGCACATGGATGAGGTACTCTACTCATACTTGTTCATAACTGAGTAATGCAACATCTTTGCTCCTCCAGGCCTGCTAAACACAAAGCATTACTGAGACAGAGGTCAAATGCAGTGTAGACAGTAAGAGACCAGGTTCCCAACTCTGTATCATAGGCCTAGTGAGCAGAAAAAAGATCCAAAAGCACATGAGGGACAAGAATCCCTGATAGCAAGGAATGAGCATCTCGAGGAGGACTAAGCACCAACCCATGAAATAATCAGAGAATAAGACAGAAGTTAAAACTGCAATTTTACAATGAAGTTATACCAGCTCCCATGCTATGAAATTACTGTGGACCATGCCAAGATCTCATTCAAGCCTCACAGTGCTAAAAGCTTTATCCTAAGCTGCACCTTGTAGAGGAAGAACAAAGGTTCAGAGACAGGAAGCAGTTAGTCAAGGAATACAGCAGAACTGGACTCTACGCCAACTGCACCAATTCCAAAGTCCATGCTGTCTGGGCCTGTCCAGCCCCTTGCAAGTCCAAAAGAAGAGCAGGGCACCAGGCTACTGTTTCTGGGGAGCAGCCTGTCAGGACCTTGAAGATTAGGGTCCTGCACAGAGTCCCTCCTAAAGTTGGGAGAGGCATCTGGAGAGTGCTAACAATAACAGCTACAAGAGCAATGGCTAACTACTTACAACCTGGCTCTGACTATTAAAAGGTCTGTAACATGATGAATCATCTCAGTGACTCAAAGTGCTATCATTAGGCCCATTTTATGGTCAGGGAAATGAAAACAGAGCGGTTAAACATTCTCTCCTAGCCAGGTGTGGTGGCGCACACCTATAATCCCTGCACTTGGGAGGCTGAGGCCAGAAGATTACCATGAGTTCAGCACCAGGCTGGGCTACACAGTGAGTTCAAAGTCAAGTTGGACTACATAGTGAGACCTGTCTCAAAACAAACAAACAAACAAACAAACAAACAAACACTTGCTCCTAAACTGTACAACCAAGATTTGGATCTAGACATTTGGCTTCAGTTCATTCTCATAGACTATTCAACAACAGAGAAGAAAATGCCACCAAACATGCACACAGCGTACATGCACAGGCCACGTGGCAGAAGTACTCTCCTAGCTTCTCTGTGGCATGTCCACAGTTACTAATAATAGCTGTATTCTGCTCTCTCCCCAACTCCCACCATTCTTAGTCTGCCCTGGATGTGTGCTGCTGGGTTGTCTCCTGAAGGCCCCTGATCTAATGGTAAAGTGCTATTCCCTAAAGATGCTCTTATCAATTAGTGGTGAAATTTTAATCTGCCATGCAGAAAGTGCTCTGTGCATTTACCCAGGCAAATGAGCTGCATTGGAAGGAAAGTCGCACTTTGAGTACTCTGTCACAGGCCATTTTTATAGTGGGCTTCCATTTGCAGCTGAGGAGCCAGGGGTCACCTCTGACCTGTGGGCCATGCAGACAAGCTGATAGGCAGTCACAGCCCTCAGGCCACAGCTGCAGGCTCAGCGCCTGCTGAAGAGCTGCTGAAGGAAAAGCTCAATTCCTGACTTTTCTCCCTTTGTCTCCTGACAAACTACTGCAGGGCCAACCTTTTATTTTGGAATCTTGGTTAAGATTGATGTCTCATTGTGCAGTGCGCAGTATCAGTAACAACACAAACTTATCTGGGCCACAAATGGTCAAAATTTCATTAGAGAGCAATAGTCTGGCACGCAAAACCCCAGGATGGTGAAGATGTGTGGGACCATCACCTCAACTCCAAACCACACAGCGCATCACAGGAGAGATGGAGCCACAATACAGGATGTGCAGCTCCCACCAGGCACCCTGCATAGGGGAAGGACTTGGCTGGACAGGAATGTGGGGATTCTGGGGTAGCCAACCTCATTTGTGCCCCCAGCCTAACCCCTCGGCCCTAAAAGATACAAACCACAAAGCCACAGCGAGAAGCACAGAGATCTCCTAACTGCTTCAGCCATCTACCTCCTGTTCCTTCTGGGACTGCTATGTGTCCCAAATGTCTCAAATCATCATATTCAACACACTACAATGAATTATTCAAGACTGCCTCCTTCTAGGTAGACACTGACATAAATGTAGACATATGCCTGTCAAAACTCATGCACAAGTATGTTCACAGTAGCACTATTATAACTGCCCTGAACTGGAAAGCACCCCAAATGCCCAGGAAGAATAGAAGAAATAAATTAGTTGTGGCATATTCACACAATATAATTGTATGGAGTAATGTGATGGCCCACACCTGTAGTTCCAGCACTAAGGTGGCTGAAGAAGGAAAACTGCTAAAGTTCGAGGCCAGACTGGGCTACACAGTGAGACCCTATCTTTAACAACAAAAACAAAAACAAAAACAAAACAAACACAACCACAGATGAATTTATGAATCCAACTGTGGATGAATCTTATAGGCACAATGCTGAAAGAAGGCAGACAAAAGTGTATCTGTCAGGAGTGCACTATGCTAAGAATACTACAAACTGATTTAATTCTTCAGTGTAGAGGTTTTTTTGTTTGTTTTTTTGTCTTTTTGAGACAGGGTCTTACTATGCAGTTCAGGCTGGCTTGAGCTCACTTTGTAGCCCAGGCTGGTCTCGAACTCACAACGATCCTCCTGCCTTGAGTGCTGGGATTACAGGTGTGAGCCAGCACGCCCGGTCTGATTTAATTCTTCAAAACTCCCTTTAAGAGACTTGCCTTCCTCCCTCCCTCTGTCTGTCTCTCTGTCTCTGTCTCTTTCTTTCTGAGACTAAATTTCACTATGCAGTGTTCAGGCTGGCCTTAAACTCCTTATGTAGCTCAAACTCATGGTGGTCCTCCTCCCTCAGCCTCCTGAGTGCTGGGATTTCAAGAGTGCACTACCCAAGCCTGGCTCTTTCTTCTCTCTTGTACCAGTACTGAACTGAATACTGCAATGAGCTACATCTTCAATCCTTTATTTTTATGCTTGGAACTGAGTTTTGCTAAATTTCACGCTGGGCCCAAACTTCTGACACACTTGCTGCACTGTCCCAGAGCACTGAGATACAAGAGAGAGCACCAGACCCATGAAAGAGCTGGTTCTTGCCAATGTGAGGCTTGGAGATGGTACATGAGCAAGTCAAGGTGTCACAGCTTGAAGACTTAAAATTGAAATGGGCCAGGGAACAGGGCTCAGGTTGTAAGCAGTCATCACATTACGCCCCTAAACTTTTCCCTTCTTCATAACACCTTTTTGTTGAGGTCGGGCCTGGTGTCTTGTAAAATGTATCACATTCTGGACTTGACTGATTATTATCTTATAATATTCAGATTAAATATTTGGCAAGGAAGCACATGTTAGAATAGCAACTCCTAGGTTTTTCCATTATAAAGATTCTGCTTACTTTGTAATTACTGTGTTAGCTAAAATTTTCAGACAATATAAACAAATATCAAGCTCTATGAAAACCATTTTAAAAATCAATTTTATTCAGCATAGTGTTTTGTTTTGTTTTGTTTTGAGACAGGGTCTTACCATGTAGTTCAGGTTGATCCTCCTGCCTTAGCTGCGATTAGAGGTGTGTGCCACCAGTCCTGGCCAGCATAGTGTGTACATAATAAACTTGCTGTCCAGTTTCCTGGCCATTATACTCGCCTGCATTTTCTAGAGCTCCATGAAACGGGTTCATTCCTATAGTTTCTGTGCTTGGTTCATCCTATCACCTGCTGTAGAATGACTGAGGTCCCCCATGGGACGGATATTCCACAGTTTATTCTGATGGACATTTGAGTAGTTTCCAGCTTGGGAACAAAGCTGCTAGAAACGGTTGCATGTAAGTCTCCTTTGAATATGTTTTCATTTGGGGGGCGGGGAATAACCTAGAAGTGGATGTTAAGTACATACTTCACTTTTAAATAAACTGCCAAAGAGCTTTCCAAAGTGAGCCCACCCTTTTACACTGCCCCCAGTGCCTGTGAGGGGCCTAACTGCTCCATCTCCTCACCAACATGTAGTCCTGCCAGTCATTTTATTCACAAATGACTTTAAAATCCAATAATGTTCCCTGCCTGATTAATTATGCATTTGTGTGATTATGTCTGTCTTTCCCACCCTTGGCCATAATGAGGGCAAATTGAGTTCAAAACAGTGCCCAGCATATAGTAAGTGCTTAATTAATAGAGACATTCAATAAACATTGGTTGACTGAATGAGATCTGCTACTTCTCTATACATAAAAAGATGGTAAGTCATTTTTAGAGCTACAAATGAGTTATAAACAAGTTTCTGTCTATCTACAACCAGAGTCTTGTGTTTTGGGTTTTCCCACTCAACGAACGAGGAGATCAGGCTCAACCTGATTATGCTGGCTGTTGAGGGGCAGTGGTCCGGGAAAGCCAGTCAAAATGGCACATCCTGCTAAATGCATGGCCACAGATACCTCAAGGTTGGCAAACACTTCTGAAAATAAACACGCTTCCACTGCAGTACTGGGCCCAAGCAGGTGCTACCCTGAGAGGCAGGATTATGTAAGAGTCCTCCCAGAAGAATAGGGGATGAAAACATAAATTTGTGCTAGCTCTTCTCCATGAGACTAGCTATGCACATTATGGTCACTGAAGTCCTCCCTGAAATGATAAAGATTGAAATTTTCCCTTACCCCCTCCCAAGGGTCTGTGTCTCGCCATATCTAGTTTCTTACAGCAACTGCTACATCACAGCAATCCTCCATAAATGTGTAAGGAACAGAAAGCAGGGTGAGGGGCCATGATGGCAAACTAGCTTCAGTGTTAGTTTCAGCAACTGCCAGTCTTCCCTGACATTAGGGAGCTTTGCAATCCATGGGGACCAAATGAAATTAAGATGCACTAACAAAATCATGGCCTACTAGTTATTTCTAATGAATGGTCTGAATGCATTATAATTTATGATGCTTGCTAGATGACTGCTGTGAAACTGCTTCTCCCCAGAACAATTCTTCTAAGCCCCTGCCAGTGCTTGTTGGAGGGATTGGGGGTTGGCTACCTCCAGACAGCAAGCCCAATGGGATGTCAATTTTGTCACCACTGCCCAATCTCTTCTTGCTGCCAAAAGAAAAAGGCGAATCATTGAAAAGAGGGGGCAAGTAGGTTTGTTCTTACATTATTCAAAGAAACCATGCCTAGAAAAAAACTATCTTTAGTTAATGAGTCTTCAGGTGAGGAGAGGTTGGGCTCAAGAGAATGGGGCAACAGAACCGTGGCAAGCAGGGCACCAGGGACCTGGGCCTACACAGTAGAGAGAGCAGGCATGAAGCAGCTCACTCAGGGTGATCCTATGCTACAGGACATAGGTATTTCCTGAGCTGTAGGAAGCCATGGCTCACATCTGCCCAGAGAGGCAGGCCTTGAAACTTTATCCTATGGCCACTAGCAGCTGCAGAGACAGTAAATTCTACCGCTGACAATTATTCTCAGAGGTCAGTAAGCAAGCTGTAAGAGTAGTCCCATTCCAGCAAGATAAATGATACAGAATCAAATATGCCTACTTCCTGTAGTGTACATTAGCTTGACCAGGCCATCTGTCACTGAGTCACACCACTCAGTGACAACGAGTACATAATATTCCACCGATATTCCACATAGCCGAAAGCTGGAAAAAGCAACTGCTAAGACAGAAATATAGAGTCCTTCTGACTCCCAGGTTTGCCATCCTGCCACCACCCTCAAGAAGGTGCCAGGGCAATTGTGGTAGTGACTGTCACCACCCTATGGAAGCTCTTCTCCAGTCCTGCCACGTAACCAGAGCCATGATAGTGAGAACCTAATACCTTATTAGCAAGCAGGCATAAAGACTGTCCCAGGCCTGCCTCACCTAAAAGCATTTGTGGATCAATATGAAAGCTGTTCTACTTACATGCCTGAACACACTCAGGTTTTAGGAAATATGCAACAAAAGTAAAGGGATGGGTCACAAAACCCAGGAGATAAAAGGCGAGTTCAAACCAGAACCAATCTGTACCCATAATGTCATAAGTCAACCTACGAATGGGAAGAAGTCTCAATAAGAGCCTTGTCACAAATACCAGGAGCAGCAAGTTTTGAGGTGAGAAAGCCATGATCCTTTTTCTTATAAAGAAGCTAGAAGAGGAGACAGGGCAGTCACAGGACTCAGAAGTGTGGTCCTTCCGCAAACAAGCTTTCTTTTCTCCCCACACCCCAGGAACCTCCTTCTGATGCCGACTCTTGCTGCCCTGTTCCTTACCAAAATCCACAGAGCAGGGCTAGGGGTGGAGGTCAGTGGTAGAGCACGCGCTCTGCTCTCCAACACATGTACCTCCACCACTACCACCACCAAACTATAAGGCGGCGGCTTGGAATGGAATTAAGATGATGCTGCCATAAAACAAACAACAGTACAGACATGATCTCAAGTTTTCAAACATTTTAGAGGGCTGATACTAGCAGAAAGCACAATCCAACTCCAAATGGGAGATTACTTCTAGAGACTGGAATTCTAAGCAATACTTTTTGTTTCACATACCTGTTTGTTTTACAGTAGGCAAGTATTTCGGTTTGGTTTGTTTTGGTTTGGTTTTTGAGACAAGGTCTCGCTCTGTAGTCCAGGCTGGCCTTGGACTCACCATGTAGCCCAGGCTGGCCTCTAACTCCTAGGGATCTTCCTGTCTCAGCCTCCCAAATGCTAGGATTACAGGCATCCACCTACAGAGATGAGATGGCTCAGGTTGTCCTGATTTGTAGCTCAGTGCTACTCTCCCCGCACTGCAAGGCTGTGGTGTCCTCCCTGTTCATCACTCTCTTGCTGGTTGTGTTCCTGGCTGTGCTGAGGCAGGTGGGCAGCACTGGAGGCTCTGGGGCATGGATGTTCTTCCCACCACCTCCTGTGTATGGTGGCAGCAGGGAGGGTGTGTATGTCTGTGTCCTAAACTCTGCTCTCACATAGGATGATGTAAAGTGTTCTCTCTGTACCAAAGTACAGGAGACAGACACAAACATGGGGACATGTGGTCTTCTCCCTGGCCCAGGCCTGTCACATAAGGTTCAATGGAGTGACTTTTGCAACTGGCTCAGAAGGCACCCATGTGAAACTGTGCAGTCACAGGGCAACTTCTGCCAGGCATGACACAAGGAGAGATGGGACAGGAAGGCAGTGGCAGCAGCCACTTTCCCTAAGATCAGTTAAGTCAGTCTGAGCTGGAGACGGCACAGCCCTGGACTTAGTCATTCAACACAGTCTACAGAGCACTGTCCAGGGAAGGGCAGCAGTGCCATGTCCACTGCATCACTCTGAGGGGCCACAGGTGGTGGTGAAAGGGGGCTGAAGATGACTGAAAGGTCTAAACAGCACATGACCAAAGGGAACATCTACAAGACAACTATCTAGATGATTCAGAAAGTCATCAGTTCAAAAAGGTGGAGGATTGTTCTAGAATGAACAGGAGTGCAGAGGCAACAGTCAAATACAGCATGCATATTGATTAGATCCTGGTCTAAAAAAACCACATCATAATTTTAGGTCAACTGAGCAAATTTTCAACATGGACTATACAGGAAATGAACTATGCAATTAACAGTAATACTCTTTTTGTTTTCTTATTTAGTACTGCAAGGTCAAACCCAGGACCTGCGGCATGCTAGGCTAGTGCTCTATCACTGGGCTACAAGCTAGCCCGTGGCCAGGAAGTGTTAGTGCAGTTCTGGAAGAGAAGGTATTTAACCTTAGGGATACATGCTGAGGTTTTCAGGAATGAGGTGACATGGCACCTGAAGTTTGCTTTAAATGGCTTAACAACAATAAAAATTAGGGATAGAAAAGGGTAAAAGTGGTGTGATGTTAAACACTGAGTGTCAGGTGACCCCTGTACAATTCTCAGTTTTTCAGTAGGTTTTACCATTTTCAAACTGAAAGCTGATGGGAATTTACCAGTAATGTCAGAAAGCCAAGCAAAGAGAAGACCAAAAGCACTGCTAGTGAAGCTAATAGCAATGCGCAGCAGGGGACACTTCTGTGGGGCAGGCATCATATGTGTGGCCCTTAACATCCCTCCATGAGGCAGAGTCTAGATCACCCCATTCTACAGGTAAGAACATGGTAGAGCAAGGACACCAACCCAGGCTCCACTGCAGATCAGGAGCTGCATCACTCTTAGTTCTTTTTCTTCCTTCTTCTTCCTCCTTCCGCCTCTTTCTTCCTCCTCCTCCTCCTCCCTCTATCTCTGTCTCTGCCTCCTCCACCTCCTTTGGTCTTTTTGAGACAGGGTCTTGCTATGCGGTTCAGGCTGGCCTTGAGCTCACTTTGTAGCCCAGGCTAGCTTTGAAGTCACAGCAATCCTACTGTCTCAGCCTGCCAAGTGCTGGGATTACAGATATGTGTCACTATTCTGTGTCTTAGTTGTAAGTAGCTCAGCAGAAAATGCTGCTGAGGAACAGTTAGGTCATCTGTGTGACAGCCACTCATGCAATGTCACACAGCAGTGCATACTGCAGTCATGCTTCCCACATATCTGTGTTACAAAACAAGCTGTATAAGATAAATGTAAAATGTATGTAATTTTGGTTTGTTGGTTAAAGTAAGTCATTTTTAAAAAGGAAAGTCATGTTTTCACAGTATCTAACAACAGAAGAACAAGCTCACAGGACAACATCTGGTTTAAAACACAGATATATTAATATGTCTTGGTTAAAGTAGGATAACTACAAGGAGCTTTTATAAGAGAATGTTTTCAGGAAACACACACTAACATATTTAAGAGGAAAGGGGCATTATATGTGCAACTTTCAAATTTTTTTTCCTTTGGTTTTTTGAGACAGGGTCTTGCTATACAGTTTAGCCTGCCACTGAACTCACTATTTTAGCCCAAGCTGGCCTTAAACTTGCAGCAATCCTCCTGCCCCAGCCTCTGGAGTGCTGGGATTATAGGCATACATCACCATGCGCAGATTCAAAATTTTTATGGAGATAAAAGAAGGTATACAGAAAGAATGACAAAGCAAATGTAAAATGTTAAAATTTAGGGCAGCAGAAGTTTTTATAACTTATAATTTGTAACAGTTATCCATATGTATAACTTCTCTAGAAATCTGAAATTATTTTAAATGAAAAAGTTAAGGAAAAAGGCACTTTATCTCCCCTCATGAAAATCCTAATTTCTCTAAAATGTGGATCAACAAGAAGGAGAGGCCCTGACCACTCAAACTTGCTTCCTGCAAATTTTCTCTTTGTCTGAGAGGGAGATGCCAGGAACAAATATTTATATGAAAGCACTGTGGAAAGATGGAATTGAGAAGATTTTAGGAACAGAATGGATTAAGCTAGGCTGCAGATCTGCCATGATTATTCAACCCTGGTTGCTACAGAGGAAACCCTGGGCATAGCTATAGTCTTTGGTGGACTTCAATTTGAAGGCCATCTTTCCTGATTTGGCAAATCCTAAATAAATATTAACACGGTCACTCAGCTCTACAGGATGGTGCTGAGTGATCATAGGAGCCTGGTGGGCTGTCCACACCACACAGTGCTTAGGGTCATGACTGACAACGGTGGCATTAGAAAGAACACGAAAGAGGCTGTAATCTCTACCTTAGTTTCAAATCAGCATAAGCCTATATTTTTCAGCTCAGTTATTAATGCTATAGTACCTTTTCCTCAAAGATCATCAACTTTGAGAGCAGTCAAGAGAAAAATCAAGGGAAACAATGATGTGAAACTGGAGGGCCAAAGAGACACACAGGTGAGAACTCCGAATGAAATAAATGGTTGCTTTGATTTTTTTTTTTTTTGGTCTTTTTGAGACAGGGTCTCGCTATGCAGTTCAGGCTGGCCTCGAGCTCACGTTGTAGCCCAGGGTGGTCCCCAACTTGCAATGATCCTCCTTGCCTCAGCTTCCCGAGTGCTGGGATTACAGGCATGAGCCACCACGTCCGGCTAAATAAATGGTTTTAATACAAGTAAAACCTTGTCATTTTAAGAATGCTGCAGAAAAATTTTAAGATAATCTGTCTTTGTGCTGAACCCAAGATTCAGGACCTCAAGATGGCTAAGCATCCTGATTGCCTTCTTGTATCAGAAAAAATATACTATTAATATGCAAGTCTTAGGCATCTGTTCAGCAGTGCTAGGGGCTGCAACAGTTATGCTATTTATTAATTAAAAATAGGTTATGTGGGGCTGGGGATTTAGCTCATGGCATAAGCACCTGCCTTGCAAGCAGGCGGTCTTGAGTTCGATCCCCAGTACTGATAAAAAAAAAAAAAAGGTTATGTGTCCTGCATATCCATAATAAAACCTTTCCCCTGCCCTCAAGGAGTTTACAAAACTACAGAGGACACAGAGAGCCAGGCAACTGCCGAACAGTGCTACAAGCATGGCTGAGGGTTGAGGCCAGCACAGAGAAGGGATCTAACTTGCCATAACTGCAGTCCTGACGACACAACTGCTCCTGCACACGAAGAAGTCAATAAATGCCACACAACAGCCTCACAATGCACAAAAACAGAGGACCCACAAATCTGACAGCCATCGGATTATCCCACACTAAACAATGCCAACAAGCTTAGCCCTTCTGAAAATGTCCTGCAGACAGCAAAAGCTATAACCTGCTGTGAGGTAACACTCTTACCTGTGGCTTCAATGTACTCGATGCATCTTTCAATAAAGATGGGGATCGGCTTCTCTGGAGTCACAACAGTTGTTAAAGGTACCCCAAAATAATTACTCTCCCAAGTTGCCTTGATGGGTGGCCGAGGTTTGGGCTTTGGTTTCTGTCCAAAAAAGAGGAAAGGAAGCACAAAAACAAAGTGAGTATTAACATGTCACCAGTAAGGTTTCCAGAGAGAAACAACAGGTAGAAAGTCCTAGAACGATTTCAAGCAAGATAAGGAGACCTACTTGCTCTGTTAATTTTGAAATTTCTTTTTTTTTTTTTTTCCCCTTTAACACAGTCTCACTGTAGCGCAGGCAGGCCTTGAACTTGCTTATACAGCCCAGGCTGCTTCAAACTCACAGTGATCCTCTTGCCTCAGCCTCCCAAGTGCTAGGATTACAGGCATGAGCCACCACACTGGCTAATTTTGCATTTTCAAGCCTCTAAATATCACAAAGATGCTGGAAAGTTGTTGTAGAGACACACCTTGAGCATGAGACTGACTTATTCAAAGATGTTTATAAAAAGCAGGCCAAGTTTATTTAATAAAATAACAATAAGATGACTATCTACATCCTTTATCAGTGATGCACTAGAGTAAACAGGAAGTTTTCCAAACACTCCACATGGATAACAGATGTTATATACTTTAAAAGATAAAGACGGATTGGAAAAATAATAATTTCCTTTTAGAAAGGACATATACAGTAGTATTCTTATTTAGGCTGACAGTACCAAAAGGAATTTGGTTTTTGATAACCTAGTCAGGGATTAATTCCCATGGCTTCCACATTAAGAAAGAGCAAAACCAACTAATCCAACTAAACAATATAATTATCTGTTCTTTCCTCAGTCACCTTCTTCATGAAGTAGTGTCAGCATCAAATATTTGAGAACCTGTTTCCTTTTAAATCCTACAACATTTTATTTTATCAAAAAGAAAAGGTCTCATATGCCTAACTGATACCAATTACCAAGTGACGGTGCTTGGGCTCAGACCCAGGAAGGTCTGTCTCCAAAGCACATGTTCATTAACACTGTTAATACTGAGACATTCTAACATTATTCATTTTGAAACTTGTGTGAGGAAAAAAACCTGGCTGTTTATAAATGCTGAATTTTTGTAAAGCCAAAGAAATACACTTGAAATTTTGATCTTTTGTTAAAATAGCTACTAAAAAAGAAAAGGATGACCAAATGGAATCAAGGTAAATAGGCCCAGATACGTCTCAGCAATATGATTTCCATTCCAAAGTGATGAAACCAATATGGAGGGACAGATTTACTTAAGAAATGTTCACAGGCTTTAAACCTAGCTAGAGATCTTTACTGAAAATCCACTACAGATAACTGTTAGGTCAAGTGCCAATATCAATCTTTTCCGTTTCTTCTCCTGACCATCCTTCTTCCTTTTAGAATCTTTTATATGGGAACAGTCACTTCCTGTTTAGTCTGAGATTCTCTGAGGACTTCCTGTCAAATAAGTGGCCCCGAGAGAGAGAGAGAGAGAGAGAGAGAGAGAGAGAGAGAGAGAGAGAGAACTATAGACAATAAAATGCACACTGAAGAAAGAGTATGTTCATTTCTGGGTGGTCAGGTGGCTACGCTTCCAATGACAACCCAAAGGCAAAGATGACCCAATCTTCACACAGCCTGTGTGGAGGACCCTGGGTCCTGTGCCTGGCCTGCCCACTGTGCCATGCCCGCCTCTGGTCAATCCCCTGACACAACACCCAACGCAAACAGCCACTGATTTTAGACTTAACCAAAGAAATAAGGAAAAGCAAATTAAGAGTTCATGATTCTTTACAGGAAATAAACTACAAGAATTATTTATACTTTAAAACCTGATAAAGCTGGTGGGAACCCAGACTGCCAAGTTCTGTGACCTGGGCCAGTGTATCATCTCCACCTCCACGACAGTGCCTGGGGCACAAGGAGGTCACATGGCTTAAATGTTATGATACAGGGAAGCGGCCCAGCATCTTGTACACAATGGTGATAAATGGGAAATGTTACAAAGGAAAGGGAAGAGCTCAGCGCCTCTGTTGCACATGCTAGGCAAACGCTCCACCACTGAGCTAAATCTCCAGCCCTTCTTCTTCAGCCTCCCTAGTAGGTAAGATTACAAGTAAGTCCCATCAAGCCCAGCTTGTTACATTGTTGTAATTACATAACCATGAATTAAGTAATGCTTTTCCTGAAAAAAATCCCTACTATTTAAAAGGTTAACTCTAGAATGTGAATACCCACAGTCAACCATCTGTATTTAAATATTCTTCCATCAATCCTGACAAGTTTCCCTGTCAAAACTAACTTAACAGTGTTGTTCTTCAGTAAGACTCAAGTTCCAAATAAATGGTTAAGAGGGAAAAAATGGAGTTGAAGGGGACTTTATTCCTAATCATCATAAAGCCTTCTAGCCATCACTTTAGTAGACAAACTTTAATCTCATCTTCTTCTACCTTCTCAGTACTAGAACAAGATGTAGGTGTGTACTATCAACTAAAGTGTTAACTAGAAAGTTTTGTTCCCATCACTAAACACTTCCTATGCTCAAGACACAAAGCTCTCTGAAATATAGTACCTCACTATAACTAGATATTTAACTCATCTGTAGGTGTAGATGTCAAGATCTACTCATCATAGATGAAGAGCAAGGTGTGGTGGCACACACCTGTAATCCCAGCACTTGGGAGGCTGAGGCAAGAAGACTGCCACGAGTTAGACATCGGCCTGTACACAGTGAGACCCTGTCTTGAATAAATAAACAATTTTCTCCCTTAGGAGTCAAGGTTTGAGACAAGGACCCACAATATAGTTCAGGCTGGCTTTGAACTCACTATGTAGCCTAGACTGGTATCACAAAATTAGGCAAGAATTTTTTTAAAAAAATTTTTTTGGGGGGTCTTTTTGAGATAGGATTGCACTATGTATTTCAGGCTTCCCTTGAACTCACAGTGATCCTCCTGCCTCAGCCTCTTCAGCACTAGAATTACAGGTGTGCACCACCAGGCCTGACTCGGCAAGAATTCTGATATAACTAACTCATACACCTTCCTACTAAGGAAATCAGAGTTGTGTGTGGGCGTGGGCTACATTTATGATATAACCACCAATACTTCAGGGTACATGAAGGGTTACTGGGCACATTTTAGCAGGAAACACTAGCCAGATGTCTCAGGACCCAGTCAGATGTCTGTCCTCATGAGGAATCATGAGGCACATTCTCAGCAGCAGCAGCAGGGGCTTACAGAGGTAAAAACAGCATCACCCAACATCTTATCTTCTTTAGGGATACTTGGTGGCTGAAGTGAAAAAGCATTTTGCCAGAGGAAGCCAAACCTGAGAATACAGTTATACATCTGTGTCTCAAGCATAGCTTCTGACAGGTAAAAAAGGGAATAGAGATGCAAGGCATGGTGACACACATCTGTAATCCCAGGAGAATGACAAGTGTGAGCCTAGCTTGGGCAACTTAACAAGACCTTATCTCAAAATAAAATTTTAAAATATTAAAATTAAGCAAAGGGCTGGGAATGTAGCTCAGTGTGAACACCCTGGGTCCAATCCCTGGTGGCACTCACACACAAAGAATAGTACTGTAATTCCTTAAGGGTGCTAAGCACTGCAGTTATCTGCAACCTTACAACTACCCTGTAAACTGAAGGTTACGTGCCACCTTTCACAGCTGAGAAAGGAGGCTCTGAGAGGGTCCTATCCAGCAGACAGTGCTATCATCTAGGGCTGCTGGAGTCTTCCCTCAATAATGAAACGCCAGGGTCCAGCTTGGATTACCTTCACCTCAACCTTTCAGGTAGGTGTTTTTGTAATAAATAACACAGTCTATTATTCTGGACCTTAGAGTTTCCTTAAACAGATGCCTAATTCTTAGTCTCAATACTAACCATAATAAAACTTGATATAAACAGTACTTTATGCCTGTGTTGCACTGGAGAAAAGAGGTGAGTGGATTCTGCCTCAGGCCTCTTGGCTCCCTGGAAATAATGGCGCACAGGCAAAAGCTCTGACTAGCAGAACAGGAAGCTACATGTTCACTGGCCTCTACTAACCACTGGGGTATAAAGTCCACCCCACAACCCCTTCCAATCCCACTGGGGCAAGAAAAAAGAGTAGAATGCCATCTACGTCTAAAGAAGATCAAAAGAAGCGCCCTTCCTCAAACCTGGAAGATGGCTGGGCCAGAGTTAGTACGCAGTGGTTTCTAGTGCTGCCCAGGCCACGGCTCCTTCCCATGGCCTCATGCTTGGCTGGGCGAGCACCACCCGGTACAGATCTCTTCAACACCTTGGTGTGCCGCTCACACTTGCCCATGAGGAGTGAGGCACAGGCCTTGTTCATTCTTGGTATTGTAACAAAAATCCTTTCACCCTGTAGGCATTGAACTAGGTAGTCACTTAGGTCCACATACAAATATTTTACTACTGGGCTAAGTTCCTAGAAGGCAAGAATCTCAGCAGTTTTGTTTTGTTTTTTAATGAATTATCCAAGATCACACAGCAAAGTGGCAGCAGAGTTAATCCCAGGTCTAAAGTAGTCTCACCCTCACTAAACTTACACTTGAGACCACAGAGCTGACCCAGATATTACATGAGCATGTAGTGACTAAATGCCGAAGCAAACAGTCAGGAGGATTATAAATAAGAACCAGCGGCTCTAGGGCTCCAGCAGAGAGGTCAGGTATGCTCTCTGGATAAAGCGTATTTTATCTTCTGTAGGAACAGCAGGTAAAGCTTTTAAGTAATCCTGGGCTATCAACTCTAAGTATTATCTTCTGGTCTCCATAAACAGTCTCATACCTGTTAAAGTCCTTATCCAGATTTGAGGGTCAGGAAATATGGTTACTAGATTTGCATACCAAGTAGGAAAGTCTTTAAATGCTTGGTAACATAGCTAAAAAGTCAAACATAGAATCCATGCTGTTGGATGTTTTTTAAGTTTTTAAAAATTTTTATTAGTACATGTTTGCAGTGTATAACATTTACACTCTATGTGGGGAGTTGGTACACACATGTGAATACTTTTCTTTTTGAAGGGGGAACAACATACACAGAATGTAACATGGAATAGGGATGGTGTCACCTCAAGGGAGTAAGACGGAAGCAGATGGTTGCCAAGTTGTGTGGTGACATACAGTGGACTAACTGCAATGATAGGAGTCTTAGAGAAAGTGAGAGTCCACAAGCTCCACTACTGGAGCTTCCTCCACAGCACCTTCTTGCATCCTGTAACCAACACTGCACCTTGCTGACCAGGAAGAATTCTGCCATGTTCCCAAGAGAGTTTCCAAATGACCTTTTCAAGTAAGACTTGTGCAAGACTGGTGCCCCATTGTGTGCTTGATTAACTGGTGCTCCCCCTTCTGGCTCAGAATAAACCTAAGGTCAAGTTTAAGAGAAAACCTGAAGGTGGATTAATTCTTACAGGTAAAGACTATCATGTAAACACCCACGCTCAGGGTCTTCAGGCTGGCAGTTACCAGCATGGCCCAGTTACTCTCCAGCCTGAAGCATCCTTGTTTTGGGATGAACAGGAAGGAGCACTAAGTACTGGCCTTCCTGCCATCTAACCTTCCTGGACGATGCAAAAAGGAGGGAATGCCACTCCACCACTGCTCCAAGAGACAGAGATCACAGCTTTTTTTCTGTGAAGTCTGACAAACTTGGTTCTCTGTTGCTCTCTCGGACTGGACTCATGCCCATATACTGAGAGCTCAGTGGAGAGGAAAGCCCCTCAGATCCTGCCTGAAATGCCACAGGTACTGATGCTGGTCCTCCAGTGGCACAGGCCCCTCTTTATCTGCCAACCTCATCTCAAACACTGATGAGACTGGGCAGGAAGTCATACCCTTGGGAAGAGGGCTGATTTCTGGTTGCCCTAAAAGGCACTGCAGTGTCGCCAGGTGGTGGCTTAAGGAAGCAGGTCTATTCTTTCAAAAACAGATCCGTGCTGCCTATTGTAATCTTTTTTTTTTTAAAGAACAGGTATGCTATTAGCTAAGCAAGTTAAAAGTCTACTTTTAATCACTAAAAATCACACTACAGAAGTTCTTTGGGTTTAAAATACACTAAGAATTGTGTGACACCACCTTGAAATGATTTCTACAAGTTTCAGTGGCTATTTCAGGGTCTCTCTGCCTTTTTTGTCCTCTATTCATCCAGGCTGTGATGCTGGGAATAGGCAGCACCATGCCGTTCTTAGGGAACAGTGTTGGGAAGTGGACTCTGGCTAACCAAAGTTCTTTGTCTGGATGGGCACATCGAAAGGACTGGCTGAGTGGCCTCATGTGTGCCTGACCACTGAACAGCAGCAGCTTTCTTGCAGAAGATGGGACTCTGAAAACTCACTGGAAGTGGACATCAAAAAACTGGCTTCAAAATTCTCAGCTCCTGCACCTCATGTTACATTAACCTGGGCACGGTGTTTAAGTCTTAGTTACCTTACCTCTAAAAAAATGAAAACCAGGATGAAAAGATCACTTCACTGAGACTGGCCAGAGGAATAAGGGAAAAGGTGCTCTGTAAATGTCTGGCAGAAGGTCTGGCACACAGTAGGTATTCAATAAATGCTAGCAAGTAAGTGCACCTTCCACTGCTCAGCCTGGTTCTCCCTTGTGTGTCTGCAGAGCCAGGCCAGGTTTCCTACAACAATTTCAAAGGTCCTGTTTGCTCAGCTCTGAGGGCCACACTTTTTCCTGGGAAACTCTCTCCACGAAGCCTTCCTCTTCCTGATTTTACCTACCTCCCCCTTCACAAGTCTCAGCTTTAAATATCGTTTCCTTGGGAAGCTTTTCTAGGTGCCCAGTTTAGGCTAAGCTTTCTTGTTAAACAATTCCTCAGTGCTTGTACCACCCCTCTGGTAATGAGAAACACATGTACTATATCCTCAACCTGTATCACCCCTGAAAACCAGCTGACTATAACGTGCACACCTAAGTCACCCACAACAATGTCAGGCAGGAACAAGTGCTTGCTGGACATTCATGCACTGAATTCAGTGTTTCCTTCCAAAGAGAAAGAATGAGCTTATGTGCTGCAGCCACAGCACTTCCTTTGGAAGATAAAACTATTTCAGGAATCAGAAAGCCAAGGTCAAGTTGGTGTTTTGTTTTGTTTTAAAACTGGATTAAATCCCAGGCCTCACATATGCTAAGCAAGTAATCTACACTGAGCTACAGCTAGTTTTTTTCCTAATTTTATTTTGAGGAACAGTCTTGTTAAGTGGCCCAGATGGGCCTCAAACTTGCATTTTCCTGCCTCAGCTTCCCAAACAGCTACAAATACAGTGGCAAATACAGTATTTTAAAGACCAAGGTATTTATCTGGTTTTAAAGCTCACTGAAGAGCACTAGCCTTTCCTGAAGCACACATTGAGTCTTTCCTGGTAGGTTACAATGAACTTGTCTCTTAGCATTTAGCTTGTCTGTCAAAAATCAACATCCCTCCCCAGAGAAGCAAGCAGTCCAATTCCCCAGCTGGTTTTTATTCACACTAGAAACTTTAACTCTGTTCTAGGCCTCACAAAATGAGAGCTGTGTCCACACAAAGCCACAACAACCAGCCAATTCACTGCATCCCATGAAATAAACCAATTCACTGGGGGTAGGGGGACACACACAAACTGTCAAACTGGTTACTTGGTGCCTTACAGACCAAACAATGCGTGATTGAATCAGTTGGCTTTTCAATAGGTTGTCTTGTCATCTGGCAGCTACAGTGAAGTGAAAGATTTTCTTTATCGTTCAGCTTTCAATATATACATATATATAAAATAAGAACACATCAAATAGAAGGGTAAAGAGCCAATAATGTCTTCTTTTTAAATCATGGTCAAATACCCCAAATTCAGCAATCTGAGCAAACCCACATTTGTGGGGTAAGGCTCCCCAGCCTGTTTTCTGGCTTTAGAATAAGAGCCACCAATCCCGATCTCGTCTTTGCAAGTACATGGCACTGGGAGACAGAGACCATGTGCAGCACCACGGCTTGAGACAAAGCTCTATTCATGGTCCCCGCTGAAGTGCAATCACAGAGTTTCAGTTTCATTCAGCTGAGTGCGGGAGGCTCCCACTGAGGGCGAGTTGCTGAATGGTTCCACTGGGAAAAGGACCCAGAAGGAGAGTCAGCTTTACAGTCTGCACTTTCATTAGGAGAGATGAAAGCGCATCCCTTACTGACTCCAGTTTTACAGTGAAGCACTAATCGAGCAAATTAGTGAAGGGCGCTGAGGGATTTTTCTTTCTCTTCATCACACTGGTACCCAGACCATAGCTTTTGTTGTTGTTGTTAGAGTGGTTGCCAGAGTAAGCACCAAAAAAGAAGCTAAGTAACATAAAGAGTTAAAACTTACACAAAGGGAAGTGCCAGGCCAGCTCTGGGTTCTCCTTCTCTGAGTCACAGTGTGCCTACCCCACCTCCTGGTCCCCCTTGAGCCAGTGCTGGTGCCTCTTCCATGTCCCGCTACTTGACAACAGCAGTGAGACTTCCCTGCCTGCACCACGCTCCATCATTCCTCACCCCAGAGGAAGGTGCTCCACTCCCTCTTGTACAAAGGGACGAAGAGGTGACACACCCCCAGCCCAAAGTTCAACAAGGGGGTAGGGAAGTTGGGATCTGCAGCTGCTAATCACTACACCCTACTCGACCTGAACCCCGTCCCCTGCATGGGCGCTCTGCCCACACACTGCCTTCTCAGAGCAGAAGACCCATTTTCAGTAGCAGTGCAGATCTTGCTGTCCCAGCTGGGTGCCAAGGCATGGCCACAACAGGGGCTAGGCCATTTCCAGTGAGGTGTTTGACACGCAGGAATTGTTTTTCATGACCAACTGAAATCAGACTCCAGGGCTTTTCCCCTTGTTCAGATAAATACTGTATTGCTTTGTCATGCCAATAAAATCAAAGGTCAAATCCCTTATGGAGGGGCTGGCTTGGTATTCTCTGCCCTGATCCAACCCTGTGTTACCGGTAAAACAAGCGCGGTAGTCTGTGTTAAAGGCAGCAGTGTTAATGGAGGTTTACTCTGGTGGCAAGGACTTTCTCCTCTGCCCTGGGATGACAAAGCAGCTACACTCATTCCAAAGCACCATTCTCCAAGACAGAAAAACCATTTCACCTTCTACTCACTCTTGCCAAAGGATACTCCTAAACTGACTCCTGACACATGGAATCACTCAGGGAAGCAGCTAGGCACTGGCAGAAGCATGGCTACTTCCAGGCACCAAGAGCCACTGTGCTCACCAAGCCTGCATCATGGGAGAGCTGGTGAAAGCTTAGCTTATTGAGAATGTGTTTTAAAAGCATCATTTACATCAAGTATTAAAAAAGTGTCACCAGAAGGCAGGATAAAAAAGTTTTACAGTAATTCAGTGCACTATTATGACACTTCCCTATTTCCAGGTGTGCAAACACCCCCACAAGTTAGAAGGCTGGCAGCATTCAGAAAGCTGCTCTGGCACCAGTCTTCACTGGGAGTGGAGGAGGAAGAGAAAAAAGCCAAAATGTACAAAAAATGTTAGGATTTCAGTATTACTAAACAGGGGCACTTTGGGAACATACCAGGAGGGTGCTTTCTACTTCCTAAGTAAGAACTGCTTTTGATGGGTCTGTTTCCCATCAACCTCTGGAGAACAAAATACTGGAGGCAGACAAAGAGCTCCAGTGAAAAAACAACCACAGGGAAATCAAACAGGAGAAGAATGCACAGATATTTATTAATATTCATCAGTGGGGCCAGCACACACAAGACATTGCCCCTCCCATCTCGACACTGCACGGGTAGGAAACTGACTATGGGATGCTGCACATTACAGGGAGCACAGGTGGATAAAATTCCCTGGGAGACACTGAACTGGCCTCCCATGTACATCACAAAAGAACTGTGAGTTCTCAAGACATGCAGGACTCCAAACCTTCTGATCAACATGTCTTGAAACAGTGTAAGTTTTTGGCAACTTTTCTTTCCAAAGGTCCCTGTAATACCTTTAAACAAGTGACTTTGTTCTCTGCTGTTTTGTGAGAAGGTGAACAAAAAACAAAACAAAACAAAAAAATTTGCAAGGCAGGGAAACTATTCTGTATATTATAATGCTGGTCAAGGGTTATTGTATTTTTACTACAGTCTTTCACTAGAATGTCTTTCTCTAAAAAAACAAATAACAAAAACACCACACTATTTTCTCCTACTCTAAATGAGGAGGGGGAGGGTTAAACTGGGAAATAATTTTTCTAACTCAAACCCCAAGCCCCAAAAGACAAGGTACTACCTAGAGATCTCTGCCCTGCAAACTGCAAACTACAATTCCACACAAGAGAAGTCACTGGCTCCTGCATGTGGGATGGCAGCCTCTACAGCTGGCAGAGTAGGTCTGACGTGTACAATGCACACTGTTGCCTTCTTTCCTTTCCCTCCTACCCTACCTGTGATCCTGAAAGAAAATCTGAGGCTCTAGAAACAACAACTCACCAACGGATATTAATAATGGAAGTAGATAACATTCCTACTTTACAAATGTGAGACAGACAGGTTTAGAAGTCTCACTGTCAAGATGCTTTTTCATCTGTGCACCCGAAAACCTTTCACTGTTTGTGTGGGCAAATAACCATCCAATCTCTCACTAACCTAAAATACAGTCACCTTTGCAGATCAACAAAAAGGGAAGGAGCACTGAAGATATACATGGATGACAAGTATGTTTCACATCAAGAGACTGGGACATGCAATGTTGCATTCCGGTGTTTAAGTGAAGAAAGAGCAAGCAAGGGAAGGTAAGGGAAGGGGGAAAAAAGAATCAAGTTACATCCTGTACAGGCACAAATACCCTACCATGAATGTGATCACTATGTAAACCTAAAATGTATCAATAAGGTTTAAAACAAAAAAAGAGCAAGCAGATTGTCACCGGCTTGACTACCTGTCAGATTGCTGACAAGTTCTGTGCTACCTGGTAATCTGGATAGTTAATGGCTGTTTTAGAGGAAGACAACTCAAGTTGTGTAGTCAAGGTCCTAGTTGAGAGCTGCCAGTACTACCTGAGGCCCTACTAACTCTTTTTCCCTATCTTTTTGAGACACGGTTTTGCTATGCAGTTCAGGCTGGCCTTGACCTCACTTTGTATCCCAGGCTGGCCTTGAACTTGCAGCAATTCTCCTGTGTCAGCCTCCTGAGTGCTGGAATTACAGGTGTGCGTGACAAAACCCAGCCACTGCTAACTTTTTAATGGTGAACCTAAGAATAAGTTTTCTCCCACTTTCTCCATTTTCTCTTACACACACACACACACACACACACACACACACACACACACACTAGGCTTGCTTGTTTTTACCAGAATAAAATGCCCTTGAAAAGTCATTATCACTCAACTCTCACTGAGACACCGTATAAACTAGTGGTGGTAAACCTGTGACATGCATACCACACTGGACTATCTGTATCACTGAAAGCTCTAAAAGGTTCACCATCACTGGTATAGCTATTTCAATGATTTATTTTAAATTGATGTCTTACCTTAGGGTTCCTCCTTAGACTTCGAAGAATATTTCTCCTCCTCGGGTCTTCGTCTGTTTCGTATGGAATGACAGCATTGTCCCCTTTGTAACCTTGGGATGCCTGATCCTCCTCTTTCTTCCGTACAGGCCCCAGCTCATCATCACTTCCCACACTGAAGCTGGTTCGGTAACTAGCAAACCGCCCCAGCCGGCTGCATCTTGTCCTGTACAGCACTGGCTTGCTCACAATAGACACTTTGCGGCCTCGCTCTAAAGAACTTGTGTCCATTTCACTGTCGGAACCATTGCCACTGCCGTTAGACTGGGCTTTGTTGATATTCCGAATGGTGATGATCTTGCCTTGGGTGCTGTCATGGGGCACAGAGTATATGTTTTCCTCTTCATTCCTTGGCTTAACTACAGCATCCATTGGTTCAGCATAGTCAGAAGGGTCAAACCCATCCTGAGGCAGCCAGGGGCTAGAAGACACAGACTTCCTCTGCCCATCCCTATGCCCTTGGTCTAGGTAAGACAGATCTCCCTTTGTAATGTCAAAATGGACAGGGGGCTTTGGTTTGACTGGTGGAGGTACTTTGTTGTTCAGTTTACTCTCAAAATTGCTCATGATGAAGGACAGCCCATCATTTCCCTCCAGTTCCATAGAGAGCTTGGAATGGTCTTTGGACAGAGAGGGCAGTGATGTGTCTTCTCGAAATAGGCTGTAAGATGGGGGCTCAATATCCTCCTCTGAATCCTGCAGGTTGGAGTTGCAGAGTGGAGACCCTGCCCGGGGGGAGTTAAACACCTCCTCAGTGGTGCTACAGGCCTCAGCAACATTATCATACATATGAGTGGCCTCGATTATGTTCTTTTTCTCCACCACATCTTTAAAAAATGGATGAAAGATCTCAAGCTTATGCTGAGGCTGGCTGCAAGGGATGCTTGTGAACCTTCCATCAATTTCTTGAGCAATCTCTTCCCCTTCTGTCAGCTGTTCCCGATTTAAGTCATTGTCTAGGACATCTATAGAGCCATCAGTAAGTGCTACAAGCTGGATGGGGATAATATCCTGCACTTCACAAAGAAAGGCACGTAACATAGCCAAGGAGGCCTTACGTTTGGCTGAATAAAAAACAATGTATCCATGGACCAACCGGCTCTTTCTGATACTAAATGAAGAGTGGTATGAAAGAATAGACAGTTCAATCCGTTTCTTGTGTATTCCGATGGGAAGTTCAAGTAAAACAGAGTTGTTGCTTCCACAATGGGAAGATTTACAAGTTTGGGACTGAAGAACAGGAAAGAGTATATCGTCTGAACTAAAAGGATCCCCACACATCAGACACATAACGATTCGCAGATCCACATCAGCCAAGTCTTTGATACTAGCTGTAGAACTGACTAGATTTAAGTTACGCTTAGAGTCTAGAAGTCCCTTCAAAACCTGACTGATTTGCTTCTCATTAATGTTGCGTCCATAGCCAATGCCAGCAGAGGCAGGGTCAAGAAAGACACATTGAAGTTTACTGGCAATCTGCTGACCTTGCTGTATTAAGCTATGTAGGGTCTCTCCACTGGTGTCTCCTCTCTTGTTAACCAAAATTAATGTCAGGGGAAGGTGAACTAAATGATTATCCCGCCTGCCCAGTGTGGACTCCCTACTCTTCTCTATACTTTCCACTACATAGGAGAGTGACTCCTTTGAATTATAAAGGCAGAGGCAGCCATGGGGTTGAAAAGTTGGAGTCTGGAAAGAGTTCACAGGAAGCCTAACATTCCCTTCTATTGGCCTCAGGGAAAGCTCATACATTTTACCATCTATCACATACTTGTCATCATTTGTACAAAGAGCTCGAATCTCATTGGCTAGCTCTCTGGCAAGGCCATCTTTGCCCAAGATAACCAAGTTGATCCTATCAATGTTGGGGTCAGAGAGTGAATTCTTCTGATTCCGGTCAGATGGTCGGATAAACCGAGAACTAATCAAGTGCTCAATCTTAGCATCCACACAAGCTGGGCAGCTGGGGCATGTCTCCTTTGTTGGGTGGTAAACAAAATGAATGTGCTTCAGAATGAGGGCATCACGCTCTGCTTGGAGCTTCTGTAATGCTTTAAATCGCTGCTCCTCCCCCAGAACATCCTGAATGACACCCATCTTCTCTTTGCTGGGCTTAGCGTCCAGCTCTAACTCATAAAACAATTCTGAGTATTCCAAAAGTAACTCCTGAAACTCTTCCTTTGCTTTGTCTATAATTTGCTTTTGGTGTTTGCCATAAATATCCATGTATACAGATTCTTCCAGCCACTGGTAGAAATCTTCATTCATAATAAAACTACGGGCCTCTTCCCAAGGCTTTCCAGGCGTTATGAAAGGCGAGGTCTCCAGGTTTTCTTTGAATGCCCTTCTCATCTCCGCTCTCTTCCTCTCGTTCCTTAGCTTCTCTAAGTGGGCCTCATATAGCTGCTCTGCAGGGACAGTATCCATTAAGTCAAAGGGAATCCGTTCATTTTCCATGTTGTCAATGTGGCTGGTGGCATCCCACGGTGTCTCTTCAAGCACAACAAACCACTTCAGGAATTCTGGCTTGGTCTCTAAGAGTTTTTTGGCTTTTATGCAGCTTAGATGGTCTATTTCATCTAGATTAGGTATAAGAGCTTCGAAAGCTAATGGCAGGCCTGCCAGGTACAGCTTTCTCCTGCGCTCAATATGTTCGTGCTTGAGGCGGTGGATGTGCTGTAGAAACAGCTTCTTGGCTTTCTGAGTCCCTTCTAGGTAGACATAGTCCTGGTACTCTGGGGAGGCCTGCATCTTTCGGCTGACACTCAGCCAGTTCTCATTGTGGTTTTTTACAATGCGACTCACCAGCCACTCATACTTGTCTTTTGCTGTAGCTATCTGTTGACTCTGCTGCTTGAGAGCTTCAAAGTAAGGAATGATTTTAGTCTTTCCTCGACTTTTATCAATGAGTTGCACTAAGGTGCTGAAAGCCAAGTCCACATTTACATTGGATCTTGCAGAGGTCTCTACAACCTGGAGGTTCTTTTTGCTTAAGGCAAAAGTATGTGCATCTCTAATGTACCGCTCAACACCCTCATCGCACTTGGTCAGGACTACCACTATGGGCTTTTTTGTTTTTGCAAGCTGATTGTAGAGATTGGAGACAAACTTGAGCTGGTCATCAAAGTTCCTATTCATACCCCTGCTTACATCAATACCAAGAAGAAAACCATCTATCAGCAGCTTTCCATCTGGCATTTGTTTCTGCTCAAAGTCCTGCTCCAGTCCCAGCTGGTCAGTGCAAAAGTACATGAGTTTTTCAGCTGATGCAAGTTTAGTTGCAGCAGCTCTCTTGATGTAGGGCTGCAGGGCCGTGCTTCGATGAGGTTGGAAAGTCTGATCATCGATAAATTCAGTCTGTTCCACAATGTGCATCTTACATTCCACACAGTCCTCCAGGGAGCGGCTAACTTCTCCCCAGTAGAGAAAGTGGTCATTATTGACCACACGTCCACCAAAGTCACTGGTGCTGAGGACAGAGGTATGATCCAAGTGAAACTCATCAGCACTGGGGCGCACAAAGCGGTTGCAAAGACAAGATTTCCCAATGCCACACTGGCCTTTCTCCTTTTCCGTCCCAGACAATCCCACCACACTGATGTTGTAGGTGGGAATGCGGACATCTTGCTTTCTTGCCATCATCATCGTAGACACATCCTGCCACAATCAACCACTTCTGAGATCAGATTAGTGTTTTCCAGTGGAGTAGACGGCTTCTTGACATCACCAGTGGAGGCTGGTTGCCCACAGAGAGAAAATATCAGGTCCCATAGTGTGCACACACCACTATGAGGTCAGTTTTTACTGCTTCTCATTGCCAAAGAGCCAACATTTTGTCCTAAACGAAGGAGAAAACAAAAAAGAAAACACATCAGCATTCTGGAACCCAGCTTCATGAACTATAACAAAAATCACTTGACTCAACAAATATTTAGTAAATGTCTAATGTAGCAGGTCTTAAGCTAGGTGAAGATATGAGGGAATAAGACTGACATCTATGTGCTCTCAAAGAGGTATAGTCCAGACTGCTGCCAGAATATATAAGCAAAGAATGTGCTGAATGCTAAAGCAAGACTGTGAAGACTCCTCAGAGAAATGGCTAATTCCAGGGCCAGCACAAGGTGAACATAAGCTCATCCAGGAACATCTTGTACAAGAAAAAACAACAGGACATCTCACAAGCACAGGGATGGATGCCACCTTGAAGGGCTTCTTACTGGACAAATCTGGGACAATTTGAATACCAAAGTAATTAAACAATAAATTGTAACAAACTGCAAAAAACTGGCACATGAATGCATTAACTGAATCAGGCAAAAATCAAGACCAGATGCTAAATCTAGGTGGAAAATCTTAGTGAGGAGCAGGGTATCTACAGTTTATGGAATTCAGATATCTCCTGACATATTAATTAGCTGCAAGGGAGTGAGGAAGGAAAAACGACATTAGGTAAAAAAGTAATTACAGTAGAGAAAGAAGGCAATACTTTGAGAAAATAAAGTTAAAATCACTGAAGAGGGATATAGAAATAATCAGACTTTCAGATGTGTTATCCTCTCCAAAATACCTCACTATGCAATAATACACTTTAGAAGGCACAATATGAACTGGTCAAATGCAAAGCATAAACAAGTATCAAATTTGATGGAAAACACTTTTTTTTTAAAAAAAAGGGGAGGACATTGTGGCTTTTTTAAAAAGTACCTTAATAAAAAGAATGGTTATGTAAATATTCCAGATAAGAGGCTAATGCACGCATGTGCAAACACACATATCTCTCTTTTTTTTTTTTTTTGGGTACCAGAGATTGAACTCAGGACCTCATGCTTGCCAGGCAGGCGCTTGTGCCACTGAGCTAAATTCCCAGCCCAAACACCCATATCTCAAAAGTAAAATGGCAATCTACAGAATAAAGGACTGCAACTCATAAAACGGATTAATATATAGAATATTTAAATCTTAAAACTCAACAACAACAAACTTAGTTCACAAATGGACAGCTGGGCATGGTGGCCCATGCCTATAATCTAAGTACTCTGGAAGGCTGAGGTAAGAGGATGGTAAATTTGAGCCCAATCTGGGCAACTCAGTGACTTCTTGAGACTGTTTCAAAATACAAAATGTAACTCGGTGTGACAGGCCTGGCTTCAATCCCCAGTACAATAAAAAAGAGGGGTGAGGGCAAAGAAAACAACTTGATTAGACATTTCTCCAAAGAAGACAAAGAAATGGTGGGGTATATGATGTTCAACATTGACAAAACCAATAAAAAAGTTATCAGAGAGAATGTAAATTCAAGTCCTTTTATGATGTTGGCAGGAACTTAAAATAGTGTACCAGCTATTGTAAATACTATGGCAGTTTCTCGGGAAGTTGCAGGAATTACAACATGACCCAGTGATTTCTCTCCTGGATATGTACTTAAAAGAACTCAGAACAGGGTCTTGAAGAGATACCTGTGTATCTACACTCACAATATCATTAGTCACAACCAAACCATGGAAACAAGGCACATATCCACTGACGGGTGAAAAGATACGGAAAACATGGTACACACATATAGGGGAATATAATTCTGCCTTAAGGAAATAAATTCTGACATGTGCTACAAGTGAACTCTGAATAATTATGTTAAGTAAAATAAAACAGATATATAAAAAGATAAATATGATACCATTTATATGAGGTATATAAGAGTAGTCTGAGACAGCAAACAGAATGGTGGTTGCCAGTACTAGATGAAGAGAGAATAGAGAAGTATTGTTTAATGGGCATAGAGTTTTAGTTTTACAAAACCAAAGAGTCTTAGAGATGGATGGTAGTGATTGCTTGCACATTAAAAATGTATTAAATTCCACTCAACTAAACAGGGAAAAATAGCTAAGGTAGTAATTTTATGTATATGTATTCTACAGTTTCACAAAAGAAAAAGTAACATAGAGAAGATAAACCAGGGCAAAAGTTATCAATGTAAATATATGAAGTTGTCAACTATCATGGGAGGGACTAGCTCTACTTTTAGGAAATATATGCTGAAGTATTTAGGGTGGTAATGCATGTAAGTAACCCAGGGGGGAAAAAAACAGATATATTAAGAAAGGGTAAGAATACAAATGACTGCCGGAGATATAGGTCAGTGGCATAGTGCCAGACTGGCAAGCATGAGGTTGTGAGTTTGATCCCCAGTACAAAAACAAAAAAAGAAAAAAAAAAGAATACAAACGAATAAAATGTTAACAATAGGCACACGTGGGTAAAGTGTATAGCATATTACTTTGTTTTCTATTGTTGTGATGCTAAGTTTATAATTATTTCTAAATTTAAAAAAATTTGAGACAAGGTCTTACTTTGTAGTTCAGGCTGGCCTCAAACTTGTGGCAAACCTCTTGCCTCAGTCTCCTGAGTGCTGGGATTACAGGTGTGCACTACCACACCCAGCTTAAAAAAATTCTTAAAGGTATACACATGAGGTAGTTTCCCTGACAAGAATGGAAGCCCTTGAGGATAAAGCTATTGCTTCAAATTCACTGCTGTGTCTTCCTCATTCTGGCACAGTGGTTGCACAATTTCAAAAGGAATAAATAATGGAGTGACTATGAAGCATATGAAAGGTCCCCAAACCCAGGCTGTAACACTGAAGAAAGCCTTTCTGGAGAAGTTTCATCTTAGGTGATACCTGGAAATATGCAGTGCACTTTAAGACAGAAGGAATGACATGCACAAAGGCCTTCTTTCCCCAGAAAAACCCAATTAAGGGGGAACTAGCTAGAGTCAGGAATGTGTGGAGAGAAGATGGGCTAGATGCATGAGCAAGTAAACAAGAACTGGGTTAAGCAATTTTAAAGCCAAGAACAAGGCTGAAAAGTGACACCCTAAAGGACCTAAAAGTTTTAACAGCTGTAGTAATGTGTTATTATTTCATGTTATGTCTTCCAAATTCTTCAGCGACTTTCCAGCAGAAATAAGTAACTAGCCAGGATGCCTCAATAGATGTGGTCTTCTGGCCACCAGGATTTAGCTACTGCAGAGCTGTTTCTTACACATTCAAATGAAGTCTCCTGAGACAACTGTTGAGAGGAGAACGGAAAATCAACAGCAATCTTCTTTTGACTCTCATTTCTATGTGGTAGGAACCTACATTTCTACAACCCTCATATGTTCCTAGCCACAGCAGTGCCACCAGAAGTCAGACCACCATGTGTTCATCTGACTGACAGTCAGGGGTAATGAATAGGAAAGCACAACTGTCCCCTGCAATAATGACCTCAAGCAGTCACAGAACAGTTGTAAATATCTTCCTCCTGTAATGTGGGAAATCAAACCTTCTAGGGAAGCAAAATGTGGTGCATAAAAATTGACCATTTCAAAAAAGAAATCTCATGCCAGCCATAGTAGCACACACCTATAATCTCAGCACTCAGGCTGAGGCAGGAGGATTGCTGCCTGGGCTACAAAGTGAGTTCAAGGCCAGCCTGAGCTACATAGTGAAACTCTGTCTCAAAAAGACAAAAAAAATTTAAAAAATAGAGCTGGGGATATAGCTCCTGACACAGCACCTGCCTGGCAAGTGTGAGGTCCTGAGTTCAATTCTCAGTACCAAAAAAAAAAAAAAAAAAAAATTTTTAAAAAGTAAAAATAAAACAAATCTCAATGACGTGGTCAATCTCCTCCAGATGATGATGTGCTCCTGAGGAAGTCACGTTCCAGATTTCAGCAGGAACAGGCAGGTGGAGCACCCATGGATGAGAAAAAGCAAACCTGCCCCATCCTCCTCCCAATCACCAACTATGTGCCCAGGTGACTGCTTATATAATCAAAATTATAAGATGCTTATGAACACTTAAGGTTTATTTACATACATCCTCAGAAATACCTAAATAGCAAGATTTGTACAGAATCAGAGTGCTTTGGTGCATTATCTGTCATATATTTGTATACTTTTGTTTCAACCCACGAGGATACACTTAGGTCTGGCAGAGTCTCAGAACTGCTGACTCAGGTTTAAGGAAGTCAAGGTTACTCACCTATAAACTCTCCTCCACCCACTGCTCACCCCAGGAATGGGCAGGTCTCAAGACTACCCCTTGGACCAGTCTTACAATGCAATTTAGCAACCAGTCCTACTTGAAATGACTGCTACCTGTAGCTGTGACTGAACAATTCTCTGCAAAGTAGGTCTATCTATACTTTCTCAGAAATTCTAGACCCCCCAAAAAAGCAAAGACTATTGGTTCTATTTTGAAATAAATTAAAATACATTAGTCATTACTCACATTGTTTAATTATCTTGCTTTCAATGGCATGGTAGTCTCAATCTGAAAGATGTTAAGAAAAAAAAGCAACAGTCAGTCTGAAAAATGTTCCAATGGTATTTGTTGTTTTGTTTTGTTTTTTTTGCTGCCTCTGGCATGGAACTCACAACCTCACGTTTACAGAGTGGGGTCTTAGATCCAATGGTATTTTTAACCTATGCTGAAATAACAATCTACATCCCAAAAATGAGAATTAGCTGGCATGTAAGTGGTTAATGTTTGGACACCTGGTAACTTTCCACTTGTTAGAAATCTAGTAAGTTCCTTGGTGTAAGCATCCTCTTCTAAGCTTTGATGTCTGGATAATGCAGTTTTACTAGTTCCTCAATTGGACTGAATTACATGGTAAACAAAGACTGTTATAAATCTTAAAAAGTCTCAAACACTTGGTTTAAAGGAAATAACTTTAAGTACCTGGTCACATATACATTCCTCTCTTCTAAAAGGTCTTAAAAAAAAAAAAAAGCTGAGTCACTAAATTTAATGATTTGATGAGCACAAAGGAAGAGAAAATAGAAGCCCATGTCCAAGACTTTATAATGTCTTTAGAGTTGAAGTCTGAGGAGAACTGGTATTCTTAGTAGGAAACTGAGATACTTGAACAGTAAAATCTGAAAATTCATTCTGATAATTTTCCAATACTAATCCTTAATACTAAAGAGTTACAACAGAGGAAAAAATTTCTCTTAAAACAGTTAACTCAGTTGGGTGTGGTGGTATACACCTGCAATTCCAGCACTTGGGAGGCTGAAGCAGAAGGAGCGCTGCAAGTTACAGGCCAGCCTGGCCTACATGAGTTCAAGGCTGGTTTGAACTACATGGGAAGACCTTGTCTTAAAAAAAAAAAAAGAAAGAGAAAAAGTTAACTTAGCACTTATGTGCTTTTAAGTTGTAGACAAAGACTCACAGATAACTGTTAAACATAAATTCTCTTTTGCAACCCAGAGCTCTTATTATTCAGTATGAGTTTGGGTACATATAAGGCATATAATACCTAGGACAGTTTAAAGTGATGAGGGTACTGAGAACCATTAAGATTAGTTCCAAGATTAAAGAGTTGATAATTAAAAAGCACAGGTCATGAGACAAATCTCAATTATATTGATTCACAGTATTCCAGTTTTCATGTTATAACACATGAAGACAGATTTTTTTTCCTTCTGCAGTTAAAGGTATTTTCTTCTCTTTCTTTTATTTTTTTGTTTTTTGGTACTGGTAATCAAACTCAGGACCTTGGGCTTGCCAGGTGCTGTACTGCTGAGGTATACCCTTGGCCTACAGATATATCTTAATATGAATGTTTGGGTCATGTTCATTTAAATGTAATAAGTGGATATTATCAGACTAGACCTTTGCAGGTTTCACTTAATATATAAATAAATGCAAGGAGCAGTGGTATACACCTGCAATCTCAGACTCAGGAGGGTGAGGCTGAGGAATGGCAAATTCAAGCCCAGTTCTGGTAATTTAGCAAAACTTTGTCTCCAAAAATTGAGGGAGAAAGAGAGACAGAGACAGAAAAGAGTAGAATATGTAATTCAGTACTCTCCTTGAGTTCAATCCCCAGTAAAAAACCACAGTAATTCCTTGTATCTTTGAGTGTTACAGAGGTATTCATATTAGAAAAAGAAAAACATAGAACATAGCAGTTTCACAGTTGATGCCAAGAATCAACTACTTGAAAGGAAAAAATATATATCAGGATATAGTGATACCTCAGCTGTAAAAAAGGCTCCAAGCCTCAATTTTCCACTATTCAAACAGCAGTTCAAAAAATCTGCTTGGTGTTTGTAACTTTGCACAACAGTAGAACCAAAAATCCAACTTGAAAAAAACCAGTTATGCTGTAGGGGTGACATTTCAGTCTAAGCACTGCTTTCACCCAAACAACACAAAGTGCTTGTCAGTGTGTTAAAACATTCATCACTGAGTACTTTTTATTGGGGGGAGCTTTATTTGACTAAAATATCATAATCATGGCTCCAAAGTTAGTGATACCAGCAATAGTAAAGCTAAGAAGAAAACTGTGAAAACCACAACAGAGTTAAAGAAATCATTGCAAGTTAGTTAAAAGTCCTGGGAAAATGAATTTAAAGGAGTAATTTTTGGGCCTCAGAACCAATTATTTGGTCTTCCATTATTTCTTATGGGAAAAATATGTTCAGTTCTCAGACATTTTGGTGTTTGAAAAATAATTTGGTAGCCAGATGTGGCAGAGCATGCCTGTAATCCCAGCACTTGGGAGGCTGAGGCAGGAGGATTGTTGTGAGTTCAAGACCAGTCTGGGCTATAAGATGAGCTCCAGGCCAGCCTGAACTGCATAATGAGACTCAGTCTCAAAAAGGCAAAAAAACAAGAAAAGAAAAGAAAAGAAAAGAAAAGAAAAGAATTTGGAATGAATTGAGTTTGACAACTGAGGTATCATTCTATTTTCAATTCTTTATCACAAACATATGCTATAATAAAACTATGCAAACCTCTGTAGCTTTTTAGAGCTTGTCACCAGGCACCCAGAACTATCTGTGATTTGTTTAACTATGACTCTTGCATCTCATCAAAGCACCACTGCTGAAAGGTAGAAGGAGGCTTTGTTTTCTTTTAATACCTCCACAAAAAACCCAGAGTAAGAAGATAGCACACATTTCCCAGAAGTGCCACTGTGATCTCGGGATTACTGACTGCTTAAATTCATTCTGCCACAGCTCTCTCAGGCACACCTGGGGGTGTATACCATCCTTCTGTCCCGAGGAGCATGTTCCTAGGCTCTGTGGTGTAGGTTGCACCCTTAAGACACAAAGGTTTCCACCATTATCCATAAATAAGTGAGTACAGTTAACAACTTCTAAAATCACAATCACATGTGCAACACCATCAACTAATACTACCAGGAAATCAATTCATAGGGACAAACAAAAAAAATGAAATACTTATTACCATAATTTTCCTTAATCCTCCAAAATGAAAGAAACAGAAATATATACTGTAACTATCAGAATGAAGTATTCCCTAAACTTCCTTAATATGCAACATCTTATAAAGTTAAGAATTAACATGAGGGCCAGGGGTTTAGCTTAGCAGTGTAAGCGCCTGCCCTGGCAAGTGCGAGGTTGTGAGTTCGATTCCCGATACCAAAAAGAAAAAAGAAAAAAAGAATTAACATGAGCAGCTGGTAGAATGCTTACATCAAGCAATACATCATAAGGTCATCTGCAGGGAGGGGGCCTAGAGAACAGATCTATGCAGAAAACATTTCCTGCAAGACAGAATCCACAAAAGCTTTCCAGTTTACTTTCCAAACAGGCCAGGAGGGATAGGCTATAGAAGCTCTAGTAAGAGAACACAGTACTAAACTGGACACAACAGAACACTTGGGAACCTGAAGCAGGAAGACCGAGTTCAAGACCTTATGAGTAGCAAGAGCCTAACTGAGTTCCCTCCCCCACAATTCTCTGGTCTATGAATGTAAACATTTTTCTAAACCCAATGCTTCTGTTTTCATATCAATAAACACTAAGTTTTCTGGCTTTGTCTTTCCTCTGGAGTATAGACAGATAAATTAGAGATGAAAAGATGGAAGCAGGGTCTAAGGTCCTTAGTCATTCAATTTATTAATCTAGATGAATTGAGAGAAACTTCAAGTTGGTGATAATGCAAAACCGGTATGTCAGAGCATTCGATCTGATTGAGGCACAACAGCCACCTTCATTTTCTGAATCAGATTTCTGCTGCAATCTGAAGCAAAATCCTTAATTCTACTCATCTATCACAAGGAGTGTCTTATAAAATGACATCAAACGCAACGAATAACATGGCCTCCAAGACCGGATAACAGAAAGGTCCCACTTGAAGCCCCTACTTACACAGCAGCTAGCTTCTTCTTTCCCCTACAGGACCAGTCATTTTTGTATTGCTCTCTAATCTTTACAACTAAGAGTCCAACCGTCCATCGACCAAACCAAATATATATTTATAGAGCAAAGACAAAGTGATGAAACAGAAGAGCACTGTCTCTTCTGATAAAGACCTTAGAGTTTACCTGAGAAAATTATAAAAATAACTAAACTTAAAAAAAATAACGTGATCCCTGCTTTAGCTCCGTTGGCTAAGGCCCCACTCTGTAAACGTGAGGTTGTGAGTTCCATCCCAGAGCCAGCAAAAAAATAAATAAATAAATAAATAAATTTCCCAGCACTCAGGAAGGCTGAGGCAGGAGGATTGCTGCAAATCTGAGGCCACATTGGGCTACAAAGTGAGTTCAAGGCCAGCCTAAACTGCATAGTGAAACCCTGTCTCAAAAAGACAAAAACAAACAAAAAAAACTCAACCATTATTTACTGCAAACATGTATTAATGATTTACAAATGAGTAACAAAACCACCTGACAATCAATAGATGATACAGACCATTTACCAGGACCCAGAGACAGGAAGAAGAGATCACTCAGAACTGGGATAGTTGGGGAAGGATCAAGAACAGAAGTATTGGTATTTAAAAGATGGGCCAAGTTTAGAGAGATGGTACATAAATTTTAAAGATGCAAAGGGAGCTGAGTGTGGTGGTGCACACCTATCATCCTAGCACTTAGGAGGTTAAGGCAGGACTGGCTGGAGTTCAAAGCCAGTATGGGCTACATAGCAAGTTCAAGGTCAACCTATACCACAAAGGGAGATTCTGTTTAAAAAATGAAAAACAAGGGACCAGGGATTTAGCTCAGTTGCATAAGCAGGTGTGAGGCTGTGAGTTCAATTCCCGGCACCAAAACAAAACAAAACAAAAAACAAGGCAAAACAAAAAATAAAATAAACTCCAGAGCCAGGTGTGATGGCTCATGCCTGTAATCCCAGCACTTGGGAGCTGAGGCAAGAGGATTGCTGTGAGCTCAAGGGCAGTTTGGGCTACAAAGCAAATTCAAGGCCACCCTGAACTACATAGCAAAGCCCTGACTCAAAAGGACAAAACAAAAAAAAAACTCCAACCAGGCATGGTGGCACACACCTTTAATTCCAGCATTTGGGAGGCTGAAGCAGGAGGACTGCCACAAATTCAAAGCCAGCCTGAGCTCAAGACCACCCTAAGCTACACAGCAAGACCCTGCCTACAATCAACCAACCAATCAACCAACCAACCAATGTCCATTTGAGTTTCTTGGCAGTCATATTTCTATCATTCAATCCCATGCTAATTAAAATAAAATTTGCAATGTGTATGTGGAAAATGATGAATTTACAAAAAAAGAAGAAAGCAAATGACATTTTGCCCAGAAGTACTGTTAGCTGCACCCACCAATACAGGCTACCTACACCTAATCCCATCCATTGGTAAAGGAAAGATTTCCTCACACCACAGAATCTAAACCATCCTTTGGGCTCTAAGTGCAGAAGATCTCTAAGATGGTCACCACCTGGATTTTCAGAAAGACTGATGTGTTTACACATCTGGTCTTGAAATGTGTTATCTGATACAACAAATGCGCTGTTCTTTGACTGGGTGGGATCAGTCACCTCGCACTACACTCTCTGCAAACTCAGTGCATGGCTCACTCCAAAAAGCCCAACATGGAAAACATAAGGAATGAAAAAACTTCCAAGGACTGATAATTTAGATGTCTATTTTAACAATCTGGCCTAGTTTCTTTTTGTTTTGCAGTACTGGGAATTGAACCCAGGGCTTCACACATGCTAGGCAAGACCTCTAGTGCTAGGCTACATGCCCTGCCCTTTTTATTTTGAGACAGAGCCTCAATAAATTCTTTAGGGTGGCCTTGAGCTTGTGATTCTCCTTCCTCCCCCTCGAGTCGCTGTGATTACAGGCATGCCCCACCATGCTCAGCCCAAAATTAATTTTTTTAAAGATTTTCTGACATTCCATTCCTAATTTTTGTAAATGTCCTCTGGCCCTCTTGATTCATTTCTTTCCCCAAGTTCTGCTAAAAGGACCTCTGAATTCCAGTAGGAAAACAACCATGTTGCTATCTGACCATTGTAGCCAGCTCTCACTAAACACAGCAAGCCCATTTTATACCGATACAATTCTCATGCTTTGAGGCATGCAGAACTCTTCAAATTGACCCTAAAGAATCAAAAATTCCAGTAAGATTCCTATGATGTGGGGCTGGGGATTTAGCTCAGTGATGCAGTGCCTGCCTGGCAAGTCTGAGGCCCTGAGTTCAATTCCCAGTATCCCCAAAATCCCAAGACTAAAGGGACCACTTTTAACAAAAACACTTCCTTTCTCCCAGCAGCTTTCAACCAGGTGGCTATAAAATTCTAATCAAGTTATCTGACCAAAGCATTAAGGCAAATACAAAGGCCCAATTAAAAGGTGAGAAATCATTCTTACAGATGCAGTGTAATTTATTTGGGTTACCTATTATGATACTGGGAAATACATTTTTTTGTCTATGCTCACTTCCTGGCTTACATCTCCTAAAATCTTGGGAATCTTCTAAGTAGTGTGTTGGGCTGGGTTTTGTGGCGAAATGCTAGGGTTAGCCTAGCATTCTTAAGGCACAGGGCTGATACAGGGTAATAAGTGTTCATTTGTATGCTAACGAGCTGACTGGGACCAGAAGACCCCAGGCAGCTTCAGGATAAGGATTACTCAACTAAAACCAAGGCAGGATTAGAAGGTTGTGATTTTCAGCTCCATCCTCCACCCTATGAGAGGAGAGATGAGCTGAAGGTTAAGCTGATCACCCACCCATGGCCAATTTTTAATCAATCATAACTAAATCTCAAAAGGACAAGGTTCAGTGAAATTTCAGATAGCTAAATATGTGGAGATTCCTGGAGGATGATGTATTGAGAGACACACCCAGGGAAGCCTTGTGTCCTTCCCATGTATCTTACCTTATGCATCCTTTTATCTGTATCTTCCTTCCTTCTTTTTCTTTCCCTTTCTTCTCCCTACCCCCCAAACTGGAGGTTGAACCCAAGGCCTTTGCACTAAGCTGCAGTTCCAGTCCCATTTGTATTCTGAGATCAAACTTGCAATCCTCCTGCCTCAACCTCCTAATATGCAGGAATTACAAGTGTGTATTATGTCACTGCACCCAGTTATATCTTTTGTAATACCCTTTAGGATAAACCAGTACACAATTCCCTGAGTTCTGTCAGCCACTCTAGCAAATTCATTAAACTCATGATTTATAGATAGTCTGCTAGAAACAGCTAAAACAACCTGGCATGGGACTGAGCCTTTAAACTGTAGGATTTGATTTCATCTCCAGGTTTACATCATCAGAGCTAAATTTAACCTGAGGACATTTGGTTGGTGTTCACTGCACAATTGCTGCTTGGTGTGGGGATGGGGGTAGAGGGGTGGGTTGAACCATGCGCTTCTGATGCCTAGAGGTTAGGGTTAGGGTTAGTGTGAGCTGTGAGTGTAATGCAAGAAACAGTATGTTTATTCCTATATCCTCAGAAATGGAGTCAGTACTGAGATAGGCTGCGATGGCACAAGCTCAGGGAAATGTAGTTGAGGAAGAAAGAAACAAAACAGTGGAAGGTGAGAACTTTGACTCCTGGGTGGCCACATGGTCACTCATAGTGCAGAGCAGCAGCTGTGCTGTACTCACTTACAAAAGTCAAAGTTACCCATGTTATTTAGAGACGGGTCCAAATGCTGGAGAGTAGGTTAGCCAGACATACATGGAAACAAAAATTACTAAGGAAAAAACTGAAATACTCCTTGGTTACTGATCTCTGTAACAGTTAAAATGAAAGTAGAAGATAACACTGGGTAAGACCTCAGTGCTAGACCAATCTCGCATTCCAACCTGAGTTGTGGCCACCAGCCTCAAGCCACTTCCCAAGGGAAAAATTATTCAAGGACAACAGGAAATACCTCTAAGAACTCTAGTCACCAAGAAGGTAGTGAAAGTGGCAGGAGTGGAGAACCAAGAGGGGACAGTGTGCAGATCAGTATCACAGCTTCCTGCAGTGCCTTTCCTGAAAAGAATGAATTAAGGGCAATTCTCTAGTGTGCGACTGCTGCAGAGCGGATGGAAGAGCACATTTGGGTAGACACAGAACTCAGCGCTCCCTGTGGATAGATGTCAGGTGGCTATACAAGATCCAGATACACGGGAGGTCATTCCCAAGAGCACAGTCGCCTAGTGGACTGTTCACCCTGAGAAGAGGGGTGCCTGCCTCCACTCCTCCATGGCAGGTATTTTTTTTTTGTACCAGGGCTTGAACTCACAACCTCATGCTTGCAAGGCAGGTGCTTATGCCACTGAGCTAAATCCTCAGCCCCTTCTCCATGGCAGGTGGAAGGAATGTCCCAGATGAAGCTGTTGGTGAACTCCATGCAGGTGGCATAGGTCTTGCTACTATGATCAGTGGATATGTACCTTCTGATACTCTTGGTACCCAGGTTATGGCAAATGCTATGACAGAACAGGTGGCTGCTTTAACATGGGACCCAGTCCACTAGGCAACCTTACTACTGCAAAACAAATAACCAGTTCAAAAAGCCTTATCAGATTTGCTGGCTTAATGTCCCCTCAGAGATTGTACAGGTCCTAATAAAAACACTATATGAATATGAGAAAAACGAAAGGCAGAGGGAAAGGTCAATAGACTCATCCAAGAAGGCAAAAAATTTTAAAGGTTATTAGAAAATAAAGTAAGAAAAATTTTGATGGGGCAAACTAAAAGTGGAGAATCATGAGAACAAATGTCTAAGTATAACACTTTATTATTGTTTTTTAAATATGAATTTATTTTATTTTGTTTGGAACCTGGGATCAAACTCATGACCTTGCGCTTGTCAAACAGGCGCTTATGCCACTGAGCTAAATCCTCAGCCTAAATATAATACTTTAAAGCTGGATGTGGTGGCACATGGCTATAATCCCAGCACTTGGGAAGCTGAGGAAGGAGGATCACTTCAAGTTTGAAGCCAGCCTGGGCCAAAAATGAAAAAACAAAACCAACAAAAAATAAACAATACAATACAATACAATACAATACAATACAATACAATACAATACAATACAATACAATACAATACAATAGAAGGCAGAGTAGACCCAGAGGAATCCCTGCTGGTCTCCTAACATTAAGAAGTTCCAGGTAAGTTTGCTATAAGTGCCCTAGTTAGAAGCTTTAAAATTCAGAAGGCAGACATTATATTGAGAAATCTGATCTGAAATTGCCTGGAGCAATAGGGAAGTTAGGGAAAAGATGAACAGGAATTGAGATAAAAGATTAGAGTATATTGGTTGAAACTCCTCATCTCCAACCGTAGGCACTAAAGTATCATGTATACAGGTAGAAAACTGGTCAGTGTGGTGAGGAGAAATTCCTGGGACTCCTCAATGTGGGAGCCCCATGCACTGTGGTACCAAGATCCACTGGGGAAGCCTGGCGTGGGCTACAACTAGACTGAGAGAACAGAAACATGAGGGTGGACTGGATTATGAGAACTGGGGTGATGGAGCCGCCTCCAGGTAAAAAGGCTGCATTTCCTGTACAGGGATATATAGATAGACAAACAGATAGATATTGACATAGTTTTTGGTTTTCGTACCAGGAACTAAACACAGGACCTTGTGCTTGCCAGGATGATGCTTATGCCACTGAGCTATATCCCCAACTGTATACAGGGATATTTTATGGAACTGGACAAGATTACTGGTAAGGAACACTACTTATTTCTTTAAAATCTACCCATTAGGGCCAGCACAAATGTGAGGTTGTGAGTTCAATCCCTAGTAAATCAAATCAAATCAATCCATTAGATCCTAATGGATGCCACCGTTAAGAATGTAAGGGTGGATGGAAGTAAGGGTTTATAGGCGAGCTGTTACTTATTTACATATGTATGTATAAATCTCTATTTTGCAAAGCTTGATATTAAACCTGGGATCCTGTGCACACTAAGCAAGTGCTCTACCGCCGAGCTAGAGCCCAGCCCAACCTGGTGTATGTGAAGCCGCTTCCTGTGAAGTGACTGAGCTGCTCCGACCACACTGCAGGATGGGACAGACACCGTATCTCCCTGGGAAAGGTCGTAAGCAGAAGGCGTGGACAGACACCTTTCTGGCAGTGTTAACTGGATGTGACATGAGAGTGGAACCGCGCACACACTCGAGCCCGCGGTGTGGAGGAGTGGATGCTGGCAGGGGCGCACTGCCGTGCAGCATCCCACCCAGAGCCTCAGCTGGTGCCCGAGGGCTGCAGGCTAGAGAATTTCCACTTGGGGACACTCGCCACCTTGCTGCAGGGCGTTGGCTGAAGCTGTCCCTATGAGCAAAGGCCCCAAAGTGATCTTGAAACCTGAGAAAACCGTGACGTCTTAGGTGAGGCACCTGTGGGGACGCTGTGTGCCGCAGTTCCAGAGTGGAATGGCACCGGTCTACACAGGCCTGCTGGGCCCTAGGACACCTGGACAGTGCCTTATCACAGCTCTCAGCAGACCCAAAGGCCGAGTGCTGTGTTGATGGTATTTCCACAGAGAATGGAAAATGTCCTGCTTAGGAAGACGCTGCTCTGATCCAAAAACATAAATCAGATCGGCAGGCTGAACTGCACGGTGAAGAACTCAACAGAAACAGGCGTTTCTGTCAGCGTATCTTTAAATCCAACAGCCTCAGAGGGCCCGTGTTTGGGTTTTGACTGACTTGTGGGTAGTGGCCAACTGAGTGTTTATTCCTGTATTCTCAGATCTTGTTAAGGAAAACAACAACAAACACCAGGATTTATGGTAAACTATAAAAGTATTCCATACCAAAGGTAATACAAACCAAGGCAAATTCAAACTTGGCAGCACTCCATATGTACAGATGTCACAGTGTTACGCAGCCACCAACCAGGTGAGCCCAGATCCCTACCAGCCAAGACACCAAATCAGCCAGACCTTATCTTCAAATTTCTTAATACTGAGATGAATTTAATAATTTTTTAAGTGGCAAAACCTATAAAATTATTTCAGCATTTCCTTCTAATCATTTATAATCTATTCAGGTTTCTTTCTTTTTTAAATCTCAGTAGGAAAAAAAAATTTTTTTGGGAAAGCATTTTCCATAAAAATGTTTCTCATTATGCAAGAATGGAAGCATGGGGGGAGGGGTGCTGGCGGTATCTTTGGCCAACAGGACATTGCCCAAGAAACAGGCATTTCTGTCAATTGGTAAAAATGGGTCAGCATAGTTTCAAATCCAACAGTCAGCCTAACTATTCCCCTAGTGGCATTTTAAGACAACACAAGCATGTCAGTCCATGATTTGAAATTATTCCTCACCAATCATTTGCATTACTCTATAAACTGCCAGTGCTAAAACAGGGTACTGTAAGTAATAAAAGTTATACCACATGCCCAGCTTTTCAAAAAAAAAAGAGTGTGTGGCTTCTATTTTATCTAATTACACCTAAAGTGAAGATAAGGATAATGTCACAAAGAAATAGACTAGAACAAACAGAACCAACTTTTTAAACCCAGTAAATTTTAATAGGGATTAATTTGGTTCTACAGATTAAGGACTTAAGTTTACACTAATAAAGTCAATACCCATATGCATCTTTTCCATTTTCTGGCCTCCAAATTTACTTTACATGCTCATTTTATTTCAAATGAAGGTTAAAAAAAAAATCAAATCAAGGTAAACCCAGAGGTATGGGATAGTGAATAAATGATCAGTTATAGAGCCAGGGATTTAGCTCAGCCACATAAGCGCCTGCCTGGCAAAGCATGAGGTTGTGAGTTTGATTCCCAGCACCAAAAATAAATAAATAAACAAACAAACAAATAAATGATACGTTACAAGACATAGAGAAGGGCATGGGAATAGCATAAAAATGTGCCTTGGGCCCAATCATATCTGAAAATTTGCTAAATTAAGGTTGTTCTCCCCTATTTTTAAAGGAAATTTATATATGAGTTAGCATGCTTAAAATAAACCAGATTCCTTAAGTGAAAAGGTATTTTAATAAGCACTATTAACAAAATGTTACTATGAAGAGTACTATATTTCTTATTCGAAGTTATTACCATGAACCAGGCCTCATGAGATATACTTGTAAATTCAGCACTCAGAAAGCTGAAGCAGGAGAATCTCTCTGAGTTCAAAGACTGCTAGAGTTATGGGCTACATAACGAAACCCTGTTTCAAAAAACAAAACAAAGGGCCAGGGATTTAGCTCAGTCACATAGCAGCCACATAAGCACCTGCCTGGCAAGCGCAACATCGTGAGTTTGATCCCTGGTACAAAAAAAAAAAAACAAAAACACACAGAGCTGTTCATCTCAATATTTGGTGGGGTTAGGGGTCACTATGTCAGGCTGTCCTTGAACTCACTATGTAGCCCAGGCTGGCCTCAAACTTGTGGAGATCCTCCTGCCTCAGCTTCTAACTCCTGAGATTACAGGCATGTGCCACCATGCCTGATTTCACATCAATATTTGAAAAGCACATGTCAGGGTCTTGCTCTTTGGCTAGAAAAGGAGGGAAGATACAGAAAGGACTCAGTTCTATTTCTTCAGTGATGAGTGGTTTTCTGGGTATTCACATTCTGATTGTTCATGCTGTACATGCTTTCTACATTTTCCTATACAGCTGTCTAAATGGATAGCATTCAGAGAAACAAAAAAATCACACATTCACACCATTACCAAGTAGAGCTGGGATTTGAATTGACCACTCCAATACACTCACCTTCTATACCAGGCCTCTGGCTGAGGTCATATCAAACAGGAAACTAATTCTCACTGTAGCAAGTGAGAAGAAATGCTGAGAAACAACACCCTGGGGAACCCTGGATGTTACTGGTAGCTCTTTAGGCTACTAAGAAGGCTCAATAGGTAGTGTACCAGAACTTTCAGTCTCAAGAGCAACTTTAATTTGGTGTGTTTAGGGGCAAAGGATAATATATATATATCTCAGTAGCACAGCGCCTGCCTAGCAAGCTCAAAGTCCTAAGTGATTCCTGGTACCCATATACACACACAAAAATAAAATGAGTAAAGACATTTGGTCTGTTTAATATACTGAGGTCCCACATTTAAAAATTGAGTTCTATAGTTTTTTCAAAAGTGATAAAAATTGCTGGGCATAGTGGTGCAATCCTATAATCACAGCATTCAGGAGGCTGAGACAGGAGGATCATTGCAAGTTTGAGACCAGCCTGGGCTACAAAGTGAACCCAAGGCCAGCCTGAACTGCATAACAAGACCCTATCTCAGAAAAACGAAAAAACAAAAAAGACAAAAAAAAAGTGATAAAAATCATTTAATGCTAAGACATTTGGTGATATAATTCCCAAGCTTTTGCTAAGACACAAGAATTAAAAAGCAACTTGTCATCGGTCCTCCAAATCCTTTCTTTCTGCATTTAGGAAACCTATCATCAGATCAGTGGCACTGATATAGAAGGAGATAGCTGGTTAACTAGTCAGGCCCAGAACCAGCAGAGGGTGGAGGGCAAGTCTACCACTCTGGAGAGCAGGACTTCATCCTCTTATAAGCACAGGCTTCTGGGAAGACAATCAGATCTAGGGTGAAGAAGGTTATCCCAAGAGCAATTTATACAACATGTCCCATCTCTGTTCTGTTCTTCTACATTTCCACATAAAGCCAATTTCAACCTGGACATAAGTAAGTACTATGGCGGCAGTGGGGGGCGGAGGGGTTACCTGTGATGGAAACGCTGACACGGGTGGAGTGAGATGCTGCTTTGGAAAGCCTCATCAGGCCCAGTGTTTGTAATGCAGCGGTGGCTGAAAGGAAGTGCCTGAGAGTCAGATTCTTTCTGTGTTCAAGGCCGTAATTTCCTTCCCATACTTAAACTGATGACCCTGTGGCACACTGTCAAGGGAGTGGCCCAAGGGGAAAGGGCAGCCGAATTAGAGGCAAAATCTGAAGAAAACTAGTTAATGTGAAAAAATTCCTAAGATTCTTCTCAAAATTAACTAAGAGGACTTGTAGATGAACATGGTCTGTTGTCTGTATGGAAGCCCCTGGAAGGCAGGCAGAGATGGCCCAGGCAGGCAGGCAGCTCCCTCAGGAAGCTGTGCAGGCTAAAGGGGAGAGAAGGCATTCCTTCCAGAAGCCCCCTACAGACCTGTGCTCCAGCAGGTCTTGCCCTCATGCTGTCCCATGTGGACAGTAAAGGAAATTAACCATTGTCCTAGAATCAAAACAACTGGGAAGGGGCAGTGTCCAGCCAATACCATTTACTGCAGGAAAACTCACTCTTCACCCTAAGTATCTTTTTATGAGATTCTGCTTATTTGCTCTATGTATCACCTGCCCACCCTTTAATACTTCAAGGTCAATTCCAAACTAGAATATATCCCTTGTTGGGGAGTTTGCAAGTAATTAAAAAAACATTTTTGAACATATAAAGAATTTAATAAACGGCTTCTTAAAAAATAAAATGCGGGGCTGGGGATTTAGCTCAGTGGCTCAAGCACTTGCCTTCTAAGTGTGAGGTCATGAGTTTGATCCCCAGTACAAAAAAGTAAAATAAAATAAAATAAATAAATAAATAAAATGCTCGGGCCAGGGATTTAGCTCAGTGGCTCAAGTAAGTACGAGGTCGTGAGTTCGATTGTCCTTATCATAACAGAAAAAATAAATAAATAAAATGCTCACTCCATGATTTCCTTTTAGATAACAGACCAGAATAGTAACTAGTTCCTCCCTATCAGCCACCATTCCTTAGAAAATGCTTGGCCAGTAACTGCTTGAAGATCAATGAGTCACCTCTTATCAGCCTTCTCCTCTACCACAGCTGTCCCACCTGCTAGAGGAAATCACCTTGACCTCAGAGCACCAACTCTCTGGGTCCAAATTATCAAGCACATTTGTACTGACCCATGTTTACTGCCCAGCAGCTTATGTACAGAATATCTGCACTGCTCCTTCATAGCATAAATCCAATTTTCCTCCCCAGCATATACACAGCCCAGGAAGGCACAGAGCATCTATTTTCCCTCATAGTTTTTTTAAAATAAATGTACGGAGCATCATGAGGAACACAGTAAGGAAGGGTGTGGGCCCCCTGGACCCAGGAAGGATCTGAAGTGTGAACTGAAGCCCATAGAGAAAATAAAAAGAAAAACTTCAACAAAGAGGAAGGTTACTGTAGCTGGCGGCACCTTTGCCCGGAACCAGACTAACTACGCAAGAGGAGCTGTTAGAACCTGGTACACAGTGGCAGCTGGCGACCCCAGAGGCTCCTGCAGAGAGAGGGGAGCTGCAAACCTGGAGGGCTGCAATGGCTGGCGGTGAGTGCAGAGGACTCAGTTCTCCCATGGGAGAAAGTGCTTGGCTGGAGTCATTTTGGAGTAGGGGCCCACAAGCCTGGAACCAGAAGTGCTGCCGGCTTCTTCCAGCAGCTCCTAGCAGGGCACAGACCTGTGGAAATTGCTTGGGCTATGGCGAGCCCAGTGAGTCTGGTCTTGGGGCAGGCCTGCTAAGGTCATCTATTACTCAGCCATGAAGCAACAGCTGGCTTGCTGGCATACAGTGGCACAATTCGGGATGCTGTCTGCACAGGCTGTCCACTTGTGAACCCAGAGAGAATCTTGGAAGTGGACTCTCTTTTTTCTTGTTTGTTGTTTTGTTTTATTCAGTTTGTTTTTTTATTTCTCTTTCTCTTTCATTATTTTTTTATGAGTGTGAGAGTGGTTCCTAACCTATTTGTGGGTATGGTTCTGTTCTATTCTACCTTTTACCTCTTCCACCTCTCTTTTCTTTCAATCTTCTGCACCAGTTTCCAAATTGGTGGGACCCATCTTTGTTCTCCAACCTTACTTGTAATCTCATTCTCTTTTTCCATTTCTCTATTTAATCTCCTTAATGCATTTTAAATTAAACCCCAAGAGCAAAACTGACACATTAATGGACTTACATATTGCACAGAAAATACTGTGGCACAGTGCCAAAGAAGCAGAGACTAAGCCAAATGAGCAACAACTTTTCATCAACAAACTCAAGAGGTAAGATCTTCCAACAGTTATACCTGGAAGATACCTCGGAGAAGTAATCATCACCTAAGTATCCTAAATACCATCAATAAAGCAACCCACCATAAGCAACTTACAAGCATCATCCCAGGAATTAAGCTAAAAAAGAAAAGAAATGAGAAGACACTCAAACAAGATGCAAACCCAGACATCCAGTTCACTAAAGGCAAACCCAAGGGGCAATGAGGTGGGACAATCTGAAAGCCCCACCACCACCACAGATCCCTCTGAGGTGGTAACAGCAAAGCAACAGAAGGAGGCTCTGGAAAAAAATGAAATCAGAAATAGTCTCTCAAATAACTACAAAGATTAACAAAATACAACCCCTCCCCCCCGTCCAAAAAGAGACAAGCTTAAGCAAATTATGGAAGCACAGCGTAGGAAACAAACGGAATCCACAAAGCAGATGTCCAGAAGAATAAAAACTCCACTGAAAGTATTCGAAGCAGATTAGGTCAATATGTGGACAGGATCTCAGATAAAGACAGGCTTGCAGTTAGTGACCAGGAAAAAAAAGATTGCTAAAAACTAGCAAGGGAACATGAGAAATCAACCCAGCAGCTGCCAGTTAAAGACAAAGAAGAATAACTTAAGATTAATTGGAGTCAACAAACAAGCTAAAGATACCACAAATGACATTAAAAATATATTCACAGACATCGTGACAAAAAACTTTCCCGGTAGAGAAAAATTTGACATACAAATAAGTGAGGCATATAGAATTACAAGTAGCAATGATTAAAAAAAAAAAATCTACAGCCAGGCATATCATAGTCAAGATTCTAGAAATTCAACACAAAAGTAGAACTGTAAAAGATGTTAGGGAAAAGAAACAAATTAGTTATAAAGAAAAGCCCATCAGAATTACAGCTGACTTCTCAGCACAGACTCTCAGGTCAAGGAAAGCTTGGAGTAAAGTACTACAAGTTCTAAAAGAAAACAACTTTCAACCCAGAATGATGCATCCCACAAAACTATCTTTCAAAATTCATGGAGAAATAAGATACTTCCATGACAAAGAATGGAAATTTATGACCATCAAACCAGCACTCCAAAATGTTCTGAAGAATATTCTAGAAAGAGATAATAAGGACTACAGCTCCATGAACTCTAACAGAAAGAGTACACCAGGAAAGGCAAACAATTAAGGGCAAAGAAAAAAAAGGTGTTGGGGGGTGGAGCCAACAATAGGAAAGTAACATGATAAGGATAAATCAATATATATCAGGTTTTTTCTTTTTGTAGCAGGAAATCAAACTCATGACCTTGCACTTAGCAAGCAAGTACTTGAACTACTGAGCTAAATCTGTAGCTCAATATATATCAGTTTTAACCATTAATGTTAATGGTCTTAATCCATCAGTCAAAAGACACAAACTGGCAGAATGGATCAAGAAGTAAGATCCAGCAATATGCTGCATACAAGAAACACATTCAACTCAAAAAGAAATTCACAGACTGAAAGTCAGAGAATGGAAAACAATACTCCATGCAATAGGAATCCAGAAAAAACCAGGGGTAGCCATTCTATTTGCAGACAAAATGAATTTCAAGCCAAGACTGATTAGGAGAGATAAAGAAGGTAACTACATCCTTGTAAAGGGAACAATCTAAGAAGAAGAGATAAAAATCATAAAAATATATGCAACAAATACCAGTACACCCAGCTATATAAAACAATTACTAATGGACATGAAAAATCATGTAAGTCCTAATACAATTGTACTGGGAGACCTCAATACCCCACTGCCACAAAAAGACAGATCAACTAGACAAAAACTCAATATTGAAATATTAGAACTAAATCAAACTTTTGAACAAATGGACCTAGTCAATGTCTACAGAGTATTCCACCCCACAACATGAGAATACACATTTTTCTCAGCTGTTACATGGGACATTCTGCAAAACAGACACATACTGGCTCACAGAACATGCTTAAGTAAATGTAAAGGAATTGAAATTGTCCCATGCATACTATCAGACCACAAAGGAATGAAACTGGAAATCCACATGAAAGGAAAGTGTAAGAACTTCATAAACACGTGGAAATTAAATAGCACTCTACAGAACAACCAATGGATCACAGATGAAATTAAAGAAGAAATTAGATAGTTTTTACAGTTGAATGATAATGATAGTACAACATACCAGACCTTGTGGGACACAATGAAAGCAGTCTTAAGAGGAAATTTATAGCAGTAAATACCTATTATCAGGAAAACAGAGCAAGTGCATATAAACAAGTTAATATTGAACTCAGGCTTCTCAAAAAAAGAAGAGCAGGCTAAACCAAAACCTCATACAAGGGAGGACATTATAAAGATCAGAGTAGAAATTAACAACTGGAGACTAAAAAAAACAATACAAAGAATCAATGAATGAATCAAAGAGCTGGTTCTTTGAAAAATTTAAAAAAAAATGACAAACCCTTAGCCAACCTTATAAAAAAAAAAAAAGGAAAGAATCCATGCAATTAGGAATGAAAAGGGTGAAATCACAACAGACTGCAGAAATCCAGAAAATCATCTATACTTACTTTGAAAACTTATACTCTAGTAAGATAGAAACACAGAAGAAATGGACAAGATTCCTATATACGTATGAATTATGAAAGCTCAATCAAGAAGATATAAAAATCCTAAATAACCCAATACCAATAAATGAAATCAAAGATGTAATTAAAAACCTATCAACACAGAAAAGCCCAGGCCCTGAGGGACTCACTGCTGAATTCTGTAAGAAATTTAGTGAATACCAACACCACTACTTTTCAAACTCTAATGAAATTGAAATGGAACTAATACTCCCGAATTCATTCCTGGATGCAAGCATTACGCTGATTCTAAAACCAGAGAAGGACCCAACTAAGAAAAAGAATTACAGGCCAATCTCCCTAATGAACAATGGCACAAAAATCCTCAATAAGATACTGGCAAACACACTGCAGCAGCAAACCATCAAAAAGTTTATACACCATGATCAAATGGGATTCATCCCAGGCATGCAGGGATGATTCAACATAAGTAAATCCATAAATGTAATATACCCTATCAACAGAGCCAAGGACAAAAATCATATGAGCCTTTCAACAGATCCAGAAAAAGTTTCTGACAAAGTCCAGCACTTATTCACAATAAAAACCCTATAGAAAACTGCAAGAGATGGTCTTTATCTCGGGCTGGGGATTTAGCTCAGTGGCATAAGCGCCTGCCTTGCAAGTGTGCAATCGTGAGTTCGATCCCCGGAGCCGATTAAAAAAAAAAAAAAAAAAAAAAAGATGGTCTTTATCTCAATCTGATAAAGGCCATCTATGACAAACCAACAGTCAATGTCATATTAAATGGACAAAAACTGAAAGCAATGATTTCAGGAACAAGACAAAGATGTCCACTGTCCCCACTTTTATTCAACATAGTCCTGGAAACTTTAGCAGGAGCAATTAGATAAGAGAAAGAAATAAAAGGAATAAAGATAGGAAAGGAAGAAGTTAAACTATCATTATTTGCAGATGACATGATACTCTACTTAGAAGAACCCAAAAATTCCACCAAAAGACTTCTAGATTTAATAAGCAAATTCAGTAACATAGCTTGTTAAAAAGTCAACACTCAAAAATCAATAGCCTTCTTGGAAACAAATTACAAATTTCACTAGAGATAAATCAGGGAAACAACACCTTTCACAATAGCATCCAAGCAAATAAAATAAAATAAAATAAAATAAAATAAAATAAAATAAAATATCTAAGAATCAATCTAACAAAGGATGTAAAAGACCTCTACATTGAAAATTACAGTATTCTAAAAAAGGAGATTGAAGAGAATATTAGAAAATGGAGAGATATCCCATGCTCTTGGATAGGAAGAACCAATACAGTAAAAATGGCCATACTTCCAAAACTGTTATACACATTCAATGCACTCCTGATCAAAATTCCAAAACCTCACAGAATTAGAGAAAACAAGCCTAAAATTCATCTGGAAGCAGAAGAGAACCAGAATAGCAAAGGCAATCCTGGGCAACAAAGACAAGACGGGATCCCTGACTTGAATTTTTTTTTTTTTTTTGGTTACCTGGGATTAAACTCATGTCCTTGTGCTTGCTTACCAGGCAAGTGCTTGAGCCACTGAGCTAAATCCCCAGCCCATCTTTTGTTCTGACTTGAAATTATACTATAAAGCTACTATGATAAAAACAGTGCGTACACACACACACACACACACACACACACACACACAAAACAGACCTGAAGATCAATGGAATAGATTAGAAGATACAGAAATAACTGCAGACACACTAAGCCACCTTACCTTTGACAAAGGTGCCAAACACATTCACTGGAAGAAAGATAGCCTCTTTGATAAATGGTGCTGGAAAAACTGGCTCTACATATGCCAGAGATTAAAACTGGACCCATCTCTTTCACCACATACTAAGATAAAATCAGAATGGATTAAAGATCTTAATATTAAAACAGAAACATTAAATCCACTGAAAGATAGAGTAGATAAAACTCTAGAAGACACTGGTATAAGCAAAGACTTTATGAACAAAACCCAGATTACAAAGAAACTATCACAGAGAATCAACAACTGGGATCTCACCATACTGAAAAGCTTTTGCACAGCAAGAGAAACCACCAACAGAGTGAAGAGACAATCTACAACGTGGGAGAAAATGTTTGCCAGCTGTTCCTTAGACAAAGGATTACTATCAAGAACATATAAAGAACTCAAAAAAGGCAGTCCTCCCAGATTTAAAGACTGAATCCAAAAATGGGCATCTGAGATGAACACACACTTCTCAGATGAAGAAATACAAAACAGCAAACAAATACGTGAAAAAATGTTCAACATCACTGGTCATTTGAGAGATGCAAATTAAAATAACACTGAGAAGCTGGGCATGGTGGTATTGTTTGTACAATTGAATGAAGATGTCTTGTGTTTTGGGTGACTGATTTGGGGATGGCAATGCAAAATGTATGTACCACTGTTCCCCTCTTGTTGTTTCAAAATTTTACATATGTATATGTGTATGAATATGTAGATAAAAATAATAGTTAAAATAGTTATACTACTGATTTCTCTGAGTTCACTGAAGAGAAAGATTTGTGCTGGTATTGTTCAGACAATTGAATGCCGACTCATGCTCTGGGTGAATAATTTGGGGATGACGATGCACAATGTATATACCATTGTTATCCTCTAATTGATGTTCTTTAAAATTTTGTTGTAGTTCTCTTTTCTTCTTTTTCTTTCTTTTTTTGTTTGAATAAAATGGATTTGGAAAAAAAAAAAAAGTCCTCCCCCCAAAATAAAAGTACAATAGTTACTGCTCGGCTTACATCACCATCATGAAAACATTATCAATAGACTGACTGCCACAGCCATCAACTATGTTAAATGTTTTCTGAGGGGTAAGGTTCTGGTGACAGAACTCAGGGCCTTGCATATGGTAGGCAAGTGCTCTATCACTGATCTCCAACACCAGCCCCCCACTTTGTATCAGCTCCTTCCTCTGTACCAATATTACTGACTTTATTGAGGGGGCTGATTTTGTTTCTTGAGGTGGGATATCACCATGTAGCCCAGGATATCTTTGAACTGACAAAGATCCTCCTGCCTCAGCCTCCCAAGTGCTGGAGTTGCAAACATGGACCACCATGCCTGGCTATGTATAAACTCTTAATGAAAACTTGAAATATGGCTACTATCATATGCAGAATGAAATGATCAGATTTATAGAAGAGCAGGTGTCTCAACTGAAAATCCTTTACTCCTGCACATATCTTCCCAGACTCACAACCACACCCTACACCAGAATCCAACTGTAATTTCTATCTTCTCCTCTGAAAACCCACAATGCAAGAGCCTGTCCACGACTGAATTTGCTGTATATAACAATCCCTTCCAGCGATTAACTCTCCTCAAGAGGACAGGCGTGGGCATGTAAAGTTATAGAACCTGTTTATACCAAAATGCTGTATCAAACACACAAACTGCTTCATATTTATCACAGATAATCATGGGTCATACTTGAAAGATGACAGACACTTTACTGAGCCATTTGCACCCAGGGACAAACCATCTACAGTAGAATAAGGTGAAGTTTTCCTGACTGTGTATGTTTCATGTGGGGGAAAGAGGGTTGCTTTGCAATAATTTGTCTGCTCCAAGCTTGTATTTTCCTACACTGTATTTCAAATGTTAAGAGTGGGCCGTTTAAAAAATGGTGATTAAAAAATATATATCATGGCTTATTAAGTCTCATTACATGAATTCAGAAAACTTGGGTGACTCAGCTCCATTTTCCTTACTATTTAACAGAAAGCTAAACTCAACCAGTTGAGTCATGACAGGTTAAAGCCAAGTCAGGTGCATATAAAAGTCAACTGAGCTGGAAAGTTGCACAGCCACATTCCATACTGCTAAGGCTGCAGCAAGCAGATGACAGGGTCCAGGCCAGCCTGTGTGCAACTCAGCCTTCTCACTCTCCTCCTCTGTTCCCTGCAACCCAAACCCGTATTCCTACAGAACACACCCCACTCTATCAACTACAACAGTGAGGGCAGTGTTGTCTGGAGCCACAAAATTGTTTATGTGCTTGCTTGTAACTAAAGACCATTTGATTTTAAGAACTTAATAAAAGTGCCATAAACCTGTATCATTCCATGAGAATGCCAAGAATGCTAAGTGCCCAACTAATACTCTTCCAGAGTGACCTTTACTAAGGGCTGCCTCTATTACTTTGCCAACTACCATGTCAGGAGGCAGACACATTCCTATCACAGGATACTCAATTATAAAAAGCAAAGACAAGTGAAAAGGCCTCCAAGTGACCAAAACAGCTCAAATTCTTCCAACAAAAAGTACCAATACTACAGGTTTCAAAATAGAAAAATCAAAGTTGAAAAAGCCATTTACTGTGCTAACAAATAATTCAGAAGAATTCTGAGAAAGGTAAGATCATTTTGGTGGTAGAATATTTGGACAGTAGCCAAGAGGCCTGGACTCTTTCCCTAGCAAGGTCATTAATCTTGCAAAGGGGAGGGACAGCACACACACAAAAAAAATTAGTTAAATAGACCCTCGCAGCCAAACTATATTGACAGCTCTCACCCACCAGCAGGCTCACAGGGACAATGATGTTCTTCAAGGAAACAGATCACTTGGCGCTAATCCTAACCTACATGCATGCAATTTATAATCACAATGCCAACAGTCCCTACCTTTGGAAGGAACACTCAATGCAATGTCTGAGAAAGGTGACATACCCGCTGCCATGGAAGCTACGGGCTTGGATGTCACATCCTTACACACTCCTTCCCTGGCCTGCTCCGGACTGGCCTTGAAGTTATGGCGATCCTCCTGTCTCAGCTGCCCAGACTGCTGGGATTTTAAGAGGATGCCACATGCCTGGCTATGAAATTCTTAATGTGGCCTTTAAATTCTTATATGACCTCATCTTCACCATTCTACCTTTAACCAGCTGTTAATAAAGTATTAATCAAAGTGAATTTAATGACACTTCAAGAGAGATCTGAGTATCATGAGTCTTAGGCATAAAAAGTAGAAACAAGAATCTTTCCAAGAGTGTAAGTAATCAACAAATGCAATTTGTATAGAAAAACAGAAAATCAGAATTCATGATTTATTCTAGTTACTGGTGCCAGTACATCAAGAGGTAGGTGCATCAGTTGGGTGGACTGCTTCTCTCCAGTCTTAGTTCTGTCCCGCCATCTCAGTGCTGGAACTACCACAACAAGGGTTTCACTGGTCTGACCAGGTTAAACTGCTGGGCTTGGTGCACTTATTAAAACATGCCACCACAACCTCCCTTTCTAACCTTATTCCCAAGTATGCTTCAACAAAAACACGCTCCAGCTAAGCTGCTCCCTACAATGCCTTGTGCATTCCTGCTTCTCCACACATTCTACCCCTTTGCTGGAATGTCACTGTACCCTTCACCACCTATCTGAATGTCTCAGCATAAAAGAAGGGTGCTTTCTCTACCTATCCCTACTCTGACAAATTCATCATCCCCAAGCAATGGTGACATTCAGTTGGCCACTCTTGCCCTTCTAAACTTCTGTATCAGCAGAACAGAAAGCCAGCAGACTACATCTCCCAGACTCCTTTGTCTACTGCCCCCCCTACTTGGTTCTGTCAGTGGCTGGTGACTCAATGGCAGAAGGTTACACACCACATCTTTCCACTTCTGGTCTGCCTCCAGCAGCAGTAGCACGGGCAGTGTGCAGGAGAGCAAGCAACTATAACCCCACAGGCCCCGGCAGCAGTCTGGCATCAGTGAGCACAGGCTCCTGGGCTCCAGTCACAGGCAGCTTACTGATATTTGGGTAACAACCCTCACCCTCCTTTTGCTCCCCCAGCCCTCCAACTCCTCTGTCACAAATCTTTGGCATTTAAATCCCTTTCAGGTTGAATTGTCTACAGGGGTTTCTACTTTTCCTGAATGAACAATAACAAAGATAACAGCACAGACTAAGGAATAAGGAACCAAGATAACAGCAAAGAATAAGGAAATAAAAACAGCAACATCAACTAGGTTAGAAAATAAAGTACAAAAGGGCAGAAAAAGAAAAAAAAAAAAAAGAAGACTATCAATTTTTTAAAAAATATTCCAGAGAATTTCTAGGTATATCCCAAAATAATCAATGAATTCTAAAATTGCAATGCTAGCTTAGCTATTTTTACTGTATTTTTTATTTACTTTTATGGCCCTGGGTTAAATCCAGGGCTTTTGCATTGAGGTAGATTCCTAGGTGTCCCCCTTATTTTGAGATAGTCTCACCTATGTCACTTGGTTGCCTAGGCCAGATTTGAACTTGCTATCCTCCTGCCTCAGCCTCCCAAGTGCTAAGATTACAGGCTTGTATAGCATGCCTAGTTCACATTCTTTCTGTTGGAGGAAGACAATATGTTTCTGTGGCTAAATGAACTTTCTGCAGAATCACAATCCTACTGTATGTTTCCTTGCCTGTTTCTCCACAGCAGGTACTTCTGTGTATCTGGTATCAGCCTGATGACTGTTTACAAAGCTTTGGAATGCAGAGAGACCAGGCTGGGGGTGAAAGCCAAGCGAGATAGTTGTTAAAAGCAACTTGAAAACAAATTCATTCAGAGCACTTAGCAAGGATTCCAAAGTTCTTTCCCTCTTGAACCACAGCCAATAACGGAAGGACTAGGGATGTCAGAGGGGTCTGACTGGCATACAGGGCAGGGATTTTCACCTCTTGTCGAAGCCATCATTAACCTTGCAAAAAGCTGTTTACACTAAACTGGACAGAGCTGGGTATAGTGGCACACACCTATAACCTCAGTAGTCAGGAGGTTGAGGCAGGAGGATCACTAGCAAGTTCAAGGCCAGACTGGGTTACACAGTGAGTTCAAGGATAGCCTGAACTACACAAGACCCTGTCATAATTATAAAAATTAAAAAAAAAAAATGGCTGTCTATATTTCTAAAGGTCTCTGTGTTTTGGTTAAAAAGTTGACCTGAAAACTACACTACAACAAACACAGCAGGTTACCTTTCTTGAAAGGATGAAGAACTGATTGAACCTGGAACAGATTTGAACTCCTGGTTCCCAAAATCTGTGTGCTTCCAACACAAGATCAATGTCAAGTAGACACTCCAAGCCCTACATCCAGTTCACTTTCAGGAATTACATCAAAGCAAGAAACGGGTTAGAAGTGGTAGAGATTAAGGAAAAAGAAGGTTAAATAAAAAACCACTAACTTCAGAGATTTACAAAACTACACCAAAGACCTTCATCACATCATCTGCTGACCCCACTTCCCACTACCAAAAAATGCCTAATGACACTGTCACCGTACAGAAAACGTAAACTTCAAAAAGAACAGAGAAACTCGACTCTTGCTGATTTCCAGGCTGAATGTTTATAAGGGGCCCTTAGCGCTTGTCATTTCTGTATTTTCTTTGACAATATGCCTAACAAATCAACATTTGAACATTTTTAGCTGGTCTATTATTTCTTCTAACAACCTTACCACAGAAAATCAAGCTCTACAACACAATGTGAGCAGTTTGCAAGGATTAGGTACAGAGCTGGGGATTTAGCTCAGCTGCATAAGCGCCTGCCTTGCAAGCATGTGGTCTTGAGTTCGATCCTCAGTACTAATTAAAAAAAAAAAAAAGAAAAGGACTGAGTACAGTAAATTCCTTTCAGAGAATGTAACATCCTAATAAAATGGCTTTACTAAATATTTCACAGGTAGTAATAGATAATAAGGCTTTGTAAATAATTAGCTCTCAACATATAATATTTAGTAATGAGGGACTTTATATTCACCACTTACCATTTACTACAGCCTTCTTAGGGCCAGGTGAGAAGCGGACAATTAGATACTGGGCATGGCAGTGCACACTTAAAATCCTAGCTACTCCAGATGTTAAGGCAGAAGGATCACAAGTTCAAGGCCAGCCTGGACTTGGCAAGACTTTGAGAAAAAAAAAATTTAAAGGGCTAGGGTTGTGGCTAAGCAGTATACCTAAAAAGGCAATTAGAGCAGAAAGAAGTCTCATCATGTGAAGTCTTTTCACTGCACAGAAATGAACCAAATAAAGGATCCTGCAACATCCTCCAGGGATGGCTCTAAACATACTCAACCAATCCATGTCTTTCTCCTTCTCTTTCTAGTTACTTTCCCACTTAAGTCTTGTTTGTTTTGTTTTGTTTTTGAGACAGGGGCTCACTATGTAGTTCAGGCTGGCCTTGAGCTCACTATATAGTCCAGGCAGACCTAAAACTTGAGGCAATCCTCCTGCCTCTGCCTCCCAAGTGATAAGGGTTACAGGGATGTGCCACCACACCCAGCTTCATTTCTCTTTTGCATTGTAAAAAGCAAATGCTCTTTTATGAGCCATGCACAGCACCAAATAAACAACGTGCATCTGTGATTCTGTGTTATTCTTCACAATAACCCAACAAGCATGTCCCATCACAACTACATTTGATAAAGATAAAACGGGCTCAGAGAGGGCAAGTGGTTCACTGAAGATCACTGGTACAGTGAGTAGGCACTCAGCTGCAGATCCTTGAAACCCACACATGTGGTTTCACCCCAACACAGCACAGATACAGACAACAGAGCAGAGGTCATGCAGCCTGACAGCACTGTTGGTCTTCTAGGCAAGCTCTACTCCAAGGGGAACAGTTTCCTACCTAGCCAGGTACAAAATTTTATAATATACTCTTCAGTAACTTTTGGTTTATGTTCCTCATCTTATTCAAAATACTTACATACCTTGCCTTAATGCCACTTAAACTCTCTAGGAAGGGGAGGAATATCTTCTTCATTCTGCAGATAAGAACACTGGGATCTGGATATTAAATGATCCACCCAAGGTGTAAAGGATTCAATTGGTTCTCCTCAGTGGGAACACCAATATGACCGTGTCTCATGGAAGAAATAGAATTTCTGCCACAGTTAACCACAAAGATCTTTTGCAAAGTGAGGATAGATGGAGCCTGATGTGGTGGTACATGACTATTCCTAGCACTTAAAAGGCTAAAGGATTGTCAAAAAGTAGAAGCTGGCCTAAAACTGAACTACCAGACTATCTTAAAAAACAAAACAAAACAAAACAAAAAACAGCTGGGGATTTAGCTCAGTGTTTGTGTAAGCACCTCCCTGGCAAGCAGAATGTTGTGAGCAGGCAAGTGAAATGTCACGAGTTCCACACCCAGTACAAAAAAAAAAAAAAAAAAAAGATGGATGGGAAATGGCTCTTTTAAACTTCAGTAATAAGAATTAATGCCATTTAGGGCCAGGGATTTAGCCCAGTGGCCTAAGCGCCTGCCTGGCAAGCTTGAGGTTGTGAGTTCGATCCTGGGTACCAAAAAAAAAAAAAAAAAAAAGATTTAATGTCATTTAAATTTGAACATTTAAAAACATTTCAGAAGCCGGGCATGGTGGCTCACACCTATAATCCCAGCACTTGAAAGGCTGAGGCAGGAGTATGTTGCAAGTTCGAGACCAGCCTGAGCTACAAAGTGAGCTCAAGGCCTGCCCAAACTGCATAGAGAGACCCTGTCTCAAAAAGACAAAAAATAAATAAATAAATAAATAAATAAATTTCAGAGCCTGATGTAGTGGCACATGCCTATAATCCCAGCACCTGGGAGGCTTAGGCAGGAGGATCTGCCCAGGCTGAGATCAAACTTGAGATCTTTCTGCCTCAGCTTCCTGGAATTATATGCATTTGACACATCTGGCTTGAGCATTAAATTCTGAGAAAGCCATAATTTGTAGCTTTCTTCATTTCCCAAAACCATAGAAAGGATAAAATATTAAAATTTTTGCCCCTTAAAAAATTTTTTGGGGGGGCCAGGGATTTAGCTCAGCAGCATAAGCACTTGCCTGGCAAACATGAGGTCGTGAGTTTGATCCATGGTACAAAAAAAAAAAGGTCGGGGAGCTGGGGATTTAGCTCAGTAGTATAAGCACCTGCCTGGCAAGCACGAGGTCATGAGTTCAATCCCTGGTACCAGGAAAAAAAAAAATTTTTTTTTGAACAGTATCTCACTTTATAGTTCAAGTTGGTTTTGAACTCAGTTTGTAGCCTAGGCTGGCCTCAAATTCATTTGGCTCTTAAATTTAACCACATTTTGTCATCCCACTGCAAAAATTCATTTATACTCAGAATATATACTTATATTTATTTTAAAGTGGAATTGTGTAACTTTACTATTCTAGAAATACTCTTTCAAAGTTCCAGAAAAAAGTACCCCTCTCAGCAATCACAACAACAGTGTTCACATGAATCTTGAGTTTGCCCCCCTCCATGAGAATAATGATAAGATTAACTGCTATGGGAAGAAAGCCAGTCTCAAATTTAAAGCATTAATACACAGTAAAAATTAATGGGAATGTGAAAATCTGCCTCTATTCTCTCAAACTCAAGAACAGTTACAAAACAGCAGAGTAAAACATGACACAGGGACAACAAAAAAGGATCTATGTCTCTTCTCTCACTAAAAGTAACGGCAGGACAGAGTAAAAACAGAGTTGATTTCATTTAACATTTCAAAGGAAAAAATAATGCTCAGAAAATGAATCTCAGGCAGTATTTCATTCATAAATCAAGGCTACCTTAGACATTTTAAGTCATCCTTCCATACTTAAGAACTCTGACTGTGGTGGTGCAGGCCTGTATTCCTAACACTCAGGAGGCTGAAGTAGGAGGATCTTCACTAATCGACATCATCCTGGTCTACACAGTGGTTCAAGGACATCCTGAACTACATTGAGACCCTGTCTCAAAAAAGAAAAAAAAACTGGACCTTAGCCAGATGCGGTGGCACATACCTGTAGTGTCAGAATTCTGGTGAGTCTGAGACAGGAGGATTACAAATTCAAGCCCAATAAGGGCAATTTAGCACCTCAGTGAAATTGTCTCCAAAATAAAATAACATCATCAAACAAAGCCTGACTTTGTGAGTATTCAGGTTGTGTAGAAAATAATTTTCCTTGAAATCCACAGGCAATGGATTACACCCTGATTGCATCATTTGTTCTTTGTTTTCACAGTGCCAAGGACAATCCTGAGGGCTGGGTAGTTGTGCTTACAACTATTCAGCCTTGGCTAGGGGTGTAGCTCAGTGGCAAAGAATTTGCTTGGTGTGTGCAAGGCCCTTGGTTCCATCCCCAGCACCACAAAAATAAGTACAATAATTTTTAATAAAACTAAAAATTCAGCCTAATCATAGAACCACTTAGAAAGCAACCAGAGGGCCAGGGATTTAGCTCAGCAGCACAGGCGCTTGCCTGCCATGTGCACAGTTGGTGAGTTCAATCCCCAGTATCAAAAAAAAAAAAACCAAAAAACAAAAAACCAGAATTTATAGTCAAAAAGTCTCAATTCAGTAAATAGGTTTGGTTTGGGTTTTCCCTGATATATAGCCTTCACTAACCTGAAATTGTATTTAACAATGACAACCTTGATTTATGAAAAAAATGGGAAGAACACATGAAAAGCAGAAATAAAACCAAAGTCTCCCTCAAGACAGAACCTTATCATATTGATTGTTGAGAGAGATCAAAAGATATTGCCAAAGAGCCACAACCCAATCATCTTCCATCTGCTCCTTGAGCAAGTAAACAGTCCAGTCCAAAGGTCCTGTCCAGTGCACGCCGGGTGCCCGACGAACACCTGATGAGTGACCCAGAGCAAACAGCCTTACCCTCTTGTCCACAGGATAGCGGTCAAATGGAGAGAGGAGTCTCTATAAAAGAGTTCTGTGTGAATGCATGCCCACAGTCACCATCACCATCGTGTGTCCAAGCAGACCTCTCCAGTTTAGCGAAGACCCTAAGCACCTAATCTGTTACACTCTTGCATGAAAAGGTTTGCAACACATAATGAGGTAATGAGATAAATCAACAGTGAAATCCCGGTAAAACCTAAGAGTAACTCTAGATAACCTTTCCCCCAGTTCCTATCCTACCCTGTACATCCCCCCCATGACTTTAGCCATCATTTCTGAGTACTTCCACTGCTATCACTGAATCTTTCTGAGGTCCAACACCATCCTTTCAGCTCTATCACTATGGCTCTGCATACAAACATGGAAAATGACACCTGGATCTGGGAAAGCCATAATCACTTCATAACAGAAAGTATTGGCCAAATATGAGGGAAAAGATGAAGGTTAAAAAGCCAGAATATCAAGCTTCTGAAAAACTCACCTATTCTTCTCTTAGATGTTCAACTGCAGAGTTCTTTGCACAAAGAACTCCTCCAAATGCTGATAAACAAAGCATCTGATCTAAAACGGTCAAGTAAAAGAGAGACAAAAACGAGGCCATGGGTTCAGTGTTATTCTATACCAGTGGATCTAATCTTTTGTGGGCCATGGATTGATTCCCTTGAGAATTTTATGAACTCTACAGATTCTCTACACAGAAAATAAACAGAACCAGCGGGCTTGGGATGTGGCTCAGTGGTAGAGTTGTTGCCTTGCATTCACAAGACCCTGGGTTCAATCTCCACCATTAAAAAAAGAAAAAAGAAAATAAACAGAACCAAAATTTGGCATATAATCTGACAGTACCACAAACACTCCTTGGCCCAACTCCTAAGACTGCCAGACCATAAACTCAAAATCTGCTTAGAACCTGCATTTCCAGCTATGTCCGAATAAAGGCAATCCAAATTCAACAACCAGTTAGTTTTTAAGATGCTACATCCACATTAAGCGGACCTGAAGACATAAGCAAAGTATCTATACTATCTCACCACCCACCAGAAGGTCCCTTCTCTTGCTACCTGATTCTTGGTAAGTCACAAAACAAACTGTGGAGTGAAGATGTTCTATCTTCCTCAACTAGGACTAACAACTTCAAAAGCAGCCAAGGACTGCTAAGCATGGTAGCACACACCTGTAACCCTCAACACTTGGGAGGCTGAGGCAGGAGGACCGCCGCAAGTCTGAGGCCAGCCTGGGCTACACAGTGAATTCAAGGCCTACCTGATCTTCACAGAGAGATTTGTCTTGAAAAAAATAAATTCAAAAACAGAAGCCATTCTTGGTAGTATTATGCATTCCACCTAGGGTGCACATGTTTTAAATAATAAGTAATAATGGCTGGTTCACTAAATGATAGGTTTAAAATAATCTATACATTATCCTTTTTTTGTTTTTGTTTTTTTTTTGTACCAGAAATCAAACTCTGGACTTTACACTAGCCAGGCAGGTGCTGTGCTGCTGAGCTATATCCCTAGCCGTATTATCTTTATAATAGTGAGCTGTAAATTCAAGCAGTAAGGATAATGCTACATAACTAAGATTTGTAAAAACATTTTCCTAAATTAGACCCCTAAGAGCATTAAACAGAATAAGCCAGTTAAGACAGGTACAAAATGCGGTCCCTTTCCTCTCCTCTCTTCTCCCATCCCCTCTCCTTTCTCATTCCTGAGTTTCTTGCCTTGGTAGAAATGTAGCTATCTGTGGCTAAAGTATACATTACAAATCACAGCCACCATTCCCAAAGGGCATGAGGGAACTGCAAAGCAAAGCCTCAGAAGATCTGAGCACGAATCTTGCTCTGAGTTGAGGAAGATATTTCTTTCCATAAGCATTTCTTAAACATCAATAATGCCAAACTCCTGGTTATAAACTTAGAGTCAGGCCAGGCATGGTGTCACATGCCTATAATCCCAGCACTCAGGAGGCTGAGGCAGGAGGATCCTTGCAAATTCAAGACCAGCCTGGGCTACAAAGTGAGTTCATGGCCAGTCTGAACTGCATAGTGAGACCCTGTCTCAAAACAAACAAACAAATAAAAATCTTAGAGAGTCAACAATGAAAGATAAAGATCCTGCCCTCAAGGAGTTTACAATAAAATTGCAGAGACAAGAAATATACAACTAGGAGCCAGGCCTCGTAGTACATATCTGTAATCCCAGCACTCAGGAGGCTGAGGCAAGAGAACCACAAATTTGAGACTAGCCTGGGCAACATTGTGAATTCAAGGCCAGCACAAACTACACAGCAAGACCCTGTCTCAATCAATCAATCAATAAATGGACTAGGGATATAGTTCACAGCAAAGGCCCGAGGTTCAATCCCTAGTTCGAAAGGAAGAAAAGAAGAAAGGAAGAAAAAGACAGAGACAGAAACAGAAAGAAAAATTTTAATTAAAAGGAATTACTTGAGCTATGTTTTTTCTTTCTAGGTGATCTTTTTTTTTCTTCCAGTTTGGTTGGGGGAGTAAGTAGCAGGCGACTAAGACAGGTAAAGGGCATTTGAAAAGGCCCAAAAACGAGCATCTCTGGGAAAGCCACAGTCACAGCCTGCTGGAGCATTGCATTTAAGGGGATGGATGCATGAACAGACAGGCAGAGCTTCTGCGAGGTCCTCACCTGAGCCCTCTGATGAAGTCATGGCCTTTTCTTGTTCTTGCTAACCTGGCTTTTAACTTCTTATTTTGTAGTAATTTTACATTTACAGAAAAGCTGCATTTCCGTATGCCCCTTACCAAACTTTCTCTAATGTTAATATAACCATAGTATATTTGCCAGAAATTTTTTTAAAAATTAACTTTAGTACAAAAAACCAAACTACTCTGAAATTTCACCAACTTTTATTAATTCCCTTTTCTATTCCAGGACCCAACCCAAGATCCGCCACCCCATTTCACTGAGATTCTTTTCCTCAGCATCTGAGCACCAGTTCTACCATCTATCACACACTCCCTCCATCCATGCCGGCCTCCCTATTTCCAACTTCACCAGCCCACCTGGAAGAGAAATACATCCATTTAGGACAGAATGCCAGGGACAAAAACAGATGGCTTGGAGAAGAGAGAACTATTAGAGATTTAAGCAAATCTAAAAAAAAAGAAAACTCAGTGACCTGTTCACACGGAGATACATATACACATATGCACACACCTCACCTACAAAATGAATGTGGCCTAATGTACTATCTCCACTATGGGAGAAAAAAGAAATCTAAGCAGACATGTTTCTGCCTCTTTGGCTTTTTTGTTTGCTTTGTTTTGTTTTTTGAGACACAGTCTCACTATGTAGTTTTAAATGGCCTTGAACTCATGACAATCTTCCTGCCTCAGCCCCTTAGGACTACAAACATGGGTCACCACACCTGGCTCACCTCTTCAGTTTTGCTAGGAGGTAGTTAAGGCCTCTTAAAATCTGTCTCAAACACTCCAAACACCTGAAGGAGTTGAGATGCCCTCAACCCATCCTAAAACTAAAACTCTGGCAAAACCATCTGGGATTTGGGAAGGGACAGAGCATGACTCATCATTTCTTTTCTAAATGCTCGTGAAAACCTCTAATAGAACAAAATTCCATCATATTGCAACTACCTTTATAAAGGGATCTTACCAGCATTAGTCATACTTCTGTTATATACATGACCTGCACTCCAAGCCTCCATTTCCTAAAACTCCCACATTTACAACCTTGAGTAACGTCCACTTTCTACAGTCCTATGCAGAAATTGCTGCAATGCTGATGCAAACTCGCAATTTTTTCTACAATTTTTAAGTCATAACTGTTAACAACAGTATGCCTGGAAAGTAAAACTTAAGTAGTACTTTAACTTTCTCTAAATACTTCAGCTCTTGGAAGCTATGGATCAAACATTCATCAAATGTATAGGGAACACAGTCCTATACCAGAGTTGGGAGGGTAAGGGAAAAAGGAGAGAAGAAAGGAAGGAAGATAAGGAAGGTAGAAAGGTAGGTCTTTCTTTTGTGGTGCATATAATCCATCTAGATCTGTATTCTACTCTCCAATATTGGTCATTTACAGCTAAATCAATCAAAATTAAGTAAAATTAAAATGTTTTCAGTCCCGCTATTTACATTTCAAATGGTGATAGTTGCCTAGTGCACAAAGTTCTATTAGGGCTGATACAAAAAAAGAAAGAAAGAAAGAAAGAAAGAAAGAAAGAAAGAAAGAAAGAAAGAAAGAAAGAAAGAAAGAAAGAAAGAAAGAAGCCCAATATTACTTCCAACTTTGGAAATACAAGGAGTGTATTTAAAATAAGTATTAGCAAGCATTCCAGGCTGACTGAAAATAGCATACAACACTAGCCTCCTTTATCAGCAATATCAAAATTTTCAGGGCTCTGAATAAAATCTAAAAGGCAAAACACTTCAAAAAGACATTAGAGGGTCAAGTATGCTAGTGCACACAATTCCAACACTTGGGAGGCTGAGGCAGGACTGCTGAGATTTCACAGCCACCCTGAGCTACAAAGTGCGTTCAGGGCCAGCCTGAACCATATAGCAAAACCCTGTCTTAAACAAAAAAAGTCCTAAAATGAAAAAACTGCTGAGGATTCAGCTCAGAGGAATGAGCGCCTACCTGGCAAGTGCAAGGTCATGAGTTCGATCCCCAGTACCAAAAAAAAAGAAAAAGAAAACTAAAAAGAAAAAACTATATAATACAAGTTCCAATTAGGGCCTCACTAAAAAAGAGGGGAAAATGGAACTGGGATTAACTGACAGTTCCCTGTGGAGATCTTTAACAAGCTATACCAGAAATCAAGGGAGCAAACCAAAGAATGTACTATTCCCAAACAGTTTTCAGTAAGAGACACATTTCCCAATAATCAAGCTCAACATGGCAATAACAACTGATTAACACCACATAAGTAAAACAAGTAAGACATGAGATTTATTCTCCTTCCTCTGAATGTTTCATCCGCATCACCTAGCATACAGTGTCTCCACGTCCTTATCTGAGTAACAGGTGTGAAGACAGTTCCTATTTCACAAGGTTGTCATGTGGATTCCATCAGTAAATACAGGTAAGTGCATAAAACGGTGTCTGGCAGATAAAAAGGGCTAAGGAGCATTTGGTTATTTTATTTTTACAAGAGTCTCCAACTGTCTCTAAGGATCCAGTTTCCACTTTGCTAAAATTTAAAGATTTCTCTAAACTAAGCTCACGAGAGAGATAACTGTCACGTTAGAAGGGATGAAAGTCTCACTCCATCCCAAACACAGATACCTTCCAACTATGTCCTATGGACTATAACTCATAATGCCTACAACCATGGGGACAGCTGCAGGAAATCCTTCAACCTGCAGGATTTAACTGCAGACCTTGAGAAGTGGAGTGTTCCATTTTTTTCAGTTATCTATCTTGTCTCTCCAGCCGGACTATTCTATCTTTCATTCAGATATTCAGAAGAACCCGTAATAAGCCAGGTACTTCTGTATATAAAGCAGAAAACAAAAACAAAACTCCTCTAGCTTCAACAGGGAGGAGAAACCACTCTACTCTTTGGAATTCCCTTACATGAATAATCTCACTCATGCAAAGTGGTATCTTCAAGGTTTCTCTCCAGCACTAAATGGAAACAACTGGAAAAAATCAGTAATGGTGTATGTACTTAATGGTACACCATGAGGCTATAAAAAAGAATGAAGCAATGATCTCCCAAGACAGCAACAAAAGGAAGATGCAGAATCGTAATTGCAAAATGCTATCACTCATGTAAAAAGAGGGGGGAAGTCATACATACTCATACTTGCTTGTCAGTATGTGTCTTAAACTATCTCTGAAAGGAAAAACTAGCTCTGGGAAACCACTGACATCCCTGAGGACCACAGGGTGGCTAGAAGACAAAGGTAAGGGAATAGTTTTGGGTGTTTAGTGACTACTGATACAAAACCACATGGACACATCACTACATAAAAACAAGTAACACACATCATAGCACCAGCGATGTGCTAATGGAACACAATTGAGACAGTTTCAGTAAGCAAGATCTCAGAGAATACTTGACTCCTGAGAAGGCAAGGATGAACAGGAAATTGACCAATCAGGAAAGGGGTAGTGAAGACACTCAGGAGAAAGGAGCTGCTTTCATCAAAAACAGGTAGAGAAAGAATATTGTTTCTGGGGGCCCCAAGCAGCCCACCATGGCTGGAGGACAGGTATCCCAAGAGGGAAGTGCACAGCTGGTCAGACAGGGAGAATGCACCTAAAAGGAAAGAGCTCTGCAAGCCACTTAATGAGTCTGGATTTACCAATTTTGTAGGCAACACAGAGCACTGGAGGTTTTTAAGCAGGGGAGTGCAATAGCTCAGATCTTTTCTTAAAGACGCAGAGGCTTACACAGAGAAAGGAAAGGGCAAGAGGACACCTTGAGGGAAACTTCCACACACAAGACAACAGTCTACACCTTGGGATCCCCAAAAGCAAGCAGCACAATGAATTTCACTTACGGGCACCAGTGATAGTACTTCCCATCTGAAAGCAATGATCTCTACTAATTATGTCAACCACTTTTCACTGACTGCACAACTCAGTTCTTACAACTCTGTGAGGTATTAAAATCTTTATTTATAAATGAGAAAACTAAATCTTGGAGAAGTTAAATAGCCTAAGGTGAGCTGGGCATGGTGGCTCATGCCTATAATCCCAGCACGCGTGAGGCTGAGGCAGGAGGACTATTGCAAGTTCAAGACCGGCCTGGGCTACAAAGTGAGCTCCAAAGGAGCCTAAACTGCATAGAAAGACCCTGTCTCAAAAAAAAAAAAAAAAAAAAAAAAAGCCTAAGGTGACAGACTAAATGGAGGAACACGGAATAGGAATCTTTCCAGCTCTCTACCTGATTACATATTACTGATGCTGACCATAGCAAAATTCTTCCTAGTCTATGTAAAATGAGAAAGATACACCTACATATATCAACGTAAGACCACCAACTTTCTTGGGATGGGCTTTCATTCTGGTACTGGACCCTACTCTTATGAAATGAAAATGAGAACAGCACTCCCTCCTTACTTTCCTTCCTTTGTCCTCCCCTTGGTAGAATTACAAATCTTGCTTTTGGTAAACTTGCTGTTTTCCTATCACTATATTCTCCACCCAGTCTACAAAAGTCCAGTCTGTACCAGATGTGGTGATGCATGCATATAACCCTAGCACTCTGGAAGGCTGAGGCAGGAGGATGCTAACTTGGCTTAGTACTTTAGCAAAAACTGGTCTCGAACTTAAAATAACTAAAGGAGAGTGAGAGCTCGGAATGCAGCTCAGTGTGGAGCCCTGGATTTAATCCCAAGTACCAAAAAAAATTTTTTTACAAAGAAGACTCAAGCTCAACCCTAATAATGGCACTGCCTAAACATTTACTAGGAACTAAAAGTTATTTACACTTTTGACTTGTTTTGAAGCAGGGTCTATGTAGCCTAGGCTGGAACTTGTGATCTTCCTGCCTCAGTTCTTAAGTGCTGGGATTATAGGCACACACACCACAATACCTGGCTTCTTAAATATACTACTTTAATCTGTGGTGACCGCATAAGTAGACACTGTTATAGTCCCCTTTTACAGAGCGGCCTGAGGCACCAGAAGTTTCTCAAGGGTCTTGTCTAAGGATGAAGAGCAGGTATAAAAAAAAAAGCATTGGTACTCCAGCCCAGACCATGTCCTGGTGAAAGACGGTAAGTAACTGAGCGCTGGCTGTCTCAATGCCAAGAATGTTAAACAACTTCAACAACTGCTGTTTGGCCTGTGACCTGGAGTTAAGTTTAGATGTGTGAGACACTCACTGATAAGACTCAGAACTGCTGCTACCTGGGGGCAAGTTATAAGCTTTACAATGACCAAGAGATAACAAATCAATAGGATGTGTTGCTCTACTTTCAGATTCAAAATTTCATCATGCTGCCTGGGTAGCAGTTAACTTGCAGTCTTACCTGAGCATTTTCATTATTTAAACTGTTCTTCACTCTCCCAACAAACTCAAAAGGTTTTCCAACTTCACAGAGTTTTTGTGTTCACCTATGGTACTTAGTTTTTAAGGATATAAAGACTCTAGGTTAGCAGAGGAGGGCTGTTTTGCTATTATGATTGCAGGGATTCCAGGGATTGTGCACTGAGTTATACCCTTGGCCCTTTTATAGTATTTTGAGTTTAGGGCCTAGCTAAATTGCCCAGGCAAAGCTTCCTGCCTCTGCTTCCAAGGGTGCTGAGATTACAATTCTGTGCAGCCATGCCCCACTAAGCAGAGTAGGTATTTAAACCCACAGTATGCAAAAGAACTCAAAAGTACATAACTTGTCTGAGGTCAAAAGACGCTAAGTGCAACATGACAACTAACAGCTGAGGCTCCTTCCTCTCCATCGCTTAAGGAATCCTAAGAATCTAAAGACTGGCACTTCATCCTCTCCAGGTTTCTCTTACACTTAGGTACAGTGATACACACCTGAAATTTACCTAGAACCCCAACTATTCAAGAAGTTGAGCCACTAAAGCCAAAAGTGCCAGGCCAGACTACACAATTTAGTGAGACAAAATAAAAAATGTTGCAGTGTTACTCAGTGATGGAGGGTTTAACTAGCATGCTTGTGGCCCTGGCATCAATTCCCAGTATTGGGGGGAAAGAAACAGCTTACACTTTTCCTCAACAGGTATTATACACTAACTGACCAGTCAAGCCCTATTGTAGGAATAAAACAGAGCTGGGGATGTAACTTAGTGGTGAGATACCAACCTAGCATAAGTGAGGCCCTTTGTTCTATATCCAACACAAACAAACAAACACAAAACCAAAATATAATCTCATAGAGCTACCAAAATTTTTTATTTTGCAACCTCCCTGATGTCCCATGCAAACTCCTTCCAACAACTGACCATGGGCCATCAGTACTCCCCTGCCATAAAGAATAATTAGTAAATGTATGGGTTTGTGTATGTGCAAATGGCTTGTTAAATAACAACAATAGAAGCAAACAGAGTAAACTTTAAAATCCCCAGGTTATCCCCTACCGAAGAGAAAAGATGAACTTTAACTAGTTTCTTTAAAAGTTCTTTCTCATAAGATGAAATCTGTCTTTCTAGTCAATGCATTCTTGGATTGAAATGTTTAGTCACACTTAATTCTTTAAGATAAGATCAGGAGGGGAAAAAAAAAAATCAGGCCACTGCCTTCTAAAATTTTTACTTTCTGGTTCAGAAACAGGGTGTTCCTTGTGTTACCTGTAAGGGAAGAACTGCCTTTGTTTTACAAGTGGCAGACAAACTCTGAGGGAGGAGGCATGGTTTGTGTAACTGGTAATCTCAATAGTGTAGATACTCAAGTACTGGATGAATGGGGAGGTTAAAGAAAAAAATAAAACGTCTGTCTCTCTCTCTCCCCTGTAACTAAAAAGAACTAGTTTGTTTCCTCTTTTATTTAGTGAACCTTAACTACTTAAATGATATGAAAAAAAATGTTTGAGTAAAAATAAACAGATTAGCCAGAGATGGTAGCACATGCCTGCAATCGCAGGACTCAGGAGGCTGAGGCAAGATCACAGTAAATTCAATGCCAGTCTGAGCTAGTACAGTGAGACCTTGTCTCAAAAAACAAAAACAAAACAAAAAGATGACATATTAAATAAAATTATTTAAATCTTATTTAAAGATTTTTAGTCCTTGAAAGAGAAGATATAACTTCATGGTCATACCTGCCTCAGACGAATGGCTTCTTCCCCATTGAACAAGCACGTTTTGGGGAAGAAAGAGGACGCTTTAGTAAATAGAAAACTAAGCTCCAACTGCCAGCCATACAGCAGACTGTGGAGTAGCAGATCACCTTTTGCAGAAACATTCTGGAAAGTGGAAAGCATATCAAAGAAGGCCACAAAGCAGAAGTTCTGGGCTGAGTGCCTCTGGAACTGTTGAGTGTGGCCTTGGGCAAGTCCCCACCCCAAACCTCAATTCCCCATCTAGAAGCTAATACCATCCACCTTCAAACTTGACTAGGAGAGGGTGGTAGTACTCCACTATCTTCCAGTAAAAATTAGCAGTTTCTTGTTACTAATACTGTTAACGTGCCAGGCATGGTGGCGCACACCTGTAATCCTAGCACTTGGGAGGCTAAGGCAGGAGGACTGCTGCAAGATTGAGGCCAACCTGGGCTACACAGTGAGTCCAGGCCAGCCTGAACTGCATAGCAAGACCTCATTAAAAAAAAAAGAAGACAGACAGACAGACATATTGTTAATAATTAATTTGATTAATCTCTAGGGGACTAGAGGGATTACAGTCCAAAAAAACTCACTAATTCTGATTTTTTGCTTTCCAGTTCAATTTTTCCTTCATATGCTATAAGAAAAATCTAACATAAAACCACATTGAAAAAGGAAATACAAATTGTTTGTTTTTAATCAATAGTAAAATCATTGAAAATTTGGGGAAACACAGAAGAAAAAAGGTTAATCACCCAAAATCGTACGATATAGAGATAACTACTAATAGCACTTCAGCATATTTCTTCTACTTGTTCCTACATATACTTCAACATAACTGGACTCCTGCTGTTTAGAGTTTTATATACTACTTTTTCCCACACAAAAATTCTGTATGCATTTTCCCATGTCAAATGTTCTCCAAAAACATACTTTTTCAATGACTCCATATTTTTCTATAAACCAACCAATACCCTAAGGTTAAAACATTTAGATTATTTTCCCCTTTTTTTCTTTATACATATCACTATTGTTAAGATCTTTATATACAAACTTGTTTTGTATTTCTACTTCTTGGTCTATTCAGGTTACTGTAAGTAGACCAAGGACTATATCTCTCATATTATTGCCAAGGTGCTGTGTAGAAAGTTCCCAGCAGTTTGCAGGTGTGACAGCAATTTGAGTACCAGTCCTATCATGCTCTCCCTAGCAGTGACAACTATCTATTTCCTTTTCGTTCTCAGCAGAAACTAAAATAATCTGGAATTACAACCCAAGTACGAAAGACCTATTGTTAAAAAAAATGCTTGTGGTAATGCATATGTAATTAAGATTGCTATTATCCCATTCTTTATCATGTATGTGGCCTTGACCAGGTTTAGAAAAGTGAGAAATGGCTTACACACTCATGTCTATGTATTACATATGTCCTGACTGAAGTATCTTACACAGACCCTACTCTCCAAGGTATTAAAAATTATGTAGCCAGGTGTGGTGATACATGCTTATAATCTAGGTACTCAGGAGGCTGAGGCAAGAAAATTCCAATTACAAGGTCAGCATGGGCCCCTTAGTGAGAGGAGAAATGGCTCAAAATAAGAAAACAAAAAGGGGTCAGGGATTTAGCTCAGCAGCATAAGTACCTGCCTGGCAAGCGTTAGGTCATGAGTTCGCTCCCTGGTACCAAAAAAGTAAATAAATAAATAAATAAATAAATATTGCTGAAGAAAACAAAAAGGTTAGAGGTGTAGGTCAGTGGTAAGAGTGCTCGCCTAGCATGAGCCAAGTCCCTGGGTTCAATCCCCAATACAAAAATTATTACAAAAAATAACAAGTATTAATATGTAGAAAAAGAAAGTACACCAACCATATAAATAGGGAATCTGTATAAGGAACAATTCAGAAATGTACACCTAAGGGCTGAGGATTGAGCTCAGCAGCAAAAGCGCCTGCCTGGCAAGTACGAGGTATGAGTTCAATCCCTGGTACCCAAAAATAAAAAATAAACAAATGTACACCTAAAATTTATGTACTCTTCTACATATAAACTGTACCTTAATTTTTTAAAAAAGTAAATAAATTTAAAAAGGGGACCTATACACAAGACAATGGGTATTTCTTATATACACATCAACTCAATCATGACCGTGTAGGCTAACACTGCCATTTTTCACAGACTTTGTGGCTAACACAGGGCATGCACCAACAGCTGGGACCCACTCCCCCAGCAGTCTTCTCCCCACCCCCTTACCTCATTTAGCAAAGATTTTATGGGCATTCCTCAACTGACTCACTTATTAGGAGAATTTTCTTATAGGTCATCAGCATTAAAAAGCTTATCACAAAAGCAACATCTACCTGCCTTCCACCTACTAACTTAATGGGCACTTTTGAAAAATTAAGACCTAGTGACAGTTTATCATCATTCAGGTACACTATCCTGGGGAAATCATTCCCTGGACATGAAAGCCACTCTAGCTGAAAATGCAAATTTCAGGAATCTTATAATCTTGTATTAATGCAGTGCTGACTTTCATTTGTACACAATCAATTTGTTACTAAACAAAGAACCCTTTTTAATTGCCTGTGCCAATTAACAGTGATCATTTGCTTTTGTTTCATTCTTAAGTAGCTCAGAACACAAGAGATGAAGTCAGTTTTAACCTTTGTCTTCAACAGAAATGGGGGGAAAAGTATAAGGCAATTGTACATTTTAAAAAATTTTGTATACTTTGGGAGGCTATTACTTGCATAGCTTAAGATACTTTTTTTTTTGATACTTTCACCTTAACTTTTTTTTTAAAAACTGCAACTAACTAATTATAGTAACTTCTACAGAAACAGTTTAAGGAACAGCATTTTTCTATTCATTTATATATTTCTGTTATACTTTTTTTGGGGGGAGGGTCTTTTTGAGACAGGGTTTTGCTCAGTGGCATTGAACTCACTTTGTAGCACAGGCTGGCCTGCAATTCACAGCAATCTTCCTAGCTCAACCTCCTGACTGCTAGAATTACAGGCATGTGCCACCACACCTAGCAAGGTATACACTTTTAAGTGTGTATATTTAATTTTAACACCCTTCCTCATCTCTCCTCAGTACTGGGACTCAAACCCAGGGCCCTGTGCATTCTAAGCAAGCACTGCAGCATTGAGCAGCATTCTCAGCCCCAGTTTTTTTTTTTTTTTAATGATAAACTGACAAGTTACTTTGCATATATTCTATTTATACATTTTTAGTTACATAAAGAATATTGTCCAAAGAAAAAACTCCGGTTAGGGGTGTAACTGACCTGAGAATAGATGCTAAGAATGCACGAGTCTCAGTTTAACCTGCAACCGAGAGACAAGAGAGACTGAAGGACTCTCTCCATTAGAAGCCACTCATATATTTTTTAATTTGCCAAAAAACTATTGATTTAAAGAGTATTACATGATCAAACATATCTATCTCCTTCTCTTAAACTGGTTTACTTATATAGTTTTGTTATACTTGGATTTGAATCCAGATCAGCATTAAAATGTTCAATTTTCCAATAGAATGGCTAGCCTAACAAGCTGGTACTTGTGACCATAGATTCTTTTCAAAATACTGTGATACAGTGTGCCTAGTGTCTGAATATGAAAATCTCTAAGACTGTTAACATGGGACTGCCTCTCTAAGACTGTTAACATGGGATTGCCTCTCAACAACAATCTAGTCATCATTTCCTTCCCTTCACCCTTCTTTAAAAAATTCTTTTACCCTATCTTACATAATTGTTCACAGTTGACTGTACATTCCTGAAGGAGACAAACTATAAATCTTTTTTGTTTTGTTTTTTTGTTTTATCTTTTTGAAAAAGGGTCTCACTATTTAGTTCAGGCTGGCCTTGGGCTCACTTTGTAGCCCAGGCTGGTCTCAAACTTGCAACAATCTGCCTGCCTTAGCCTCCCAAGTGCTTATAAATCATTTTTATATCCCAGAGTGGCAAGGCAGGCTAGCAAAAATTTCAAACAAATTTTGAAATGAAAACACCTGGATTCTGAACAATACCCTACCACTCATTAAACTGGTCACCCTGGTCAAGAGTTTATGAATGACACAGAAAGCAATGGACTAAATGCTGACTAGAAGCCCTCTGAAGGTATAAAGCCAGAGAATGGCCATTATAATTGGAAGACAATCTCAAAGAATAAATGAAAAAAAAAAAAAAGGCTTTGGCACTTGTTTAGATTCACGTACATATTGGGGACCTACCAAGTACAAGATACCTTGCATATGAGACTCCCCACCCATGAGGAAGTGTACTATTCTAAAGAAAGAAAACATACCCTTTATATGCTTTTGTTTCTCTTCAAAAAAAAAAGAAAGAAAGAAAGAAAGAAAACAATCAAGTATTATTAGCTATAAAATAAGGCAGAATTGGACCAGGGAGGCAGCTCAGCAGCATAGCACCTGCCTGGCAAGCACAAAACTAGAGTTTGAATACTGGTACCAAAAAAAAAAAAAGAAGAAGAATAGGAACCAACCAGTGTAAGTTCCTTCTTTTTTTTTTGTCTTTTTGAGACAGGGTCTCTCTATGCAGTTCGGCCAGGCCTTGAGCTCACTTTGTAGCCCAGGCTGGTTTCGAACTCACAACGATCCTCCTGCCTCAGTCTCTTGAGTGCTGGAATTACAGGCGTGAGTCACCACGACTGGTTTAGTTTCTTCATTCAAGTGAAGAAAAATGCAGTCCAGAAAAGGAAAATCCAGAAATACCGAGCCAAAGTCACACAGCTATTAAATGGCAGAGCCAGAGCTAAGAAGAGAGTTTCTTCAACATTCTTTACACTATAGGAAGCCGCCTCTCAATTATTCAAATTCCATGACCAACTTACTACAGTGACCAGAAGAGGACATCTTCCAAGAAAGAATGCAGATACCTGCGGCAAGAGAGGCATAAAATACCTACAAGATGTACAATGCAACAATCATAAGCACTGCAAATTTCACAAACTGGTAATGTTCCTTTCAACAAGGGAAAATGAAGGCGATAGGTCCGTCTGCAGTGAAATAAATACTATTTTCCTGTGATGCTGTTTGGTGGCTGAAAGTATTTGGTTCTCTGCTAATATAGCAACTTAAAGGTATTCCTCAATACCAGAGAAAAAAATAACAAAAACTAGGTTGACAAATGCCAAAAGTTATTTTTGAGAATTCTTACAGATGAAGCACAATAATGCTTTCTATCTAAAGTTGAAGAGAAATAAACTTTCAGGAACATGAATGATTTGTTTGCCTTGCTTAATACTAGCAATTCAAGTACTATTCAGATCATTGCTATCTGAGAGCCTAGGTCAACAATGACTCAGCTTAAAAAATTCCATATTTTTAAAAGAGGTACTGTACATGCCATTAGTTATGTAGCTAATACAATCTGGATGGCCCATCCCCAAAATTATAAACTAATTCCCATATGAATGGCTGAGAAAGAAACTGTTTACAAAGTTTACACTGTTTCCCTGTTTACACAGGGAAAACAATAGATATGATTTTCCTGTAGCCCCCAGAGAAAGTGTCCCATACCAATTCTGGTTGACAGAACTTGTCAGGGAGGGACTGACAAAAAGAGGATCTAAGAACAGCACCAGGAGCTCAATCCTGGTTGCAGTTCTAACTCAGCATGTGACCCCAGTCAAAGAGAATCTACCATCCAGACTGGACAGCACGACAGACTTCATACTAGGAATGTGAAACCCAGGAGGGAAGCAGCTTGTGCAAGGTCCTAACTAATCAGAACAAGGCCTAGACAGGAAGGCAGCAGCCCCCATCCTCATGCCCAACGTTCTTTTGTGGCAGAAGCTGCCACAACGCTTTGAGCAAGCCTTCTACCTCCTCACCTGTAAATGAGAAGATGAGACCAGGCACTAATTTTCACACTGAGTTCCACCGACCAAACCAAAGGGGCCAGAAGAGGTGCTTCTGCTAGTCAACTCCTCTCCTCAAGCAGAGTATCTCAATGTTACTTATGTTCTACATTATAAAAAAAAAACAAATTTTAGGGCAGGGGTTTTAGCTCAGGAGCACAAGTGCCTTACATGGTAAGCACAAGGTTGTAAGTTCGATCCCCAGTATCCCCCACTCAAAAACAAAACAAAACAAAAAAGAAATGTTACACAACTGGATTAGATTATCAATCATGCTGATTGCATAAATTAAGACACTGTTTGCTGGGCATGGTGATGCATGCCTATGATCTCAGCACTCAGGAGGCTGAGGCAGGAGGATTGTTGTGTGTTTGAGGCCAGCCTGGAATACAGAGAGGCACTGGAAAGAAAGAAAGAAAGAAAGAAAGAAAGAAAGAAAGAAAGAAAGAAAGAAAGAAAGAAAGAAAGAAAGAAAGAAAGAAAGAAGGGAAGGAGCTGGGGCTATAGCTCAGTGAGTTCAACCTCCAGTACCAAAAAAAAAGAAGAGAAGAGAAGAGAAAAGAAAAAGAGGGGCTGGAGATTTAACTCAGTGGCCTAAGCGCCTGCTTGCAAGCATGCGATCACAAATTCAATCCCAGGTACCAATTAAAAAAAAGAAAGAAAGAAAAAAGAAAGTACAGTTTAGACTGCTAGGTGGTAAATGACAACAGTTGGAGCCAATCACAGGAAAGCTCTGCAGGAAGCCTAACACCTCTCAGAAGACCACCACACACCAAAGACTAAAAAACAAGACCAGATGAGATGGAGCCACAGTCACTCCCATCTCACCATCGCCCACCTGATGGCTTCCATATTGCTCAGATGACTAAACACACATCTATGAGGTTGTATGTAGTTCGTGGTCATCTGTGCAACCCTTGTCCCTCCCAGACTATCCTTTCCCAAAGGTCACTCGCAGGTCCAGGAAACCGCACCTGGATAACTTACTCCTTTTGTCTGAAATGAGCATTTTCTGATTTTTTACTGTCCTGTGGCCTTCAGCAAACCAAGAAAAAAATGGAAAGTAGGTAAGTGTGAAGGGAGGTAGTTAAAAAACATTTAAGAGGAGGAGAAAGAAGAGCAGAAAAAGGATGAGAGTAAACTTTGATCAGGTCAGTTTCTGAAAGTCTGGGCAGGGCAAGAGCCCTTGAAGAGAAGTAACTAGGCTGAAAATAGCTGTTTACTGCCATCTCTCGCTCCACATCAAAACCAACTGGCACATTACCTGTTCCAGAAGGCCCAGACTACCACCTCACATTTCTACAGCATCCAATTCCATCACCACCAAAGCAACTGTTTGTCAGTACTAGTATTGGAGCCTCTGCTACCATCAGGGAAAGCTGACAGTCTCTGGAACATCAGTTACCAGCTTAGGAAGAAAAAAATCAGCTCTTTGTTCTTTTGGACTCCTCTCTTCCAATTATGTAAACTTAGGCTTTGGGTATGCAGGAACTTTTTATGCTGTCAGTGATATTAAAACGGGAACACATCCTGGCATAGTGACACATACCTATAATCCCAACACTGAGGCAGGAGGACCACCATCAATTCAAGGCCAGCCTAGACTACACAGTGAGACCCTGTCTCAAAACAAACAAACAAAATAACAAAATAAGCCCCAGGCATAGTGGTGCACACCTTTAGGCCCAGCACTCTGAAGGCTGAGGCAGGAGGATCAAAATGAGTTGACATCAGCCTAGGCTACAGAGTGAGTTCCAGGCAAGCCTGGACTATACAGGGAGACCTTGTCTCAAAAAAAAAACCAAAAAACTGGAACAAAAATCTAAGGAGCACTGCATATATGTTGTTTTTATCCTTAATTAGCTGTCATCTCCACATTAAGAATAATAAAATGGTGGGGCACACCTGTAATCCCCAGAACTCAGGAAGCTGAGGCAGGAGGATTACCTGGAGTTCGAAGCAAGCCTGGCTACATAGTTCAAGGTTAGCCTGAACCACATGATGAGACCCTGTCTAAAAAAAAAAAAAAATTATATCAAACTCACACACTCTAAATTAATTCATGACACATAAGACCAAAGATTCAACAGTAAAAATAAATCACAATTCTTTAAGATAATAATGAAAACAGGTTAAAATTGCCACAGTGCTTGTTCAGAAAATTTGAAGTCTTCAAAAGTTAAAGAGCCATACAGATATACTGTCCAGGCCCTTTCACTGTCACATATACAAATATGCCAACATTGGATGAGTCACTGGTCTAGTTCTATACATGGCAGTGAATGTTTTGTTTTGTTTTTTCAAATTTATTCACACAGAACTTTTCTTAATAAGTGCTGAAACAAAGTTTGAACATAACTCAGTTAACAAAGTCCTTCTGGTAAATGCTTCTTCCCAGCTGGATAGCTACTTTAACATGCAACTGCCCTAGGCCACTGGGGAGGGGAGAGGCTTTTGATTTACTATTAAAGAATAAAATAAATAAACCTAGAACATGCCAAATGTCCATCTGTCCCAAGTTAAGGAAGAAAAATAGCTGGATGGCTCCTATATAAAACCATTTCTACCTCTGAATGAATGTCCTTAAACACCACTGCACTGTATGATCATTGGAGAAAAATGGCTCAGGCAAGGAAGCAAAGGCCCAGTTCCCAAATAACGAGACCAAAAATTCATGCATGTCAGTCAGTCCCTAGCAGCCCTTTCTAATTTTACACACTGAGGTCCCTCAAAAAAGGTTTGGGGAAAAGTCAAGCCCCATACTGAGGCACTAATTCCCTGAGAAGTGTGGCTCTACCCAAAGGCACAGGGCTCCTGTGGCTTGAAGTGCCTGCAATACCAGAGGGCAGAAATCCGAGTGACACTTGGCACTCTCTCTTTCAACAAACAACCGCAGAGTGCTTTCCAAACCCAGGCCCTCACCATTTTGAAGACCAGGAAGCTAGCATCTTCCCCTGGCAGAGGTGAAAAAGAAATAAACCCACTCTACCCAGCCCCTCTCCCAAGGTCACAGGGCAAACCAAAGGCCACTGGGGAAGGCAAGAAAAGCTCTGCTGCTTCTGCAGGCCCAAAGCAGTAAACACCAAACCTGGCCATAATCCTCCTGGGATGGGAGGCTGAGAACTGGCATTTCCCTCATCAGGAGTAAAACAAGAACATGACTTGTTAGCTGGAAAATATAAAGAAGTGCACCTCTAAGATCTCCCTAAAGGTGCTGCCTTGGATGTAGAGGAGGAAGAGGGTACAACTGTTTCTGCAATAGCTCAGAGAGGGAAAGTAAGAGACAATAAAGACCTGTGAGCAACTGCAGTTCTCCTTTCTGAAGGGCACAAAGCTGTGAAGCCCAGAGATCTGAAGAGGTGAACAAATAAGGGCACAGTAAAGAAAATGGGGCAATGGACTGTGAGCCACCCCACTGCTAACCTTGGTGTTAGTGGGAGAAATGGGGCAGTCACTGAGCATCCCCCAACTATTTAACAGATCTCACAGGATCCCTGGGTGGGTAAAACCCTCAGGTGCAGGGTGCTGAAAGACTCAGCGAGTCCCTTAAGTCTGTGAACCTGAGGGATGGAGGCCAGAGAAAGGACACACCTGAAAAAGTTCCTCAGTGGGTGGCGACCAGGTCAGATGGGAACTGAATGCAAGAGGAGCCAGACTGGACACTAGAGAAAGGAAAATGGGACAAACAAAATTGAGAGATTTGACTAAGGGAGAGCAAAGGGAAAAGACCATCAATCAAAAACTGAGGGGGCTGGGGATTTAGCTCAGTGGCTTAAGTGCTTGCCTGGTTAAGCATGAGATCAGGAGTTCAATCCCTAGTATCTAAAAAATAAAATAAAATAAAAATAATTAAAAAAAACTGAGGTGGCTCCAAGAACCAGGGGACTATAACACGAAAAAATGACTAAGAAGACACCTTATTAGGCCAAGCATGGTGGCACACACCTGCCAACTCAACACTTGGGAGGAGCACTGTGAGTTTGAGGCCAGTCTGGGTTCCACAGTGAGCCTCAACTTCACAGAGAGAGCCTGTCTCAAAAATAAATAAATAGAGACACCTTAGTGATACATGCCTGTAAAAGCAGCTACTTGGCAAGATGAGGCAAAAAGATCACAAGTTTAAAAAAAAAATCATAAGTATAAATTCAGATTGGGCACACTGTAGTTAAGACCCTGCCTCAAAATAAAAAAAATAAATAAAAAAGTAAAAGGTTTGGAATGTAAAAGGCTATGCAAAGGCCTGGGTTCAATCCCCAACACCAGGGCGAAAAAGAGAAAAAAAAAAACCTTAATATTAAAAGTGAGGAAATAAACTAAAAAAAGAGCTAAGCGCTAAGGCTAGGGAGAGAGAACAAATACATGAAAACAGTGGAGGGTGAAAAATGAATCAAAATGGTGTGGCAGTAAAGAATGCGAGCCAGAAGATAGAATTGAGAGGGACCAGAGCTAGGATGAAGTTATACGGAGACCAATGTTAAAAGAACCACTTCAAGAGGGACAGGAATAGTAAAGTTAAAAAAAAAGGTGAAAAAAAAATTCGGGCAAATGGACAGCTCCAAAAGAGTAAGTTAGGGGGTGGGAGGACCTAAGTAAAGATAGGAACAGAAGTGAAATGAGGATAAAGAGCAGGTGGGAAATGCTTCAAGGCAGTCTGTGAGATACAGAAGAGGAACGGGATAGGTGACAGGTCAGAATCATCAGAGGCACAGTGAAGAAGGGCAAGGCTAAGAAGCCCCACAATGGGCAGAGGCAGGAAGAGGAGGTCTTAGGCAAGGAGGAACTGAAGGGAAGAGTGGTCAGAGGAAGGGGAGCAAATGAATGGAACAGCTCCCAGGGCCAAAAGGAAGGTGAGAAGAAACCCCCAAGAGAACACTAGAACAGACCTAACAAGACTGAGGGAAACTCAGTTAGGGATCGAGGGCAGGGAAGCAAATAGCAGATACGGGGGACCTGCCTGGTCAGAGAAAGGGGAGGAGGCTGCTTCCTTGGAGGGCAGAGGCAGAAAGCAAGCAGGCTGGGGAGCCAGATCTGAGCTCCAGCAAGGGGCAAAAATAGGAGGCAAAAAGGTCTGGAAGAGAGGAAAAGGTATGAATGGCAAACAGGAGCAAGAGCTGAAGAGGTGAGGCAAACATGAGGCAACCAAGTCAGAGAAGGGTCGGAGAGGTAGCCAAGGAACATCTGGGGCAACAGCAGGTTCTGAGGACGAACTGCGCCCAAAGGATGATGGAACCAAGTCCAGGGGATAAGAACCCGGGGCGGCAGTGCCAGGGCTTTCGGATGGATCCCCAAGAAGGTGCAACAGCAAGTCCTAAAGGGACAGCTCCTGGGGGTGCAATACTAGATTCTGAGACAGGATAATAGTAGATAGGTCACAGAAGAGCCCGGGGATAGATCCTAAAGGCAACCAGCGCAGAAATCTGAAGCCAGTAAAAGGGTCAAGCATCTCCAAGTGCGAGCAAGAATTAAGGGATGCAGAAGGGTCACCAAGGAAGAGGTGGGTCCCGCAAGCATTGCAGAGTCCAGGAGGAGCGAAGGGCATTTCTGGGGCCGGAAGAGGGAAACGGGAGGTGCAGAACTGGGAGCAGGGTGGCTGAAGGTGGGTGGGGGGACGGACAGATCCCCGAGACCCGCCGAGCCGCAGGAGGGCACACAGACGAGGGGCGAGGACGACAAGGGCCACTCTGAAGGCAGCCGGGCCCCGCGAGCCGGGCTCCAACGCCAAGCTGCAGGGACTGCGGGCCCGGGGCGCTGGGGGGCCGCTCCCTCCCCTCCCCCTCTGGCTCCTCCATTGTTCGCGGGCTCCGGGCCCCGCCGTCCCCGCCTCCCCCTGGACCCCGCAGCTGGGCGGCGCCCGGCCTCGCCGCGCTGGGCCCGCGAGCTCGCGCACTCACCAGCTGGGCGCCCTCAGCGCGGCCCCGGCCTTGGGGATATGGGCCGCGGCGACGGCGGCCCCGGCGCCATGTTCCCCCACTACTCGTCCGGCGGCGGCTGAGGCAGCGGTGGCTCCGGCGGCGGGGGGCCGAGCGGACCCTCCCTCGCGGGCTCCCTCCTCTGCCTCCTCCGCCTCCTCCTCCCGCCGCGCCGCGGCTCTCCCTCCGGGCGGGGGGCGGGGAGGGAAGGGGGGAGGGGCGGGAACCAGGGGGAGGGCGGGCCGGCCTCCCTCCCTCGCTCGCTCGCGATGGCGGCGGCACCTCCTTCCTGCGGCCGCCGCTCCCGAGTGCGCGCGCCCCCTCGCTACTGCGCGTGACTGGCGCGGGGACCGCTGCAGGGGGATAACGGCCCCCAGGCGCGCGCCGCAAGGGGATGAGCAGCACCGAACAGCAAGACGCAGCCGCAGCGCGCGCGCGCCTGGAAGGCTCGCTGCTGCCGCCGCGGCCTGAGGCTGGGAGCGGGCGCCAAGAGAGCAGTGCGCGTGCGCCTCGAGAAAATGCCGCTACTGCGGCTATTGCGGCGCGAGACTGAGCGCGAGGAGACCCGCGAACTGGCAGAGGGAAAAGGGTGGGCAAGTGCGCGTGCGCAATAGGGGCCGCCAGCCGGCGCGGGTCCTGGCGCAAGGCAGAGGGAGTGGCTCAAGGGAGGCGCGCGCTTGCGCGCGCCAGAGGCACTCAATCCTTTGCCTCACGCAGGCTCTGGAAGAAAACAGGAGTGGAGAGGCACGGCCTGGCTCTGAAAGAGGAGACGAAGGGCGCGATCCCGCTCGCGCGGGACCTAACCAGCCAATGGGAGGCAAGGGTAGGTGGGTTTGCCGCGCGAGCCGCAGCCCCCAGGATAACGGAGGAGGAGAGAAGGAGAGACGTAACGTGGGGCGCTGGGGTGGTGAAACTGGGCAAGAAGGAGGGAGCGCACCCAGCGAGGGAGTTGATTGGAGGGCACTGAGAGGCGTGGCCTGCCTCAGCCCAATCTGACCCTTTCAATTCGTCGTCCCGGAAGAGGGGGCGGGGCTGGAGAGCGCGTGCTCTAAACCTGGCTGTGAGGAAAATATACAGGCAACGCGCGCCTTAACGCAAGTTGTTCATGATTCTGTGATCGTTCGCTGCCTGGCAGAGGGAAGATGGCCTAGTCCTGCACGCAGTCCTGGCCCCCAAATCAGCATTGTCCAAAGGACTGTAAATCAACTGTCACTTTGGACGTCTGGAGGGAAAGTAGTGATGGAAGAGGGCACCACCGCTGTAAAACTTGATTCCTCTGAACGAAGGAGGAGTTCCTCTGGGACTCCTCCGGAAGTACGGATTGTAAAAAATGAGCTCTCTGGGCCCGAGTCTATTTTGGAACGCATGAAGAAGGGTTAAGTTTTCCGTTGCATTTTGCCCCTTTCTTTAGTCTCTTCATCTGTAAAATGGAAAGTTGTATTTCCCTCAGAGAAGTGGCTTCTCCCCACCACAGGCCAAGGCAGAATCCCATCCCAGCCTTCCCCATCCAGGCCCTAGCCATAAGGCTTACTTCAGTCTGGTAATAGGTTTTTCTCTCATCCCGAGAGGAAGAAACACGACTATGTTAATCTTCGATGATGTCCCTTGTCCCTAACAAAAGCCCCGGCCCAAGGCGGAGCTCAGCAGTGTTTTGTTGGATGGGTAGAACATCAAGGAGCGCCTTCCCTGCTCTGCAATTCTTTCCTGCACGCGAGAGGGCGAGTGCAAATCGAGCCAGCCAGGGACAGGAAGCGGGCTTCCCTGGGGGCAGTCGCCTGCCCCACCCCCGCGCACCGCCCACCCCCGCCACTCCGGATAAATAAACAATCGAGTAAACAATTAGCAGGAAGAGAGACGAGGCAAAGTGGAGAGTGCCGATTTGGGCCTCCATCAAGATGTCCCAAGCATTGCCCTAGGGCCAGGTGACACCAAGCAGAGGAAGCAGGGTAGGTAAGGGGCAGGTCACGGAAACCTGGACCAAGAGCATCGAAGAGGTTCACGAAACGCTAAATAAATAAATATTTTCTTTAAAAAAAAAAGCCACAAAAGTTTTGTAGAGAATACAGAGTGCCGCGACTTATTCTGTCTCCATATCTGAGAGTTTGAAAGAATCCAAGAGGGTGGAGATAAGGTCTACGATTGACCAAGGAGTGGGGTGAGCCCACAGCGCCGCCTGCAAACCCATGGTAGGAAGCTAAATCTTAACTGGAGCCGTCGGGGCTGGCAGCCGGCGTGAACTCTTCTGCTATTGGCCAAAAGCGCAGCCAATCACGAGGTAAGAACGGGAGGCGGTTATGTTCGCGTCCACTGAGCAGTCTCGACGCACCTAGCCCGGCGCTTCCCACCTGGTGGGCACACACCGGGTATTTGAGGGAGGGTTGCAGGTTGAACCTCAATTTTTATAAGCTTTAAACATCGAAGTGTGGGCCGCGCCTGGTGCTGCACGCCTATGATCTCAGCGCTTGGGAGGCTGAGGCAGAAGGATCGCTGGGAGTTCGAGGCCAGCCTGGACTACATAAACAGACCCTGGTTCAAAGAATCAAAAAAAATTTTTTAATATACAATATAGATATTGAGAAGTGCATAGATCACCAGTACTGCAAAAAGAACACGCACTCTAACCAGAACGCTGCCTGACAGATCACTTTCCAGCCCCCTGGGCCTCCTAACATTCACTGCCCTCTACTCCAGGGAAACCTTATCCTGCCTTCTAGTACCGCACCTCGGTTTTGCCTGTTTTGCACTTCATATGAATGAGATCATATAGTAGCTACTTTTAGACATGGCTTCTTCCAGAGAACACTGGGAGAGGCCAGCACCTCACTGTATATTGGGGTAGATCTCTCTCTCTCTCTCTCTCTCTCTCTCTCTCTCTCTCTTTCTCTCTCTCTTTCTCTCTCTCCCCCCTCTCTTCCGTGAAAGGGGTCTCACTCTGTAGTCAGGGCTGTTCTTGAATTCCCTGCTGCTTAGGCTGACCTCAAACTCTGTGATCCTCCTGCCTCTACCTCCCTAGTGCTGGGATCACAGGCATGTACCATCATCCTTGGTTCAAGAGCGTTCATTTTTTTTCTTTTGGTGCCAAGGTTCGAACTCAAGACGGCGCGCTTGCAAGGCAGGCACTTATGCTGCTGAGCTAAATTCCCAGCCTCAAGATCATTCATTTTTGTCCTGTGGGTGTGCATTTACCTTAGAGTGAAACTATTAATGATAGCCCTTTTATCTTTCCCAAGAAGTTGTCCAAAGTGGATGTATCAATTTACTGTTCTACAAGTTGCACAAGAATTTTGGTTGTTCAAGTCGGTTGTGGTGGCTCATGCCCGTGATCCCAGCACAGTGGGGAGGCTGAGGCAGGAGGATTGCCATGAATTTGAGACCAACTTGGGCTACATGGTGAATTCAGGATTAGCTTGAAGAACCTGGCTCATGAATAAATAAATAAAATCAATCCAGGATGTAGCTCCATGGAAGAGCACTTACTTACTATGAGGAAGGAAGTTTCAGCTGCTCATTTCCAAAACACTCTTATCTTTTTAATTTTGGCTGTTCAATGGTTGTCTGATGTGATTTTAGTTTATCTTTCTCAAAAGATTAATGGGATTGATCACACATATAAATACATCTCACCCGTTTCAGTAGCATCTTTTGTGAAGTGCTTATTCAAATCTCTTGCCTATTCTCTCCTATGTTGGATATCTTTTCGTTTTGCCTTTTTAAAATTTGACACGGGAATCTCACTACATTGCCCAGGGTAGCTTCCCACTTAAGATTCTCTTGTCTCTGACCCTCAGTAGCTGGGATTGCAAGTGTAAGCCACCACAGCTGGCTCATTTATTTTATTTTTTTTTCCAAGCTGGGGATCAAACTCAGAGCCTCGCACATGCTGGGCAGGTGTTGTACTATTGAGCTATATCCCCAGCCCCTATTTTTAAATTTTTTTTGAGACAGGGTCTCACTATACAGTTCAGGCTGGCCTTGAGCTCACTTTGTAGCCCAGGCTGGTCTCGAACTTGCAACAATCCTCCTGCCTCAGCCTCCCGAGTGCTGGGATTACAGTTGTGAGCCACCACACTAAATTTTTTAATTACAAAATAACATGAGTTTTCTTGTCCTTGCAAAATATCTTAAATCCTCAGATAAGATGCCATCTTTTTGGACAATTCGGGCACCTCTCCAGAATGTGTTTTGCCCCTGCCCTCTCTCCAGACACATATGTGGTAGAGCTCAGTGCCAAGACTCAGAGTCTGGCCTGTCCCTCAGTCAGCTTACAAGATGTGTGACCTCAAGCAAAGTAGTTAACCTCTCTGTACCTCATTCTTCTTATCTGTAAAATGATAATGTTAGTACTTGCCTTACAGAGTTGTTTTGAGGTTATCATCAGTAATATGCTTAGAAAAATGCCTGGAACATGTTAGACATGGTGGTGCACACCTATAATCCCAGCACTACGGGAAGCTGAGACAGGAGGGTTACAAGTTCAAATCCAGCCAGGAAGTTTAGCAATTTAGCAAAATCCTGCCTCAAAATAAAATGTAAAGGCCAGGCACAGTGGTGTATGCCTGTAATCACAGCATTCAGGAGGCTGAGGCAGGAGGATCACTGAGAATTCAAGGCTGGGATGCATTGTGAGTTCAAAAGCCAACCTAAACTATATAGCAAGACCCTGTTTTAAAAAAAAATTTAAGGGGCCAGGGAAGTAGCTCAGTGTGAAGACCCTGAGTTCAATCTCCAGTAACTAACACACATACAAAAAAGAAAGAAAAGAAGGAAGGAAGAGCTGGGTGTGGTGGCTCTCACCTGTAATCCCAGCACTCGGGAGGCTGAGGCAGGAGGATCATTGCGAGTTCGAGACCAGCCTGAGCTACAAAGTGAGCTCAAGGCCAGCCTGAACTGCATAGTGAGAACCTGTCTCAAAAAGACCAAAAAAAAAAAAAAAAAGGAAGGAAGAGTAAGCAAGCTAGGGAACTGGAACACAATAAGTACTGTGTAGCAGCAGCTGCAGCGGCAGTAGTCTTAAATAGTAACTTTTTAAAAAGATAATCATGTAGCCAGGAGCACATCTGTAATCCCAACACTTGAGAGGCAGAAGGATTGCAAATTCCTGGCCAGCCTGGCTACACAGTGAATACCTAATGTCAAAAAAAGATAAACCAGACTGGGGATTTAGCTCAGTGACATAAGTGCCTGCCTGGAAAGCTTGAGGTTGTGAGTTTGACCCCTGGTACCAAAACAAGCAAATAAACAAAAAGATAAATCATGCAGGTTTTTTTTTCCTTTTGGCGGTACAGGAGATTGAACCCACCAGTGCTCTACCACTGAGCAACATTCCCAGCCAAATTTACATATATATGTATATATAATATATATTTTAATATATATATATATATATTATATTTTTTTTAATTTTGAGTCAGGGACTTGCTAAGTCACTGTTACCCAAGCTGGGCTCAAACTTGAGATTCTCCTACCTCAGCCTCCCAAAGGACTAAGATTACACTGCACCTGGCACAACCACGCTTCCTTTGCCCACTCCTCATTCCTGTATTGGTCAGCATTTGTGTTTTATCTATTGTGAGTGCTGATGCTGCTATGAACACTGGTGCAATTATCTGTGTGAGTCTCAGCTTTTGATGCTCTATAGAATTAGAAATCAAAGTGCAGGGCTGGGGATTTAGCTCAGCGGCATAAGCGACTCCCTGGCAAGCACATGGTGGTGAACTCGATCCCCAGTACCAAGAAAAAAAAAAGAAAAGAAAAAAAGAAATCACAGTGCAAAATCATAGTGATCACTCTTTATTTTTGGTTTTGTTTTTTGAGATAGAGTCTTGCTATGTAGTCCTATGAGCGCAAGGCAATCCTCCTGCCTCAGCCTCCCCAGTAATGGGATTACAGATGTGCACCACAACCCAGGTAATTTTTTTTCTTTTCTTTTTTACTTCTTTTTTTTTTCAGTGCCAAGGATCAAACTAACTCAGGCTTTAAACATACTAATCAACTTCTCTATCATTGAACCCTAGCCAGCCCCAAACCTATATTTAACTTTTTTTCTTTTTTTATAATAGACATTTTGCTAATAGGTAGGTAGTGGTACCTTGTGGTTTTGCTTCGCTAATGACTAGTGATGTTGAGCATCTTTTCATGTACTTATTGCCCATTTTGTAGATCTTTTGAGAAAGGTCTGCTCAAGTTCTTTGGCCATTTGTTCCCTGAACTGATGCAAAATATTTATTCCAAGTTAGTTATTTTATGCTGTAAGTTTACCCTCTCAACAGACTTCTGATAAACAAATCTGAAGTTAAAGCTGAAAACAATGTTATCAAAATCATCTTGACCTTTAAAGTATCACAAAAATGTATATATTGAACTGGGTTTAGTGGTGCACACTTGTAATGCCAGCATTTGGAAGGCTGAGGCAGGAGGATTGCTGCAAGTTCAAGGTCAGCCTGGGCTACATATGACTTCAAAGTCAGCCTGAACTATATAATGAGACACTGTCTCAAAACAAACAAAAAAAAACATATATTACAATTCACCCTGAATATCAAGGCTGCATGAAAAACATATTTCTTGTATCCAAATATTTTAAGCTGTACCCAGAAAAGAAAAAACCACATGCTTGGCATATGATTGGTTAAGAGCTAAAATTACCTGAGCAGCCAAAAATAAAATAAAATACTCAAATATTAGCATTACCTAGTTGGGCATAATGGCACATGCCTGTAATCCCAGCACTTGGGAGACTGAGGCAGAAGGATCATCGTGAGTTCAAGGCCAGCCAGGGCTACACAATGAGGCCCTGTCTCAAACAGAAAAAACAAATCACAGAGTATTAGCATTAAATTAATACCATGACGACTGTGGGGTGTGATGGCTCACGCCTGTAATCCCAGCACTCGGGAGGCTGAGGCAGGAGGATCGTTGTAAGTTTGAGACCAGCCTGAGCTACAAAAGTGAGCTCAAGGCCAGCCTGAACTGCATAGAGACCCTGTCTCAAAAAGACAAAAAAAAAAAAAAAAAAAGTACCATGACGACTTCAATAGTCACTTTGCCAATAATTGAGCACAGGGCTCCTGGCCCCATGGGCTGGCTGCAGAGACTGTTGCTACAGACCAGCGCCCCCCTTGCCCTCTCTGCTTCACTACCAACTCCACCTCCTCAACACATCGCTCCACGTGTCCTGTGTGCGCGGACTGAAAAGTCTTTCCCACTCCACACAAAAATTTCTATTAAGCAGAGAGCAGGAAAAATAACAACAAAAGCTCAGCAAGCCAACTGCTCTCTTTGGGATATGATTATTTCCCTTGGGCATGAAGTATTCACAGTACCAGAAAAGGAAAAGCAGCCAGATGTGGTGGTGCACACCTGTAATCCCAGAACTCTGGGAGGCTGACACAGGAAGGTCCCAAATTTAAGCCCACCCTGGACAATTTAGTGAGACCCTATATCAAGAAAGGGCTTGGCCAAGTTCATCCTCCACAAAAAAAAAAAAAAGGTTTTGTGCGTTGCTTTGCTTTGTTTAACAGATTCTAGATTTGAGTTCCCTTTCCAAGATTAGGTGTATGGATGTCACTTGCAATGATAAAATAAGTAACTATGAGATCAAGAGGACAATGATACATGCATCATTTTGTGACTTTAACATTGTCAAGCATTTACCAGATGCCAAGATCAAAACCAAAAGTATATGGAGAGAATTATTATTCATATTTCTCCACACAGAGAAAGCAAAGTGCCAGGTCTTTTCTGCTAGTTCGTAAGTAGCAAACTATTGTTTCAATAGTTTTCTTTATTTATTTTAATATTTTAATTTAAACCAAGTGTGCTGGCACATGCCTGTAAACCCAGCTCTCAGGAGGATCTCTGCAAGCTCCAGGCCACCCTGGGCTACATAGTGAGACCCTGTCTCAAAAAAAAAAAAGTTTTAATTTAAAAAAGAAAAGAAGAACTTCCATGTATGTGTCCTGAACATATCAGCCAAGCTTGCTGGGTGGGATTAAGCTTTGGTCACCTGGTGTTTCACGGCTACTCATTTCAGAGATAGAGTCTTCAGACTCTTCTTTACAAGCTTTTTTTTTTTTTTTTTGAGGAGGGGTACCAGGGAATCAAACTCACAACCTTGTGTTTGCCAGGCAGGCACTTGTGCTGCTGAGCTAAATCCCCAACCACAAAGACTGCTTCCCTTGTGTCAATTTTATTGTTGTTGCTGCTGCTGCTGCTGCTGCCATTTTTTGAGTCTTTCTAAGTAGCGCAGGTTGGCTTTGAACTCATTGTCCTCCTGCCTCAGCCTCCCGAGTGCTGGGATGCTAGGCATGTGCCAACACATGGAACAAGGTTCTAGACACTTGGGTACATATTTGATGGTTTATTCGCTTCCCATGGTGAGATGCTGGCGCGGAGAAGCTGGCGGCAACATCCTCTGTGGAAACTTCTTCCGCTCCTAGCATCTCTGAGGGTTGCTTGGCAGGGGAAGATTGTTCCCCTTTCCCAAGGTGTCCCTGTGGGTCTGTGTGGCTGACTCGGCCTGCTGGGTCCTGGATTCAGTGAAGGACAGGCTTCCTCTTCCAACTGCAGCTTTTCTGCTGTCTGTTTCCTCTTCTTCCCTAACCTCTGTTTGCTTGTTTGTTTTGGGTTTTGGTTTTTGGTTGTTTGAGACAGAGTCTCTCTGTGTATTCCAGGCTGGTTTGTTGTTGTTGTTTGTTTGTTTGCTTTTTGGTACTGGGTATTGAATTCATGTCCTTACATATGCCAAGCAGGCACTTGTGCTGCTGAACTAAATCTCCAGCCCTCCAGTCTGATTTTAAATCCACAATGATCCTCCTGCCTCAGCCTCTCTAGTCCCAGGAGTATAGGTGTGTACCACCACACCAGGTTGCTCTGTTGTTTTTTTGAAGCATCTATAGGTGACTTAGTTGACCATGGTGGTGAGAAATGTAGCCCAACAGTTAAATCACAGTCTCTCTTCAGCAAGGAGAGGCACCCAACCTTGTGGCTGGATCTGGGTGAAACCTCTCTGCTCCTGTTCCCTAATTCCTTCAGGTCCCCAGCGAGAGTTCCCTCAAGGTTTTCTTGTTAAAGCATGCTTAGACTAGATGTGGTGGCTCACGCCTGATCCCAGCACTCAGGAGGCTGAAACAGGAGGACTGGCTTGAGCTTGAGGACAGCCTGAGCTACAGTGTCCGAGACCCTGTCTCACGAAACAAAAAACTGTACAGACAATTATTAAAAGCACCGTCAAAAATGTTCAGAGCAGTCAATATGACAAAGCCTTTAAAACACAAATCTCTTTGTTTTTACAGAACTGCTAAAAATAATGTACATATATTTATTTATAATAATTTTAACCTTCAAAATCCATCCTAAAGAAAAAGAAATCTTGTTTTTAAAAGAGGATAACAGCAAGGGAGGTGGCACATGCCCATATTCTCAGCACTGGGAAGGCTGAGGCAGGAGGATCACTGTGAAGTTGAGGAGAATATGGGCTAGATCATGAGTTGAAGACCAGCCTGAACTACACAGTGAGACCCTGTCTCAGAAAAAGAAAAATAAATTTTTAAAAGACCACATGAATCCACCAATTTGTGCTTCTGCTCTCAACCCCTCTTTTTCTCCAGTTACAGGTTCTGCTAACTCCGTTCTCCGTGTACACTGGCTCCATCTACTGGAGATGTCAGGCAGGACCAGCTAATGTCCAGACCCGGGTCTGGAGATGGGGTTCCAGCTTCTCCGCCCCGTGCTAGTGAGTAGTCCATATTCTAAAGAAGCTCTTCCAAAGTGACTGCCACAAGGCCAAGGACTGATTGACTGACTGATGATTGAATTTTTATTCTGTTTTTGTTTGAAACAGGGTCTCACTACGTAGTTCAGACTGACCTTAAACTCTATGTAGCTGAAGGACCAGCCTCAAACTCTCTGCCATCCTCCTGCCTCAGCCTCCAGAGGGCTGGAACTACATTCATATGCCACCATGCCTGGCATGTTTAGTTGTTGTTGAGTTTGAGGAGTTCTTTATTTTAAATGATAGTGGGTTTTTAAAAATTTTACTTATTTATTTTGGTACTGGGAATCAAACTCAGGATCTTGTGCCCCTGAGCTGTGTTTCAAGAGATGTGTGCTTTGCAAATATTTTATCCCATTTTGTGGGTTGTCTTTTCAGTCTCTTGATAGTGCCCTTTGATGTGCACATTTGTGTGTATGTGTGTGTGCGTGTGCACGTGCGTGCAAATGCTTGCTGGAACTCGGGGCCTCATACTTACAACGCGCATGCCCCACCAGTCACTGATCTACACTCTCAGCCTCAATATATTTTAAACAAAATACTGGGTGAACATCGGAAGACAGTTACACCCCAGTGTGGCTGTGCGCGCCTCTAACTCTTCCTTTGGGAGGCTGAGGGAGGCTGATCACAAATTTGAGTTCCCTCTGGGCAAATTAGAAAGACTATTCTAAAATAAAAAATAGGGCTGGGGATATAGCTCAGTGGTTCAACTAATTGCCTGGCAAATGCAAGATCCTGAGTTTGATTCCTGGTACCAATAAATAAATAAATAAAGCTGGGCATGGTGGTGCAGGACTGTAATTTCAGCACTTGGGAGGCTGAGCCAGGAGAGTCTCTTCCAGTCTGATACCAGCCTGGAGCACATTAGCAAGACCCTGTCTCAAAAAACCAAAACTAAATAAATAAAATTTAAAAATAAATAAATGAAAAGGGCTGGGGACGATGTAGCTCAGTGCGAAGGCTTTGGGTTCAATACCCAGTGCTCATAGAAAGAGAGTTATTTCTAGATTCCTCAATGCTGTTTACTTAAAACTACTATTCCCAGCATACCCTCCTCTTCATGGGGTGAGTTGTGTGTCTGTTGTGGGGGAGAAATGTATCAGACTACTTTTCCCGAAATGCAACGTTTTCCTTCTTTGCGGGTTCTCAACCACATCGGGAATTGCAGTCGTTCAGAGAAAGCTTCGTCTACAACTCCCAGAATGCACTTAGAATCTGGCTCCTTCGATAAGAAAAGGACCGTCGTGATGCATGCTAGGAGGCGGGACCGACACTTTCCCTCTCTTGCCGCCCGTCGAGCTGAGATTAAACTACAGCTCCCAGAGGACCTTGCGAGAGGGAGGCGGGTCCTTCTGCCGGAAGTCCGTTCCAGCCCTGGGCTCCCCAACTGCGGCCACTACCGGAGCCATCCAGTCGCCGTGGGACCTGGGCTGCTGGGGTCCGGACAGGGGTCACCATGGTAACGGGGGCGCGCCACGCCCGGAACTGGCAAAGGGAGGGTCCATGCCTAAACAGCCGAAGCCTGGTTCGGCACTGACGAGACCCCCCCCCCCCCCGCGGCTGATGGTCTGGACCAGGCGCGGGCTCTTGGGATTGGGGCCATCAGGGGCTGGAATGGGGTAACAGGGCCTTGATTGTGCCCTGCGGGTGCCCTGGAGTCTCCAGGCATGGGGACACAGGAGCAGGGGGACCAAGAGAAAGGACCGTGCCGGTGGGAGATAGTGGAGGTTGTTGGGGGCAGGTGGGAGGCAACTTGCGCGGCACGGGGCAGGGAGAAGGCATTGGACGTGATAAGGAGGCGTTGAACGGGAATGGGGACTTGGGACAGGGAGCGAAGTCCCCCTATAGGAGGGGTCTCCGGAGGCCGGGAGCTGGCCTTGCAGGCAGAGAGGGGGTGCTGGAGCAGGAGCTGGGAGTATCTCAAGGGGAAGGGACTAGGTCTGGAGACCGGAAGTAGGCATTGCCGGGAATCGGGGTCTAGAGTCGGGGAAAGGGAGGGTCCAGAGGAAAGAGGCTCGGAGATCGGGGATTGGACGCCAGAAATCAATGGTGAGCAGCTGAACTGATCTTTCCGAGGAGAGACCTTGGGGAGAGGGGCAGGGAACAGACTTGGAGGTGTGAACGGGGAGGGGGCTCTTGGAGCAGCACTGAGGCCCGGATTTAGGAATCTACCCTGTACTGGGACTTTGGAATCAAGGAAGGTTCTTTGGTCAGGGAGTCAGGACAGGAAGGTGAGTGGGGCAGTGTCAGATTGAGGATGAGTCTCCCCTGGGAACAGGGTCCTTGGAGGCAAGATGCTATTTTTTTTTTCTGGTGGTGGTAGATTTTTTTTCTTTTGAGACAAGGTCTTATTGTTTAGCGCAGGCTGACTTCAGACTCTCGGGAGTCCTCCTCCCTCAACCTCCCAAGCGCTGAGATTCCAGGTATGAGCCACCACATCTGGCAAGGTGTGATCTTTGGAGGAGGAAGGCAGCCTTGGAGTTGGAGGGGGATGTCCAGTGAAAGGCTCCTGAGGCTTGAGTGGGGACTGAAACTGAGAAGGTGGAGGTCAGAAGCGATGAACCCCAAGGGACAAGGGTCGGAGGCAAGAAAAGTTGGGGGGCATCCGGAGGATACAGCAGTGGGGTGAGGATGCAGGAGGGAAGGAGACCTGGAGAGATTTGAACATGGAAGTGTTTTGAGGAGGGTTTGGCATAAGAGGCAGCACTGTCAGGTCCCCAGAGGTTCCCAGGGTCCCTGCTCTGCCTGCCCCACCCCTCTCCCTTTCCCCTCACCCCTGCTGGCATAGGAAGTGGCTTTGGCTGCCTCAGCAGAAGGCATTCTTGGAAGAAGCGTGTAAAATCCTGTTCCTGTCTGTTTGCTGGGTTGGGGCCTAGTGGAGTATGTGAAGCATGAGGCTTAGGAGAACAAGTAGGGTGCTGTTAAAGAACAGGGCTCCCACAGGTTAGGTTAAGGGCGTTCGAGAAAGCCTTTAAACTCCCAGGTCTTCCTTTCCCTGTGTCTCGGTTTGCTTATCTGTAAAATGGGCATCAGCATACCATTCTTCCTAGCTGGGTCCTATGTTGGGGCCTTTATTTTTTCAAAGTCAAGTTACAGCAAACTATAATAGCTGCTAGGAGCTGGTGTGATGTGACACTTAGAAGATGCTAGTTGCTGTACTACAGCCTTGCGTTCATTGCCATGTGCCTTAGTCTTACGAAGCAGGTACGCAGTGTGTCCACTGCAGGGAAAGGGAGTCTGCCCTGGACACACAGCAATAGAGGCCAGGATTTGTTCTGGCTTTAGAGTCTGTGCTTTGCCTCTCAGACATAATGATGGCTAATTTTATTGAGGGCTCCCTGTGTAACAAGTACTATGTGTGCTAAGCCCCTCTCTCTGTGTCTTGTTTTATTCTATGGTACTTGTGGTGGAACCTGGAACCTTCTCCTCCTGCACTCTGCCACTGAACTGCACCCCTGCCCTTTTTAAAGTTTTATTTTGAGGCAGTGTCTCTGCCTTGCCTAATTTGGCCTTGGACTTGCACTCTTCCTGCCTCAGCCTCCTGGGTAGCTGGAATTACAGGGCTGCACCACCATGCCTAGCTTCTAAGTGCTTCTGACTTTGACTCATTCAGTTTGCACCGTAGCTGTGATATTTAACCTGACTTTTCAGGATCATAACAAACTTGGCAGCCACAACTGGTGATCGTCATAGCTAACATGAGCTCTGAGCCAGGCCCTGCTGTTTCTGCTTACAGAAACCTGAGGCAGCTAGGTCAGGGCACAGGAAGACGGGACAGGGCCCGGGGCAGAGCACTGGCCTGGCCTTGGGAAGCCTCAGATTCTTTCCCCAGCACTGCAAAACAACAACAACGACAGCAACAAAGGCAAATGCTTTGGGAAACAGTCCCCAAAATGGTACAACCTAGAGCTTCCATATGACCCTGCAATTCCGCTCCAAGAGTCCTCGCAAAAACCTGGGCGTCACTGCTCCTAGCAGCATCTTGATAGCCAGGAAGTGAAAATGACCCAAATGTCCAACTTGTGAGCAGGCAGGCAGAGCCAGAGGCCATTACGTGGACATTATTCACCACACAAAGGAATGAAGCCCTACAGTGTGCTGTCTGGGGCTGCACCCCAAAAGCTCATGAGGTCCCCAGAGCACGTCTGTGTGATCCCACTTAAACGGAGTGTCCAGAAAGGGCAAGTTCACCGGGGCAGGAGAGGGACGGGAGGACAGGAGGTTTCTTTTGGGGATAATAAGAGTGTTCTGGCCTGGTGTGGTAGCCCTCAGCATTCAGGAGGCTGAGGTAGGAAGATCGCCGAGAGTTTGAGGCCAGCCTGCGTTACATAGTGAGGCCCTGTCTGAAAAACAAACAAAATGTTTTGGAATTAGTGGTGATATTTGTACAACTATGAACATACTGAACCGTTTGCATTTTTAGTGTGAGGATTTTGTGGTATGTGAATTGTATTTCAGTTTCTTAAACAATTAGCCAGAAAACAAAAGAAAAGAAAAAGAGGGAAAAAGTGGCAGAGCTAGGACTCAGACTGAAGAAGTCCTAGTTAAAAACATTTAATTTATTTTGGTTATTTGATCCAGGGCCTATGTACTTTAAGTTGTCCTTGAACTCACTATGTAGCCTGAGCTGGCCTCAGATTTGCAGGGATCCTCCTGCCTCAGTTTCCCAAATGCCAGAATTGCAGGTATGTACCACCTCACCCAGCTGAGATACATGGAGTGAACATCTACTGTACATTGACCGCTGGCCCAGGTTGATAAATGTATTTAACTTTGGCAAGATGGTTGTCCTTGGGAAACTTGCATCTCCATGGTCCCCCTGTCGGTGCACAAGGGAACAGGCTTGGTGGAGCCCAGGAGCCACCCACTTGGGGAAAGGAAGTCATTCCCCTGGGGACGGGTGGGCCCTGGGCCTAGGACCCTGGACCCAGCCCCAGCCCCAGGTCCCCAGCGGGGATGGGCCGGCTCCGGGCTCTCTAAGGCTCACTTCCTCTCCCCCTCCCCCTCCCCCAGATCCGCTTCATTCTCATCCAGAACCGCGCAGGCAAGACACGGCTGGCCAAGTGGTACATGCAGTTCGATGACGACGAGAAGCAGAAGCTGATCGAGGAAGTGCACGCCGTGGTCACCGTCCGAGATGCCAAACACACTAACTTTGTGGAGGTAACAGGACCACCCCCCTTCCTCGTGCCCCTAGCTTCTAGCCCCTCCTCCTCATTCCCACTCAGCAGCCTTAAGCCTTTCTCCTCCCCCTTCCTTTTTGGGTCCTGTTGGTTGGTTTGTTTTGGAGACAGGGTCTCACCGTGTAGCACAGACTGGTCTTCAACTCACTATGTAGCCCAGGCTGGCCTGGAACTTGAGGCGATCCTCCTGCCTCAGCCTCCTGAGTGCTGGCATTTGGGGGCACTTTTCATTATGAAAAGTTACAAATATGAACCAGTGCAGTGCAGAAAGGAAGGTGACCTGAGGGCCGTGTACTCCCTGCTGAGATCGTGCCTGCTTAGGTGGTGCCTTCCTGCTCTCCCTTGTTTATGATTCTCGCAGGAAGCTGTGTCATGGGTTTTGTCGCTGTTGTCTTTGCAATGCTGAGGGTGAACCCAGCGCCTCACACACACTAGGCAAAGTGCTCGGCCACTGAGCTACAGCCCCAGCCCTTTCTGTTTTTTATTTTAAGACAAAGTTATGCTGGACTGGCCAGGCTGGGGTGAATTTAGCATCCTCCTGCCTCAGCCTTCCCCATGCTGGTGTTGTAGGTGTGCGCTACCATACCCTGCAAAGTGTTCAAAAGTTCACCACATGGCCTGTGGCTTAAGTACCTGCCTGGCAAGTGTGAGGTTGTGAGTTCAATTCGCTGGTACCAAAAAAAAAAAAAAAAATTTCACAGGTTTCCTGTGTGCAGCGCTGTTCTTGGTGCTGAGGGCACCGCGGTGAGCATAACAGACACAGATCTCCGCCCTGCAGTGCTGACTTTCTGTCTGATAGGAGATGGGTGAAAGATAGCCCATCTGGTGGCATTAAAGAGCCCAAAGAAAGATAAGCAGTTGAGATGGTGGGAAAGGGTACTGAGTGTGCAGATTTACTTGGCTCCTTCAGGAAAGCACTGAAAAGCAACCTTCAGCCAAGACTATCAGAATGAGGAAATTCCCCAATTGGGGGAAGAGGAAGTGCAAAGGCTCTGGGGCAGGACTTCCAGGAGGTTGGGGACACATGAGGGAAGAAGGTGGGCTGTGGCAGAGTGACCTGGGGCTGTCTGTGGGTTTCCTGGAAGACTGAGTGCGGCTTGGAGCATGGGGACATGGGTGCTGAGGCTGCTGGGATCCCCCAGAGGCAAGAGCAGAAGCAAGGGAGGTGGCCACAGTGGTCCAGGGCCAGGTGCTGGTGCTTGGCCCGCCACAAAAACATGGGGTGGCCCGAATGGTGGCACACGTGGTAAAAGAGCAGCTGAGGCTGATATCCAGGATGTGCTGGAGCCCCCAGAAGGGTGTGGCGCTGCTCTCTCCCCAGATGTCACAAGTTGGGGTGATACCAGGAAGGTGGTGGAGGGCGGCAGGGTGATCAGAGGGGCGACGATCGGGGACAGGTGGCCTGGGCAGTGTGGATATGGGGTTTCTGCACACTGGGGACAGCTGAGCTGAGGGAAAGCAAAATTTAAAAAGGGCTGGAGATGTAACTCAGTGCAGAGGCCCTGGGTTTCATCTCCCATGCAAAAAAAAAAGAAAA